>CM040741.1:27630519-28830519 GCA_022829145.1 Albula goreensis
AACCAAAACACTTAACTTTAAGATAAGTGCTTATCCACGCTTTGTCCAAAATGTTTTACAGTTTTTACAAGTGTCAAAACAAATTACTTGAGAAATATTTGCTCCTCAAAAGTGAAGTAAAAGGATTTTCCTGCCCCCGTGTTTCCTATTGTGTGATAGAGTTTATTTAAAAAAAAAAAAAAACTGTTGGAAGGTATTGGCACCATTTACCATATATCATAGTTCATAAGGACTATTTTTGAAAGTTTCATTTCTATCACCATCCCAGCTGTCTTTAACCATACTGCGTGGAATATTAGCATTGAGTTTTTTTTTTTTTTTACCCACGACACTCTGTCAAATTGCATTACCCCCACCCCCACAATTTCCCTGCCATCAGAAAGACAGTATCTTATTTTACTAAAATAACATCAACAGAAATTGATTAATTCATTTGCTGAGTATGTGTGCATATCATATAAGTTTATACACTATACACACATGTATATGTGTGTGTATGTCTGTGTATATACATATATGCATATATTAGTTAACAAAGCAGATGATACACTTTCAACAGAGAAATGTTTGAACACAAGTGGGTTGTGAGTATACATTATGTGTAGAATGTTCTGGAGGAAGTGTAAATACATTCATTTTACTATCCTAAAACTTTATTTTATAATTACTAAAAATTCTGCGTGAAAAATGTTATTGCTTCGGGGTACAGGGTGGACATTTGTGCTTTGATGTACATTCCACATCTTAATACGATGTTTACAAAACATCTCTTTAGAAAAATACTGTAGTCGACAAAAGACTTTTGAACAGGCTGTATGTATAAAATAATACTTTTTTTGCCATACTGTAGATCTCTGTCGTTCATGTTCTCTGTAAGGGACAGTTTAAGTTCCTAACAGTTCTGCTTCAGACCATTTAGATGGAATCTCCTTCATTTTTAGAGCTTTTGAAATCGATTTAAATTATGAGGGGAAAAGGAAAACTGTCTTCCCACAGTTATCAGCCACATGCCCAAATAGTAGTATGTACCTGAAACTGTAAAAACACCAAATGTGCATCATTTGTAGTGGTGTTATTGCAAAAATAAAACAATGCCCCTATTTTTCATTAAACATAGTATATGACATAAATACATAACATTTTGTATTACATTGTTTTGTTGAAAAGCCATACTGCCACCCCCTCCCAGTTGAAAGCATGTCAACTTTTACTGTTTCTGTCTTACTTTTTCAGGTTTACTGAGAATGTTGTGACCCAAATCCTTTTAATGTTAATTTGGAAATTGTACTTGTGGTTACTACCAGACAAAGAAGTTTTTTCCCTAAAGCTGTATACAAATAGGTTGGGGGGGAGATGGGTTTTAGATGTTTGTCAGTTACAGTCTATTGAAGTCCAGAGAAGAACCTCAGACCTTCTCATTCTAGTGTTGTGTAAAAGACCCTCTCTTTTTTGTGGTAGTGTAGTGCCACCTATTGATGGAAAATAAAATTGTTTCACAATTCTCGGGCCCTTTGTCTGATCACCTTTGTTTTTTCAAGCATTGAGATTTACATTTATTTTATGTAGGTTTTTTTTTTTAGATTTTTTTGGTTCTCTCTGTAGAGAGGATTTTAAATTACTCAGATCTATGCTGGCAACTGTCTCCTTCCACTGCCTCTTAGCAAAATGAAATCAATCATGCTTAACACAAAATATTCTCATGTTTCTTCTTTAACACAGGAATTTGAATAGACGTTGTGATGTTTTTTTATGACTATGCCTCCCTGAGAGCAAGCTGAAAAATGTACAGCTGGGGGAAGTAATGTTTTCCATTCTTGTGTCAGATAAAAGCTCAATTATTTATCTTCTCATGAATTACCGGGATGTGGTCAGTACCTCGGGGTTAGACTGGAGTTATTGTGTTAGCCATCTGTGTGAACGCTGAAGTGCTGCGATGGAGATGTTGTTCTAGTTAACAGAAGAGGTCAGCGCGTCTCTTCCAGGCCCTCCCACAATCCTCTCTGTGACGGCGCGAGAACACTCGTCCCCACCACCTACACAGCTCATCTCACTGCTGCTACCGCGCACAGGAAAAGGGCTTTCACGGCTGTCCAAGTTCGACTCTTATACTTGCGCGAATAAATCATCTTGTAAACATCCCCTTCCGAAGTTGCTTCTGAGCGCAGGAAGTCGTGACCCATAAAAGTTTGGTATTAATCTTACAGATACGTAGAATCCAGAGAGTGTCCACACGCTTTCTATCACATCCAGAAGAGGAAAAAATGTCATTGTGATGAGAAACGTTATACAGGGAGAAATATAAACCATCACCAAATACAGCTTTCAACTATATTTGTATTGATGTCTTTTGAAATTCTTATAAGCGTTTATTTATCAAATGACATTTCAATTCAAAGTCATTATTGTCCACAGCAGAATATTGGGTTTGAAAATACAAATACTGTAAACAGTGCATGGTACAAAATATCACTTTAACATAGATACATTGAAAACATTGAAATAATGAAGCGCAAGTATTAGTCATAATGAAGTTAACAATATTCAATCAATACAATCAACCCAGGAACTGTTCAGGACAATTTCTGAAGATTTACAGACGTATGTAAGACACTATTTCAGAACTCATGGACATGCTCTGTTAATATTTAAGCTTGTTAGCATTTAATATACAACAAAGAATGTTATTATTCATTTCCATCTTACTAAATAAAATGGAGGAAGAGAAAAGAGTATCAGTGAAAGTCATGTATCATGCAGAGTCATTGCACAGTGTGTTAGTTCCATCAAATCTCTTTTCCCCACATGTTTTAAGCAGCTAAAATCATCTTCACAGCAGTGAGAAGGGAGAACTGTATCCCTTTAAAAGTGCTTGTCCTTTTCCTATTCCTCACTCTCAGTTAGCCAGATCGCTACCCAACCCCAAACCCCCCATCGTGTTTCCCTTGGTCTCTCAGTTTTGAGTCGCCAAGACAGTTTTTATAGCAAAGAGAAAGGTCACTAAGTGCCGTGAATGGGAACATGGACAAGACCATCCCGGGATGAACATATACAACCTAGATACAGCGAAACCTCACTAATCTGGAAATGGCTAATCTGCAAACACTGGTAATCTCAACAAATTCAAACATGGAAGTCCCATTCTAATTATTCATTTCTTTTTAATTTTATTAATAACTTATGATTTTTTTTTCAGTCATGTGAAAATTATTGATGTCATAAAAATAATCTGTCATGGTGGTATTGTGGTAATGTTTCCGCTGTGTGAAGTGGGAGAACAGGGTGTGAAAGTAAACTGTTCCTTAGCTTCAACTATATAATATGTTCAAACTCATTTTTCAAATAATTCAGTGCAGAAGAGCATTTGCAAGCAGTTATATGACAGCGTGCGATAGCACTTTTGCAATCAGTTGGTTGTTTGTTTGTAAGTCCCCAAAGTTCTACTGCCATTATCTCCTTGAAAAAGACAATGAATTGAATTGCTCGGGGGGAAAACCAGAATACTCTATAGCGATACAGAAACTGTGGAGACAAGTAAGGTGCTAAATATATCATGAAATACATGGCAGAGACCCGTAGTAGCAGAGTGAACCGTGTAAACATAGGGCGGTGTTGTACGGTTATGAAATTTTTAAAAACGTGTATTTTTCTTATCGTTTGCTTACTGGATACAAATACAGTAGGGACAACAGGAGGTTCAGTGTGGGAAGGGCTTTGACTTGAAGTTATTGGAATGAGAATGTGACCTGTCTGTGCCCCAGATACTGTAGTCCAGTGATTGATTCTTTTGTTTGAATGTATGAATGTTACCAATTCATGTGAACTGTAAAAATATGAAACTACAGCAAATAGTTTGTTTTTGAAACTGTCTTAACAATTAAAATCTTAAGATTAAATCTTCAGTAGTTTATCATTAATCTGTGCTGTGCATTATAATTGCTGAAAGATGTTGTTGTGCTATTAGTCATTTTTACAACAAGAAGCTTACATCTCTGCTAAACAGACCTGTAACAATTTTTTTAATTATGTCAATTATTACAAACATTGATTAAAAACTTAATGAGTATGACATCCAAAGGACAAAATCTTCTAAAATGGTTTATTACTTACCTGTTATTACTTCTTGAATTAAAACCATTTATTATAATTAATTATTAGTTGGTATTTTAAGTGTAATGAGGATATCTGGTTGTAAGAAAATACAGGCATATACACTGCTGATCTTTTACCTGTTGTAATTACTTCTCCTGTCAACCTGACTGCAGCTGACAAGGTGTCTATATAGTGCCAAGAGAAATATGTTTTGTGGATTGTAATTTAATATAGAGGGAGTTTAATAAAACTTATGCACATTGGTTTTATATGCATATCAGCTGATCACAATGATCAAATGATCAATAAATCAAATGATCACAATGCAATTTCTAAGGTTAAACATACTACAGTCAAAGCCATATTGTCCACATGGAGAAAGTAGCAGTATTGTCACAGGAGTGGCTGTCCTTGCAAAATTTTTCCAGGAGTAAAGTTATGTTCATCCAGTAAGTCACAGAGAAGCCTAGAACTAAACCTCACTGGGACGTTGCGGCTGGAACTGAAACGAACACTTTGCGCTCCAAATGTCACTGAGCTAAGACAGTTATTTAGAAATGGGCCAAATTTCTCCACACCACTGTGAGAGATTGATCAATAACTACAGAGAGTATTTTTTTTAGTCATAAAAGATATATTATGTATTCTTTTGGGAGTAGTGGGTCTAATGTATAGTTTTCATAAAAAAATGAAATCATCATCAAAATCTTACTATTATATTCAGGTCCCCTTTTATCTAACTTTATGCTTCTTTTGATGATATTCAGTGTCAAAAATACAGATCATTGAATGGAACAAACACTTTTTTGCTGTACTGAATTACCTCAGTTAGTTCCAAGAGGGTATTGCATGGTTTAAAAAACCAATTGTTTCTTTAAATGATATCTTTATCAAGTTGAAACAGCCAGTCAGAGTCAGATGTTTGAGAAGATTTAGTAGTAATGTGAATGAAGAAAATATATTTACACATTAGCTGCACATTAGCTGTAATGCTGCATATTTTCTCAAAACACATGGTTGAAAAGCTGTACAGAGGAGACCTGAAACATGTATATACAGCATCCAGACATATGTATGTGTTCGAGTTTCACTGGCAGTGGAGTTTTTGTGAGCTACAAAGCCAGCAGTGCCGCGTGAGTAAGGCCTTATCATGCGCCTACAGTACAGCGCCATTACACAGCTCCTGCAGCATGGAATCCTGGGAAACGGGAAATGTGTTGAAGCGCTGATTCCTTGTGACAGACCAGGGGCTGGTCCCAGCCTGGTTAATCGCAGCCTCTTTAAAACCGTGTTTTAAGTGGCTGAGGGGAATACGGCTCCTCGCAGCTGAAGCAGGAAAACCGAGAGCTCTTCATTTGTGAGTGGCAGGTCCCTTCTGCAAGTCTTTCCCGATTAGAAGCACCTGTCTGGGCCCGGGTGGAGCGTCGTCTGCTCTAAACAGCAGCACGGAGGGGAGGGGGCATTGTGTGTTAATTATCCTCAAAAAGGGAAACACAATTAACAGGGAAAAGAGGAGAATTGAGCATGAGCTGTTTGTCCCGGCCGCTGCCACTTCCATTTTGTCTGTATCAATCCTTTTTTTTTTAACTTCCCTTTGGTGGTAATACACCATTACTGCAGAAGCCACTGAGTCAATGAGGGCAGGAGGGAGTGAGTCTGCTCTTAAATGACTCAGTCAGTGACTAAGGGACTTTATATACTGCCATGTGCAGTGTGGCTTCCTCCAGTCAAAGCCAAAGAAATTTAAGTGGTATCTGAAGCTTAGTCTCTAGGGACATACCCTCTTCCCTTCCGCGAGAGATGGATATGAGCAAGTATCGAGTGGTACATCCCAAAGGATTCTGGGATGTCTAGGGAATTTCAGTCAGGCAAGCTATGGGTGTTCCCAATCAAATGTGATATCTTTTACTACTTGACTTTCCAAACAAGAAACCAAGAGTATATACAAAAGACGGGTCTGGTTCACCGAGTAAGACCTATGAAGGAATTTTCCACTTTCAGATGTGCTAATTAAAAAGGATTAAGAGTTAGATGAGGATGAACATATATCTTGAGTTTTTTTGTGTTTTTTAGATAGGTGCATATTTTCCTGAAGCAATAAAGTTTCATGACTTTATCAGAAATGTTTTTCCCACAATTCAATTTTGACCATGCCAGTACTGACATGGGATAATACATACTTAGCCATAGCATTATCCACAGAGAGCGAGCAATTCAATCAATAGGACTGTCGACCTATCACTGCATACCAGTTACTCCTTTGGTCATCTAATCAAACGCAGTGTGCAAGCACCAGTTGCATGTGAAATGTACTTCTTCAAGGCAATGACTTGCACAGCTCCACTGCGGACTGCAGGGTGCAAAAAAGCAGCAGCTGGCAGCACAATTCTACAGTATCTATCAATTAATCAATCACAGTTTATTTTAAATGGCACACCAACAAAATCACTGCCACTGTGCTCCGACAGATTTCATTTATTTTGAAAAATATGACATGAAATGACCTTCAGGACCAGGTGGTATACTGTCCAGTATCTTATGAAGTTACTCTGTGGGGGATTTTATGTCACAAGTTTCTTAAAAATGCCGAACACTAAAAGATGTCGAGTTGCAAAAAGTGGAATTTCCCCCCTCCAGGAAAATGCCCACATTTTCTGTCTGGAATTTTACAAAGGGCCCACAGACAAGACTGTGAATCAGTGGGAGAGAAATGAACCAAAGGCTGTGCTTTTATTTCAGACAGAAGCAGATGACTTTAAACACTGAACGCGGGGACTGTGGGTCGCAGAGCAGGTGGGGAGAGAGTGTTAGAGAAAACAGAGACGGCGGTAAATTTGGGGGATGTCACATCTGGACCAAATTAGGAAGGTAGTACAACCCCGAGCCTGAAAAAGGTGTTTGAGGATCTGAGCCACGTACTCCCGTCTAACAGGGGGGTCAGTGTTTCGGCAGAATGCCCCCCAGTCAGGCAGATTAAAGCCGCGCTTTGAATAGCAGGTGCCTCTCCCGATGAAGACTCCATTTCTCCTGTCAGAGTGCCTTCAAAGGTCCCCTTCAAAACCAGTCTCGCATGCTTGTACATCTCTCAGAATGTTCCGTTCAGTTTAAACATGTATTTATTCCCTTTGTTCCATGACATGGAAACATTAAGGTACATTTAGATTGTTTCTTTATTAAAATATTATCTGCGACCAGTTTCTAGAGCTTAGCTGTAGTAATGTTTATGGATTTAATTCCATCAAAAATCCATCCCCCTTATCCTTGACTTACCTTTGCTCTCCCACTATAAAAAGTAAACCCAACCAAATATCAGCAAAATGTTCTGATACTGCAATTAGTCATTACTAGAGGCCCCACAGCAAAATTTAGGGGAAAAAATTGCCATAGACCAAAATAAATAAAACTACAAAACATTTTTGCTCTTGCTTGTGCCCCTAAGCAATAGAGGCCCCTGTGCAATTTTGGGGTTTGCTACAACTGGCCTTCAGCAGAGCAAAATTTTCCCCATTTTCCCCAAGCAGACGGACAGACAGTGTATACAACATCATTATTATAGCATCTTTATCATCTCAGAACTCCCCATGAAGCTCCAAGGGACTTCTCTACTGCTGATAGCGCCGCTGCAATAGATGCGTCTGAGAATTGATTCGCTGCCGCGCTAAGTGATGCATTAATCAGTTACCCAAACTGTTTTGAGCGGGGCGAACAGAAGTGTATCAAAGAAACATTAATGTAACTCTCCCTGGGACCCCCTGTACTTAGGACAGCATGAACCGTGAAAAGAATTTGCACTTTCCAAACTTTTTGGGAGGGCGGAATTTTTGTGGGATTTTTTGAAGTTTTTTTTTTTCTTCAATCAACTTTATTGGAGCAGTAGGGGGAAGAGGAAAAGGTCCATCGCTTAGCTCCTGTTTCCATCCAATTTCATATAATTTAATCCCACCGGCATTGCCTCCTCCAACTGGTTCTGTGGTCGTCTTTCCAGGGAAGAGCCAGTGTTCATGGCTGTGTGGGATTAGTGATTGTGCGCATGAAAATGAGCCCACATAAAAAATGCATGAAGTTCAGAGTGTAGGAGTTACACAAGCAGGGAGAATGACGCTCTCTACAAGCACCTTTGCAAACAAAAACAGTTTAGAGTGAAAAACGAATAACCAATGCTTAGTGAAAAGTATCTTAAATCCAGTAATGTGTTACTTTAACATTGTTTTACATGGTTTACTTGCAGTTGATCACCCCTTTACATAATTTCATTTAAATAAAATTGTGCTTATGGTTTCTTCACAACTTACTGAACTTGCCTACAACAAACTACACTAAAATTCTGATAATGAAGAATCTGTCACTCAGTTACATATTCCATAGTATATCTTGCAGAGCCTTAGGAATTATTCTCATATGAACTGTGTTGTGTCAAGGCACATCAATCCAAAACTTGGGTAGTTCAGTAAAGCAGCTAATTAATTAAACTGAATTCTAAAAGGTTAAGAGTTAATGATTATTAAATGTTTTTTATGATCATTACGTCAGCAGTTTAGGTGCATTCTCATTTTTCCACCGTACCAGAAAGGACCAAATCAAGCCACACCCCAAATCAACTTATTGGGCCATTCAAGAATGACCAAATCATAACGTACCACAACCGATTCAACGCACACCTTTGCTGTGAGGTACACCCCTAGGCCCCTGTGTATCACTGTCAGCATCAATCGCCAGTGGGTCACACCCGGCTCATACACTGATCACATCCAGACACAGAAATAGACAAAAGGAGGTGGAGGTGGAAGAGGAGGAGGAAGGCTGCTTAATAAAACTATTCACAAACAACAATAAAACGAAGGAATGAGCAAATCAATAAATCAGTAGAAGGGGGTACTGTAGAGGCCAGCCTTGTTCCTCCCCTTTATTTGTGTGTTTGTTATTGCTTTTCCTGAGCGCTTGCCGGAATCCCAAATTATCCGGCGGGGTTAAGGAGCGCGCGTATGCGGCGTAAGGTATTCAGTGGCCCGGGGCTAGGACTGGCGTGGAGCCGCCGTGGTGCATACTGATGCCTGAAAAGAGGGGCGGCAATTAGAGCTGCCAGCGGAGAGGCAAGGGGAGGGCAGGACAGTGGCAGCCGATCGCTTTGTTTTCCTCTCCCTCCCTCCCGCTCCCTCTCTCTCGCTCTCCCTCCCTCTCTCTTTCTGTCTCATGCTTACTTACAGAGATACGAATAAAAAACGCAGAAAAAAACGCCTCGCTAGATACTTGCTAATTGGTCTCTTGCCGCTTTGCTTATAGATCCACATGCATTGAGGTTCTTTTTTAACAATTAATTACTGGTGTTTTTGTCTGACTTAAAGAAAACTGCCTCTTGTCAGAATGTACAGTATGTTAAATCAAGATTTAGAGAAGAAATACTAAAGCGTTACGTGGTGGCTACGGAGCAAAGGTTACATTTAGACTCGTGTAAAATGCATTCAGAGATATCACTTTCATTAACGTGTTCGGATGAGGAAAGCTCGTCTATATGTCACCGTGTAAGAGTAGTTAGCACGCTGTTTGGAGAACGGCATGTTCTCCAGATGGAAACAGTGAGTAGCCTGTAGTCTGGAAACGGAGGGACAAAAAGTAAGGGGTGAATCCTTTCTCCATCTTTTTTGTGTGCGCGATTTTCCGCCCGGAGGAGGCTGCGCGGGCTGTGAAAGGCTCAGCATGAGCGTAGGAAAGCCCGTTAAAAGCACAGCGGTGACAAAGTAGGGGGGCAGGCTGCTAAATTTCTCTTTAATCACTGTACACCACTATCAAATAACCAGTAGGAGAACCCCAAGCCCCACGCGAAGATGGAAGTCATCCATGTGTAAGGTGTGTAGCCTGGCTTAGGTGATAATTGCATATACATACAGCAGAATGCTGACACCACATATCACTGCACTTTGGCATTCTGGGTTCATAGGGTCAAATAAAGTAGCCATGACTGCCTTTGGCAGAGTTTAGTTTGTATCTGTGTAAAAGAAAGAGTGTGTAACTCTTGATGAAGGTGTGTGTGTGTGTGTGTGTGTGTGTGTGTGTGTGTGTGTGTGTGTGTGTGTGTGTGTGTGTGTGTGTGTGTGTGTCAGCACCTCCATATTATGGCTCTCACTGCAATGCTCCGACATGCACACATACACACACACATGTACAAACACATGGTCATGTCAGACTGTACCTTCATGTGGAACACCTGTGTTCACTTGTTTGCAGTTCTCCTAACGGACTTGTGTTATTTGGCTATGTGAATATATAACTTTCTCACTGGGCTCCTTCTCTTAATAGAGTCTGTGAATGAGTGCTGTAATGTTTATTGGTAGCTGGGTCTGCCAACTCAGCAAGACAGGAATCAGAGCTATATTGAAGCTCAGAACCTGCTCAGAATGTGGAATTACTCAACTGAATTCACAAAAGAATGAAAGAATCCCAGCGTACTGTGTGATTAACTACATATATTCACAGTGGTAATGGCAATAATGATGGTAACAGTCATAGTATGCTATCCATTTAAATATTTACATGATATTCATACAATCTTTATAGTAAGAAAAACAAAATACTAAAAATGTAAATAATTTAAGTCTGGTCCTTAAAAAAGAGATACGTTAACACAAGTCAACATAAATTACACATATAACACCAATTATGAGTTTTTAAGAGAGAAACTTCAATTTCACTGGAGTTTCCGATTTTGAAGGCTGTCACCATCCTTTGTTTCCATTGGCGTCCCTATGCTTGATCCGTTTGAGTCGCCGCAACAACGGGCCACTGTGTGGAGCCTATGTCCGATGCCTCAAGGTCACCAGGTCACTGTGAGGTTTTGGCATACCAGATTCACTTCCTTGGTCAAAGGGCGAGTGAGCAGAGCTCAACAAGATGACAGACATGAGCTAATTGGAGTCTGTGATGGGTGCTGCGTGATCGGGGTCGTAATTAAAACAAACGGGACTCGGCTCCTTTGCCATGACGCTTTTTAAACCTCGATCACAGAGAAGCATGCTGCTATATAAAGGACCTGCTGAACAGTCCATGGGGTGTTTTTTTTTAATTTTTACCCTGCATGTAATTAGTTCCTTTTTTAAATGCCCGTTTTTTTAATCAGAAATTAAAGAGAAATTTGTCTAAGAGCTTGAGGATGTTTTAGAAGTTGGTAATTAGTATGTCTTGTTAATGGACCTCTGCTCTTGTGCTGTCAGGCTGAAAGAGGAGGGAGAACAAGGGAGAGAAATAGAGGGGGGGTATGGGAGATGGAGGGAGACAGGGAGAGAAACGGAGGGGGGAAGGGGGGGTTTCAGTAGAGAGAGGAAATAATGAAAGGGGAGTATAAGAGGGAGAGAGGGAGGGGAAGAAGACGCTACATTGTGGTCATGTGAATATATGTGCTATGTATGAATGTATGTATAAAACAAATGAGTGAAACAGTGCTCTATAATGAAACGCAACATGCAAAGAGGAAATGAGTCCATTTTGATTGTAAAGTGCAACACGTTCCTGTGCTAAACCTGTGACTATGTTTTTGATACATTCAAATGTTCATGATTTAGAGTCCACTAAAGTTTGCAGTTTAACCATTCCTTAAGTGTGTCTGTAAAATAATCTGCAATAGATTATGTGAGATTCCCCTTATTCCCCTTCCTTTGGTTATTTTATGCTAATTATTATTTCTTCCTTCATGTTTTACCTGATAATCCATATATGAGTCTCATTCAGTACACTCTATGTTTTTTTTATCCAGATACTAAAGAAGGTATCCGACAGAGGTGTGCTAATTGAGATCTTGATGAAAGGCTATTAATATTGAAAGCTTTGCGGTCACTCCAGTGTCAGGACCGTGGAGATTTGTTGGGGGGAGAGGGGCCCAGATCCATGCTTATCTTTAAAGTCGGTGACTCCCCAAGGATGGTCCTCTGTGAGCGATGGTGCTTCAGCAGCATTCATCAGAGCCAATCCTTGGCCCCGATCCCCCTTGGGGTACGAGTCGCATTGCATTACATCACCTGTAAACAAAAGGAAATACATATGACTTTACGTCTCCGTGCCCGACGAAGGCACGCACAATAAGGAGGGTTAAGGTATGGACGTGTGACAACGTACTGACTCAGGAGAGGCTTCATGCCCTCTCTCGATCTGCCCGGGTTTAAAGGGGCACCGTTTAAAGTCAAAGAACACTTAGCTTCCACTTCCAGGTCATAGAACAGTTCTGTTCCTATGCCAAAATCATCAGACTTAAAAGGGACCCTGGCATGTTTCCTCACACAAATACATGAGCCCACATGAGTCAGGTCAGGTTACAAAAAAATTAACTTTTAAGTCAAAAGATACCTTATATTAATCTGATTGCACACTTCCTCAACAAAGGGTGACCTTGCTTTTGTCAAATGATAGGAAGTTTAAAAAAACAAATTAAAATCGGATAGACATCTTAGATCTACTCAACCACACAAGACAATCTTCTCCATCCAGTTTGTATGTGCCATGCCCTTAGCATTTGCTTCAGCTCCACTATTCTGTTATGTAATCTTGTGGTTGAGTTAAGGGTACATTGGGTTCTGCTCAAATGAAATCATGGATGTATGTTTTTTTCATGGTTACCAGGATTATGCTTTTTTCTTTTCCCCATGATACAGGTAGCTAGTCCCTAATATAGTCACAGTCATCTGCTAGCCTGCTCCCCTTACAGACTGCTCTTTTATCAGTTAGCCTTTCAGTGATCGAGTCAGTAAAACACACACGCAAACACACATACACACAGTGTCTGACCCTCCTCGTCTCAGGCTATCCTGTGTGACTTTCCTCAAAGAGAAAGGCGCTGCAGGTTGGCCTCGTGTCAGTTCCTGCAGGTTCCCTTCCTCTCCCCGGTGACCCCTACCCCTGCGGCAGCCGTCGGGAAACCCTGCGACCACCTCACCAACCACAGAGCGCTGACACGTCACACATTATACTGCAAATCATTACCAAGACACTACCCCAGAGTCTGGCGGTGACCCCAGCTGTTTGGCTGAATTTAATGCATCCTGCATAATATTAAGGAGGAATCAGTTGGATTTATTCATGTGATCAGTCCCACTGAGGGATACTTTAAAAGGCCAGTGATTTAATTTAAGCCCCTTGAAGGCTCTCCGCTATTCAAGATATATTACCAAGAATTACAATCCCATAGAGTCTCTTACTGTATACGATTTGTAAACTGCAATGACTCCTCAAAACAGTAATATAACATTTTAAAAGCACATTTGAAACTCTTGGTAGTAGTTATATTTATGTTTGTCCTGGCCGTTTTATTCATTTTTAATGTAATGGGGTGGATCCCCATTCTCCCACACTCTCCCTCATCATTAGCTATAACTTCCTGGTGTAAGAGGCCTAATGTCCATGTAATGACCAGACTGATGTTTAGATGATTTCTTGACTAAACCAGACATGTTCTTAATGTGATTTCTTCATTTCTTAATGGTGATCTTTGGTCTTACCCATGTTACTTCTCCAGTAGTTTTACTTCTATATTATCAAACCACTGACCGCATAGCAGGGAGATCCAATAACACTGTAGTTTTATGATGCTGGTATTTACAGCCAGTAATGCTGGGACAGAAAGATTCTGTAATAAAAAGTATGATAGAGACAGCTGAATGAAAAGTGTGGCAAGAACAATACTGACACTCCATTCAGATTTCGTTACTACTCGGTGTCAGTGTTTTGTTTAATGGCAGAGACACAAGGTACAAGCTCTGCTGCTACATGTTCATATGAGCAGACCAAAGGTCTTGTCTGTGCATGTGTTCTGTAACACCTCTGGATAAGCTGCTCAGCCCTGTTTTAGAGGAACACTCTGGAATGTGTTTACACAGCTGCAGAAACCCTGATTGGGTCAAGTGAGCCGTAGGTAAATAATAACAAGGTGGTTCAGGTTCAGAAGCGATGCCTCATTAAGACGTGTCTTCATTAGCTGAAAGGACGCGCAACTGCGCGAGAAGAAAGCCGCGGTCCTCCAGCTTCTCGTTCTTCTCGCTGGCACCGGGGTAGTTTGATGCCCGCTCGGGGGCCGCACATCAGAGACAGGCTGCTGAAAACAGGTTGCGGGGGTCTTGGAGCTCGGCCTGCCCGTGGCACTGCCTGAAGGGGTGCCATGGAAACGAGGTGGCTGGGGGGCTCTGGGGACCTTCTTCAGCTGCAGGCGTTTCTCTTCTGACAGGCAGATGAAGACATCACCGCCACGCAGCGCAGCACAGAGCACAACAACAATAGAAAAACCTCAGATCCAACTGCTCCGTTGGTTTGCTTTGTGGCTGGGAGGCGCACCATGCAGGGAGGCGTGATGCATTGTGGGACACTCAGCACTGTCTTCTCTCCCAATGGGGGGACACAATAACCTCGGTGTGATTACACACGTTCCTTTGAGCAGGGAAGAGTGAAGGCAGAGACCTTAACGTTTCAGGGCTGGTCAGATCGCAGCTGTCTCCTGACTGCTAACATTGTCATCTCTATGCATGTGTATGTGGATTTGTGTAAAGTTCACTGCAGTAGAACTCACATCTGGGATTTGCTGGGCAACATATATTCACACTAACCTCAGCTAAGGGTGAGACACAAACAAGGGTGTCAACTCGAAAAAGTTTGTTTGATGTCACAATTAAATATAGAATGTTTTAGAGACTGACTTTGTTGTGAGTTACAGGCAAATAGGACATGAATACAAACCAGCTTCTCCCCTGAGACTAAAAAGTGCTGAAAGGTTGTATAAGTGAGGTTGTATTTTATTTGCAGAATAAATGTTTATTTTTTCTACATTGACAGGATGTGTTTGTACTACGCCTAACTTTCAGCGTTTCTATTTTGCGTTCGCTAGATGCTTGGTGTGAATCATCTACCATGACTTTTGGATCCTGGAAGTCACACGTCGAATTCTAACTAGAATCTTCAGGATGGCATGCAAGGCTCGCAGGTATAAAATATTAATCACTGCAGAAATTATCATGCTGGAGAACGTTGCCCACTTCTACAGGAAATGAAATAATTAGACATTGAGGTCCACGATCCTGGCGGAGGGAGTTTGGTGTCTGGAAACGACTGTCTGATTAACATCCTCCCAAAGAGCACATGTTTAATTGGTTTCACCTCTCCGCGGCTCCACATTCGGTTTTCTCTCGGCGGTATCAGAGAGGGCTGCCCCTACCCCGCCCTCCTCCCCCCCCCCCCCCCCATTCCAACCGAAGCAGTGAAGGCACTAAGGTTCAAGCTTGTGTGTGGGATTTATCTTCTCAGAAGCTGGGGTGAGTAGAGGAGGGGGGGTGGAAGGGGTCACGTCGACTCCCCCTCACTTTGAAACGGACCCCTGGTGGCAATTCCTGGGAGAACCCGGTGATGTCTCTATCAGCCTGTCAGAGAGATAGCCCCGGGCTCCAGCGGGTCCCTGGGAGCCAATCAAACTTCTACACAGCCTCAGCTGATGCTCTTTCACCGGTCTGAAGCAGCAGTGCTGAGATGGGGGGTGGTTGCAGCGGGCGATGTGGGACGTTCAACGCTTGGATCAGACGAAACAAACCCCCCCCACACGCACACCCCGTTCAGCCCCCCAAGCTTGTCTGCACAGCCAGTGCCAGACAGACACCACTGAACCAATCCATATCTATTTTTACTGAGACTTCTCTTTTATTCATTATATAATGAAGCACAAGAAAATGCACAACACAAACTTTTAAAAGTTTTCTTTTTAAAAACATGTTTTCAAGAGACAAAACAGGGACATGAATCGTTGAGGTTGAAATTTTTATGGTAAATTTTAAGCTCTTAGGAGAAATATCGAGTGTAATGATAGTAACTCGACATGTGTTATTTATAGGCATGAGATCAAATTCCGTTTTAACAAATCAAATCAAAAGGTACAGTGGAACTAAAACACAGAATGTGTAATAAGATTAACAAATTCATTGTACGTGTAATGGTTTACTAAATGCTACTAATAACCTACAAAGCTAGCGATGTAGAATTGGCTACTTAACAAGCTCCCCCTGAGTTGTTAAAACAACAGCAGATGAAAGTTGCCGTAACTACATTATACAGACCTTCTGTCCAGAAACTGCTTCTGACTGGTGAAAAATGAGCTGCCTATCGATGTTTCAGCAAATGACTGTGTTATGATGAAAAATGAGCTGCCTACCAATTTTTCTCACTGTGATAACCTTATACATTTACAAATACAAATTTTGGCGGTGCACAAAATGCCAAAACCTCAAATCCAGGATGCTCAAAGATATGACTCAAGCATGTGTATTCTCATAGTTTGCGTACATTTCATTAATGCTTAGCTGATATTTAATGTGTTTGCTTAAAGGATAATGCCAGTGAAAAAAAAATCTGTGCACTGCTGTAATCCGTCTACCAAATACCTGACTGATAAATGTATGAAAGGTGACTTTATAACACCAAAATCAGACCCATTTTTGAAAAATTTGAAAATCAGAAACAAGATTGTACATAAAGTACAGTGTAAAATGAACATGTGCACTCAGAAACGTCTCATTTGATGAACTTGAAAAGGGTACGTTTTATCCGCCCGAAGCAAAACTTTCAGCAAATAGCTGGTGTTTTGCTGAAACCGTAAGTTTCATTCTGCCTGTCAGTCACAACAATGCACAAGCAGGCACCAGAAGCAAATGACATTGTGCTACTGAAAATAGCTGCCATAAAACTTCTATCATATTTTCAAAGTCACATTTGATGTATTTATCATACTCAACCTCATCATAATGAAGGATGAGGAAATCTAAACTATACTCTGCAATCAAGAACTTCCCATAAGGTTCAGTGATGGTTAGATCTGGTAACTGAGGAAGCCTGGTACACATGAAACCACTCTAGATTCCATTTACCAGAACTTTCTTGGAAGTGTTGTCTTGGAACACTGGGAAACCCTGTGGACGCAACACTCCATAAGGTACACCCAGTTGGCTAAAATGGGTCTGTATTCCCTGGCCATTATTGTACCATTCAGAGTAATAGTCAGACCACGATAGCTAACCACACCATAACAGAGTCACCAGTATGTTTAACAGTTTATCAGTTGAGGACAGGCAATGTTGATTGATGGCTTTATTTTGCTTTTCCAAAAAAATAACCCATCCATTTACATGAAAGGGTAAAGATGACTTGTCAGACCATATTTCTTTCTCCCACTACTCAGAAGTTCAGCCTTTGCTCTCAGAACATCAAGTTATGTTTTGTTGCACATTAGTCTTGGTTACAAGAAAATGTAAACATCAGATTTATGAAGCTCACAATGTAGTTTTTGTTGAGACTGGGTTACAGAGGGTCCACAGTGTAGATTCAGTTCTGTAGTAATTTTTGAGGAAGATGTTCTTAGCAACTATAATGTATCTGCCCATCTGTTCCTGTTGGTGAGCTCTGGCTTGCAACCATTTTTATTCAATCCAGTTTTACCTCTGGCATGATGATTTTATACATTGTTCCCCATGACACATTAAAAACTTTTGTCTGACATGTTACTTTAGAAATGTGCATATTAGTGTTGATATTAAATATCTTTTATAGCAGGAGATGAATTAAACACACATGAGTCCTTTATAACTGAAGTTCAATTACTTCTGAATAATTTCTTTTTTCATTTGGAGATTCTAATACTTGTCTACCCCCTGTATATCCCCTGTAAGTTCAAATAAATTTTAAGTTTCAGATTTCTGAGGGAGTGAAAACAGTTACTGATTTTCCCATTACAGGTTTCCCATGCTGAGTTACCCTGTTAAACACTTTTAAGTGATGATGTCTGTGTAAAACCATCATTTAACAATCTTATAAAAATTACTCAAAAGTCATAAATAAGAAAATCTGAGGGTGAGTATTTTGTATAATACAGTATTTTAAGGCTTGCTAGCAGATGTAATATCATGACCTCTTTTACCATACACTGATGCTTCCTGGTGACAGCAGACGCTTTCTTGAAAGTAGTGTTTTTTGCACTCGGTAGTGTATACAGCTCAGTACAAGAATATCAGTTTTTATGTTCTACTGTTTATGTTTTACGTTTATAACCTCAATGTTTATTATAATGTTATTGACATATAATACTGTTAATTTTAGTTTTTAACGGTTGACCGTTTTTCAGTACCTGCTCATAGAACCGTATGATTCTAAGCTCTTTTTGTAGGCTTAGCTCTCCCTCTCTTTCTGAAATATCATTTTAAAGAGAATTATGGTAAAGTGATAAAATGGAATGACTGTAGCACGGCTACAATATTAGTGGATTCTAAAAACAATCATACAACGATTCTCTGTGCTTCACCATCAGGCAAACACTGCTTACCTCTAAATAAGATACAGTATAAATGTTGTGTGGTTACATTTGTCCTAAATAATATGTTAATAATAGATTAATAATATATGTTGTTCACATTAACAGTTGTTAGAAATTGATTTGTAATGATGCTCAACTCTAAAAAAAAATAAAAGGCTAAAATATAAGATGTGCAGTAAACAGTAAAAGTGTTCTTTTTAAAGGGGCATTCTGAAAAGATGTTCTCATGTCACGGTGTGAATGGAAAAATATTGAGTGGGACGTCCCGGCTTAAACACACTGTTGCCATAGCGAGGGAGCATGCTTTGTGCTGGAGAGCGGCTCGGCGTAGCCATTATACCCAGGTGATACTAATGGGAGACTGAAGTGCTGAGTACAGAGACCCTTGGTGCTTTCACTCTCTGGCCTGGCTCTCATCTAGAACCCCTCTCATTGTGAGAAAGACAACAAAGCCCACGGCAGCCACCGAGCTACACAAACGCGGCTTTGATGTGCACCGTGTTAACCGTAACCACAGCAAACAAGTGCGCGTGTGTTTCATTTCATTCTGGGACCCCGAGAGCCCCCTGAATCTCTGCCAGGGTATCCATCACGAGTCGCATGATCAGACGTGCATCTAACTGCGCAGGAGAAGAGAAAGGCGCTGTAATTCACCATCTGCACAGATCCGTCTTTAATAAAAAACAAAGATAGGGTGCAAAACAAGGAACGTAACACACAAACCTGTTTCTTTTTCCTTTATACATTCACTATATAGAGACAGCATTAGAGAGAGAGTAGAACAAGAGTGAATCTGTGTGCGGGGATGCCTAATTCTCCATCGGATATATCTTTAATAACCAACCGAGAAATAAAAGACACAATGACCCAATTTCATTTTTCTTTATAAACATCTTTACAGCAGCTCGATATATATGACAGGTCAGAGGTAACATAAAAATTTAATGAGAAAGTGGCATACCTTTTCATTCATCCATACTTACATCTTTAACTTTAATGTTAATAGAAAATTATAAAACTGGGATGTCAAGCAAGTGTTTAATTAGATAGACCATTTATAAAAAGCCATGCTGTATCTGCATATTATATATATATATACACACACACACTCTCTCTCACACACACACACACACACACACACACACACACACACACAGCAAAAGAGTATGTAAATAAAATAAAGCATCAGTATTGTAAGTGGGATTTCAAATGAAGAAAAAATACTTTTTCAGTAAGTTCACATGAACCCAACCTTCTATACCCTTCAGAAGCACCAAAATAATGAGCTTTTATGGAAACATATTAAAGTATTCAAGATAAATTAAAACAGAATATATAAAGAGATAAGCTATTTCCAAACACCCCTCAGTTTATTATTGTGTCAACACACCTACAGTTGGCACTTTGACTAATAAATCTTTCACTATTTTCCAGTATGTATGAACTTTTTATGGAAATATTTGGGAATGTTGACATAGTAATAACAGCCAGAATTGTATTATAGGTAATGTAAATGCACTAACACACATATAGCTTCTGGAAGTACAGAAAAATATGAGCTACGTATTGAAGTGAGGTTTGTTTAAGGCTGGCAGGAGTGCTATATTGTGCATGCAATGGCCAGAAGGGCTTGTGGCCACTGTAGTTATTAAAATGGGATTAGTGTTCTCTGTGGATTTAGGGGTGCTGGTGGGTATCTCTGGGGCCCCTTTCTTAAAAGCCATGGAGCACACAGATGAGTTGCAGTTGATCCATTGGGGCGCTGACTTTATGCTCCTTGCTTTAAGGAGAGCTGGACTTCCCCCCTCCCACTCTTCCACAGGACCAAGCCAGCGTACCCCCACCCCACCCCACACCGCACCACCACGTCAGAGTAGGTAGGAGGGACAAACGCACCCAAAGAAAGGTCATCGTGGTGACCTGACACGAGCAAAGAGGGCATGATCTTCGCCAGGTTGGCCGGGGCCCTGCTCCATTCCTCCCCGCGCCGGCCTCAGCGTTTCTTCTTGTGCGGAGTCTGGCCGCTGGGCACTCTCAGCTCACGGTACTGCACCTGTGAAAACAAGGTAATCCGAGCTCAGGGGAGCTCACCTTAACGGCTCCCCCGGGGAGAATGAACCTGGCCAGGGGAGTCAGAAAAAGGCTCCCTGGTAATGAATCATCCTTTAAACACAGTAGCGAATGGGGATTAATCAGAGGGAGGAAGGATTTCACAAGCCAAGGGTCCTTTTACCACCCCCTCCCCCAATCCGTACCCCACACTCCAAAACTCCAACTATTAAAACCAGACTTCAGCCATTGTGAGAAAGAACCTGTGAGATGTATAACCTCTTGGCCACGAGTTTGGATTCCTTCAGAATAAACGTTTGAGGAAGGTAATCAGAGCTGTGGCAGACCTCTAACCTGCAAATACTTCATTTCTGAACTGAGCGGACCCCTGAACCTCCACACATGAAGACGTGAACTTTACCTCTGCCAGACAACCCCTTCCATCTGGAGCTCACTTTCTGTCTGTTGGTTTTTGGCAGAAAAATGTCAAATATGGAACTTTGAAGTTCCTCTCTGGATAAAACGCCTTAGTTTTCCTTTTGTATGTGTCTACAGATGCTCTATATGCAAGTAAAACAAAGAAACACAACTATAATGTTTATCTTCAAATGACTAATAAATAAATATGGTAAAGATGGGGGAAAATGAAACATATTGTCTCTAATATATTTGACAATAATGTGACAGTCTAAAATTAAAGTTGAGGCAAAATGAGTATTAAGTGGCAGATTTGAGAAAGTTTTTACAAAGTACCTGAAGACCAGAGACGACGCAGAAGCCTAGAGCCTCTTCATCTATTTTCTATATGTGGAGCTTCTGTCTCCTGTTGTTCTCACCATTTTGATTTGCTCTGTGTTCGTGAGCGCGACAGTGACACAGTTTGCGCAGAATTAAGGTGGAAGTTGTACGCTAATTATTGCAGTCTGATTAAAATGGAAGGCGATGAGGAATCAAAAGCACCTGGCAGCTGCACCTGAACAGGAAGCTGTCTTCAGAACTGACAGCCGCTCGTTACCGCTGGGTGACCGCCGACTCGTAAGAAGCTTATTTTTGAGGGCCGCTTTGTAGATTCCTCACTCGCTCTAATTACAGAACCAAGTCATTACCACACTGAGACAGGACTACATTCCAACTTTTTTTTGTAATTTCTGGTTATTTGTAAAGTTTGCTGGTTACCTATTTTGCTACCGAGGCCACCAATTAACGGAAACATTTAGATTGTCATTTAAACATTTTTTACGGAAAACACATTGTTTTAGTGAAAGCCTTTACATGAAATGAACTGTTGATAAATATTCATTGTACATTCAAATGTGCTTTGTCTGGTTATGACTATCTACATTATCGAATTTTTTTCGTAAGTGCGTGGGTTATTGATGCTTGCAAATCCGTGCTGGTATAAAAAAAAACACTCTGTCCTTTGACTTTCAATCCTTACATTTTAATATAGGATGTGTTTGTTTGTCTGTTGGTTTTTTGTTTTCCGTGTAGCCCTTATGGTCATGTTTTCTCTGTGGAGTGCGGCGTTCTTGAGTCCATAGCTACAAAAATGTTTACCATCACGGCCAGCTTGAACCAGTCAGCCACAGCATTGCTTCATTAGGGGATATTCAGACAACGTCAGTAGAAACTTAGCATCAGCCAGCACTACAGAGAACAGCCAGGGAATGTGGCCGGGTGTGAGAGGGTGATGCACTGACCGCCACATTAGCAGTGTGGTGCTGAGCAACACAACCTCGCCCAAGCACATTGTCCCGCACAGTGGGCACAATAGCCGGAAAAGGCCCTCCTGCGCTAGCGTAACAGTCCTGTATGTGACTGCATATGACAATGCTAAGCATGGGGTCGACGTATGGGTGTGCAGTAGGGTGGCTCTGTTAATCTACCCTTCTAACCTCGCCGGGTGACATGATCCGTTATTGTAGTTCCGGGGTGATAAGGGCTGACAGTAAGAGCTTGGAAAATTCCTTGGACACCCTGACTTTTATATGTAGAGAAAAACTAATAAGATTTGGTGCTAAGTCTTCGTGCCCCCATCCCCAATACATAAACATCCATATCCTGTCACAGGAGAAAGATATTCAAAACTGTGCTGTAATATGATTAATAATAAAACAAAAGTGGAAGGAAATATGTTGCTTTAAATGAGGCGCAGCCAAGCAACTGCGTGACCCATATGTCAGCATCATTGGGAATTGAGTCTCTTAGTTATTCGCTGCATGGAGAATCCAGATTCCTTACCTTTTGAATGTCGGACGGCACACGCTGAAGAAAGTCCATGATTTCGTTGTTCTCTATTACAAATGGGTTCCGTAGCTTCTTGGTGAATTTGTTAATACCTGAGGGAGAAAAAAAGCAAAGTGAATGCAAGACATATTTACAGGATTTTTTAAAAAGTGTTCTCCATAAAGAACATTCAATGTAAAATGTCATTCTAACTTAATGCTGCTTTCTGCAATCCTGCAGCATAAGTACAACATATAATATTAATTTCAAATGGTCGATGAGAGCCACAGATCACTGAGCAAGCACGGTCTGGTTTTATGGTAGGTACACTCTCCGTGTCAAGAAAAAAAGACAGAGTCCTAGAAATTTATTCTGATAACTTTCTTTATCTTTCTATTCTGATGAAGTTTTTTTCACATTTGAGTCTTTTGACATTAATGTTCTACCGAGTACCTCAATACACCACTAATACCAACTAAACTTGCACCCCTTCATGCAGAGTCGAACTTCCCATGCTAGGTCAGACCCCAGAAATGAGGAAGTCAGAAAAAATGTAAGACAGGAGCAGGCCAAATGACCAGCACTCAGTTTACAGAACCTAAAAAGAAAAGGCAAAGAGCATAAACTCACCCCATACTAACACAATGTATCTCAGGGGAACGAAGAATGTCACTATTGTTGCCACAAGAAGAACCAGCGCAGCCAGGCTGGTCAGGAATGGGACTGACCAGTTGAAAGTGCTGTGGGGGTAACGACAAGGTTAAAGCTTTACCGTTCAACGACAGACTACCAGATAAAAACAGTTCCATTTCACATCCGTCCGCCTGATCTCAGCTCTGAGACATGAATTTATGCAAGTGTCAGTTTTGTTTGTCCAACATCATTACACTCATATACATTAACATGGTTAGAAAACCACTGTAACGCACAATGTTAAAGAGAAATCACATTGTAGTTAGTCCGATACTTGTGACTTAAAATAGTAAAACCAAGTGATACACCGTTAGTCTTTTGAATGCTTCTCAGGGCAACATTACTTGGACTCCAACTTTAAGATGGATGGATACAGTAACTGTGCGTGGGCCTTTGTGAAAATAAAAAGGAAAAATATGCTTACTTTTTAACACTTTCCCCAATGCATGCAATTTCTCCCAGGAGAGACTGAACAGTGACAACAATTTCCTGAATCATGTGGATCTTATCCATCAATCCTCTTTTCTCTGCTTCCTAAAAATAAACCAAGGAAGATGTGATTTCAAGAAAAGTTAGTTGGGCAGGGGAAAGACAAAAAACAACAACATTCAGACAAACGACAAAGAGGTTTCAATCCAGAGAGCAATTCATCTGCAGAGTGGCCTGTAATGAGCTCAAACACACTTAAGGTGAACAATTTACCTGTGAAACATTCTCACTGGGGGACAGCAGAGTTTTTATCATGTATTCAGGCACCGACAGTAGAAAGCAGCTTGCACGGAAAAAGCGCAATCAAATATTAGCCATAGGAGGGAAAAATGCAGGGAAGAGATAGTCAATGCTTGGCTGAGATGACCGTCAGCAATCAGGCAACTAAAGAACTGCCAGACAGGAAGTTCACCAGAGTAATGTGACCTGCCAAGCCGTTCAATTCCACCGGTCTTCCTCTGGGCTTATTCTTACTGTTCGAACTAGTCTCAAACCTCAGACTGCTTGTTCTCACATTTCGCAACCTCACCTGCCGCTTTTAGCTCAAGAGACTAATATTGACGTGCTGCATCGTGTGTGAACAGGCCCTCACTCCAAACTCTGGCCACAACACAGAGCTTCTCTCAGATGTAACATTTGGCACTTGACTATATATAGAGAGCAAGCAAGAGGGAGAGAAAGAGAGTGAGAGCAAGACAGAGAGAGAGAGACAGAAAATATAGATGAAGTTAATGCCCTTAACACAGGCTGAGAAACCTACACATCAAAGGAATGAATGGAAAGAAGGGGGAGAAAGTGAGAGGAAAAGAGGTAGACGGAGATTCATCAGACAGACTGTCTGTCATTGGAGGCACAGTTGAACAGTTTAACACCGACCTTGGGCATTAATATCAGGTCCTTTATCTCATCTACATCAGGTGACCTCTGGTCACAGGTAGGCCAACAAAACGGTTGACCTGACACCATATACCAAACCCTGATACAGAATGTACAAAAAATGTCCACACCTAACACAAACTTGACCATCCCCAAACCCTCCTCTCTTTTCTCTTAAGACTGTTCAGTTGAGCACTGAAACGCCACAGCTGGTGAAAATATCACAGATCCCTGAAGCTGATGACAGATATAATGAATTAAACAAAGAGCTGTCTAATAGTTTGGACAAACAGCAAACTTACTTCATAACTTAATTTCTAGGGAAAAAAAGAACACATACAACCTGACATAGGAATCATGCCAAGGCCATCCATTAGCCATCCTCATGATGTACAGTTGCAAATATATGAAAGTAAATCTAAAAAGCTTATCTACAAATACTTAAAAATCCCTCTATTAAAAGCATGATAATGATGCATCACTCTTTAGAAATAAAAAGGAATCACATATTAACCAAACCAAGGTTCCTCATAAGAGAGTCCTGGAAAAGGGGTCAAAGATAACATATAAACTTTGTTTATCCACAGCAAAGATAAAAATAGGTAAACAGTGTTAAGCAACATTAAAAAAGTGAGGCCTTTTATCCTAATAAGGAGAGTAATAACAGCAGAAATGCATTATAGCATTTCCAGAATTACTTTACTTTCTCTTTACAAACTCCATTGAAGTTCCCCATCTTTTACAGTCTCCTTCTGCTAATCAGCCTTCGTCTGTTTGATGATCTTAATCTTTCTGTGCGTTTCTCATCCTTTAAGCTCCTTTTGAGGGTTTTGTTACTTCTGGGGGAAAATTATTAAAAGAACCTTATAAACAACTCGTACAGAAATGAAAGGGGTGCCTTTCAATAAGCGACATGACTCATAAATGTTTGCAGGTTAGAAAACCTGGTATTCGTGTTTATGATTAAATCATAAATACACAAGTCTTTTAAGGCAGCATAATGGTGGATCGATTTGATCAGCAGTACAAAGTGTTTTTTTTCCCACTGGAACATCAGGCCAAATCAAAAGCACCTTAGCAGCTCATCCAAACCTCTTTTCATTTTGAGTCAATTTTGAATCAAGTCTGAAAATTCTTTGTGAAATGAGACACACATGAATTTTGAATTCTATTGACTTGCCTCACAAAGACAGGAGCAAATCCCTTCCTATACAGACCTGGGCTTTGGCATTTATTTAGGTGTTATGCTATTCAAAGAAGCTCAAGGACACACATAAAAATATATTTCATATCCACGATAACGAGATGGATAGATGAACAGTCTTGTGTAAATACACATAATGCTCATCGTCAATTCATTTTTAATCATACCGATGATCCAAAACATTATGACCGCTCACAGATGAAGCGGATGCTGTTGATTATCTCGTAACAACAGTGCATGTCAAGGTCTGGGATATATTAGACGGTGAGCAAACAGCCGGTTCTCGTAGTCGACATGTAGGATATGGGAGAAATGGGCAGGAGCAAAGAGATGAGAGACAAGAACCAAATCGATACGACCCAAGGACTGGGTTGGAGCATCACCGAAACGGCAAGACTTGTGGGGTGCTCCCAGTCAGCAGTAGGGTGTACCTACCGAAAGTGGTCCAAGGAGGGACAAACCACCAGCGATAGGGTGTTGGGTGCCCAAGGCTTATCAATGCGAGAGGGCAACGAAGGGTACCCCATCTTGTCCAAACCGACAGAAGGGCTAATGTGGCACAAGTCACGGAAAATCGGAAAATTTTAATGATGGTTACCGGAGGAATTTGTTAGGAGTGTTTATTATCAACATTTTTTTGCTATGAAAGACATTTTAAAACCAACACCACTCAGTTTCTAAAGCAACACAAACTGATTTTGAAAGAGGTCAAAGAGTAGGTACTGAATTGCAAGGCCTATCAGTCACAGAAACAAGAAGCAAGTTTGTTTAAAGTGTCAAGGGGAACAGTGTCAAAAATAATGTCAACATATGCCAAACAAGGAAAAACTGCAACTGGAGAGAGAACAGTGGTCCCAAGTCAAAGTTCACTGACAGAGACAGACAGACATGTAACAGAATAGTGGCTAAAAACAACAGTCTCAACAATTACCTCACAGAATTCAATCTCAACCTACCCCCCAAAAAAACCCAGTGAGCTTCATAAGCTAATATTTACGCCATGACTTCCATTCATGAACTCCTTTAAACAGACAATGTGCAACAACCTAGTGTAATGAGCTGTAAATCTAGACATCTGACATCTGAGAAGTGGAAGAAAGTGCTAGGGTCTGAGGACATAACATTACAGTCGTTTAGCGGACACTTTTATCCAAGGCAGCTTGCAGGGGCCAATCCCCCCTGGGAGCAATGTGGGGTTAAGGGCCTTGCTCAAAGGCCCAACAGCAATGGTGTTCTTGCTGTGGCTAGACTGGGGCTTGAGCCACCAACCTCAGGGGTCCCAGTCATGTACCTTAGCTACTAGACTACAGGCAGCCCCTGAGGAGCTGTCGTTACTCTCTTTCCTCCGTTTAGCTGGGTTTGGTGAAACCAAAACCTTGTTTAACAGAGGAACAGGCAATGTTGGTACATGGTAGTGAATTCCTTATGATATGGGCAGATATCTGTGTGAGCAATTTGGTCTAATTATTACTTTGTTTGGTAGAACACTGACTGAATAATATGAAGCCATTTTAAGAAACCAGGTCACATCACATGGAGTGAACATTGTTTCCTCAAGATGTTCCAACAGTTCCACATTCCTACACATTAATGCCCTCATAATTATGCTTATATAAGTGGATTCAGTGGCATGTTTGTGAACACCAATATGCAGTAAAAAACCATTCGTGGCCTACTCCATCACCAGAACTAAACATCATTGACCTCTGTAGGAAGTCTTGGAACTTACAAAATGGAATATATCTCCAGCTTTCTCTATCAAAGAACATGCTTTCCTTTTTGGTTCAAATATCCCATGAGAGACAGTTACAAACTTGTATACCAGAATTCCAAGAGGCATTCTGCTGTTCTGGGGGGTAAAAGCATCTAAACTCCATCCATCCACCCATCCAATCAAGGGTTCTGGGGAAATCCCAGCAGACACTGGGCCACTGGCTAGGAGATAACCTGGACAGGTCACCAGTCCACCACAAACAAGGTAGACAAATACTTATTCACATGCATTCACACCCATGGGAAGTTCGGCTAGTACAATATACTTAACCGGCATGTCTTCGGACTGTGGAAAGAAACTGGAAAACCCAGAGAAAACCCATTCGAACATGGGGAGAACACGCCAACCCTGCAACACAGCAAGAGCTGACCATGGTGGGACCCAAAAAGAGCTACCTGCAGCTCAACTCCATATTAGATACAAAAACATTCATGCATTGGTGTTTTATCTACCCCTGTATGTATAGTTCCAGAGGACTCACAATAATGACAATAAGAGGTGGACAACAACGCATCAAAAGAGCACCTCTTTTAAAAATTATATGTTTACTTTCATTAAAATGATTCAAAATACAAACATAATCACCAGTTACTGTTTTAATATGTAAAAATTACTTTCTGTACTGTAGCAAGCAACACATCTAGATGCTCTGCGCCAAAGTATGAACTTTTATTTATATATTTAACATTTATTTATAAAACGCATTATCTGCTTGACATTTTCAAAACCTGCCGCAGCACACTACAAATCAAATCCTTCTGTGACTTTACTATAAATATCAGTTCTGCTTTCTGCATACCATTCAGGGGACAATTCATCACACATTCAGACAAATTATATATATGTATAAATATTCTCAAATTACACATCACATTTAAACTTTTGCCAAAATATAACATTCTCTCCCTTTGAAGCATAGACAGAATGTTTTGTGCTACATGAAAGGTGAAAGCAAGTTTATTTTTCATACGACTAATTACCTATATTCATGTCATCGCAATGTTTGTACACAGCAAAGGTGTTACAAATCATAATTGCAGACCACATAATTGGTATGAAGTGTTAGCAGGGCTAACAGCAAACCTGCGATTTGAGGCGCCAGGCAATATCATAGTAAGTATTTGCTATGTATTTTGCTGTAGTATTTTAAAACTATACTATGTATAAGTACACAACATTGGTCAAAAAAGTCACTTTGTACACTTGGATTTATGGATTTGTTTCATTAATGTAAAACAACATAACATGACCATATGATAAGATGAAGAAAAACAGGGTCAAGGGTGTAAAAAGGTACACAATAGTTAACTATGCAGGCTTATCTCAGTAGTTGTGTTCTTATATTGTTTACAGAGAACACATGCCTTGCATGTACATAATTTGCCATTTTTTAATGGGATGAGATAACAGTAAAGATAATTAACTATAGTTTTTTTTTTACCTATGCTAAGCTCGTTAATATGACCTCAGTATTCCGCTGTATCTGGTACTGTACTCCTCTCACTGAGTTCTCAGGGGAATAATGAGAGAAGCCAGCCGTCACCCCTTAGCCCTGACAGCCTGGCGCCCCGTGGACAGCCAGAGCGGAGTGCCCATCCCCCGGACCCAGCCCCCACTAATTCTGAGAGCCCCTTTATTCATCCACACCCCCTCAATCACACAAATCTGGGGCTGTTTCATGGCCCTCCCCCCACCAATTAAACACTGTACCTCAGCACAAGATTGGTAGCGGGGGCCAAAGCTGAGACCAGTCTAACAGACCATAATCTGTAAACATTTTCTCTTTCTCACCCTCTCTCTGTGTGGAGACGATTTTCGTTCCCATAGCAGGGACCTGTGCTTCATCACGGTTAACATGACATCGTTTTTCTTTCCGCACCCTTACTTTTAAGTCGTTTCCTGACATGTTTTTGGTACCATCACGAGTTTCTTTTTTTTGTCAGCTAAATCCTTGAATGACGTATTCAAACTGTATCAATAACCTCAAAGGAATCAATTTTGTTTTCTTTCCCCTCACAACTAAAACAACCGACTTCCAGCTTTAATGACCAACTTCCTCTGTAGTCTCCAGATCCATCATCAATCACAACTCAAACCAGATTAGATTTACAGGAAAATTGCCTGCGATGAAGCGGAAAGCCTACATTTCTGAGCTGCATTCATTATATGAACACATAAGTACCAACATATACTGTATACTATATATGTACATGCTAATAAATGCAAAAGTGATAATTTAAACATAGAAAAGCCAGTGTACATTTGTAAAAAAGTGATGATTTTGTATCGTGTTGTGTCATACTGGAGCCTTTACAATTGCTGTAACTGTAGCTGTAGCAGAACATACACAAATGAAGCACATACTGAATTGTCACAATGTTCTCACACACATGAAATGGCTGCTTAATCCAGACGGGTTCCTATGGAAGAAGATCCATTTATTCATGTCAGTCAAGCCCTGAGTTCAGCCCTGCCACAGATGAGGGTAGTCCCTAGTCATTGCAGCTAAATATATTGAAGTGGATATGAATTATGTGCGCTGCCCCCTAGTGGGGGGTGTGTGGGGGGGTCATTGCTCAGAGGTTCTGAGACAATCACACTCTTTTCCTGCCCATAAAAGCTAAGAGACATGCGTCTCCCCCATTAACTTTCTCAACTCCAAATAGGTGAAATGAAAATGAGAAATGCATTTTTTACTTTTCATAGGAAGAAAAAAATGATAATAAATAATAACACCTGAAAGACAAAATGAAAACAGAGAATAAGCTATCATTCTGCAATTTGTTGTCATATTTGGCCTGAGATATATTCTAATAATAAACTGATTACATGGAAAATGAGAATTCATTATGCGATGAGACAAGCCTCAAAACTGGCAAGTCCCTGAAGCAGTCACAGCCCCTATAAATTTGAATTACGAATTTCGGCCTGGCAAAACGATACTGTCAGTGATCGGCCCCCAGATGAATTTAGGTTTGCATAGCCTGAATTCAGTGAAAGACAAAATGGGCCAATTAACAGAGCCTTCTCTGAAATCTGTGCTCCCTATTACAGTCTCTGATGACAGTTATACTTCTGTTAGCATTACAGTTTCAAGTTTATTTTTGAATTTCAAACAAGAGGGATGAAAAGCAGCAATACATACAATACCCAGAGGGACAGAACAGATGAGCAGTAAGGAGTGCTTTTTTGTTTTTGTTTTCTTTTGTTGAAAGTGATAAGGTGTTTTTATAACTGAAAAAGTCATAATTGGAATTTAGCCTGCTTAAGATATTGTTTAACTTGTAAATGTTATACACAGTGGAACCTCAGCAATTTATACTCCTTGGGCCCAGGGGATGGGCCAGTTAACGGTAGAAAGTTCTGGGTTAGTCAAAGTAATGTGACATCAATTTAAATAATTTTAATCATGGATTACTGATCGCATTTATTACTTACACTATTGTTGTCTTATTTATAAACAATCTACTCTTGAGTTGTGGTTACCAACAATGAAACAAGTAACAGGAGTTTGTGTCGATTAGCATAGACAAAACCTTAAATACCTGTGTACTGGTATCTGATAACAGCAAAATACAAAAATGCTATTCATATGTCGCTCTCAAAAATGAAAATGTAATAAATGATAACTCTGCAGAAAGGAAACATATATTTTCTAAGAAGCTACAAGCTTGTCACCAAAAAATTCTCTGCTGGAAGGATGAGAGTGCAAGGCAAGTGAGGATCCTTTAAATATGATGCAGCAAACACTAAACAGGCAGCTGCTGTTGCATTAAATGGTGCAGTGAAGATTCAGGAGTTAGGCACCATGTTTTCATGGATCATACCACACAAATCGCATTCAAATCATTAATGTAAAAGTCTGCCTTTTTACACTAGTAATAACAAAGATAAGATGCCAGACAGTTTTCTGGTCATATTATGAGTTCATTAAAAAAGCTACTGAACTAGCTATGTTACTTTCCTAGTTGTGTCTAGATATTTTGCACCCTTAGCAAGTTCATTATCTGTCTCATAAAACAGATATGTACAATCAATCTGTAGTTGAACTGGCTTTTGATATCCAGCTTGTTCATTTTTTTTCCAGAGTACATTTTAGCATCAGTGCAAAGATATGAGCATTCTTCCATTTATGATTGTACTTTGTTTTCAAAAGAAAAAGAAAAGTAGCAATTCAGTTCACTGCTCGCCCTTAAGCATCAGTTTTTGAAATTGTGACAGGGGTCAGCCTGGGAGAGGAAATTGGAGCAATCTGTGGCCAAAACTGCTAAGCACCTGCACAGAATTTCCTAATTGGCCCAGGTATTAAATAGTGTGTTTTCCCTGTAGTTGTCTGAGTCCAGGAAAGCCTGGTAGAACACAAGTTGTGAGAGAGGGAGACTTGATTTCAAAGAGTTTGCTCTTTTTGTTTCATTGCTTAAGGCAGCTCCTGCTAAAAGCCGAATCATCCATGTGACCTTCTGCCTGCCTATTCTGTCCTCTCCATGGCAGGGTCACATAGCATGTGACAGAAATGAACAAGGCATAATTTTAGTGGTAGTTCCAAGTTTATACCTGTTTGATATTGTATTAATAAATGCATGTTTGTCAATACCTTCTCATCTTCCTCTTCTTCATCACCCAGATACATGCTGTCCTGTAAAACAGTTGGAGACATTAGTATGGGTATCAGTCAGGTATCCTGCTTACACACCTCAGACATAGACCAGTACCACAGTTTAAACACAAGAATGAAAATATTCCCATGAGCACGCACATACACACACACACACACACACACACACACACACACACACACACACACACACACACACACACACACACACTCGTAATTGGGAGAGTCTCATGGATGGCCTAACAAGTGTTGACCTCCCTTTAAAATGAGGAAGATTTTCAATTAATACAACAGCACACCATCCAAAAAATGAACCTTTCATTTTGGCTACAGTTCATTAGCCATCCTCTGTGGCCCTAGAACCTTTACAGGATATACAGTTACAACAACACTTCTCCCAACCCACTGCATTGGGCTTGGAGAAAAATTTAATCAAGGGTACTTTATGTAACCAGAACTACATTACACAAAGTTATATGGGCTAGCAAAGTAAGGCTATAACCACAGCCAATATTACAGTATGCTAACACGTTGTTACAAAGCACAGTTTTATGCTTGTCAGGTGTGAATGCTAAAAAGAGAAGTCACTACATTTCGTCTACTAGCTATGATGTTGTGCTTTTAACTTAGGTGACTCTGCAACAACATTAACAAACTGTAGCAATGCATGTTGTTGCTTGCTGTGAAATCAGAAAGGTCACCTATATCAATGAAGAAAATGACATGAGAACTGGAAATAAACTGCAAATTAGCCAAATGAAATTAATGATGGAGCAAGCAGGATTGTTGTTAGTTTGCATGCTGTCACATCTTTCCACATCACAGGTGAGCAACCTGGTGCAAAACATAGCTCTCATGGCCAGCACACAGCCCCCATGTACCGGAAACGGTGTGCAGGTCATATGACATGCAGATTACTCACCAGGTCTTGAGTGTGGCTGACCTTCCCGGAGGTGACCTGGAAGTAGTTCCAAATGATGAGGAGAAGCAGAAAGAGTGGAAACATGAAGAAGTCCCAGTGCCACACCGTGAACACGAAGATCTGAAAGCAGTGCCAACAGAGGGGTGAGAATGGAATGGCACACACAGCTCACATTTACGCAACACACTCATGTATGTATGCTGCAGAAACACTCAAACAACACTTTCACATACGTCTCTCTCTCACACACACACACAAACACACACACCACAGTCACACTCTCAAAATCCAGCTGCACTTTCTTAGGATGCAAATCACATTACAATGTAAGCATACTAGGCATGGTCCGTCTCTCTCACAAGTAGCATGATACAGGAACTTCCATCTCCCGTTAATTAAATGCAAACTTTATTTACTTTTCAGCGTTTTCAGCTCTCATTTGTACTGATTATGCCTGGTTGGCAGTTTGCATTTGTGAAGTGACAAGAAGGCAACATGTGATAAGTGACAAGGACAGACCATTGCTCTGCGTCCTGGTTGATGTATTCCACATCAAATCTTTTCGGATCAGGAGGCGTTCCAGCATCGCCCTGCCTGTGACTAGACACATATGGCGACAGGGCGGTTTACTTCCGTCACCACGGCAACACTAAAAAAAGCCAAGACCCCTCTCCACCTCCCCCACCCCCCACCTCCCCCCCAAGGTGAAGTAAGATGAATCACATAGAATGAATAATCCTTCATAATTCAGAGAAGGCATGAAGCTAAAATATCAGCATACAACTCCCACCTAATTTCACAGCTGTGTACTAATTGGAAGAGAAAATTCATAACCAGCTTGTGACAACTTTAGCGAGTCCTGCTTCAACCGGTACTGTCCTAGACCGCAGGGACAATAGAACAAGAGCTGAAGTCTTAAGTAAATATTAAAAAAATGCCTCCACTCGCTGCCTGCTGCTGTAATCAATAAGGAGGGCAGTGTTAACATAAATTTATTCAAAAACGGGGATATTTATATTTTAATAAGGCAAACAATTCAAACTCTTTTGGTTTGAGGTTTCACATGATGGATCACGTACTGAAATTGGTCATTTTCTTTCTAAAGTTGTAATATTTTGAAAGTTCCAATGTATGGAAATTCTGTAACATTTGTGGTATTATATCTGCAATTGATTTAATATATTTCTTACAAATAGCTGAAGACAGCCGTAATTGCTCCTTGCTATTGTGCCTACAAGCTCATTTTATATTACATTCTATTCAGGCAGTGTAATCGTATTTAAATCATACAACTCAAAACCTATACAAACTGTAATTATAAGTTTAGTAACTTATGGCAGTTTTAGGAAAAGCCACTTGACAAGTTTTAAGAAAGTACACTTGAGGGACTGAGTTTTGTGAGACCACAGTTATTTAAATGAAATCACAGGTTTCTGGTTCCCTCTGATTATTAATACAGGTCTACACTAAACCCCCTGCTTCCACGTCAAGGAGGCTCACAGAACTCCACACAGTGGGATGGTGATCTAGCTGCAGGCCGGAGCTGAAGATCACACCACAGGATTCAAAAGCCGCTTCAAGACTCTTAGGGCAAAGTACCTTTTGTGAAAGTCACCCTTGTTCCTCAACCAGTTCAAGATACCAGACTTCACCCCTAACCCTAGTATCTGCTCCCGGTTAATCCAGTCTCTAAAGGTTGAGTCAGTTTCACTTGTCTGGGAACTGCACTTACAATATCTATGATCACTATTGCCAGTGACATGGGAACTCAGACGCTGGTCATCAACTGTCACCATCTCCATTTTAGACCAGCACTGAGCTGATGAATGGTTAGAAAATACTGGAATTAAAAAATGCAGTACGAAAAGTCTGAGTGTCTTCACCTGGCTTATATAGGAGAGACGTCAGCTAACATAGAGGCTACACTAACCCTACCACCTCAAATTACCTTAATCTGGTGAAACCAACAGAATCCATGGAGTCTTCCTAATTCTCCTCCTAACCCTCAATCCATAAGGTCATGCCTCCCTCACCCCATCAATGGAACCCCATGCCTCTCTGCTCTGTAAATCAACAGCCAATAGTGTGTTGTCTACAGACCAACATTCAGTGACCTAAGTGTGCCGGAGAACCAATCAGCTCCTCGCAACAGCACCTGCCTTCCCACCCTTGGGTTTGAGTTGCTTCAGAACCTAAGGAGTCTTAATTGACTGGTCTCTGGGATCAACTCATTGCCTTGCAGGGAGCTTCAGCAAGGATCTGTCAAAAGAAGTCGAGGCTTCCTGCAAATTGCAGTTTCTGCTAGCTGCGCACAGCTTAGGTCGACAGATAATGGTGCAAGGAATCTGTTCACACCTATCCAGCAGATAAATCTAGCCTACTGCATATTAGCAACATCACTTGAATTGCTGCATCAGTTCACTGTGAGTCGTTATGTTTTTTATACACTTTTAATGATGATGTAACTGAAACATCTGGAGATGTCTGCTGCTTCCCTCCCTCCTAAAGGCAAGTTTTCTCAGTGAAAACAGGTCTCAGATAGCTCCTCATTAATGAGCACAAGACAGGTAAACCTCCATTCGGTCTTCTCCTCCCCCACCTCTCTGTAGGATTGTGGAGTGGAGACATTAACTAATTCTCTGCTAAACGGTCCATGTTCTAAGAGGGGCGCACAAGGGAGTGACAGGAAGGGACAGGATGTGTGCAACGTGAGGGTGAGGCTTAAGGCTAAATTTATATTGTAGATGATCAGACTTTTCATTAGCTGGGAAAAATCAAGGCTTGTTTCAAAGTTAAACATCTTACAGTGTTTAATGACACCAGGAACCCACAAGCGTCTTAGATGTTATAACAAGAAAGCCATCTAGACAGCATGAGCTTAGCCCTTGTTACAGCAATTTTTAGTGCAAAACATTTAAAAATAATGGTAGAAATAATGTTTTAATTAACATGCTTATGTTTTTTTTCTCAAAATGTATAACAGCACATTCTGAAGTACATCTAAGTGACTTTTAAAGTAAGTATGAGAAGCATTTCAAACACATTGTCTGCCTTGAGAACAGCATCTGGTCAAAAAAAAATCAACAGTTATGCTGAGCGTCAACCGAAAAACTAAATATTCATATACATTTGTGCAGCCTGTGGATACTTCAGACTCTACTGTGAAGAGCAGTCTTAAATATTACCCAGACGCACTTGCACAGAGGGTCAGTGTTAGACCCTATGTGCATATTCAATACTGTAAAGCTGATCTCATACTGTTTGTATCATGTATGTGTTACTATGACATAAGGTAATGCTGTTCTTACACACCAAGGCATTGCTTAACAGTTTGCCTTCATTAGTATAATGCAATATATGTTGTTCTTATAGATCATTGTCCAGAACTATGTTTGTACTACAACTGTAAGTTGATTTTGCATTTTATGATTACAGCTATGCACTTTATCATACACATTAAAAGGCTCAATGTTTAATTACAAATGCTGCTTTCCATTCTGTATTCTGCCTATTTTTCCTTGGTTGTACGCTTTATGTGTCTTGCCCTGATGTGTCTGTACCCTAATCTGATCTGAGTAAGAGAACCTGCCAAATAAGTCAATTATAAGTAAGGAAATGAAAAACTGCAAGGATGCTGGGTCCTGAGCCAAGCGATTATGAGATGTCAGACTCATCATGGAGACTTGTGGGAAAGATGCAACACCATACAAAGGCACGAGGTAACAAAGTATTTGCGGCCCAGGTGGACACCGCAGTCGTACAGTCATCAGGTGAGTCACCAGGTGGGACGCTGGATGAGCTGGAAGGGTGATTGGCCGGTTCTGAGCAGCCAGATTTGAGAGTTGTGATGCAGAAGCAGCGTGGTTCTGTGTGTGTGAGCCTCTCTCTCTCCTGGTTTAAACAGATGCAAATGTAAACACAGCCTCCTCCGTCAGATCAAATGTGAATCTGGCTCCTTCTCTGGCGGAGCTGAGACAGGAGGAGCAGAGACAGACAGCCAGCCTGGCGGGGTCAGAGAGGGGGGCCGGGGGATGTGGAACAAGCTGACAGCATGGTTGCAGCGGATTATAGCAGCAGAGCTGAGCCATTTTAACAGGCCTTACTTAGGCTTTTCCCCAAGACAAGAGACGGCGGCAGGATTTCATGGAAAGGAGCGACAAATAAAAAAAAAGGAACGAGCCCGGTAGAGAGGGGAAACATTGCACCATCACCACTTTTCCAGGTGAACCCAAGGCCTGTCTGCATCATCAGCTATGCTTTATCAGTTTTCTCACAGAAAAAAAAAGAAAAAAGGAGAGAGAGGGTTATGAATATTTAATCAAAGGCCCCACTGGCTGCACGGAGCTCTGTCCTATTGCTCTTCCCCCTCATGTCCTTCTCAGTCTCAGGCCAGCCTGCAGGCAGCGTGGCAGGGATACAGAGTGAGGGGGATGTGAAGCCAGAGGAAGATGTTTTGAGCGGGTGACAGTTCTGTGTGTTTGTGTGTGCTTGAAAGAGTATGTGGGAGAGATGGTGTGTGTGTGTGTGTGTGTGTGTGTGTGTTAGAGACAGGATCTCTCTGCAGGGCAGGTAAAGTGCATGGGCAGGTAAAGTGCGAGTGTGAGTGCAGAGCCATGAAGCTGAGAGCTCACGCTGAATAAACATTTCACAAACGCTCTGCTCAAAGCCCTTGACTGCAGAGAGACATGGCGCTTTACTGAGTAGAGAGGAAAAGCACACTCAACACACTTACATACACACACAGTACACACTCAATACACTCCCACAGACACACAGTACACACTCACAAGCATATGCAGTACAAACACACTCCAGTAAATCCACAGGCCAGTGAATACATGCACACACACACACACACGCAAACAGGCAAATCATTTCTAATGGTCTAAGTATATGTAATACAGTAGCATATTCCTGTTGATGTATGGAAATATGTATGAAGGGTAGCACTTTGGAATGGAAAATTAGTGTAAATAAGGCAGCCACTATTGTTTTGTTTAGAGCTGTAAAATGCCAGGGAAGGAAATTGCTTTCCAATGGAAGATTCATGACACATTTAAACTGAGTTTAAGAAATACATCTTTACCAATCAACTCCATTTCCAAATAATACAGTGATGGTTAAATAAAAAGCGTATTAATTTTGGTGTCTTTAGCGACTGTGCTTGAGTTTAACGGTGGAATGCTCTGTCTTATGGTTGAGTTTTATCTGAGAGTTCCCATTTACCTCATTACTAAACAGTACATCCCCAGCCCGCTGGGGTTTATTTTCGGCCCGATTATCGCAGCATTGCTATACTGAGAGGCGAAGGTACATTAGCTGGGTAGGGCTGAAGTGAAATCCTGCTGTGTCCTCTTCGCCTGTGGGTGTTTGGGAAGGGTTAGGGAGGGATGGGGTGGGATGGGGTGGAATGGGCTGTCCTGACCGCTACGCCTCCGCTTTCAGAACCCCATGATGCACCTGAAGTACCCACAGCACATCAAGAGTTTGAGAGTGAGAGAGAGAAAAAGAGTGTAGCTTCTGTTCTGCTTTTTCAGCACATTCTAAGTAGTTAGTTTCTCTAACTGGAGCCGTAATGCTACTGCAGCTGGCCAGGTTGGAGTGAGGCCGGGCAGCCGGTGATAGTGATAGAGATGTGCTGTTCATCCTTAGATGGGGAGTTTTGGAGGCTTGGAGAAGAGTGACAACTTGTGCTACTGTAGCTGATTGTCTCCGTCTGCAGCAACACACATATACACACATTCATGCACAAACATACACATCCAATAATTCAAACACACACAAGTGCTCACACAAACACACACCATACAGGCATTCACATGCACATGCATAGATTCCCACATAAACGTACTCACACATACATGTACTCACTCGCAAAGAAAATCGCAATAGCACACGGCCGCTCTCACCCCATGCACATAACCTTACAGACACTTTTACATTTTTCTCTCCCTCTTTCTCTCACTCACAATCACACACAATCACCACAACCAAGCAATGTACCTAAAAACTTCTAAAAACGAAATTATAAGTGTCCAACAGGCAAGGATGAGTAGCAAGGAGTCACATGAGCAGTTCAAAATGAGCATCTATCACACACAATAGGGTCACCAAGCCACCCATTCAGGGGGGGCACAAGAGACAGGGGTCGCAGTAGAGCTGCCTCGTTTCAGCACAGCGCTCAGCATGTAAAGGGAGGACAAGGCTGTAGAATGGATGTAAAACCAGCTATATGAGTTCTGCACATGTGGATCTATGGGAGATGTAGTGTCCTGTAAGGAAATGCCACCATTTCCATATAATCCAAGGCAGATAATAATAGGCAGATGACTCTTTGAGGCTTTGAATATCCAGGTCCCATTGGGCATGGGTATTGAGTGGACTGACAGACACTTTGACCTTCCTTGGGGAGGAAAAAAACAATCTATCCTATCCCCCAAAAAAACAGACATGCAACAATAACACAATCTGAAATATATAACGCCTCACAGGACTTAATATTAAAAACTGCATTCGCTTAATTATTAATACTGTTCAAAATCATACGCAGAGCCCCATCAGTGGCTGTGTCTGGTCGCAGTATCCACAAACTGAGAAAACTCCCACAGCTCACAGCTCCGGGACTGAGAACAGACTGTAGCCCCATGAGACTGCAAAATGCATTCCTTAAAGGCCAAAAGAGCAGCTACAGTGGAATTCACTAACTTCTGAACACAGAAACGCAAACGGAATGAGCGGATGAGATGACTTCCTCAAGCACGGAGGCCAAGTGTGTGTGTACGCATGCGTGTGTGTGAGTGTGTGTGTGTGTGCATGTACGTATGAGGATACATGCATGCACATCATGGCTGCATTCTGCATTTGTGGTTGTACTGCAATGCAGCAAACGAAAACTGTTTGATTTGCACACCAAGAAATGATAATATACAGTAGCAAATAACAGTGGCATTACTAATTTATTAATTTGTAACAATTGAGATACTAATCAATAAATAAATAATTTTATGAATCATCATAAAAATAGTTACATTTTTAGAGACACCCATTAAACTGAGGACCCTACAGGTGGCCTTTAGGGACACCAATGACCTTTAACCTTCCTTCCTCAACAGTGGTGCGATTCTCTCAGGCCACGGAAAACCTAAGTAAATAAATAAGCGCCGCAGTTGCCAACTGCAGGAACAGCTGCAGGTCATCAAACGCACATCAGACACCATCTTTACCGTCTGTGATGTGCGCCAATCAGCGTTTCACAGGCTGTCAAACGCTGTCTAATCTGCTCCGCTACCTGGCAGCGTCAAAAAGGAACCGGTTAAATTGCACACGCAAAGGCTTCCTTTCTAGTCCAAACTCTTCCATAGAAAAGGTGTCTTTACGCCAAAAACATTAATTCTGCTTAAACACTTAGCGCGGAAAAGCTCAAAACCGACTTTTATGTGTAAATTATCTTTTTTTTCAGTTTATTACAATTTCTGGTCGTTTTAATTTTTCAACTTTTTTATGTGCGTGTGGAAACGTGTAAACTGTACTTGCAAACTTCAAAGTGAAACTCCCTGTGTAAAATGGGCCACTTCCCCGCTGTACTGGAATGTGCCCTTTCTCACACAGACCGTTTCAGCGTGTAATACACAATTATCTCCCATTTAAAGTTTAGTTTTGTGTGCGGAATGGTGGATTTCTCACAGTGTTTCCCCCCAGGGTCTATGTCCAGCTCTGGAACCACGTACTTCATTGGCGGGCATTCGGCAGTGCATCAGCGCCATCTACAGGCAGAGGTGCACAGTGCAGGAAAGAACTTTATTTGACCCCTCTGCAGAGCGGTTGTCTCCAGTTTTCCACCAGCTCAGTCTTAGTGAGAGGAGCATTCGAGAGGGCAGAATTTTATCAGGCTTTGAGCTGTCACACGCTCTCCCTCTTTCCCTCTCTAAGAGAATACGGTGAGCTTGTCAAACTTTAGAATCGTGGATGCAGGACTCATTATTGTGGCATAAACAAGCAATAAAAACTCCACTTTTTTCATTTGTATTTCAGTACACTGATTAGACAGCACTGAGTTTCTGCCAGGGGTTTTTATTACTATTTTAATGCATGAGAAGCACTCTTTTAACATTACCTAATTAGATGCTTACAATTTTACCAAGCTGAAATCCACGGGTGGCAAAATGGAAAAGGAGATCTAACGGCATTGCATCTCTTTCGCTCACAGAATAGATTATGTAATCAAAATCCATAACCCAGAGCCCCACACATAATGACTGCGCGGAGAAGTATCTTCATTCTGACAGAACCAAGGTGACATCCTGCAGCATGCCTCTTTAAAGTCATGCAGGACGTACAGACGGCGGCGGAAACTAGCTCTTCCAGAAATCTTGGTGGTTAAAAATTCATTCGCCGTCCACCATGAGCTTAAACATTCCGTCACGCCAGAGAGCATTAAACAGTTGTGTTTTGGAACGGGAAACACAATGTGGCCGACCTCACGGATACCTGTCCGTTCAGACACTCAAGATGTAATCTTACATTCTTCTGCATGCGTCATATGTGCCACACATCAAATGCTAGTTTTAAGTGTTCAGCTCCTAAAGGTATATCCAACAAGACAAACACTGTGAAAACACATATTTATATAAATGCTTTACTTACATCATATTTTTAGAAATTATGTGTTCATGTGTAAGTTTTTATACATATTATTTGTGTTTATGTGTGTGTGTGTGTGTGTATGTGTGTGCGTGGGCAAGCAAATGCCCAACCTAAATTTACACTTTATGGATTTATGCTCCAGTGAAAGCATTAGCTCTTGTTACTTTGAATGCACATAAATTTTTACTGTCTCATCCATTCCAGTTCAGGAGTGGGATTGCAAAAGTATCCAACAGACTTAATGACATAGTTTTGGGGAATAAATTACACTTTTGTGGGTCTTATCTCAGACCATTTTACTCTTCAGTTTATCCTAAATTGAGATATTCTCTTTCATACAATTAAAAATCATATCATAAAAACTTTGAGGTTACAATTTAGATTTTTTCAGTTTATAGCATTGTTTGAATATGTTTATGGTCTTTTAATTCTTTCATCTTGTTAATGAGCTTTAGTAAAGCATCATGTATACCTGACACTTATACTTCATGCAAATTAAACTATTTTATTGATTCTAACATTAATATCAACAAAACCTGGAACTACATGTATTAGCTGAGAATTTATATTTGCATGGATTTAGTAACTCCACTGTGCAAACTATATATATATATATATATTCCTGTATTAACAATTTGCTCAAAATTGTTTCACGATCTGCTGAAATTTGTAGTCAGCAGAGTGTAGTCATTGAATCAAGAAGACTACAATAAGAGCTGCATTTTAAAAAAGCAAACTATTGGCTGGGAAGTAAGTACATTAAACTGTTCACTAAGCAATTTCCAACAGCCTTAGTTAATGTACACAAAATCCTGTCATTCAAAAATGCACAATGTTGAAACAGCAAAATTCTACAGGACTTGACAATAATCACTTAAGAATGTATACGGTCAACAATTTACTTAATTTGTTAGAAAGCTCAGTGCTACAACTGCACGGAATGCTCTTTCTTTGCTGATGCTTATGCAATAAAATCATGAACTCTGCATTTCCAATGCTGCACTGCTGTTATGGAGAGCTAATTATTCATCCAAGAGGTTAGTACGCAAAACATATTCCCTTGCTGAGCTATGTAAACATATTACAAGTGATGTATGAAGTAGTAGTAGAAATTCTAATTCAATTCTCCAAATTGACAATGCAATGTTATATACGATTTTGTAGTTGGGAAATAATTCCAAGTTAAATTTTCAGCGAATAACTTCCTTGTAAAGTTTAAGAATTTATCCTAAGAAGCATTTCCTATTACAAGAGCAGGCAGTCACTGCATTGGATGGGAGAATGAAGAGTCACCAAGCAGCGGCTAAGGCACCACATTCAAATGGAGAGCAGGTGTGACCCTGGTCAGGGTGACATTAGTAAGCCAGAGCACCCTTTCTCCACCCACCTCTTCCAGGAGAGTGAAGAAGACTATTGCTATGCAAGATCGATTTGCTACCCTCCCTTCAGAACTCCTCACACACCTACAGATAAGGAAAATGCACATAGTAGTCAAAGAAGAGCAAGCCTCTAAATATAACAGCATTGCCCGCTAGCTCCGCGCAGAGAGAGACACACACTCTAATACTGCAGTAACCGTGAAGGCTTCACCCATTTCGGAGTAAAAAGCTTTTCACTGTAATGTTGATAGCTCGGACTTCTCAAAATCATTTTCAAGCTGCATTTTTACCCTTTCCGTCTTACCTAGTTCAGAGTTTCCAGCTACGTATTATACCGACAGAGCAGTGACTGCACAGGGCACAGGTACAGAGGATGAAGGATGTGTTTATACACTTAGAACAATCGCAAAACTTTACCTCCTCGCAGCATAGTGCTTAACACTGACCCATAAGAGGAATGCAGCGCTCTGTAGAAAGGCTTTGGCGGCGGACTGACCCGGTGACCGATTTACTGCCGAACCATTGGCCGGCTATTCCACGCGGGCTGATGCCATCCGAAGCGTTGTTTAATAAGGAGAGAGCATCTGGCAGAGGAGGCCGGATCGGGTCAAGTGCACATTGTTCCAGCTCACTGGTACCGCCCGGGGCCTGCGTTTCACAGAGACTCGTTAGAGCCGCAGCTCCAACTGACCCCCCCCCCCTTCCCCCTCCCCCTCTCCCATCAGCTACAGGCAGGGGTACGCAAGAGTTACTCAACACTGAAAAGGTTGAGAAGGGGTTCCTCTCACACCATCCAAAGGGGTGAGGAAAAGACTGTGCCAATTACTTCCAGCGTGAAACGTGGCCGGTGAAGCTTGCAAAACTGCGCGTGCAGACCACTGGCCCCTTAGTGCACTTTCACCAAGGGGCCAATCGGAACCAGAGCTTGGGTTGGAGCACATCGAAACTGCAAGTGGTACAAAGGGGAAAAAAAACACTCACAACAGCCCATGGTACTAGCAACTGGTACGGGGTGAGGCAGGGTGACTGGCTGAGAGCATGGCAAAAATTTAATACTGAATCCAAATACACTTTGTTAATGGAACACTGATATAAAACATTTCAGCAGGAACACAGGCCTTTAGCCTTAGCCTAATCTCCAGCATATCATGTCCTGCATCACGAATTTAAGCGGGAGAAGGCATTTTAAAAGCCCCCTGGATCTGCAGGGAAGGTTCATAGGTATGTTTTTGAGGAGTGGCCTCAGACCATCTCCACTTTGGGCTGGATAAGGACGGGGGTTTGCTTAAAATGGAGGGGGAAGTGACTCACCACAAGGGCAATGGCGCTCCTCTGCGTGCTCTCCCATTGGAAGCAGCTCTTGATGTACTGTAGGGTGTAGAGCACGGACCGGGTGATCTTCCTCACGCGATACACGTTCTGAGCCAGCACCTGCAAAGAAACAAAGAGGGGACCGGGGGCAGCAGTTAGAGCAAGCTACATCTAGTTAGAACATAACAAACTGAGACTTTTAGTTACTGTGTAAATAAATACACCAGCTTCTATCTGTATTGGTTTTTAATTTAATAGTCTCCATTAAATGTTGGGTTATGGACTTTGGCTTTGTGATGGTCCACATAGCCTAAAGTGGGGAACACTGCAAACGGCTTCCAATATGACTTGAGGCTGGACTGTCATCAATCTTAAATACAGGCACTAATATTTTTCTTCACAAATACAGTTTTGAGGGTTTAGCCAAATGAAATGGTCAGTTTATATATTTAAATTTTCATATGCTTTTCTTGCTTGAATGTGTATTTGGTCACCAGGCGGGTCATGGGTTTTAAGGAATAATGCAGCAAAGTGCCTAAAATAACTTCTGTAAGGATATGAATGCAAGTACAATTACTCAAAATACCAACCTTCTTGGAGAACTTTGGGTTATCCTCCATGAATTTGTTCTCTTTCGGTCGGAAGGTTTTGATACTTGCACGGACCTGAAGACAAAAATTTTCCACAGCCATTCAGCCATAACCTAATTTGTTACCGTACTTTTTTATTTTAAAATAGCTTCAATAATGGAGCCAGTTCGTTAAATTACATTTAAACAGGCTCTGGTTGTTCCCAGCGCTCCTACAGTGTATTTCGACACAAAACACAAAAATTATTTAGATCTTTAGATAAGCACTTTAAAATGAAAATATAACTCTGCAGTCTACTGCGGCATTCAAATTCTGCAAAGGAAAGTGTTATATAAATATAATCAACAAGACCAGCATGACATGAGGCACACACATATAAAAATACACATATATACGTACAGTATATACATGAAGATTGCCAAAATGCATTATTTAAATTCATGGGTAATTCTTTGCCAAAGGCAGATGCTGACAGTGATTGGCTTCGGCAGTTTGATTGGTTAATCTTCTGACCATCTGTTCCGTGGGATGGGTATACTGTCTCCCCGGTCGGCCTCTCTGCGTGGCCCGCAGATGGACGGACAGAACCGCAAGAGAACATGTCAGCTCACTGGTGAACCGCCATCTTTCACACACCTTTATCAGCGTTCCTAGAATCAGGCACTTACGGGGTTAAACAAAACCTCCATCTCCAAAGTTATGTTGCCTTTGGACGGCCGGTCTAAATCTTCCCTTTTCAGCAAGTAGGAGACCTGCTGACCGTTGTGTATCTGTGGATTTTTTGGGGAAAAATAAAACAGAATCACTGAACACGTATGAGTTTGGTTAATCTCAGCCTTTAGTTAGGTGACATCTAAAACCCAGCACTTTACTGCGATTTTGAGCTTTGAAAACACACAGGTGATTGTATATCCCTGACGGGTGCATTATGATTATACAAACACATGTAATACGACCCATCACCAATCCATCAGTGGTCCGCTTACTGAAAGCAAAGGGATGGCCACTTTGCCCAGGAAGTCAGGTGCTTTGTCTCCATCGTCGTCATAGATAGTCACCTCAAGAGCCTCATGAATGTCTTTGACTGGGCTACAAGACAAAATTCATAAACAACAATTATTTACAAAACATATCCGCTGCTTCTGAGGACACCATCACTCGGGCTGTCCCATCTGTAGTATATATGTGAACTGGATTTACACTAAGAAACCACACACAGTTGCACAGGACAGGTGAAATACTCTCACTAACAAGGTAAAGACTTTATTCCACTCTGGATTGAGGGTCTTGTGAATGGTGTGGGTTTGCAGTCTGTCGTTCCCCAGCTCTAGAACACAGAAAGGATCGCTCTTTCCTGCAAAATTAAATAAAAAGATATAATACGATAAATAACAAAACATACAGGAAGTGCTGCATCAGGCAGGATTCATCCAAATCGCTTTGTGTCTCTGCCAGGCTGGCAGACAGACTGAATCAGGGACACCGTACCGTTCAGATCGGCTGCCAGGACATCCATGGCCTTGATGACCTTCACCTGGAGGAAACCAACGTCTCGTGTGTTCTGGAAGGAGTTCTTCAAACTCTGTACAACAAACATCAACAGCTTAACATTTTTTTTTGTATTGGCAGGCTTCCGATATGCCAAGAAATCAGAACCAAAAAGCAGACAATTCTAGTCTTTATATTTGAAACAGCTATGGTATATTAGTTCCTTGAAAGCTTAGTTTTGGAAAGGTTGAAGTTGAAGTTGCACATGAGCAGTTGTATCAAGTATACAACCAGGCACTATGTACTAAGCTCATTTAATTGTAAAATCTAGTTTGTTTTATATTATATGAGCCAGAGATACATTTACAAAGAATATAAGCCAAGACAGGATATTGAATTTGATATGTCCTGAGGAGGGTTTGGGGTGGGAATTAGGGGGAAGGGAAGTCATGGGCTTGGGTTGAGGTCCGTACGTATTTCTCCAGCTGCGTCTCCCTCTCATAGGGCTCGTCCAGAGGTGGGGTGCAGAGGTCGGACACAGACACCCCTGTGCAGGGCGTTAGGGAGACCAGGAACACCAGTCTGCCTCTGCCATGGCCCAGCACGCGTGTGAACAGCTGATTCTGCCCGAGGGGCACACGCGACAGGTCCACCTCGCACCTGAACACGGAGGGGAGGCAAGGAGCCATGATCATCACTGAGCTCCACCCACAGCAAATCCTAACATCCCAGCATTCATTTACAATCATCAAATGGAGTGACATACACAGACTAGTCTTTATGGGGTGGCCTATAGCCTAGTGGTGCAGGTGTTTGACAGTGACCAGGAAGGGTCGGTGTTTCAAGCCCCAGAGTACCCATAATAAGATCAATCCAGCTGTTGGGCTCCTTAGCAAGGCCCTTCACCCTACATTGCTCCCCTGTTAGTCTGATCAATTGCAATCTGCTTTGGATAAATGTGTCAGCTAAATAACTTCAACTTAATGTAGTCTTTACATATTATACAACTTTATATAGCTGAATATCTAACTGTAGTGATTAAGGTTTATTATACTCCTCAAGGGTACAATGACAGTGTAAAAGCCCAGTTCTTGAACCATGATGCTATGGTGCTATAATGGGGGACTCACACTCCTATGCACTCTTCATACTTCCTGCCGTCCTTGGCCAGGACCTCCACCTCAAGCATGTCCGGTCCATCCTTGAACTGGTTGAAGTCAAACCGCTCTCTCCACTGCGGGTTAGCCTGCCTGCAAAGATTCTGGACCGACGGGAAGAAGAGAAGGGAAGGATTTAGCCACTGTTTACTCGGGCTGGGGCTGATTTTGGGGATGTGCGCCTCTGTGCTCTCTCTGTCTCTCTCTGGGGTGTAAACACTTGACAGGACCCAATTAGAATTAGCTTTGTTAAGCAAACACGCAGCCACAAACAAAACGCTGCCGCTTCACAAACAGACAACACAGGAGTGCAAACCCGCAGACAGTCATCAACTCAGTGGGATTACTGAGGCATAGAGGCGGGAGGGGGGGAGCGGGGGGGACTGTAGTCATGTGGAGGAGCACAGCATGCTGGGAAGATGAATCTCAAGGAGTGTTGAGAAACCCTAATAACAGGAAGCATCGGAAGGCAGGAAATAAGTGGTGGCCCAGAGAGTGATGTCTCCTGTTCGCATTCTGAAAGACGCACATTGTGATGCGGGGGTTAAAACCATAGATGGTGTGTTTCAGCCCCAGGAACTGTGAAAGAGGTGCTTTAAATGAGCTGTCCCACTGTGAATGTGGCTGTGTGAAGGGGCTCTGAGTGGGCGTTTGTAATGAGAAGACAGTAAGCTCTGAAGAACCTGCTAATGGCATAATGTGATCATGTAAAATGGGTGCCGAGAGGTGAGGGTGAAATCGTGTGTGTGTGGCCATTTGTATGTTTTATTATAAAATGTAATTCCAACAAAGCATTTACATTGAACTGGAAATGGAATGGGAGAGAAAGAGAAAATGAGTATGTGTGTGTACAAGGCAGAAGCAGTGACTGAGTGAGAATGACCATGAGCGTGTGTGTGAAAGTGAGAGAAAGAGAGAGAGATCAAGAGCGAGGTGATAGTAAGAAGAAGCATGAGAGGGGAGAGGAGACTCAGTACCTTGCTCTTGTACTTTTGGTCTCCGAGTCTGAAGCGCACGAACATGTCACCCTGGCCCGCCTCTGGAAGATCCCGCCCCTCTACCAGGGTCACGCCCACCACCGCGCTCCACAGCTGGCTCTTCCTTTGGGCGTCCGAGAGTCTGCGGTTCTGTTGGGGCTCAGTCACCTGCAGCTCGGAGAGGGGAGGAGGAGGTAGGTGTGAACGAGGGTGTTCTGTGTGGCCACAACCTCACCTGTAATTACTGCATCACAGGAGCCCTGACCGAGTCCCGTTGCTTATAACAACAGAGCAACGGCTCACGTAGTCCTGAGCTAAGGCTTGTGGGATAGAGATCCTTCATCAGAGAGTGAACCACTGGCGAGGCATCCAAACTCTGTCACAGATTAGAACAAAGGGCCGAAACCCTGATCCTGGTGCACTGTGGGTTTCTATCGCTGTGTCCCTCCATCACATCTTAAAGAAAAGCACGGGTTGATCCGTGTGCGCCGACGCCCCCATCCTCAACCCTGATCCCCCTTCTCCCACGAGGACACTTTCATTAACATGGAATGAAAGATAAGGCCAGGCTATAAATATCTACCCACAAATTAAACAGATAAATAAATAAAAAAGGATGGAGGAATTGAAGGCAGAGAGAGAGAGAGAGAGAGCGAGAGAGTGAGTGAGTGAGTGAGTGTGGGCAGCCAAGCCATGTCATCCCCAGTGTTTATCTTGGAAATGCTTGCATCTCGCCGGCCAATAAAACAATTCCACTTTAGTGGTGAGAGGCCCCCTAAGAGAGACTATTTTGGGTTCTAAAAGGGGGCCAGGATTGCCTCCATATGGTGGAACAGCATGGGACAAACGCAGGGGGGCGGGAGCTCAAACTCGCCGCCAGTTTGGCTCGCGGTTCGGCTCTGGCCATCGACAGCTGCGATATCGCACCTCGACATCTGGAATATTGCTACCGAACACCCCTGGGAGTTTGTGATCTCTGAAAGTGCGTCTCAGCCATCCCCAGTATAGCGCATGCCCCCCTCCTACACCCACCCACAGCTATGCAGCGCTGTACAGACAGACCTGGGAGAACAGCGCTGTGAAGGCATGCAGAGTGAACAGGGGTCTAAGGCAGAGGTTTTGGGAATTGTGGGGGCTATACTGGTTGGTAATAACACAAATAATAACATTGTATTATTATATTTAATAATTATAATCATCTCAATTAACCCACACTGACTGTACAGAAAATACAGAACCAATAGAATGACAATGGTATAAATTTAGAAACAATGTACTATGTACTGTAACCCCACTGCATGCCATGTGAAGTTTCAATGCATATTATAGACATTTGTATTATGCATTCTTCTTGTAGATAACATATAGATAGCTCATGATGTATGTTATTCCTGGTTAGGTTGGTAGTGAAGCCATAAGAGTTATGCATGCATGTTTTTCATAGTATTTATTTATACACAGATATTGTACTCATTTGGCTATACTAAACACAGAGCACTTAACGCACGCTTACTGTCAATCTAGTTTTCTCCATATAACTCACAGTATATATAGTATATCCCAGTCTCTATTTATTATTTATGTATCTACTTGAAGCTTATACAGAAAAAGAACAGGCATTCATAAAAACACACAAAGAATGACTCTGCTAATGAGTGATGACCACGCAAACTGCCACTGCATAGCAACGCCCTTGGAACAGCAACCAGACAACCAAAGTCTAATCACTTTTATTTTTCATGTTGACAAACTCCATAACATGTATCACTAATCTGGTGTTTGATTCCAGCGCAGCAGTCCAAAGACAGAATTTTAAACGTTACCTTAGTTCATCTAGTACAACGACCCGCCTGAGTTTGTCAGAGTCACTGTATTACTGTGTCGGTGTCTGGAGCGTTATGAAGAGAGACTTTTGAAACAGCCACACACCTCCGTCTCTGTCTGTCTGTCTGTTCATCTCCAGCTCAAATAGATGGAAACCATTTCATCTTTTTCCTCTCAATTAAAAGCAAATTGAAATTCATCTAGCCACGTATCGAGAGATTAAAGGGAAACAGATGTATAGGCGGGACTACGCGTGCTGCAATAAAGACACCGCTAGGATAATGAAAGGAGTTTCAGTCCAGGAATACATTTAACTGCCTCCTATTTCAACCTAAATGAATTGAATTTATCGTTTATTGCTAAGAGGAGAAAGAAAAAAACACAAAGATTAAACAGTATCTGCTGTAAGCTCAAAAAAGGCTCTGCTCCTTTTTTCTGCTTAATTAAAATGCAAATAGGAGCATATGACATGTTTAGATCACTGTAATATATTGTTTAAACAGACTGCAGTCGTCTGTGCAGCTTCAGACAGAATGTGCAGAGCGATTTAATGTACGTACACTTAGCAGCTATTATGCTTATATTATAACTGCAGAAAAGACCGAAAATGACATTGTTTCCAGAGTGTTGTAACATTATGCACCCACTCAACTTTACATCAATACAGTGCAGTTTACTTTCTTTTAAATTATCCACTGGAGTACTGGTGATCTGCTGCCCCCTTGTGTTGAAAATCAAAAATCACAAGAAATATAACTGGTGTCTTGATAAATATCTAGAGCCATAATGGCTTAAGTGTTAGGTATTTGTGAAGGTCTCACCTTAACGTTCTTTTTCCCCCTCTGCCATCTCTTCACCAGCAGAACATAAAAAAGAATTAAAGGAGAGAACAAAGAAAGGAGATGGGAAGAACTTCAGTACTTTGGACAAAATAATGCACAGCAATTCTAAAACAGTGTTGTATCTGTACCAGTTCTAAGGATATGTGTCCTTACGTGTCTTTTAGGCTCTGCATCTCTCACTGAGAGATTCAAGTCCATATGGATCGCACCCATGTCTTCTTCAATACTGTTGGGGTCCTCTAGGGGGAGTGCAACCTCACAGGTTCTACAGAGAGACACAAAGAGTTGACTCACAAAGGGTGATTTAAAAGTGATGATGAGCGAATTAAATTAAAGAAGTCTCTTAGTGGAGAAAGGTGTGTTCAGAGCTTTGAAATAGAGATAAAGAAGGCTTTCATCATGTTGAAATATAAGCCCCCTTCAGTGCTACAAAATGTGCAGATTTTTACATGTTACTCAGCACTAAACTCATCAATCTCAAAGCAATTGCTTGCTGTCCTGGCAAAATGTATTTCTAACCCAGATTGTAAGTCTAATTTAAGTTGACTGATTTGTTAGATTAACTGACTGATTGAATAACTGATTGATTGATTGATTGATTGATTGATTGATTGATTGATTGCAATACTGACTGATTACATGTCTGATAATAAACTTTGTACTCTCCGTTATCACAGATACATCAGTGCAATGTATTCTGTTGTCTGTATTACTCTTCAGTTGACTGCCTAACTTCTTTAATGTACTGCTCCAATAGATTCAACTCCCAAAATGCAAGATGAGAAAAGTTCTGCATATTGTAATACCACTCTAAATCAAAATTATTGCTGCAAATGTGTTGCAAGACGTATACAGACATTGGAAAACCAATTTCCAGAATACAAAAAGAGTATGTGTATATACATTTGGGAGAGAGTGTTTGTTATGCATACTTGTTCAGCTCAATTTCACTCAATTTGACACTGCAAGCACCCATGAAGTCATCGGTGGTCAGGTCACGGTCATATACCTGCACCAAAAAACCAGAAACGACCCAAATTAAGAGGTGGGGGGAGAAGCATGTGAAAAGAGGTTTATGTGTTTGAGTTCTGCAAAAGAAAATCGTAAAATGGGAAAAATCACTCTTGAACCACCACCATCTGTTTAATCTTGAACCAAAATGGTCCATAGACAGTGTATTCTTCTGATACCCTCTGTGGTTAAATGATGGCGTGGAGGGCATCCACAGCCCAAATTGGCATCTGCTGCCTTTAGTGGAATTTCAAGTTTGAATTACCAAGCACTAATCTGAGTCAATCTGAAGTACAATAGTCCAAAAGTCATGGTTCCATGTCCACAGTTTAAATCCAACCACTGAGCAAATAACTCACCCTGAGAGAGAGAATCTGCTCCAAGTCCTTAACGGCAACAGAGAAGGATTCGTTCCATGTGGGGTTGAGGTTTTTGTAGACGACTTTGCTTTTGTAAATCGCCTTCCCGTCTAATTTGAATTTGACATAGGGGTCACTTGTGCCTGAGGGGGAAAAATAAACACAGGGAATGACACTGGTTAAGTTCTCAGCCGGTCTACTTGTGGCACATTGATGGATATGATCGTTTTGAGACTAATAGTGGTATGAAGGCCATGTGCAATGTCCAGTGTTCCCACAGACCTGCATATTCTCACACACCCACATATCGTTCTCAGGAACAGCTCAACTTAATGTGACCCTGACACAGAGACTGCTGTGTATGTGTCAGCGCCCCCTGCTGGTTGACCTTAGCAACGCTTTCCTTTGGTTTGTGTGTGTATGGGTTTGCATGCATGCCTGAGAAAGAGAAAATGAGTGAGAGGGATAGTGTGAGTGAAAGGGGTGTGTGTGTGTATGTCTGTGTGCCTGATTGTGAGAGTGTGTTAACTCTGTGTTAAAGCAATTCTCTACACACAGCAGGGAGCGAGTGCAGCACATTAGTTAAGAAGGGAAGATGGCTGCTTCACTGTGAGTGAATGGTATTATCTGCTCACTAAAGCACAGTCCTCCAAAACCAGAGCCCCTCTGGGTGGTGGGGTTCACTTTGTTTCTGGTATGTCCAGGAGACTGGAAAATAAAGGAAACCAGCATTACTTCATTTCTATGTGTGAATATGAGAAAGTGCTTTAAAGAATACAGTGGGGGGCCCTAAATCAAGAGGATAAAAACTCAGTGGGGACCAGCTGTCTGGCCCATCAACGCTCCAGCCCCCACGCCAACCCCCCACCCCACCCAGATAGCCAGAACTCACACCAGCTCATCCTGAGGCAAGGGCTGACAGGGGGAAAAACCTCCAGTCAACTTGACAAGCAAATAATGTTGAAGAAATTCTAGGCATTGAGCAATGGTGTGTGTGTGTGTGGGGGGGGGGGGACATGATTGAAATGCCAATGTCTGAAGCGAACAGAGAAGGAAGGAAGAACAAAAACGGGGAGAGTGAGCGCGGGTGGGCTGGGGGTTGGGGGGTGTTGGGGGACGGGTAGGGGGTGCCTTTTCAGAAAGCGCAGCAGTGGCTGGTGTCAGACTCAGGCACTGCACCAGCTGTCAGGCAGACACGGGGCCCACGCTGCAGGGATTGTGTCCACTGAGGATTGGGTAACTCTGCCATCCTGTCAGCAGAAACGACGTCTCAAACACAGGGAGAGTAGATCGGCACCACAGTTACATCCACCACAAGTTTTGCGCCATGGATATAGAACCAAACTTGAAACCAGAGGCAGAAAAGGTCTGGCTTCAGAAAGCACAAGTACTACCACGTATTTATTCCAACGGAGCTAATTCAGGCATGGTTGGAACAAACACATGGTAGTACTTCCACTTTCTGAACCCAGGATTTCCAATGTAATCAGTATAATTAATGTAATCAGAAGGCTGCCAGGCTAATTCAGCAATAGGAATAATGAATTCTGCGCTACCAGCATATAACTGTAATATTCATGGATAATTGTTGTATTGCACTGTTATATACGTTCATAGAAAATGAAATCATTGAGGTAATAAAGCTTTCAGGCAGAGGGCTGCCAATAACTCATACAGAAGGTGGATATCACATGAAGTTTATGTTAAACATCTAATTAAAGAGAATGCCATTTACAAACACTGCAAACAATCCAATATGGCAGTGCTACTTTGATAACCTGGCAGGTAGCTTGAGAGTAATTATCTGCCTGTTGATTAAAGACGACAGTCTGCAGCCCAAATAGTTTTTAATAACCTGAACATATAACAAATTAATTTGCAATGATTACCCCAGAGATGGGGTTTAAATGAAGAGGAGTTGCAGTCTGGAGGTATTGTACACATCATGTAACTTATCATGTAACAATATTTTGCTGCTGTAATATTGCAAGAGAACGTGGGTTACATTCAGTTCTGTTTCCTTTCTGTTCTTTTTAACCGGCACTGAAACCTGTCTGCAGTAGGTGATTTGGAAACTGTACTACACAAATTGGCCACACAGTGTCATGTTTTCCCCACAGAATTAAAAGCATACTGAGAGAGGAATATGCATTCACCTGAAGTAAAATAATGACCATTAAACAAATAAATGTTACTTTTAAATAAACTTTGTCTTTGCAAAAAAAAACTACAGTATCCTTAAAATATGCTTTAAAATTAGGGCTGTCAAAATCAACAGGATGAAACTTACATTTTGTCTGTATGACAGTGATGCCTTTTTTTAAAACCTTAATAATTTATCGTTTCATTTTGAGCAAAAGACAGTCCCTGCCCCAAAAAGCAGTATATTTTTTCTCTCCCTTTCTGAAAAGAGATAAAGCCTCAACAATAAAAACCTAGTTGACAGGCTGGGACCCTTCATATACCCTATATTAGCCATGTATCATGTATTATGTAGCCAAGTATCTCTTTCAAAAAGGCAATAATCATAATGATAGACTATATTATTACATCATAAGACATGGCACTGCTGTGTAGTCTGAACTTTCCTCCTTATTGACCAAACTTCCTCAGGAAAATGGTTTGAAAATATGGATTGTGAAAATGTTGTGATTGTTTTGTTGCCACCCACGGTTCTCCAATTGTCACTCTGTGGCTGCATGTAGCCAACTGTTGTGCTTTGGGCTGGAGATACAGGTAGAACCTGCTTGTTTTCTCAGACTTGTACCAGCAAAGGAACCCAGAGATGAATGTAAATGACTGACGCATGACTCTCAGACGCCACGCCCCAGGTGTAGTTGCATGTCGCCAGGCAGAGAAAGGGCGACAGAGGAATGAGGCGGACCCAATTTGTAAGATGTACAGGTTTCAAAACACTCTGGTGAAATGCAACTGTCAAATGAACTTGCAAAAGGCCGCCCAGCTCCAAAAATGAAGCACCCAAGAGCATTAGGAATGTCAACATTGACCTGAAACTCAAGTTAAAACTGAAAGGCGAATATATTTAGCCTAGTCTGTTGTGCCAATAATATAGCAGTGATACATATAATTATACATCCATGTGATGTCTACATTTTCAAGAGAGCAAGATGAATATTTAAGGTTTTATGGTATGACAATTTGTAAAAGTCAAACTACCATTAGAGGTACACTGCCTTGATAAAATGGCCCGTGTGCCTTGATATTTTATTTGTTGGCTATAAAAATTTGTTTGAAAAGATTATTTTCAATACCGGATCTGTGAACCCCAAGAGAATATCCATGTTCAAATAAATCATGGAATGGTTACAGCTATACAGTTAAACACTATATAATGTAATGAATATGATACATTTTCAGTTTATCAGCTGCTGGTTAGATCCACACTGCTGTTCCTCTGTGATACCAGTGATTCATCGCTCACAACACCATTATGCATGTGTTACCCAGTGACCTGAAGAAACAGCACAGCAGCTGAACAGATATATAACAGCATTCTTACTCAAAACTACACAGAAATTACAAAACAACCAAACAAATCTGCACCATAACTAAATTTTGTTTATGTGTGCGAGTCACATGTGCATGAGTGTACATGTGTGCATGTGAGTATACGTGCCATAGCCACCTTACCACAGCGATCACGTATCACCAGATTCCTGCCCTCCTTCAAAGTGATGGTCAGGAGATAGAAGGTCTTCTGAGCTGAAGCCGAAGCCGGAGCAGGAGCAACGTCACCAGCCACCTTGGAACCCTGCAGGGGAACAGAATCCGTTCTTATCTCTGCTTACCTCTCATAATTATCACACATGACAGTAAAAATCTCTGTGTGAGTGTGTGAGAAACGGCAAATATTGTTATATAGAACTGGGACTTCTCCCATGTATCAAGAAATATGATCCAGTGTCTTCCACTTTCCTTAGCCTCATTTTAGGCTCACTCAAGCAGCAATATGACCTAGAACGCTGTGGCTAAGGAATTCATATTTCGACTACATCTCCACATTTTCCTGAAGTGTCACCATACACAACGGGCACATCGCTGTCTGAAGTATGAAATGCGACCTCGAATTACTGCATTGCTACATCATCCACTCAATCTGCATTTCCTGAAACAAGTTGACACCGACGCTCACACATTTGGCTTTCATTTTTAAGAAGGGCATTTGACTTTCTTGTTCAACAGTAGAGCATCAGTAACACTACGACAATGCGGGACACCATCCACAGACATATGTACACATATGTAAATGTATACCCTAGAGCCGTGCATTACATTCAGTGTTGTTCAGATAGTTTTTGTTATCGAATTACATTTAAGCAGGTTCCCTCTTATCACGACTCCCATCTTGCCACGTGGCGATCAGTGCCCTTAATCCAGGGAAAGACTGTTTGCAGACCACCCATAATCCCCCTTCCCTCCAAAACCGTACACATAGCACATTTCTGGAACGGCATAAGAATGCAATAACCTTGTAAACGAACTATCAAGGCAAACTGTGGTTTGGGAGTCTGGCCAGAGTTTTAGGAGCGGTGAGAGAACCAACACATCCTATCAGGGAAGCCAGTAATTCTACTGTTATGCACAGCTGAGTCACAGCCAGCTGTCTGTTCCAATTCACACCTGCTTTTTAGGGAGCTGGCACCAGCCTGGTTTCAGTTCCATATGGTGAGATATAGTATGGTAGAGTACAGACTGTCTGTACAGACTCACTGTGCGGCTTCCTCCCTCCTCCAGTGCCCTCCCTTCACCCACAAGACCACAAAACTCCATTATATTAATACCCTGTGCTCACATATCTTTTAACATTCAATTTATTACACTTACATTGTTAGGGGAGATACCATCGTATATGTTAATGCAGATATTTTCCTCAAGGATATGTGGGAAAACTCCACACCATGGGAGGCCAAGCTTTCTCCACATATATTGGCCTGTATGTCATATTTCTAAATCAAAAACAATACTCACAGTGCTAAAGGTGCTACACTCTTGTGTTTACGCTCTTGGTAACACTGAGTCATCAAATCTGGAAACATATTTACAAATAAATTTCCAGATTTTTTATTTTGTTTTCTGGTGTATATAACAATTACCTCATTCAGTGTAAAAAAATATGTAAAACAAATGCTTTCTTTTTGGATTTTATAATGTGTGGATTGCACAGTCAGGTGACTTATTGAAAAGGATAAGGTGGTTCTTGAGGTATAAATATGTGCGAATCTACACAAAATCTTGGCAGAAGCAAATATTTTCAGTCCTCCAAATACTGGAAATGCCACCATGCTCACCTGCTCTTCCTCTGGTATGGTGGGGGGGTCAGACAGCTCACTGCCATCTCTGTTCTGATGCTGTTATAACGAAAATTCATTCGATTAGCATATCTGATCCCTTCGCCCAATCAAAACAGAGATCAGAGCTTAGTCTATTTTTCTCCTTAAAGATTAGTCATGATTACATGCAAGTACTTGTTTTTCCCCCTTCACAAACACAGCTGAAATTAGTTCAGAAATTTACCATACTCTACATGAAGAAAAAAAACACTAAACTATACGTTGATTGAATTCTGGTCATACCATTCTTATCTATAAGCGCACAAGTCCAAGCTACTCAGGATTTTTATATCAAACAAAGATCATAGGAAAACATAGACCTGGAAATTCCTCATTTGATTTATGTTAAACTAAAAGCACATGCAATGAAGCTCAAATACTCTTCACATAAGTTCCACAACAATTTTGCGGTCAAAGAAGCAGAGTAGAACAGAACATCAGAGAATTGCAGGGTACAGTCTTCTGTTGCCATTTCTAACTAAGCTAAGCAGCTATCAATGAAAGTATTTTTTATGAAAAAGGAGTATGTTTGCTTAATCCATTCAGTAGGGTTCTCTCTCATTCTCTCTCAGCTTTATTACAAGCAAGTTCAAGACTCTGTGCCTTTGATTCTCAAATGAACTGTATATTTCTGTCACAGGAGGGTTGGTCTTTACTATGCCCCTGACATGGGCAACCTTCATAGTTCACATTCCTGTGCATTTTCCATTAAACACGTGGACATTTCCTAAATTTGGTCAAGTTAGTATAAGCACTTTTTATATGAGGGTACAGGACTACTGACCCACATGGTATTCAGACAGCCTCTAAGTTATGAGGCTCAGATAAGCATCAAAACAAACCTACTATTTGACCCTTGTCTGCAAAGGAGAGGGATTCCAGGTGAGCTCTCCAAAAATGAGGAAACAGACATCAGTTCTTGTCACTTCTGCAGTTCACCAGCTGAGCTGTGTAGCCATTTGTGCCGGAGGCGTACACAAACTCCACAGTTCACACAGGCTGAATACCCGCACCTGATCAACCGGTCATCTCCGCAGCACGTTGTGCGCACTTAGGAGGGAAATCCTTCGATCTCCAGCCCTCCTTCTATGGAAAATGCTGACTCCCAATCACAATCTACTCTGGAATAGTCAGGGTTACATTCCCAAGGTGCATGACCGCATGATTGTGTTGAAGGCCGGTGCTTCAGATGGACGACCACACAATCCGCACCTAAACCCATATGTTCATATGTGAGGTTGGATACAGTTCAGAAGCTGTATGTTCAAGGCTCCCCACACATGGACTTGATACAGCATGGCCCCTAAAAGCCCAAATCGTGGCAACACAGATGCTGACTGTGGGAATGGTGAGTCCCCAATGATGAACAACAGATTTCAACATTATAAGCAAACACAATCTGCTAACAAACGGACGGAAGCTCGGATAGAGGACGATTTTCACAACGTGCAGATTTATGGTCCCCGCAGACCCCGCGAGGGTTATCACAGCTTTCTGATAACTGACTCTAAGCTACTTTTACATCTGTCCTCTGAGGCATTAAAAAGGAATCATTGTTCTCTGCCGTCAAGGCTTCCTGAAGGCAAACTGTATTATTTCAGGATATGATACTGTCATTTTAATTGGCTAGCTCATCAGGTCCTGCTAAAGCATATTTGATGTGGTACTGAGGTAAGTGCATAATTCCTACAAAGACTTTTCTTGGTGTTAAAGATTCATACATCTCGCCATTTGTGAATTATAAATTTTGTTTCCAACCTACAGCGCTGTATGTGCCATACGGAAAATTTAAATAATTTGCACAGTGAATTTAAGCTTAATACTTTTTGGCACAAAACTGACGTTTCAGATAAATACAAAAGACAAAAGCAGGCAAGGGGGATTTGGATGTCAGCTGGCTTGGAATCTCAAACACACACGGGCGCATGCACACACACACACACACACACACAAACGCACACACACAAGCTGGTCTCCATCCTGATGTTCAACACCACATGTGGGAATGTGGTTAGGGTTTGAGAGAAGGTGATGCCCCAACAGAAGGTTTTTGTATAGAGGGGTGTGTGTATGTATGTGTGTGTGTGTGTGTGTGTGAGTGAGTACAAGTGCATGTATGTGCATGCGAGACCGTGTATACACAGCAGTGTGTGTGTCAAGGGTGGTGGGTGGGGGGGTGTACAGCAACTGCCACACAGTGCAATCTACATAAAACCTGCAAGACAGTCCCTTGCCAAAATGAGCTGTTCATTTTGTCTTTCCAATTTGTTGCCATCTCTTCCAAAGCCATAATGAAAAGCTGTAATAAGGTAAGCTAAAGGGACTGCGGCAAGGACGTGAGCTGCTTGCATCACTGCAAGCCACTCCCCTCTTTTTCGTTGCTATTATGATGATTGGTCAGGAGTCAATGGTGACCTAACATCCTACAGATTATTTTTTACATTACATTACATTAAAGGCATTTGTTAGATGCTCTTATCCAGAGCGACTGACAAGGCAAAGTGCATTTGAATGGTAAAAAAGGGCAAAGATAACCCTGAAGAGGGGTAAAGTCCCAAGTGCCAAAGGTGACAGAATAGATTAGGACCCCCTATAGACTAAAGAGAAAATTAACAACAACAACCTAGGTTTAAAACAAATTGCAGTTAAAAACAAGTGTAGATAAGTGCGGAAAACATTACAAAGAGCAAGGGAGAGGACGGGAGAGATGCAGCCAGAAGAGGTGGCCAGCGTCTCTGCCGTTCTGACCTCCACGGGAATGTCACTCCACCACCAGGGGGCCAAGACAGACAGCACTACCCTGAATAAATGCATCTGTTCTATTGTTTTTAATTTTATGAATTGAGTTACTCTTCATTAAGTGACTAATTTCATATATTCAGTAAGTTTACATTTTAATTGGCAATCAATCCTTACCTAAAACAAAAAAGCACTGGAAAAAGTTACATTGGGAAGCACCTGGCTAGAGACATTCAGTGTAAAGACTAACAGGTCTGACCTCACTGCCGTCCTCCGATAGGTCCACTGAAGGTATCTCACTGAGCCCTGGGGAGTTTTGCTCTGGATAGCTCAAGTTCCCTGGGTCCCAGACCTCTTGTTCAATGGCGCTGAAGGAGAATATCCTCTTCTCCCTAACGTTCCTGGCTGATCTTGGAGAATGGTGGTTCGTACGTTGTGCCAGCGCTGCAAGTTTGTCCTGTATCCTCTCCACTTGACTGGTCAATCTTTCTGAGGGCGAAGAACTGCTTTCTGAAGGCACGGTCACTCTGTCAGAGGGAGCAGTCTCTCTGTCCGAGGCTACTTTCGCAAGTATGTTTTCTGTCGACACCGTCCGGCGTTCCGCGAAAGCGGCTTGTCTGTCTGTATGCCCAGTCACTCTTTCTACAAGCCTGTGGACTCTGTCTGCGGCCCCAGTCACCCTCCCTGTGGGTGGCGTCCGAATTTCCAGAACTCTTTCTTCAATCTTGTGCAGTCGGTCAGTGGATCCTGTAACTTTTTCTGGAGGCACGGTCCCTTTGTCTTTACCGGCAGCCTGTCTGTCTCTGGCCGGACTAGATCTGCCAATGGGTTCTCTCACTTTTCCGGGAGCCGAGCTCGATCTCTCCACAGACGCCGTGCTCTGCACGTTTGTTTCAGGGTTTCTCCAGGCCAGTTCCTTTTGGAGATCGGAGGACAGGCAGCTGAAGGAGAGGCCATCATCATCGTCATCATCGTCGTCATCGCTGGGCAGATGCAAGGCGTCGGGCGTGTCGATGGGCGCGGGGATGTCATGCACGCACCGGAGGTCGGGCACCGACACACTCATCCTGTGGCCGAGCGGGTCCTTCCTCCTCAGAACCCGCTTAACAGGACTCTTTCCCTTCCTGATGTTCTGAAACAGGGGCTTGGCCTTCAGACGCAGGTTGCTCCACACAGTGGTCTTCTTGGTCTCCATAGCGTGGTATAAGGTGGAGCTGTAGGCGGAGTTGTCGGTGAGGTGGAAGCGTAGGTGGAGGTGCTAGGCCCAAACCTGACCCTTCTAAATGGACTTCTTTGGAGAGCTGCAGAATGAAGAAATAAAGAGATAGTTGGCAGGGACACAAACAGCCAAGGCATGTGTCTGAAACAGTTTCCTTTAGGTATGCTGATGTAGCACATTTTGACATTTTGCGCAACATTTTTCAAACTGCAGGGTCACAAAGGTGGGCACGAGTGCCAGCAAGACATTAAAATGCATTCCTGTTTAATAACTTTTTGCTTTTTTATTTCATAAATACAGTACTTTCAGAATAAAGAAACCCTGTATAATTTGCATTTTCTTGGCTATATTATGAATTTACACGACTGATTTATTGCATGGATAAACAGGTTTGATACAGATGCACATGTATGATGTTTTGCTTAGACATTCTTCCATGTACTAGAGTGTTGCTGGTAATGGATTTTGGATAGCTGTGTCAACAATGAGCCATTTTACTTAAGTATGAGGACCTTAGTCAGGTGGGGTCATTTTATGGTGGGGTAAAGAATAATAGTCGTAAGTTTGTGAACACTTTCAGTGGCACTCTTACAGTCAAACATAGAATGGGTAGTGACTTTGCAACTGTGATCACAAGATTTTATGTTCTCATATAATCGATTAATGTAGTACGTCACTCACTCTCTCTCTCTCACTCACACACAAACACACACACCTGTGTACACACACATAGTCACATACAAACATGTGCAAACACTTGGACATTACTATTCCCCTGGATCTGTTTGTCATTCACATCTTTACAGCAACGTAATACTGGCTTCCTTTTGGTCAGTAACCAAAAAAAACATTTCTGGAAATCAGAGAGATCAGACAAGACTACAAACTTATTTTTTGACAAAAAAAAAAGGCTCCAGGTATGGCTCATGAGGACATTTTTTTTTCCCAAAACCATTTCAAAACCCTGAACCAACTAGAAATACAGCTTTAACCACCAGTGTACAAAGAAACCAGGCCTGTTCACCAAGGGTTTCTGTAGTGCAGCATACCACAGCATGACCAGTACACATGAACCTGCATTTGAAATTATACTTCCTTCAAAAAAAAAAAAAAAACAAAAACAAGCTGACTCACCCCAAGCCATCTGATCCACCAGATTCACACAATGCAAGAACACAAACACAATGTAAAATGCGGTCCCACCTTCTCTCGTTCATAAATCTGATCACGACAGACTGTATGTAGAGGAATGGAGATAGCTCATATTACCATAATTGAATGAACCACAGAACAGGACAAAAACAAACAGTCAACAAAGGGGCGCAGTAAAAAAAAATTCAGGTTTGTGCAGCCATACAATTTTGACTAATTGTTTGACAGATTTTACTTGCAAAAATCTCAGACACGTGATAACCTTGGACCTACAGAACTACTGTCTTATATGGCTTGACATGGATAATGGAGAAAAAGTGATAAAATTAGAACTTTACCTCATTGTCCACAAAAAGGTCTATATTTCCACCTCAAGGCCCATATCAAAGGCAAAAGTTTCAATTATGTTTTATTGCACATGTTACAATATTTACTGTGATATGTGAAACCATGGAACATTAAACTGCAAATGTATCTCATGACAGTCATATTGTTTATTCTGAAAATGAACTTCCCTGTCTTGAAACACCCTTAGAGCCATCTATATGACTGTGTCTTCCACTTCATTTTTAATTAAAGAAATATTATACTCATAATGCATATTTCTGGTGGTCTTTGATTACAGAAACAATATGTTTGCACATATGGGTATATAAACCAGAAAACATAAAGATTTTATCACTGTAGAGCAATTATACAAAATGCAAAATGTCTTGTCATGAAGATTTAGGTTTTCTCATTAGGGTACCACTAATAAATATAATAATTAATACAACTGAATTTTAAACTGGAATTCAAAGAAATTTTTAAAAGAAAATAAATTAACAATTGTTGCGTACGGTACACACATCGTATCATTCAACTGAACACCACTGTATGGATATTAGGTATACATACCAAAAATATTAAATATATTTGTATCAAACATTGCAGCATGTTGAATATTAATATTAATCAAGCTAGCTGGGTCAAAATAATGCAGGGCTAAAAGGCGCATGCAGTGCATTCAAAAGCCTATTGGTACAGAAGCTGTAATTATGCAGTTTTTCATCAGATGAAAAACTTAATTCAAACGCAGAACCCCCTCAACCATTCATCAACGTTGTTCAGCCCAATTGAGCAACTTTTGCACGATCAGGCGGGCTTCAGCGACCTGTCCGCGTGCTGCGTTCTGCTACACACCAGCGGTCCGTGACTCGATCTGCAGCTGCAGCAAAAAGCTAATTTTTAAAATGCTTTGGAGACTCGTAAGCCTCTTAGGACTCTGAAATAGTCTCATTTGTCATGAATCACCTCTGCACGTAATTAGGCCAATGACTTTATAGACTGAAGAACCGTGCCCTGGGGATTAAATTTAGATAACCTGCAACAACGAAAACACCGGCTGATGCCAATATGATTTTTTAAAACTATCATGGGTTTATGCTGTATTTTTTGTTTGAAGTTTTAATGGGAGTCATTTCCAATTCCAGGTGAAGATTTCAGATCAGCAGTTCCCAAATTCCCTGAGCCATCTACACAGTTACTGAGCACACTTTCTCTCTATTAAATTGTAGTATAAAGTGACTTATGTTCAAATATGGAATGTTTGCTTTTAATTAATTAAATATCAAAACAATCAGATGTATGGTTGAACTTGGGCAGTGTATTTAAGAGATACAATTTGACTGGTATCAATTGAAAGTGGCTTTCACACCCAACCCTTCCTGAAACCACCCATGGGTTCTACCCACAGTTTGGGAACCCAGATTGTTGATGAAGGAATGACTATATGGCAACTTTAGTACAGGATTAGTGCAAATTTCTGTATATTTGCCTTCCTTTGGAAGTATATTCAATGATCAATGTAGACTGGTAAGGAAGATGTGGCCTGCCGTTCGCTGTTTAGAAACCTTTCTGATTGTCTTTTTCTTTGTTAGAAAAAGACAACCCAGTAGTGAATGTACTATACCAGAGACCAAAGGGAAGTGGCTTCTGTTTGTTAAAGGTATATTGGGACACAATACACTCCACCTGCTTTTGCTTATTCCCCACATTTTGAATGAGCTTTGCCAGTAGCACACCCTGCTCTGAGGGTTACCCCAGGGAGCAAAAGAGGATGACATCACATGTGACTCAGTTACCATGGTTACCTGGGTTACCCAGCTTACCAAACTGTCCTCAAAGTGACCCGAATGTGCTTAAGCTGCTTTAGCACATCTGCGCCAACACCTGGCATGTAAGGCCATTTGAAAGCATTAATATGATTTGGAGAGTGATTCAGCACAGCAAATTATTCACTTCTGCACTGTGCCACAAAGCCAAAGAGTGCATCTCATTTTGGTTATCAAATACCTGCAACACTATTTTCAATGAATTCGGAGTGAAAAAATGGTTCATCAAAATAATCATGTTGTGAAATCAAGAATTAGGCTACAGTAAACACATACAAAGGTTCTGGTCAGTGGATCAACATCTGGATATTACCACAAGAACTACAAACTGTGTTGTGCATATTACTTCATAATTTGTTTTTAAAAAAAAAATCACATTTAAAACATATATTTAATGACACTACTGATTGTGTAGCTATTGGTAATTAAAATCAACAAGTTAAATGTCAACTTCTGGCTTCTGCCTGAAATTTTAGGTTGGAATTTGCACATTTCTCCAGGGCAAAACTGGCAAGTGTTTTCTTCTCCTCAACATTTTTTTAAATATGACCATTTGTGCCTCAGGTTCAAGTACATGAACACAAGTGTCCTCTACAGAAATGCATCTAAATCATACAACTCTCAGTAGAGCCACATATTCTGGATTTTCTACATTTTTGGATTCAAATTCTATTCATTTCATTTGAACATAAAAGAATGCAGCTAGTAGGAATGCAGTACTACTCTCATTCATCTGAACCCGCTTTCATGTGGGTGTTTACCAAAACTATCAGCACTTCTGTACCAAACAAAGCTCTATACAAGACACAAGGAATGTCAGACTACCTCTCCTGTTCATATCTGATTGGCAAACCTGGCATCTTATTTGCTGCACAGCCCCATCCACATGGAAAGACACACCATTTATACTTCCGGCTATTCATTAGATCTTACTTTTAATTTCATGCCCCAAAAACATGAATCGAATGCATGTGTTCTATGAACAAACGACATTAGCCTTTTTTTATTACCTTTCTGGCTTTTCAAGCTAGGTTTGCTAAGCTTGGTTTTTGCAGATTTCTTCCATTGGTGGCCTCATGGATGCACTCTAAAATCCACTCCCAACACAGCAGGGTCCAGTGCCTTTGCTGCTGCTTAACAGAGATCTTGTTTCTCACATCAGAAACACCCATTTGCCATATGTTTATCACTGCATAAATGCAACACCTTCTCTTCTGCCGTTTGACTGAAATTGAGAGCCAGAGGTATACAACGCAGCTGAACCTGTTCAAGTGAAATGTGAACCACGTCATACTTATGAAGCAAACTAAAATGTCTCATGCCATCCACATTCCTGGCAGCCTTCTCTGTTAAGTCTTCTCCACCCTCAATGGAATAGACATTTATTTGATTAGATCAAGAAACTGAACAGTTTTTACTCTCCATTTACACAGTTCTGTAACCTGGATATTTACTGAAACAATTCAGGTCAGATATCTTTGGTTGAGGTCAGTGTCAATAACAGTGTCAAACCCCGCATCAACCTTTTGCCTGCAGGATTGGAAACCGGCTTTTGAGACAGGCTACCAAACTACTATGCTACAAAGATTAAACTGAGATGTAAGCAGTGACAAAGCTTTAATATAGAAATATGAAAAAGAAAAATATATTTTTTAAATACCTTAAATGGAACTGGTTCTTGGTTTCAGAAAGACAATGGTTATCACAATCATATCATTCCACTCATATACTTTTCTTTTCTCTTCCCTCCACACATCAAGCTTACAGACATGCTGTTGAAACCAAGTAATTTAGTTTCAGTGCAGAAGGAAAAATTGGATGCACAGGGAATAATCTGCCACTTTTGAAGTGCTAACGTTGCTAACGCTGGATTAGAGGAACAAGCGCTTTTGTTGTTAATTAGCAGAGGTTGGCCAATACTGGAGTAAATACCTCGAGTAAATATGCCTAAGAGAACAGTAATGCGTCTTCAAGTCATGACAAAACAATATCCCCTCTTTTTAACGGATGACAGGTGTAATAACGTTGACAAGGATGACTGGATTTAATAATAATAACAATATAATAATAACAATAATGTGAGTTGTAGGCCACAGCATTTACCAGACGTTTCATGAGGAACAATCTATAAAAATCTCAACCGTCGATTCCCATTGATGATTCAAAAACTTTCCAAGAGAATTATTTGCATCGATTTGTTTTAAGATAAAAGTGATGACGGATTTAGCTAGATGTAAATTGGAAAGGCAAACCAGCTCGAAAGAGTTCCATTTTTTATGAAGGTGTTCATTCATTGCTTTGGGATTATTCTCCTAATTCTGACGATTGAAAAAGTCAAGTAACTCGACTATAAGAGGCACACCTGTACAGGTGAGTCTTTAGCTAAAATCTCATCCAAATAGCAAGCGCCGTGCTTTAGAAAAGAATTGAAGGACATTACCTGTTTTCCGTTGATCTGACCATGTTAAATGATTCTCAATCAAAACAGCCGGCAACGAGGAAAAGTTTTAATCATTCAAATTTGCGAACATCTGTACGCACTGCCGCAGACTGAGGACAAACTTTCAAATCAATCTAGTAAGAGACTTCTTCATTTAAAGGGGAGGGACTCCAGTGAAACCTGTTTAAGCCGATGCAAAACAAACGATGGATTTTTTAAAAACTTAAGTGAGGTTACGTAATAGACAATTAATAACAGAATTTTGTTGAGCAAATGTAAACGACACTCAACACTTCAAATATTCTCTTTAACTATCTTTATACATAACAGTACGTAGGTATTTAGAGAATATTGATATTATTGTACAGACAATAGCCCTTATAAAGCATATTTTACATTTTAGTGTAAACATCAGAAATCAATAGGATACAACTCTTTTTTATCTGTATTGTGACACATTGAGTGGTTTAATTAAAATTAACTACTGATCGTTACTATTAAATAGTAACAGTAAAACTATAGTTTAGCTCATAGTTCAATATTATGCCCTCAACATGTTTAGAACTGTATGAACTGGTGTAATCCTTTATCTGACTGCAGTAATAAAGTCAAAATGACTCACTGCTGCTGCCCTGTGGTAACATGACTTAGTGCACAATTGAAAATATTGCAACTGCATGACGAGAAAGTGCTTGTACTGCATTTTATCGGTAAGCAACAGTGAAGCTGTCAGGGAAATGACAGCTGCTGAGTTTATTCTTGGTGAAGATGAACTGCTGATCTTGGATCGGACATTTAGGGCAGAGGGCATTATGAGTTCACAAAGGAACACCTAGTTTGGTTCAGAATATCCCTGAGGTTTGTGCTTGTGTGAACGTAAGAGAGTGTGTGTGTGTGTGTGTGTGTGTGTGTGTGTGTGTGTGTGTGTGTGTGTGTGTGTGTGTGTGTGTGTGTGTGTGTGTGTGTGTGTGTGTGTGTGTCTTTTGCTTCTGAGTCAGAGGCCCTCCAACCCAGCTGACAGAAAACATACCCAGAACACTGGGGAATATTTAGGACCAACTCTCGCTGGCTTTTGACCTAATGTTATTATTTAAACATTCCTCTAACATTCTAAGAACATTGTTGTCCTAAACTTGTTCAGCCAAGGCGAAGGTAAGTAATGTTAAAGGGACAGGTTTGGAACAATAATTTTTCAAGTTATTTGGGGAAGTTCTGGGTAGAAAAAATTGTTATCTGTAGAGGACCATCTATAAAACACTGATGCAAGAAATGTTTATGTATATTTCTGTACCAGTCATTTAGAAATAAATTCCCATCTGTATGTGCAACCAGGCTCACTCACAGGCAGTTGTTGAAGGAAGCATGTAGGATCCAATAAAACAACCCAAGAATAAGGTTCACACATCTTAGGTAGGCAGTGCATAGTGACCTCACATGGCTAACCATTGCTACTGCAAGTGTTAATATTTTTTACACAATGCAAGTGGAGTGCCGTATTCATATTCTAATGCTTCCATTTGAAATCATTCTGTGAGTTGATGACTAAAAAAACCAAAGCAAATAAATATGGATAAGGATGCTAAGGATGACTGGTTCAGTATAATATTTCTGTCACTTTTCCTTCTGCAGTTTAAATCATGTGTATATGAAAATGTACATTTCCTTTCTCTGAGAAGTGAATGAAGGGAAAATGATGTTAATTATGGAAAAAAAACATGACATGTGCCTTGTGAGTACCCAAAACAGTTAACTGAACAGTTTAAGTTAATTTTGAAAAGTGTGCAACAATTTCTATCATCAATATAACATTTTGTGTGCTTACATAACAATTTGCAGTAAAAAGAAGGGAGACTCACGAAATAGACAGTAAAAGCCAATATCTTTACTTTAGTGAATGCAGAATACAAATTTGTACAACAATCTCTAGCATAGTATCTTAGTCATTCAATAAAAAGTTCACTAGAATATTTATTGTATAACAGAGAGAAAAACAACACATTCAGGGAAATTAAAATTCTGATTTAACTTAAAATTCTCTCTTCATTTTCTAAACATTTTGTTTTGTCTCAATGGCAACAAAGTCCAGCTTGTGCCGCCAAACGGTTTGAGCCCCCAAACCGCAAACAGCTTCTTGAGTGAACTATCAACTACAAACAATTACCAAATACATATTTCTGTTTATAAAAGCCATAATGCAAAGCAGTGCGCTCTTGCACAGCAAAGTGAAAGTTTTCTATAAAGTCATCGTTGCTGTTTGTTTCCACATATCCCTTCCATTACATCTGAATTATTTGTGAAATAGCAGACAGACCGTAGGAGCGAATATCAGTGTACATATTTTCTGTATATTTACCATGTATTTCTTGTGTGCATAACAACAAAATAGACTATACGGAGGGTGAGGAGAGAGGTGGGGTTGTGGAAGGATGTCTACCTTAACTCCCCAGTCTTCACTAATCTCTGGGAGATTTTCGGGGTCAAAGTCAGAGTGATACAAACATGTTGGTATGAATGGCACAACAGCGTCTTCTGTGATAACACCCACGGTTCTTTGGAACCATGTGAATCCGTGACAGTACGCTGAAAACAGAAAAAACAAGGCAGGTCCCTGATTTCATAATGACAGCGATACATCACATCTGTCTGTGTATCAGAAATCCTGTAAGTGTGTGATGTATCACTGTTGCTAATTGCTCATTTTATTGCTTTTATAGCTCTTAAGTAACAATAGCACTGATTGGGGTTCTAACAATATAAACTTCTAATACAATGTCCTAGATTGTGAGGACCACCAGCAAAGTAACTGAATCTTGAGCTTAACATTATAAGAGTGTTCTGCAGTAGATAGTCATGAAGAGATGGCTTTGAGGGGATATCACATATTGGAGTTGCCTTTACTTAGGAATTCTTTCTCAGAGCAGATGCAGTGACAACTCTCATGCACAGCTATAATGAAATATTACTGTGCACCGCATTGGCTATCCAGTGTTCTTTAACTTATCTGCATCATCTCTGTCAGATTAAGCCCTTAAATGGGAGGGATTAACAGTCATATTATTGATTGCTTTCTCAAACTGAGTCCCCTACATGGAACTATATGAGTACACGTGTGCAAGTCAGCGTGCTGTACTTGCAAGGTACTTGCATTGTAGCCTGTCTCTGGGGAAGCGTAGAGGAACTGTGTATACGATGGGAACTACAGACTGCATAGACCTTAACAGCACATATTTAGCTGCTGTGTTTTGATAGGTGGGGAAGGAGGGGGAGGGGAGAAGGGTTGTTGGGAGCATGGCTCATGGACAGTGACACACAATGAAATAGACAGCAAATGCAAAGGGTGACTCCTTTCCGAATGGCTAGCTTCACATGAGAGTTCTTGAATGATCTATTCATGCTGATTCGTTTACTTTTTTCAGTTACGAGCTGCTGAAATCCCTGTCTCTTTGCTCTTTGCACAGTGACGAGTGCGGTGAAACACACAAAATCTAATCTAATAGAGTATGTTCAAAAAAACCAGAATAGAGTAGAACAGAACAGAACTGGGACAACATTCTTCCCGTCCTCTAATGTCAAGTATGTCTGCAAGTAATGTCCTGTCCGGTAACCACATTTTCCACCATTGCAAGAGGAAACAATGGAGATGAATGTCTGTATTTATTTTTACAATGCTTTAACAATTTAACAATCAATTGTTCTAGATATACAGAGGAAAGTGATTTGCACAATAAACCTGATCGGTTTTCATGACAACAGCAAATTCGCTACGCTTAATTCCCTCCTTAATTTGTCCTTATTTCATCTGTAAAACCATGATCCTATAGCATTTTTGATACATATCTTTTTTTACTGAAATTAATGTTTTACTGGAGTCTTGACATCTGCTTTACATTCTTTTAGAGGGAAAATATTCTTTTAGAGGTTAGACGATTTTTTTTTGTTTTTGTTTTTACCAAGCTAAAATAGGCAGCTGATGTGCTCAGAGTTGTACACAGGAACAGATTTCAGCAGCTGCAGGCCAATCACAACAGGACTGCAAGACATACTTCCTGTTTCGACAGGAAGCATTTTTACCCTAAATGTTGATGGTCTTTCACAAAGCGAAACAGTGAAGCTTAACCTAAAAGCACTTTTTTCACAATTTTCAAGGACAGAAAATCATCACCCTTATACGTATAGGGAGTACCACCAATAATCGGACCCCCTAGAAAACATTTCTCTCAATGATAGTTCCTTTTTGAAGAAATTACAGCATATTTAACAAAATAGTCAATATTAACCAGTGAATACTCTACTTAATAAGGACTTCGCCTAGTAAGCTTGGCGGTAATCCACAAAAATATACTTTTTTTCTTTCTTAAATCCGGTGAAGGTACAATACATAAGTACTTACACCAAAAGTGATACATATATTAAAGTTGCTATTTACAAAACAAAAAGTTTGGCTCAAATTTTAATTTACAAACAGAACACCAGGTGCTCATGGCTTTAGTTATTGTTTCAAGGTCTTGCTTGCATGTCTTTTTATCATTTGTTAAAAACGGAGAAAAAATAAAATTAAGTATTTGGAAAGAAATAACAAAAAACCTGCATCAAAATAATCAAACATACAACTTTGGCTTCCAAAAATATGGACCTGTTCAGGACGGGTGAAGCTAATATGCTCTTTAAAAAACTGACAGTCCGGCCATGTAAAGGGTTTCAATTTGAATAAAACAATGACATCTTTTTAGCTGAAATGTACACAATTCTAGTACATCATGACCAGATAATAAGTCTCTTATGAATTATATTTTCCAATGATTAATTCTAAGTTGTAATTTACCCAATCATACAATAAAAACAATTCTATGGGCCAAATAAATTATTGTTACTACAAAAATATGAGGGCTACTGAAAAGGAGGTAGCTCTGCTGTGGATTCTGGGCCACAGCCCTTTTCAAGCTATACAATTAGCTTCCCCCACTTTTAAGTCCTAGGTCACTCCCGGAGTAATGCATTTAGCTTCCATGGCTAAAGACCCATGTCCCTATCAAAGCAATGTAATTAGCTTCCCCGGCTAAAGACCCCTCATCCCTAACCAAGCGTTACAACTGGCTTCCCAAGCGAAATACCCAGCTCCAAAGCCAAGCTGCGCTTGCGTAGCTGTAGATGTTGTGTAGCAAATACCTATGAGTTACGTGTACTTATGCCACCCCCCCCCCCAAATTCCTACCCTGAGCATACAGGAAGTCATGACAGCTTCCTGTCTGCTGTATTGCTCCTTCTTACAGTACATCTAATCCTACACTATCTGTCAATTCTACTTTCTGCATTGAAATGACAAACCAGGTCAAATCTGTGCTTAAAACATATGTACGGGGGAGTTTGGCCGACTGTTTTCAAAGTTTGGGGCCTTACATTGAGGCTTCAAGCCCAGAGTGCCAATTTTTCTTCCTCTCATACAAATAGGAAAAACCAGAAGACGCAAGGTGAAGTGCCAGTTACAATGATAATCTATATCATTTTTTGCTTTCTTGTGAAAATTATTCGTTTGGGACTCCTGCAAAACCAGAATAAATTTGCATCAAGTACCTGATAAACATTAAACTGAGTACACCTACTTTCGTCCTACAGCTAGACTGCTTGTCTGTTAATGTGTGAAACATACTTGAAGTTTTTGATATGTCAGCATGTTTTTTCTTCCATTTCCTCTGCAATTGTTATACTTACAAAATGAAATAAAGTTAAATAACATAACAATAATATAATGAAAGGGAGAGCAGGACCTCCTCCAAACCCACCCATCATCACCACCCCCCGGCCCCCGCCCCGCCCAACTCCACCCTCTCCTAAACATGGCGACTGTAGCTAGTGACAGGTGGTTGCCCCGGGCGATTCTATGTGACCCAGGCGTCCATGCGCATGCGCTTGACGGACGGGCTCTCCCGGTCCTCGCCGCCAGGCCCCGCCGCCCGGCCCATCCCCAGCGGGGAGTGGAAGTCGCCGCGGTGTCCTCGCGGTCGCTGCCGTCGTAGGAGCTGCAGGACGAGCTGAGGCTGTCGGCAGGCGAGCGGCCCACTTCCTGCCGGGCGGACTGGGGGTGTGACAGCGAGTGCTGCGGGAAGCCGGAGGGGGTGACGCGATCCCGGGGAGGGGAGATAGGCTCCGACTTGATGCTGATGTTCTGGTTGGTGTTGACTGAGATGTTAGAACCCTGAGGTAAGTGGCAGCCTCCTCTGGACAGGTAGAAAAAGAGCATGTGAGATAACACATAGGGTGTATTGTTATAATTATTTTTATTATTATTAAGTCTCTCTATGATCCCTTACTCACTGCACAACAAATACCTAAAACAAGACTGTACTGTAACCATAACTGCATGCTATTTTAAATTTCAGTGTATATTGTCACTATGTCATTTTCTCATGAATCATATATAAACAATTTCTACATTTTTACCCTTTCATTATTGCCCTATATGAATTTTGTATGTATTCATTTTTCACATGGTGAATTGTTGTCAAGCTAGTGCCAAAAGCAGCTTAGGCAGTAATGACATTATTTTACAGTATGTCATGTCTCTAAAGAAGTGGAAAATGGAGGGCTTAGAAAGGATGCAGATGGGATGCAGCACTCACGCCATAGAGCTAAGGGTGGCCTGGCCCAGCTGGTGATGTTGCCATGCCGACGCTGAGCCTACAGAGAGGCCTCCAGGGGAGCCGAACCCCTGCAGGGAAGCCAGCTCCGCGCTGCCGAGGGAGTAATCTGCAAAACAACCAGCAGAGGGAGCTATTGTTATCTGTGTTACTGACAGTATGTTGCACTGGTGGCTACATATGTTGCAGGTAGTGGGTATGGTTGTGGGGAAGGGCAGGGGCGGAGTTACCTGTATTGTAGGCAGTGGGCATGGCTGAGTACACCAGGCCTTGTGGGGGCAGGCTGGGCGTGGTGACTGACACCACCGGGGTGGCCAATGGCTGTGCAGGCTGGGTGCTACTGATCCTTTGGGAGTTCTGTAATAACAATGAAACAATTGATAATATACAGACACAGAATAAATGAACATACACTGCAGTTCTGAGGTAGTTACAGGGCCCTGCGGAGAAGAATTAATGGTCATGAGATCATGTGAGAGTATTCACCAGGCTATACTGAAAACAGTCATGCTTTTTGCTTTGCTGTTAGGTTTTTTTTAACACTTTAAGTTTTGTTAGCCAAGTGATATGATATGGTATGGCCTAGGTCTATAAACTTATGAACTTAAGAAACTTGACAGGTTCCTTAGGGTGAAAATCCAATGCTTTATTTGTGTTGCAGTTCTTCTTCTATACCACTAAGTGGCACTGTAGATTGAAAGAGAGTCACTCTGCATTTATTCACTGAGCCTTTATACAGTTCACGAAACCTAGTTTATGAACAAAATGTTCTTATCCTCCTGAAAATGTTTTCATATGTTAATGACCTTCCCATTAAACGGCACGTCTGAAAAGTAAATTCCTTTGCTGAGATTATACCGGGACAATAAATATATCATTTAATATGGATTGTTTAAATCCACTTTCCACACACAGATGAGTTGAAGAATGAGAAGACCTTTGTTTGGTTTTTCAACAGACAATAAAAGGATATAATGTGGAGTCTCCAGCTTCTTAACCTCACAATTTTAAATTTCCTCGCTCCAAAACAGGCATCAGGAATGCAGCAGAGATTGAAAAAACAAACAAAAAACCTTGTGGCCTCTAAAGAAAGTGTGGAAAGAATGCTTTCTCTCTGTTTCGCTCACTCTCTGTCGCTTTCAGCATTGCTTTTCTCTTCTTGTCTGTGATCAGTTATCAAGGTCCCTAAAAACAGCGAAGCAGGACTGCGATGAACACTGCAAAGCCTTTGACGGCCTTAACTTTCTGAAACAATGACAGCGAATCAATCCCAGAATTCACCAGCTCTTCTAGATGTGAAAGAGATGGGGGTGGTTAAGAGATAAGAGGATGAAAGTGCTGCTGAGAATGTTCCAGCAAAAAGAACCTAACCTTCCTGCATGTAAAACACTGAAGGACTGACTATTTTTCAGTGCGATCTAGTGTAGCATATGCCAGGTCTCCGTTCGCCTATCCTATGCCAGGAAATTCAGATGACTCCAGTCAGAAATGAACTTGAAGTTGAAAAATGAATATATCAAACATAATTCTAAAGAAAAGGCGAAGTTGAGACAGGGTTTGCATGGCCATATGACAGCCTTGCAGATCTTCAGTAATAGGGTGCTGTGCAGAGCTAAAGACAATGGACGGTCACCAGATAACCCCATGCACATGAGCGCCCCCTGTGGTTCAGCTGTTGCCTGCATCCAGATGAAATCATTCAAGCAAATCTCTGGAAGGATGACATCACCCACGATGAAATCATTAGCTTCACAACAAATACAAAGAAGAAACCAAAAAAAGGAAACAGAAAGGAGAAATAAAACTTGTGCGGTTGTTTTTGAGGATCTTTGTGGTTTGAATCAAAAATAAAATATGCTGCCCTGGCACAATTTTATGTTTTTTTGGTAGAAGTTGACCTATGCTTAGTTTGTGCTCCAGTAAATGAGGTCATCTTTGACTTTTGACCCCCAGTCTCACAGGCCTAATGCACTGCTGTAGAAAGCAAATTCTTGGGATTAGTTTTTAGTAGTCAGTGATTGACAGCATGCTCCACCCACTCTGGGAGCTTACAGAGTCTCACTTTCCCACTATTACTGATATAACACAGACAAATTTATGTGTCTCTTGGAGCAGTCCAAGAGTGACTCTGGCCTAGTCTCCAGAGCTAGTTTTACAGCTGTGAAGTGAACGGTTCACTGAAGACCTTCTGTTAACTCTGCTCAGCACCAATTGTTTAGCTACATATTTCAAAATGAATATTCTTCCATGACACTAATTCCAAAATAAGGCATGCAGATGTACATGCTTTCAGCAAAGTCAGCTGCCTTAATTCTTTATGTGAGTAGATTAGGAGCTAGGCACACACAGGAGATAAATGAGACCCACACCTGTTTCCAATGAGTTTGTAGCACTATTTCCCTACATAGACTTTCAGGAGTTCATTATACTGCCCCTAGTGGACATGGTTATTACAGCGGATCTCCACAATGAGAGATGCACAGCTGCTATCCTTCCTCAGTGATCTGATCACTCTTGACCACCAGTTTAAAGGAGAACAGAGAATGGGTTTTGGTCAGGTTCATTGTCAACGCAGGTCTGATTCAGAACCGATACTGCCAGAGCTATCGCTACGCCTTGCTAACAGAAACAGGAGGTGGGGGTTGCGTTTCGCAAACGTGGGGGGGGTTGCTACTACCACATGCACAGTGAGACAGGCAGTAAAACGAGTGCTGGAACTGCAGCATGGCCGGGAATGGAACTTATGTGTGTCCTTCATATCTGCAGAACAAACTGAAGCATTTTTAAGTCATATGCGTAGGTCCATTCCATGCCAGGAAACCACAGTTTCCAGTTCATGCTCTGCATTCATCGCTCAGTGATGCTGGGTGCTGTTTTTTCTGCACTCACCAGTTCCATTTCCTCCTCCTCTGTCTGTCCTCAGCAGAACACATGAAGAGAAAGATGTCATCATTTCCGAGGTCAAGATCCTCATATTATACCCCAGAAATCTATCTCCCCATTGGCTCCCAAAACCATGACCTCTTTAATAGGCTATCAAAGTCTCTGGACACTGGGTCCCAGTCCTACTTTCTCTCAGACCAGCCTCAGGCCCATAGCAAACTCTCCAGTTGCAGTCAGAACAGACACTGTGACAAATTCATTTCTGCTGAAGCGGCCATATGTAGTATTATTGAGTCATATCTCTGAACCACTAATATTGTAGTATTACTGAGTCACTTTTCTGAACCGCTATTATTGTATCATGGTAATCGGCACACCATCATCACAATAAGTGTTACTCACAATATGACTGTGGTGGCGGGAATCAGAATGATGTCAGAGGTAAGGCGTTGCTCTTAGTTGTGTGCACTGGTGTTTTTTTATGTCTTTAATTGTGATGCCAAGCTCGTGTGTGTTAGTGTGATCGTTTGACTTGGCAAGCGTTGACTTGTTTGTGTGGCATCCTATTTGTCTGCATTGGTGTATTTATGTGTTGTTTGTAAGACTTAACATAGTGAATGAAACAGTACTTAGCCTTCATCTCGTAATTTAGCATGATGTCTTTTACGTTCAACGGTCCAATCCAATATCAGTGGTCATCAGTCAGGCAGAGCACTTACTTTAATTGAAAACTTACTGCAGCTAATTTAGTAAACTTATCGACTAAAACAGTAGCAAAAGGAACAGTGCTGTGATGTCACTGTGCCCTCCCTCTCCAACCTCTCAATGAATGTTGTTGCCTAGATACTAACAAGACACAAAATCAGCACATTGGTGAGGTAGAAGACACTTGAGGGGGCAGAGTGGGGTAGTGGGTGAGGGGGGCATTTGGGGACCCTCCTAGACCAGACCAGGACAGTCTTAGTATGCCAGCACACACGCTAGGCAGACATGACAAGGGCGACAGGATATTATTATGGGATGTTATTATCCGCCTCGCACTCTGACTGCTTCCCATAATGCCTTCATCCTGCCCTGTCAGAGCAAGACGTGATTAATCTAATACCGTTAGTGGCTAATCACAGGGCCTGTCTGCAGGAGCTCGAGCAGCTAGCTCCACACATTCAGCTTCTCCCTCTGATTTCCCTGAGACACAAAGTCTACAAAACATGAAATGTGGCACAGTGGGTAGAGAATTGAGGCCAGTAACATAAGGGCTGTAGGTTTTTATCCTCTGCACAGCACACCCCTTAAAAAAGCTTTGGTAAGGTTCCAAAACATGACAAAGTCTGGCTGGTCAGTTTTATGAATAGATGTCAATAGGTTACTTATGTTACCAAATATGCAGATGCATAAAAACAGAAAAACAAAAGTGTTCCAGCAGGATATGATTCTGGTGGTTTTGTGTCACTAGTAATGACGCATGGTTTTGTGGGGTATGACACTAACATTCGCCACATTATTCTCTGTCACCAGATCTGAACCCAACCATTTACTGAGAGAATATCCTGGAACAACACAGGAGACAGCATTTTCCACTTCCATTGACGAAGTTTGAGTCAATTAGCTTTCTCAATGGTTTCATATTCACCCACAATATTCCAGACACTGGTATACTTTATGTCCATATGTGCATACAGGCTACATGGTAGTGCCAAAACACTTTTTAAGTGACTTTGCAACGGCATCTTTCTTCTTTCCACTACTTGTAAATAAACAATGTTATGTAATGAGAGGATAAGGCCACAGATTACAATGGCAACTTGTTTTATAATGCGCCTCGTGCTTTCGCCGCCCTTTGTTGGGATTCCTTGACGAATCTGAGCCTCTGGAGGTTGGCATGGTAACGTACCTGCTCAAGGCTGTTTTGTGTGGAGCGGCCCAGGTGGCCTGGGGAATAACTCAACCACACCTTCCTGCTGCTCCTCAGACGACCCAACGCAGACGGAGAAACGAGCGGCGTGCAAGTTTTATGAGGAGCCCTGTATTCCTTCCCCTTTCTCGATTATGTGAATGTTTCTGACTAGTGGCCTCAGGTGCTCTGTGTGGTCTGAGCTCTCTGCTCTAATTATAATAATTAGTGGAGCTTGTCTAATTTGAACGTGAATAATTGGCTGCTTAAAGCACCTGGGCCTGAGAGGTAGGCCTGTCTACACTATTTGAATTCTTGGCAGTATTTGCAATGTGGTCCTGAGGGCATCAATCTCAATCTTACTGTGTGCGTGTACAGTGTGCAGGTGCAGCGGCTGAAATATTCCGTATTATGTAGTGTCTATTTTGTAAGGCTAGCCCAGATAAACATCATACCTCTGCCAGATCATAGGAAATGACAGGGGATCTTGAGGGTGTTCAATCACTGGCGGTAAAGGTGCCTGTCATGAGCACAGCATGGGCGCTGTGGTCACATGTTCGACCCTTTGCTTTGTTATGCGCTGACTATGCCTGCGGAGGGCACAAGAATGTGGACAGCTGGCCAGTTTCTCAAGTATCCAGGTCAGAAGCATCGCATTCCCCTTTGGACCAATAGAGTAAAAACAACGGCCCCCAGTAGAGAAAAGTTTGGATCTACTGTTCCCCCTGCCTGTCAGCATTGAAATGTAATGGCGAGATTTACGCACACTCACCAGAGGGGGCATCATGCCCTTGCTGGACGGAGGGATCACCACCCGCAGGTCTGGTTTGCGACTCCCCATACCCATGTTGGCTCCCGGGGGCGGTGGAGATTTCGTGGGCATCCCTTTCCCGAGGCCGTTCCCACTGTGCGTCCCGAGAAGCCCTGGGGATTCCCGCGGGTTGACAAAGCCATTCCCTGCAGAGAGCGCAATAGAGAAAGAGACTGTTACTGCCCACTGAGCTGACCAATCAACAGCAGAGCTGGCAGCCAAGCATCAAATATTCCATTTCCTAGTATGTAATGTCACACACATTTGACCTTCTAGGAATTTTTAAACATTCTATCCAGTCCTGTGTACAAAAACGGCCTCTATATGGATGGTCCTACTCTTCCCACCACTTCAATTGTTCTGTAACCTTCATTCTTCCCACTTCTAATCAGACTCATATGGAGAAAATTTCTTGTTATTCCCTTGTGATGTCACATCCTGTGAAAACATCTTAAACTATTATACATAACTGTCAAACAGGCTTCTCTTATCTTCTGGTACAATTTCAAGCAACACTGAGCCAGTCAAGACAAACTTAAAGGAGCCTTCAGGCTATCTGCTTGTTTATATGCTTTTAATTTCTGACATGTTATATTTCAAATACATGTTTCTTCTTTAACTTTACAGTAGTAATAAACCACCATTAAAATACAAAAACTCAAATGTATTATTCATTAACAATCCTTGAAAAAAATTGCACCCAGGTTATTGAAATTCGATGTGCCTGACAAGTCAGTTTACAATTTAGTGCCGGCACTTTACACCTACATGAGAAATTAGTCTCTCATTGGAAGATGGAAAAGCACAAATTCCAACAGGCCCTCAAGCGATATTTCACTTCTGTCAACATGATTGGTTACCCTGTTTAGTGTACTTTAATAATGAGCCTGTGATCATTTTTTTTTTTTTTTTTTTTTTTTGGTCTTACCAAATCACGCTTGTGAACAGTTTTAAATTCACTTCGCACTGTTGCCCTCTGTCCCAGAAGAGTCATTTCCTGTAGCAGTTCACGGTTCGAGCGTCAGCTGCCACAGGGCAAAAGGGGCATTCCCTTGAGCTTTTATGAGAGATTCCTTTCACACGCAGGCCTCCCCTATAGCTCCGTTTTCCCGCCACACAAACACCCGCGCAAAATAAGAATCTTCTAATGTTCACCAGGCTAGACCTGATGATGTTTTAGATTTTGGTCACTTGTGAGTTTTTAGCTAAGCCCAGCTAATCTAAATGCTAACCTATGCAAGTTAGTCTGATGCATAAAGGCATAAGTTGGTGTATTTCTCTGCTCCCAAGCTACAGTAATGCAGCATAGTTGCTGCATATGTGAAACTGGAAAGTTACACATGCCTTATAATGCCTGAAGTCTCATGAAAAGTCACCAAGAATGTTTGTAATAAAAACTGAAATTTATGGGAAGTAATTGGTTGTACATACAAAGCCTTATCAAATCAGCTAGCTGAAGGGTTCATATAGTATACTTTGTGCATTCTTGGTGCATTCAACTTAACTCTTTCCCAGGGGTTCATTTTAAAGTACAACATTTTTTTTATCTTTTCAAATTCAGGCTGAATTCTCTTAACTCTTACTCTTGTTTAGATTCAAAATGAAATTCTGATGAACAGAAAAAAATGAAAATCTAAAAAAAAAATTCCATCAGCAGAAGTGAATGGCTGAATACGAAAAAAAAGGAACTCGCAGTATAGCCTCTCTGCTAAAGATGGATTCAGATATCTGCCTGCAGGGGCAAGAGCACATACAGTTCACATGACACATTGGTCATGTGACTATTACAGCTTTCACCACATCGTTATTTGTGTGCTCTGGACATTACAAATGAAGAGTCAGGTTTCCAGAGCATTCTCGTCACAAGATGGCAGGTGAAACAACAGCTTGACATGCTAGCTGCAGGCTTGGTATACACACAGAACCTGCTGATTGTAAAGCCACCTCTTACTGCAACCACATCCCTGCATATACCAAATGCTTTGGCCCCAGTTATCCTCCAGAGGATATGGGTGATATTACATAAATGGTGGCACTTTTCTCAGAGCTCTGATGAGAGTTTTGTGGTACTGTGGAGTATGCCACCATGCATTTAAAAAAAAAACATCCTAAAAAACATAGCTCAGACATTCACTTTAAAATATATTGCAAATGTGTTCACAGAAGCCCAGTTCCAGCTGTATAATAGGATGCCCCTAGGGCAGGAATTAATGGAGTCTTCACTTGATTAGCTAATGCCAATAGCCGCAACAGTATAACTGTTGCTAATTATTACAGCAGTGCTGTAGTGGCTTCTATGCCGAAGGGGTAAGATTTCAATAATGTCTGGGAGTTAAATGGGCTGGAAATATGCATGTCCTTTCTATACATCCCTGAAATTTTTCTCTTTAAATTTGATAAAAAATTTAAAGTTTTAAATTATGACTTTATGAAAAAAACACATGAAACTTTTCCCAAGCTCCCATAACTTAAATTCAATAAAATTATGCTGTATAAGTTTTTTTTCAGTGTTGTATGGTGGCTAAGGTTACTTACTTTCATGCGTCTGCATAATGATATAGACTACACATTTAATTTGATATAATGTACAAAAAGGAGAAATTCAAATCCACAGAAGATTGAGAGCATGGAAAAGGGTTAACACTGTGCTTAAGAAAACTACTTCAAAAAGTGGTAATGTACTTTTGGCAGACAGAGTATGCCAAAGTATAGAAACCACACTGTAGTGTAGAAACCACAAGAATACCAAAAGTCATCACACCTTAAAACTAAATAAATAAATAAATAAATTATTGAAGGACAGACAGGTAATAAAAAAACAAGTTATAAAATTCACTGACTGACCAAATTCAAGTGCATGTTGAGAAAAAACATCTGCCACACCGTGAAACTGTGTAAAATAAGACATAGTTAAATTACATTATTTTGATGTATTTTTTCTTATTGATGTTGTCACATGAATTGAACAATAAAAAGTAACAATACACTTGTTTTTCGTTCTTGGGTACCAAAAAAAGCTATTGACTGAAACATTAAAAGGAAATGAGGGTGGTGGGGGGTCTAGGAAAGGGGTGGTGGGAGGGGGTAAAGTACAACATTCTAATGATGACTACAGGGCAATGATGTCACTGCAGGGAATCAATCCAAAACGAAAGGAGCTAATGAGGCCCACCGCAGAATGTACATGTTCTCCATTCTGTCTCTGCACCCGAGGGCTTGTTTTGTCTGGACAGGCAGTGTGCAGATGCTTAGTAGGTGCTGTGCTGATCGCCTACGCGAATTGACTGCGCAGAAATCAGCTGGGTGCCTCGTCCTGTCCAAAAGCCCACTGATTTGGTCAATCCACATGCTGTAATGATCAGTGAATCTGCTCAGCATGCAAATCAGTAAACAATATATTAGTAAGCAAAGTACTAATAAAATGAGTAGTTTCTTGAGTTGATAACAAAATCTTCAATTCAGCCATTTTATCTGAAGCTCCATACCGTCTACAACAATGATTCTCTTCCATTTGTACCCTGTACATAAAACTGTTCTGATAGGTAAATTAACATACTTAAACAAGTAACACAAACAACATCTCACTATAGTGACCAGCTAAGCAATAATAATACATCATATCAACAACATTCCAACAACATCAAACTGTTACAAATACCAACTACGTGATGCCATCACAATGCAATAACATACCACCATAACAGAATACCATAACAATATCACACAATAACTACAAAACTAAGGTCCTGGTTTTATCAAGCAAAAAAGGCAAATAAAAAGAGTTTGCATTGTAAGGAATCTCTTCCTCTCTCCTTCTCCATTACTTACAGCCAGTTAAGACAACAACAGACATCAGCTGAGCAGTTTTAGTGTGTTTTCGGAATAAATTGTGTTTAGTGTGAACATCAAGCTTTGAATATTGAAGACTGCTGTAGTCTCAAAGTCATACATTGACTCCAGTGACTAAGTTAGTGAACCATCATTTTGAAGAGGACATTGTTGTGTTTACTGAGTTACATCCTTATTGTCCCTTTTTAAAACAGTTAGTGGTGTGTTGTCTGCTCCTGCAGTTTTAATCAAATGTGTGCTTTGGAAAAACATAACACAACAAAAATGTGCGATACTTGCTTGACTTCACTCTTGAAAGCTGCTTGCAAGTAGACTGCTTCGTCAGAATTATGGATAGTTTGTTTGCTAACGTCTTTTTGAGTAGTTTTGTGTACTTCGAAGTATGCTTTCTTCAGTCATGACGTAAACTGTATCAACCCGGGTTCAATCTACCACTGAAATGCCTCTGAATGAACTTGAGTATGGAAAAGAAGCCCTTTTTTATTTTTTAAAAAGAGACTTGTGAATAATTAAAGCCACTCTTTGGAACTGCGTTACATAATAAAGTGTCTTTATATTACAGACATTTTGTTCTTGTGAAGAAAAAGCACTTTTACTGTAAATAACTAAAATCACTTTTCACAGGATAGAGCTCATGTCTTTTTAGAAATGCGTTGCTTCCCCCTTTACTGTGTGCGGATGTGTTCACGGTTCTGGGGCTGCCCCTTTTTGGGACAAAACCCAAACTGAATAAAATTCGCACAAGAAATGTGCATTATTTTGTTCATTTAATATAAATTACATTCATTTAAAATCAGTTTGGTTGCCTCATTCCATTTGTATCTAAGATTTGGAGAGTTCAACAGTGAGGTGAGTGAATCCTGTTTGAAAATAGCCAACTGTATGCTGTGCACATTATCATTCTACCTGCAAGTTTTTTTTTAGGCTTTCTCACGGTTGTGGTAGCTGCCCCCTCCACCACCCCCCTCCCCCACCCTCACTAGCCTGACTTCACTCCCACCTCTGAACCACCGCTGTGGTTGTTTTTATAGTTCAGTTTGTGCATCAGTTTTAAACATATATAAAAATGAATAAAACGTCTGATTAATAAAGGACGAAAAAAGATTGCTATGCACACGTTGGATGCTGCGACAGTGCAGCTTTGACTAAGCAACCACAACTTAAACCAGAAATAACCGCACGTCTACATGAGGTGACAAACAATACAAGCTAAGGACGTTTGTTTTCAGATTCACAACCTTGCCGGGTAACAAGGTACATAAACAAATTTTATCTTTAATTAATGAGCTAAACTGGCCTGATTCAGCGGGTCCTCCAGCATTGTTTCAGCTGCAGAAATTGTATACTAGCTAATTTGGAACAGACTACAGACTGAATAGCTTTGCCAAGAACTCAGATCCATATTTTACTTGGAAAGTTCTGAAGAATAAAAAAAAATTAATATCATTTACGAAGTGTCAATGTGCATTAAAATATTTTTTTTAAATATTCAGGTTTCAATTCAACCCCGCTCTAATCCCCCATGGGCACCCAGTGCATGGACCTCCCGGCAAACGGAGATAACGTGCACAGAAATAGTCTTTTTTTGTCACATAAACAAGCGAGGTAATTGCTCTTGGAGAGCCGGCAGTCTCTCCAATATTAATGAGGTAATCTGCCGCACTCCCAGGCCCTGTTGCGTAACGCGGCACGCTTGTGAGCCCTTGTATCCGTACCATTTTCCACTCAACGTGTGGATTCGTTTTCCTGAGAGAAAAAATAAAATCAAACAAAAATGTGCAGGAGCCCAGAGGGAGGTGCGAAGGGTCACATATCAGAGGTTTGTGGGTTCAGCATTGAGAAAAGTCCTGAACTGCGTCCAGTCCACCTGGCACAGTGTAATACTCTACGTATGGCATTATTTAAGTACCCAGCAAGCATAAAATTAAAAGCCTTCCTGAGACATGCCACTTCTTCATTGTGCATCAAACATATATATATCAGTTTAACTTCTAAACAGACTATTTCCACAGCTAGCTAACTTGAGAGCTTACAGTAGATTTGCTGGTTTTTAGGTTATAATAATCACACAAAAACCTGTTTAGAGAGAGCATATTCCATTGTGCTTAATGGTTATCTACAGTCAAAACATGTGTAGATATTGATCAATTAGAAACCATAGTATTGTAGCGGCTGTTGAGAGTGGTAAGACTGAACATCCGCATTGCCTGGTTTCTCAATAATGTTCTTAAGAACTCAACAATTCAGGTACTAGAAGGACCCTCAATAAAATACAGAAAGTAAAACCTGTCTACATCCCTACCGTCTGTATGTGTGGCTCAGAGGCCCAGAGCTGAGACTCATAGAGCTAAAAGAGAGAAAACCCTGAGACCAACACTGGTTTATTGTTTTCATTTATCATCCATCGAGGGGTCGCGGGGTGGGGAGGTAGATGAAGACGCGTCAGGTGAGCCTTGTGTGGGCCGGCGCTCTGCTTGCCAAAGCCTAGGGCTGTGCCTTCCGCCTGCCATCATCTCGGCGGAACAGAGTTGCGGGACTGCCAGCTCACATCCTGCCCGGATGAGTCATGCTCAGGAACGAGGACAGTGAAAAGGGACAGCTGAGTAAACTACGCACAGGGGAGTTTAGGCATGCACCGCTACGCCTAGCTATTGGAATGCACTGGATGGATTTGCATTGGAGGTGCAAGGTATTTGAGTAGCAGCGAAGTCAAATTGGTTGATGTAATGGAGGTTTGATTAGTGTGCATTGGAGGATTACTGGAGATGCCAGGGAAATGCTGAACAGGTGAAGAACAGACGTTTATGAAATAAATTCCTGCTGTCCACTGACCCAGGTTGAAGCTAACTTTCTCGAGTCACGATAGCCAGATAAACTACATTAATCATACTGAATCCATAATAAAATATATAGCTAGCAAGTAGACTAGTCGTATAAGACTGTTACATGTGATCAATGAAATACATGCATATTTTCATTTTGCAATTAACATGGTTAATGTACCATGTAAAATTACTTTAGTTGTTCATTGGTGTTAAATGTTATCAGTACTCAACTTCCCAGTGCTACTGCAACCATCACTGGTACAACCTCTACCAAGCTGCTGTTGAATCTTCTGATCCAAGCCTACTAGAACTTGCTTAGGGTCTTTTTGACCAGTTGCTTTATTAGAACAGCCATTTAATTTTTTCTTTTAGCATCTTAGAAGTGATCTTACGGATCACGCATAATGCTGCCCATACGTGACATCACACATTATAACCTGAGAGCATCATTAACCATTCCAACTATCATTTGGGGAAACAGAAGAGGAGTAAAAATATGCCGCATTTGTTAGTATCTTACATGGTTTTACATTGAACGTACTTTGCAAATTACATTTCCATTGTCACAATGACAGGTCTTTGATCCTCTTCCAGCATGATCTAGCTCAAATTAAACTCTGGTGCCAGTGCTTACTGAGGCCAGCAGCCCAGTAGGGTGGCTAATTACTGGCCTGTTTTATCACTGGCATCAGTAACGGAGGACGATATCTATCAGCTGAGCTGTCCCTGTCTCACCGAGCAGGAGTGCTACTTAAACTGCGAAATGTATTTTTGATAAATATGTATTGCTCCTCAAAAGGGAAAAGAATCTGTCAACTGGATGCATGTGTGAAAGTCAATTCAACTTTTTCTCTGGCTGTCTCATTTTTCTTCCCTTTCTTCCCATTTTTCTTTCCCCTTCTCTCTGTTACTCTCTCAGCATTTGTCTCTTTCTTTCTCCCTCTCTCTCACTTTTCCTTTGTCCCTCTCACTCTAGTGCCTCTTTCTCTGTGTGCTCCTCTCACTCTCAGAAGAAAGAGTCAGCAGATTTGCTGGGATTAGAGCTGGGATTGTAGCCGCCATTCCCTGGGTTTAATCACTGAGCCACAGCAGTTTCCAGGACTCTCAGCCCTCTCAGCACCGAAAATCAAACCCTCTCCAGAGAGTGCCACTTACGCTCACTTACACTCACCTGTTCCAAAGAGCCTCCTTTGACTGCAGCCGAGAAATGGCTCTCTCCAGTCCATACAATACACTATGAAGGTAACTGTGCTGTGAGTACTAGTCTGGGGTATCAAGCAAAGTGTCACTCCACAGAGTACCAATTCATTGTTTTTAATGCATAGGAAAAGCAGAAACAGTGGACTGGTCACTATATAAACACCACAATGTATGGGCCACTTTCATAGCTGTTTCTGAGCCACCAGCTTCATAATCAGCAATCTTTCACAGGAACTGTGCAGAGTTAATACCCTCACGAACACTTAATGTATGAAAAATAAGCAGTGCACGCATTTTCTATAATAAGTCACAAGCATGAGATTAATACAAATCCAAATATTATTCGGTGGTTTTTAATTGTGGGCGTTAACTTAGAAACCAGCTGTTTACATTCCTTTTCCACATCTTTTTTTGTTTTTCTCCCTGCCACACCTGCGTTCACACTAGCCGTGCTTCTCCACTATCATTCAGCCATCTCCCAGAAGGAGGGCGGAATGTCTGGACAGTCACTCTCAGGGTGGAGTGAACTGGCACAGCACAGTGACCTGGAAAAGCACAGACAGGCCTCAAGGGTTGGGGTGTGTTGTGGTGGTGGAGGGGGAATGGAAGGGGTTAACCCCCCTCCTCCACCTGCCACTGCCGCTCAGACATGGTGGAACATCCAGGCATTGTGCTTTCTGAAGTCCTGGGAGGGACGCCGCAGCCGAAATACCTCCGGAGCTGCGCCGTGGCAGGCGTCCCCCGGCAGGCTCGCTCGGCCCATATAAGGGCCGCCGTGGCGGGGTGGCACAAACAGGTGTGCCTGTCAGCTTGGAGTAGCGGGAGACCGGGGGGAAAAGAGATCGGCTTTAAAGGAAATGCTACGTATATTCACCAATGGCATGGGGCTGCTACAACAAACTGCTCGACACTTCCCTGTTGGTGTTAACCCTTCTGTTCGCAGAATGAGCATAACCACAATTTTTAACCCTTAAGAAACCAAAATGAGCAAATATAGAAGCCAGCAGCCCCTGAAACAATAGTGCTACCAGTGGGTGCTAAATAAACAGCAGAGATGAAATAGAAAAGGTATTACATTACTTCTGAACGTAGCTTACACCCTGGTCTACTACAGGGCAAAATAAACACACAAACAAAAACACACATATGAACACAAACACAGAAGCACACACACAAAAACAAATAAACACGAATGGATATAAGAGCAACAAGTATTTGTCGTTGTTTTTGTTGTTATGATTGTCATCGTGTACTAAGCGTTTAAGACCAGGTCATCCAGTGAAGTCATCTCTTCAGAAGAGAACTCTTCTGTGCCGAAGGCCACCCCCCACCCCCAAAAACCCCCTGCTCCAGGCATCAGAGTTGACCCCAGTGTCAGTTACCGTCAGGAAGGAAGATCTGTACGCGTGACCTTGAGAATGTCCTTGGCCTCATAGCGTACCATGAGAGCACTACTCAGGCTTTGGCTCTGCACCCCGAACTTCCTTTTAGCGTGATACGTACCCCCACTCAAACCACAGCCCATGGATCTCTGACAAAACAAGCATCACCTTGCTTTCACCCTGCAATTCATCTGGCCTTTGAAATGCAACCAAAGCAATGATGCTTTGATGTCCAAAGCCCGTCTCCTCCGAGCCTGGAGCAATCTGTCATTTAAAACAGTGTGCTGACAGCCAGAGCCCCTGGCTGCAAGTGTGTCTTCAGCGGTTAAGGAGCCATGCTTCTGACCAGAGGGTTGCAAGTTTTAATTCCCAGGGCAGGGAAGCTGCTGTGCTGCCCTTAAGCAAGTTACTTAACTTAAATAGCTTTGCTAAATACCCTGCTGTTTAAGTGGATAATGCATGAAAAAAAATGCTCATCTCAGCTCAGATAATTCTGTGTCCTTTCTAGAATGTTGATCCCCATCATTTGCGCCACCTATTATGATGTCATGATGATGTCATTATGCATGAAGACCTCTAGACCAGTGGTTCCTCAAGTTCAGCCCTTGAGCCTCCATGTGTACGTCAGCTTTTGCTTCTGCCAATCTCTTGATTTATTGCAATTGCACATGTTTAAGATTAAGATTGAACATGAGTATATGAGCCTCTATCAATTTTTCCTTAAATTTCCTTAACTGAATGGAATGAAAACCAGCATACACAAGGGGGGCAAAGGACCAAACTTGAAAATCAGCGATCTAGAGCGAGGTGCCCATTGTATCTGCCCATAGAGAGACAAAAAGAACCATGTTGGGCGAACTAGTAGCATACCCTGCTAGTGCCAGAACATGCCCAACAGCCTGGTATCAATTGTTGACCGAGTTAGTGGTAAATAAGCCTTGCTAAGAAGGGTGGAACATTAGCACTGCTTCTCTTGCATGACAGTTACACAGAGATGTGTGCTAGTCTGTACTCTGTTGAATTGACAGAAAACACTACATACATGGGAAATCCCAATGACAGAATGAGTTTAAAAAAGGATAAACAGAACAAACAAGGATATGTTGGAATCATGAGGATACAAACAACATTCACAGTGCGCAAATGCTATTAGCGCCCACTATGACCTAATTAAGTTTGCAGGTAGAATACACTGATACCAGAGCATGAGTGCCACGGAAACCAATATTTCAAGTTTGGCTGAGGTGTCTTTGCAGGGGACAGACGAGCAACACCTTTTTCACACTGTGGGAAAATGTGGCAATGTCTCTAAAGAATTTCACATGGGTTATTACAGTGCAATTTGATGTATCTCAGAAACAATGTCACAGAATGCACACTACTTAAACCACATTTTCCCCAGTCTAATTTTGTTTTTCCACACTAAAGTTGGTAAGACCTTCTATGAACATATTATTAAGTGGTGTGTTTGGTGGAGGGTAATTAAAAACATGCTTTCTCCATAAGCGAAAAGTTATTGCTAAAGCTAAAGGACAGCTGGGGCGGGGTAATGACCTAAAATCTAAATCGATCTGAAAGTCTGCTTGAAGAACAAGAAATTTAAAGTTATTGAATGGCTTAATCAAAATCCAGAGCTAAACCTTATTGACATTTGTGACAAGACATGAAATATGCAGCTCATTCTCAGACACCCAAAGTGTCTCTGAGTGAAGTAATTTAGCTTGGAGAGGTGGGCAAAAATTTCCCCACATTCCTGTGAGATACTAATCAATATGTATGGTAAGTGTATGGTTGCCATCATTACTGCTAAAGGTGCCATAACCAGCTAATGAGCCTAAGAGGACAATTACTTATTTCACACATGGGCAATGGGTGTTGATTTTTACAATAAACTAATACAATGAGAATCAAAATACTGTTATATGTTCACTTGGATTCACTTTCAGGGATTTTCCTGAAGATATGAAATATTCAGTGTCAAAAATATCAAAAAATGCAGACAATCTGACAGGGCCACCTACCGTTTCACTGCACTGTATGATACCGACATTTTCCCAGACACAATGTTAACGTTTGGGTTGGACTCAATATATCAGCATGTATCAGTAGTTTTCAGCATTTACACACAAATTAAGGCCAGTGCTTTGTTGACCACATGCACATTAAAGCTGCAGTGGGCTTCGTAGGCGTTTAAGCTACGAGCGCCTCTGGGTTTCTGTGTGGTTAGGGAGGGGAGAGATGGGTACACCACAGCCGGCTTCTGCCGAGGTGTCTCTAAAGAGAAGCTCTGCGGTCAGGTCTGCAAAAAAGCAAACTCCCACCAAGGGGCTATGGGGGGTGGGGGGCGGAGGGTGCTGCTTAACAACAAAGACGAAAAATATGAAAGAAAAACATATAAAAACATATAATATAAAGGCGTATTTGGGTGACTACCACGGTATTCAAATATGTAACTTTCTTGTTGTTTTCGTGCCCCAACCCTGACAGTGCTAAAATCACACTTTATCAAGATTTATAAGATTACTGTCCATTGTCACAATTTCATATCGTCTTCGTTTGCCAGAGCATGTCAAGTCAACTGCTGACCATTTCACACTCCTCAAACACCATGAAGCAAAATATAACAACTAATGAATCCAGGTATTCACCGAAATCAGAGATTTTACGTAGACTATACAGACTAAACAAGAACAAAACAACTTTCAGACAACAGCTTGGAGGATTTCTCTTTCTTCTCCCACACCGAGACACTGGGCTCTGGGTGTGACACAGCCAGTATCTGGACTCAAGGAAAAATATCTCAAATGAGTCACTCTTGCTTTCTTCGACTGCCTGACAGATTTCCGGTGGCCGGAGCCAGCCAGAATCGTTCTGTTGTTGTTTGGGAAAAATGTGCTCACTCAGCCCAAAGGGACATGGCTTCTTTTACAGCTTCCCTGGTCTGGGTTTTTACAGTCATAGCCCTGGACATGAGTATATGTAGTTATCCACTTTCCCTACTGGTTTAATGAAGAGACTGGGACTACACATGATATATGATATACAAAGTGGACCAAAAGTTGTACCCCATAGGGCTTACAGTCAATGGTTTCATCTTTATCAAAGTAAATGTTAAAATTGCTGGCCACCAACTTTGATGCGCTTAGCATCAGACATGGAGCGAAACGGTTGTTAGCACCCACCACAACATGTCAACAGAGATTGTATTACATTCACATATCTTCTCCCAAAATTCCTGAACTGTTCTGAAGCAGTCATGGAAATGACACGCTTCAAGTTTATGCACGTAAGGTCAAGTGGCCACGATGGCCATTCAATGGGACAGAGATGAAATTAAACATGATTTGAGTGACCTTTGCAAACCTTGTAGATTACCCTGAGGAAAGGCGAGAGCAGGAAAAGGGGGGTATTCCTTTCTATCCATTTGGTTTCAAATTTAAATCAAGCTTGCTTAAATTCAAACATCACCACAGGAGAGCAACACAAGCACAACGGGACAGCTACGGCTTAAACACATACTCAGATAAATATTAAAATTATCAGACAGATTATCAATTTCTAAATTCAAATTCAAACTTAATTTCAAACTCAACATAATTTGCTGTGACAAGAAATCTCAGGTATCATGATTTATTTACTGGTGGCAGAGTGAAAAGTGCAATTAAAGTGATGTGACACTTACATTGTTGCGAAATGTAACAGTAACATTCCACGGTCAAGAAGCTGACCCAGACACACATTGACTCTGACACATGTGACAAAAAATTCAGAGTTTTTAAATAAATAAGAGTTTTGATGGTCTAATGCAGCCTTTTGTTATCTCTCTGTTTCTTCTCCCCACTCCCCCCCCGCCCCTCTCTCTCGCTCTCTCTCTCTCTGGTACCAGGGAGACCATGCTACAAAGTGCAGACCCTGTGAGAAGACCTCAGGGCTCACAGCACTGAGTTGTTATTACCTTCGGCTGCTGCTTTCAGAACACTGCTAATGAGTTTCACTTCTGTCTGTCAGCTGCACTCGCTCCACAAGGTGTGAAATGAGATAGTCATTTCACACCTTCACCAAGATAAACAAAAAGAACCATGACCCTCCAGTTATTTTTTTTTTGAAGAGGTCACAACTTCCTGCTTGACACGTCAAGATCTTTAGCAGAAATGTTATACTTAATTATTGTAAACATAGCAAGGGACATTTTTGTCGCCTTCAAGACAGAAAACCTTTATTATTTTCCACCAACAAAACGATCTCATAATATTGAACACTCACTCTCAGAGTGCACACAACCTTGTCTGAATATGCTATGCAAAAAGACATAAATTTCTCTATTAAGCTTTAAGCAGTAAGCTTCCAAAGTATATGTTCACCTGCTATGGGCTGAAATTGATTGCTTTTGATAGGAACCATGGGGTCTGTTGTTGGGGGATACAGATGCAGGGGGCTCAGGTAGGATCAGGGGCCACACTCACCTGCGCTGCCTGTGCTGGGGGGCCGCTGGGGGACCCCAGGAGATGCCACGCTCCTGTGAAGGGAGCCCTGGGGAGGGGACAGCATCCCACCGTCACCTAGCGACGAGGCAGCTGCCATTGACTGGGCGCCCAGGGAGTTGCTGGGGTTGTACGAGAGGCCGCCAGGGTTCGTCACTGGCACCGCCACGTGCATGGAGAAGTTCTGCTGCGGCAAGGCGGTCGGCTGCAGGTTGGTAGGGGGTCGGGGGGTTGCAGAGACAGAGGGAGGACATGTGGAGGATCAATGACCCACACATTCAATGTAACATAACCAGGCAAGTGGAGAATGTAGACGATAACCATTGCTGACTGATGGAACAGAACATTCCCCAACAGAGATCTGCCCAGCACACCGTGTGCTCATTCAATCCCCGTTTCCGCAAATCAAACAACTGGTATAACATGACCCAGGGCAGATTTTTTATGCAGCTTGTAAGAAAACACTTTATAAATTAACATATTTATACATGTGTTTATTTATGTATTTTCGAAAATATAAATGCTCAAAGGTTTAGACAATTTTTATTAACATCATATTAAAGAAGCGAAGCAAGACGGGGAATGCCCTGAACATCAGAAAGAAAAGTATCTCTGAAAAACATCTCTGCATAGCAATTCAAATAGTCAGGCCCACCATGAGAAGTTCCTGTGTGAAATTAGTGTGTATAGAGCATGGAGGAAAGGTTTCAGTGAATACCATTCAGTGAATCATTCCTCCTCATAGTCCCTACACACACTTAAATGAATAACAGTACCTTTAATAAAGACACATTCTGTAGACTGCATGCAGACTGGTGCGGCACCTCATTATAAAGGTCAAGCAAAGAGCTGCAATATTCAGCACGACACCTTCATTATTATAATATTTGCACATCATGTTAATTTAAAAGGTAGCCTGAGGATTAATTACTAAAAAGTACATCCATATTGGCTCTGAGTCTTCAGACCCAACAGGGCTCAGATTTAGAAAAACTGAGATGCAGACTCTCCATGCACTTCCTGGTTGAATCGTCATTACAAATTACATTAGCATTACAGTCACCATTACAATTACATTAACAATTACAATCACCATTACCAGTGCAGTGCTGACTATTACAAACATAAGTGACTGTGATTGGTGTGGATGACATTATTGCACTCATAGCACCATACAGTGAGGTTGTTAGCGAAACCATTAGTATGTTAATGGGGTAAAGAAGTGGTGCTTGTCAGTGTTCAGACCATTAGCTCCGGAACATTATTTAGTGAGGGCAATCACAATTGTCAAGAACCAAAATAAGATCACTGTTGCTTTGTGAAGCCTCGTGTACCCGCTGGGGAGTCCTGCTCACTCACGGGACGTTGTGAGCATGCTATTCACCCAAGAGATGGCACACAAGCCCGGTCCTTGAACAGGTACACAGACCCAAACTTCTCAGGGAAGGCACTCACACCTGCAGTGTGTGCCTCCCTCCCCTCCCCCATATACACTATTAAGGAGAGATTTCCTACCTAGTTCTTGGCCTATTTTTTCTTGCATTATCTTATGAGCCAGACAGCAAGCTGAGAATATTATCAACGCTGACATTGATAACAGCTTTCTGATTCCTCCAGTTTTAGAGCAAAAATGTAAAAAAGATCCCACCCTTGTAACTGGTTTGCCACTTTATTTTTATTTTATTTGGCAATGCTGGATTGGGAAAAGGTGAAAATGAGTGCTTAAATTAAGCAGAAATATCTCTCATGTGGAGAAGCTAACTCCTGCCCTTAAAATGTGATCTTATCAAGGTACATTACAACATGTGAGCCACTCAAAAAGAGGGAAGCATATTTTTCCATCGAACAGACAATGTTTGTATAATGCTGTTGACAGAGGGTGGGGGTTGGGGGCAGAAGTGAGGGTTAATTAATAGTGAGGATTATAGAAAAAAAGAACTGAAAAATAGGGAAGAAGTCCTTTTTTAGCCACAAAACCCAAGCAAAAAACACTTCTTTTACTTACGATTTTATGATTTCTCATCATATTATCAAACTCCTCATTAATTTTTTTATATTTCTCTTCTGTGTGGGGGGTGAGGACATAGGAAGAGTCAGGATCCGGACTATCACAGCCTCGGTGTTCCTTCTTGTTTAGCGCCTGTAGTGAACATCGACATAAAACAGGGAATCAACACAAAACGGCTGGGGAGAGGAAAGGAAGAGTACTTACACCGCAGCGCTTGAACATGAAATCGCCCTCTTCGCTAATCTTGCCGAACCCATCCTCCACACGGGGGCTGTGCCCAAAACAGTCATCCACATCAGAGCTGGCACAGTCAATATGGTTTTTGATTCTTAATTTCTGAAATAAAATCGGAGAATTCACACATATACTCTTGGTGACAAAAATGATGTTCTTTTGTTGCTCTTTTGAGGTTAATTACACTTTATAACTAGCTGCGACTCATTCCTATTCTATCGTGTTTAAAACCCAGTGTACCTATGACAAAAGGCTGGACAATCCAAAAATACAAAAAAATTAAAATCTTTCTATCATCTCTCTTTCTCTGATTGCATTCCAAATTAATTCAAACGTTTTCCTAAACTTCACATAGTCAGAGGAGAACTGTCAGGGCCCTGTAGGCCCTCAGAGAGGGCCTAAGATATTCTAAAAAAATAATATTTGAAAAATCATCAGTTTTTTTATCAATTCATTTGACAGTCAACATCTAAACAAATATTTTCTGAGGAAATAAACCCTTCAAACCTGCCTATTCAGTTTGTGTTGGAATGTCAAAGGTTAAACAAAGAAGCCTTTGTCTCCCTATCAGAATTTGTCCGCCTCTGCAGTTGCTGGAAGAAAATGCTATGCTTTCAGCTCTGTCATTGGTGGTCAAGCTATAAATTTACAGAGGGCCGAGCAATAGTAATTCAATGAGAGAATAATTTCAAATGACAGTGAAATTGACCAATCATATCTTTTCTCTAAATGGGTGGGCATTGTTATCCCTAACCTTATGACAAGTTGACTGTGGGGGACATGAATCAAAAGCTAGCAGGAAAAAAAATGCCGATAAACTAGTTAGCTAGCCTGTTGATTCATAATGGAAGCAGTGAGTAACGTTACCGCTAGTGTATAGGACATTATTATAATTTGTTACAAATTTATTATCCACACTGTTTTCATGATTAACTTTTGATGAAAAGTTGGAGTTGCATAATAACCGTTTTCCCAAATAAGCCATAACATATATATTTAGGCAACTGTGCCAATCTAATATTATTTATTAAGAATATTTATGGTTTGTGGTGGAGGGTTCCAAAATGCCATGATCGCTGTTCACTGTCCATGGTTCTCAAGTGTTTGTCGCTAATGACTGCTTGGCTGTGTGCGCACTGTCATGATGTGTAGGCTTACATGACACTTTGTTGGTTTTGTGCGGTAGGAGGGGGTGGCTGTCATGAGTTTTCTCCCCGGCCCGTTGTCACCATATTCCGCCGAAGTGAACAAACAGCTTGTGTGATGATATGACTATTTGTAAGAAGGATTTGCATTTTAGCTGTTTTTTTCTCACTCTCTCACTCACTCTCTCTGAGCTGTTTGCTCATTGTATTGCTAAGGCGGGACTAGCATCTTAATTCTTGTTTCAGAGCTGGAATTGCCACAGGTAACTTTTGCAGTACTATAGGAGAAGATACAGTAAGCTAGGCTGGTAGTGTGCTTTTTTCCCTACAAGGGAAGGGGGATCAGAGGTCCAAGGATTAAGAATCATGGTTTGCTAATGCATATAGTATATACAAAAGCATAATCAATAACTGATGAGTAGAACAGAAAACTGAAATGTATCTCAAATAATCGGAATACAAACTAACATTTGCCATTAAGTCAAATATTATTTTAGTGAAAAATCTCATCATATTCCTTTTTATGGAAAGATATAAAAACTGAATTATTGTTGAAAAAGACTTTAAAAGAGGCCATGAAATCAACCAATTGTTACATTCAGAAAGTAAAGCCTGGTTTTGTCATGATACAAGTTTATGCATCCTGAGCCTGTTTGCTTTGACCACAGAGAGTATATTTAAATCAAAATAAAAATCGGTTCTCAAAGGAGAACAGCAAGCAATAACCACAAACATGACGACCAACCTAATTAAGGGTCTAAACGACAGTTTAGTGAGGGCAGCCAACAGTGCTAAATCCTCTGGTGAAGCACTGATCTTTGAGAGGGTGGGGCCCTAATCAGTAATTACCTAATTACTTAATTACCATCAGCATCCCCCTCTTCTGCTGAAAAACACACCCTGGCTTTCAGGCTGGGTAACCTCTGCACCTGCTAACCTCTTAATAGAATTAAAATGTACTGGATTTGCCAAGCACATTATGTGCAAATGTATCTCTACCCAATTGATAATAAGTAGTTTGGCCTAGATTCTACAATTCCACATACCTGGGGTTACAGGTGACAGGTGAGACAGGTGTCAACTGACAGAGAGATGGTTGCTCTATTACAGACACAGCTTTACCTGACCCCTTAAGCATTGGAGAATGGGGTTCTGTATGTCAGAAAAGGCTTTTAATTACTTATGACTTATGCTGCAGACAAGTGCAAACCCCAATGGATGGTTGGTCTATGGTTTTCACTGTCATTAGGTATAGTGGGACTTTTATTTTACTTTTCTCTCATGCCGTGAAAACAGCTGCCCCAGGTCATTTCCTGTTTACCAAATTCCGCCGCCGATTTGGGCCCCATCGGCCGTCCCTGTTTACTGCGCAGCTCTGCGCTTTTCCCCCCGCCAGACTGCCGCCCATCTGATCGCAACTGCAAATTAGAGTCCCCAACCTGCTTGTTATCTGGACCGCGCGGCGGTCAGGCCGGGCGTGGCCGCGTGAGACGGGCAGGGCTGCGGCCCCGTCCGCAAAGGGCCCCCGCAAGCCCCACCCGGTGGGACCCGCCAAAATTGCAAGGCAGGGAGGGGTCACAGTAGAAACCCACCACCGGTGACATCAGGCACCCTAGGACAAGCAATGAAACACACCACACTAACTCAAATCTCACACATGCTCTTCATCTGGGTAAGTATGGTTTTCAGATTCCAGTGACATGTGGGTAGCTCTTCAGCAAAACTGCGCCAAAATACTGCTACTAAATGTCCTCTATTCAGCTGTAACATACATTTGCTATACTCTACAACATGCAAAGCTTGGAATGAAAAAAATACTGTTGGGACAGTATTTTATATGTATGCACCTCATATAGACTGGCCAAAAATTTCATCATTAAAAATCTCCTTAGCCAAAACGAGTTACTAAATTCTCTGTTTTCCCTGTATTGGGAATCCCCAATCATATTAATGGACTTGTCTCATCACTGCTTTGTCCTGTGCCATTTCAGGAGGTTACAGATGAGCACACGCTCGGCTCCGAATTGCACAATGGCAGTTACATCCGAAGGCATCTTTGTAAACGGCTCCTCGAACAATCAAATGCACCTCATCTCAAATCACAGCTGGTCCACATTTCTGAAAGTTTTCAGCATATCCTTTTAAGGATATCCACATGTACTTAACAGAAACAAAGATCTAAATTCAATAAGCTCTGATCTGCTTTGCAAATTGATGATTGAGTGTGTATCAAAAAACACAAGTCACGCTGTAATTTTAATTAGCTTAAATTTGAAACAAAGCATACAAAACAAACTGAAGTTAAATCCGTCCAAACAGAAAGAAACCATGTGTGTGTGCACATGAGTAGGAGAAAGAGCAAGAACATCCTTTTATTTTTTATTTTTCTAAATGTTTTCTATTTTATTTCTTTATTTGTACACCTGAATGCTTTTTTGCTCTACTCAGTCGTGCCTACAAAGCATTACTGAATTGGAATTGATCTAAGAGAGACAGAGCAGAGGGAATGAAAGAGAGAAGAAAGACAGCAGGAGGGAGAAATAGGTGGAATGTTTGAGAGACACAGACAAACAGAGAGAGGCCCGCTAAGTGTTGCTGAGGAAAAGAGAGGTGTGTGAGCATGTGTGAGAGAAAGAGAGTGAGAGAAAGAAGGCACAGCTTGTGTGCGCAAAAGAGAGAGAGAGACAGACAGTATAAGTGAGTATGGGTGAGCGAGAAACACAGAGAAAGTGTAGAAAAGCGGGTAGAATTTGCTTTGGTGGGGGGGGGGGGGGGTAGCAGCAGGAGGGAGCAGTAACAAGTGGAATAGTGTAATCTGTTAACGAGGGCCGGCGGGGACAGTGGGACGACAAGCCTCCCCCATTTTCTCACAGACTTCCAGACCGGTGTTGATAAGATTTGGCTCTCAACACACAAATGAAAGGGAGGGGGTGGCAGAGGTTTGAGGTCGAGTCAGCGGAGACTTTACAGCGTGTGTGAAATGACAGGAAAAACACTTGGTTCCCTCATGCTGATAGGGTGATCCAGAGTCTAGCTGACTGACTCACTAGGACACACCACAACTGGAGTGTAGCATAAGCATCTTGAGTCATTATCCTCTCCTGAAGTCAGCACAAGTCTGCTCAAATAAAAGCTGGAAAAAACCGCTACATGGACTTGCCAAGCACTACAATAGTGTGAGCACATTAAGATTTGTAGAGTAAACTATTGCTTCTCTCAGACTCTTATTCATACTCTTCATTATCGTACAAATTACATTTACAACTGAATGAAACATAAAGCCTTTTCAACACAACAATGTGGACATTTCCTAACTTCTAAATCTGCTTTAGAGCATAAGTGAGAAACAGGTATAAAACTCAACAGAAACAAACTAAATGTTAAAAATATTTGCTTAAATAAATAAAATATAAACAAGATACGTATAAGGTCAAAGATGAGCTACAGTAGCTTTGTAATTAAGCATGTATTACATATGAAATTGCAGAAAAACACATATTACTTTGTAGGTTAAAAATAACTTTCATTGAAAGATCTTGTACTGGTCACCTCAGCATATGTGTCTTCTGTATTGACTGTTCTGTGCATTTGGTGCAAGGAACCTATATTGGTTCCAAGGAAGCTATATTGTCTTGGGAAGTGTGTGTGTATGTGTGTGTGCGTGTGTGTGGTGCGCGTGTGTGTGTGCGCGCTCTTGACGAATGCTTTCACTTTTAACTTATTTATGCTGAAGAATAAAAAACAAGGTTCAAATGGAGACAGGGATGGCATGAAGTCCTATCTGGAAAAATGTGGAATGAAGAAAAAGCTTTATGGAAGAAAAAAAAGCCTTAAGTGTGGGCAGTGTCTTCCAGTTCACCTGGGGTGCAGAGCACTTAAAAGCGCCACGCGTTACTCCTTTGGCCTGCCTGGCCCATCAGCCTTTGCTGGTTGTTATTTAGAGATGATATCTGGACTGCCACTTGTGCAGAGGGTGGGTGGGTGGTTAGTTACTCCTCACCTCATTTAAACTGCACCTCCTTCCCCTCCCCTCCCCGGCACTGTGAATTGGCCGTTGTGCTCTCTGCGGCGGCTAGGCAAGGTAGCGTGCAAATGCCTGGCGACGTGACCATTGTGTCCAATCCGTTCCATCTAATGGGTTTATCAAAGGGCTCCTTTGAGTGTGAATGAACTCGGAACAGCGGCGCGGAGCGGGGTGCGCGATAGGGAGAGCTTTCATCCGCTCAGAAATACTTCTGCCATGTTACATAACGCCGAAGAGACAGGTCTTTCAGCGTGAGCTTGCCCATATCCCCCCCACCCCACTTTGGTCCAGTACATTTTGCTCAAGGAGAATAAAAGCTGGGGTTTGTTCGGCGTTCTGTCACGTGGGCTCTCTATTAGCAGCACGTGGTTCCCAAGGACTTGTGTGAAAGCGACCATGCCGCTAGAGTAATGGCCTCTCCTTACTGACATAGCCTGATTGGCTCATCATTCACACTCCTCTTATTCACTCTTATATTTACTCATTTATTAGAAAACCAACTCCTTTTTTTTCATCACAAGTATCCATTTTAATCTGATGACGGTAACACTATAGTTGTTTTACTGATACTGGGACATTACGAACACTTCCTTCCTCCGCATCCATTGTTTAGCCAGCTACTGAATTCGCCGACAATGTAGCTGCGGGATTCCTTTACAGTCTGGGTGGATGTTATGAGCTGTTATCTTTGTACAGCTGTCTTGATAACAATATGAAACAAACCCTTTTTCTTTTAATAGAGCAGACAAAAAACTAGACCAAACTATGCACAGCTATAACGTAACATATAAATAAAAGTGCTACAGGGGAAAAAAGCTCTAACCAGGTTTCTGTAGGGCATGGTACAAAACCTCAAAAAATTAATCTAAAACTCAGTGGAAATTGGTTGCTTTAAAAACCAAGTGGGCCATTTTGAGACACTATGGTCCAAGCAGATCTTTTTGACTGAATCTCTATGATAAAGACAGATACACGAGAGAGTATCAATTCTGCTCAATATACAGGAGACTATTACCAGCCACTGCCCACAAAAATGTCATTTTGATTAATTCTATAATTCACTATCATTATCTGAGACTCCATAACATTCTCTATCAAAAGACACTTGACCCTGCAGTGTCTCAGAAGAGCTGCATGACAAGGTTGCAGGACAAATCACTGTAGTCAAGGATGGTGTATTTAGTCAGTGCTGTAAACCAGTGCAGAAAAGCCATATAGATGTTTCATCAGTAGGATACTGCATGCGAATATTAATTTTGAACTTTACAAGATGCTATACTCCTTTTCTCTGGATGAAATACTCTACCTTCATCAGAACAGCAGCGTAAATCTGTTTTGTAAGTATACATGCACGTGTGTCAAAACCAAGGCGGTGGAACAGGAGCCCTTCTCTCTAAAAAGTAGAGAGCATTGAGACTGAAAGACATTCTACTGCTAATACAATCTTGTCCTGTATGTTTATGACTTAAAATGAATAGCATGGTAACTAATGTCTAATGTTTATTTCATTAATTGGATAATCACAAGCGAGACATGGACAAGCACATATTTAACTTTATATGTTTGGCTAGCCAGCCACAGCTGGTGTAAATTGGCTTGCACGCTTGGCTAGCCGGAGTCTCCGTCTCATGCTTTTAAGAAGCCCCTCGAGAAGGATTCTGACCAAGCCAAAGAGACTACAAGACCCATAGGTATGTTTATTGCTGTGGATGTTTGCCCATACACAATAGCTTGGATTAGTGAATTCCAGCAGTTGGAGTATGCACGTCTCTGTGTAATGGTCAACTACAGTTTGTGTTGTTTTTGGTAATGTGTGCAGAACTTTATATTGATGTGGAATACAGATTCCCTTTTCCTGCTTTGAATGAAAATCTACAGTGGTATACAATGTCCCCTATTGATTTTACTCACTCATATTGCGCTTTATCGAGTGATGGATAATCATGTGTTTTTATTTATTAACTGGCCATTAGAAAGTCTTTTTATTCATTATTATACATTCAGCAGGCATGGTATGGCCGACAAGCCATTCTGTGCTAGTGTACATGCTTTGCCAAATAAACAACAGTTATACCGCTGCCATTTCATTTTCACTGTACCCAAACCGTACACATTGCTGCATCACAATGAAAGCACTCCTAGATGTTCTTCACAGACCAGCATGATGTGATGGTGTCCATTCATCCCTCTAACTTTCCTTATCAGAAACAAGCTGAATTGCTTAACAATCTTGCTTTCAGTGATGACACCCTTATCGAATCATTCATTTCTGCGGACTGTGCTCCTTTCCACTGTATCCATTAGGCACTGCCTGCAGTCTCAGATGTTCTTTTCTGTGGGTCAGGTCACACATGGCCCTGCGCTGAACAGGACTGTTCAAAACAGCCATGAATGAGGGAGTCTCCTTATCCCTCCCCCCCCCCCCGGGCTCCACCATTAGGCATGTATGTGTATGTGTGGGTGTGCTTGTGTGCATGTGCGTGTGCATGTGTGTATGTGTATGTGCATGTAAGGGAGGTGGTTCAACATTTAAAAAAATGCAAAACTCACAAAATAATGACCAAATACAATACAAAAGTGTGTTCAAGGTCAGGGTGTTAGAAGCACTACAGAGCAATTTTCGCTGACCTAATTCATGAATATAACCAGATTAGAGACAGTTAGTATTACCCCATGAAATAAATGCTAAAAAATAAAATGAATCCATCAAAACTTCCTTAAAGAGATTTATGTGCACGTTCTCCAATTCTGTATCCCCAGTGGACTGCATGCAGTCACTTCTTATGGTTAAACACGAATAAGCCTGAACTATACTGAAATGCTGTAAGCATTTTAGCCTAACACAAAATGCCATTTTAAGTATTATCTCAGTACAAGTATTACATAAACTGTTACAGTCCAAACAAATAAAGAAAAAAAGTTTATTTATGTATTTTATGTTATTTATAAGTGTTGCTATGGCAGTGATATCAGGTTTGGCCAATATCGGTCATGGGGGACACCAGGGTATGCTGTTATCTAGTTCTCTGCTAAAAACCAGCAAACCTTTTGACTCAAGACAACAGATGAGGTAAATTAACAGTGCAAATCATCTACTTAAACTGTCCAATCATGAGTTACAATGAAAACAGGTATACCCTGTAGCCCTTCAGGACCAGGGTTCGCCACCCATGGCAGCAGCCAGACACAAATCACTATAGAAACAGCCAATCAGAGCATGCATTCAGCTAGAACCACAGGGCAGAGGGGAATGAGTGAGTGTCACTTGGGAGAGGGCTTTGCTCCCAAAGTTATTGAATTACATTCAATCATGTTTCCCAGCATCCCGGCCAGTTACGCCCGCTCCCATAAAAGCAGAATCAATATCATGAGAGGAGGCCTCCATTAGCCACAAAGCGGCTGTCAGGAGACCTATCCCCGCACTCAGTTGTTAAGTTAGGGCAGGGGTGGAAAGCTAAAGAATCTGCAGGTTGCTGTTTTCATGTTAAAACTTGCCACCGATTTACACCTAACCAGGTTAGGCGACTCCATCATTCAATCAATTGATGTCATTGATCCTGACCCTGTGCTTTCCAGGATCAGAAATGGCAACCCCCGAGCTATCCGTAACCTTTTTTTTTTACTCCTTATCTAATCTAATTGCTAATCACATGGGCTACTCAGGAGCTGTTGGAAGGGGACATTTCATGCCCAGAAGGATTGGGCACAGGGGGAATGTGGATCCTCACTCAAAAAGCAAGAGGAATCACATACGCAGGACGAGACAGGAGAACCTCTTCCTGGGCAAAGTTACCGCCATACGTGCTTCACCCTGCTGGGACAATGTTCCCTTCCACAGCATTTGATATGTGAGGATCCAGACTGTGGAGCACTTTGCAGTATCATGACCAAATGCCCTACACAACAACAGTCTAGGTCGCACACTCTTAGCTTTCACAGTCTCCACTGCTACAATCTTCACTACACAATCACTACACTGCAGGTAACATGCTGCCCCTCTCTCATCCGACGCGCACCAGAGTCGATGGTGACAGAGGCGTAGGTGGCAGATTTGCTGAGTAAATGTCAAGATAATAAAGTCGCAGAGCCCTTGAATACACAGTGGTGCTTCGTGGTTATGCTTTATAAATATTACACTTCAAATAAAGATACTCTCCAACTCTCCTCAATATCTAATTTCTGGTAGAATCAGCTCCGAGGATTAATTCAATGTCAACAAAACTGACATTTTGTCTGATTTTTTCAGTCACACAGCAGTAATGCCAAGTCTATGTGAGCTTTCACTGTATACTAGTGACTAAACAATACATAAATAAATAAAAATCCAAGACATATTTTGACTGTCAAATGAAGATTAGATCTAATATGAAACTTTACTGCAAGGCAGAATGAATTGCACATGACTGCGCTACACTGACATCAAACATTTTTAAAGTGCTTAAAAAGGGTACGTTTTCTGAATATATTTGTCAAGAAAATCATAATAATCCACAAGGAGCAGCAGGTGGTTGCATTTGTACTTAACTTTTTTATGTTTTTGTATAAATCCAATCAGAGCCTCTTGTGTGGAACATCGGCCATGATCGTAGCAAGCATTCAACCTCTCATACAGATCAGAGAGCCCAGCTGGGCTTCCCACACATTACGGCTAAGAGAGGGGCTGTCATGTCAAGACTGTCCAGCGTGCCAGGAATAACAGCTGGATCCATTTTTGTAAGTACATAATTATTATGAAATGTGCGTTTTATCTTTGTGAAAAAGGCATTTAAATCCGGCCTCCCCCTGGTGAGAAAGGGGCCGGATCCAGTCCTCGGCCGTCTCGAACATCAAACAGGGAGGAGCCCTGGCCTGTGGCCAACCTCGGCTGAGGTTACAATGTTAAGCTTTCTCCCAGATTAAATTAAAGGCATGTTTTTGCTGCATCATGGTCTGCATGTATAAAATTGAAATTAGACACTCTGGACCCCCTGAGAAGGGGTGATCCAACAAAGCAGGTTTCATGAATGGGAAATGTGGGTAGTGTCTTCTGCAGAGTGCAAAGCATTATTATTTATATTTGTGCATCAGACCCCCAGTGAACTGCCTGGGGAGGCCGTTGGCTTGCTGGATAGACTTTGACCTACTCGCCATGCCTGTAGTACCATCCCAAAGCTGACCAACAGTGGTTCCTACATCAAACAGCCTTGCATTCTGGGTATACAAACAGAACATCTTATCCCTCCACTCAGTTAAACTCCATACCTCCTTGTGAGCATCCAAGTAACAGTGCCATCAGTCTAACATCAAATGTCTTAGGGTGTATCCCAACCCAACAAAAATATATTGTCCTTTCCTCCACTACCATCTCGAGTCCTGACTCCCTCCACTACTGAGACACTGGGGAGAAGGGAGGAGATGAAGTGGTAGTGGAGTAAAGAAGGGTACATTTTTCAAGATGAACCTGAGATGAACCCTTAGTGTGGGGGGAGGGGTGTGATTAGGGGGGTGTTTCCCTGGTAAAAGCATTAGTATTTGGTGTAATGATGGCTCTCATGGTCCAGAATTAAATCCTGAAACTTCTGGAATCAACTGTGGTCTTCAGTGCCAGAGGAGTGGCACAAAACTGGCTAGCGTTGCTGGGGATTGTTGTATTAAGACCGTTTTACCCCACCTCACTGCACAAGAGAGACTGTTCTAGCCAATCTGGCAACTTCAGTTTGTCCGCACCACATTATGTGCACACATTTGAGACAATAAATGTGTAGCTCAGCAAATGGACTGAGATGGATGATATTAACAATGCTCTTTCATACATTATAGATGTGGAAATGCTATCTTTGTATTATGCAGACACATAAAGTTTAAAGATAGTTATTATCGTAGTCTTTATGTAATAATGACAGAGTTCCTGCAATTTTACAACCCAGATAATTCCACACTCATAGAGTGATTTATAAACTATCAAACAGGAAGGGACATCAGTTCAGATGCCTGGGGCTCTATCAGGTAACAAGGGAACGCAATGACGTACTCCTGTGTCTGAAAATGTCTCTGAGAAAAGTCGAACACATTAGGAGGTTTTCTGCTTCATGTTTGAGCTAATTAATGTTAACGTCTGGTTCCTTCAGCAACCAGTGTCTGGTCTTGAATCAGATTAACCCAAACATTTACTCCAACTGTGGTGTGTAAAAAGCTGGAGGGATTCTGATCCAGGATCAACACTTGAGGCCTAAATGTATTGATGCCAGCTGGCGAGACTGGGAGTCCACAGACATTGTATATACTGAGTGCTGCTATGGAGCACAGCTATTTGTTTATAGCATTCAAGTTCTGACTCTGCTATTGCTGAATGGCACTGTTCTGGTTAGCTCACCCATGAAGGTGTGGCTAAGCTCACAATATCCTTAACTCTTGCAAAAATACAGACAGCACTACAACCTCCAGTTACCAGCTGTGACCTACTAGTTAAGGAAGTATAAAGGTTGTATCTGTCATTAAAATTTGATCATCAGTGCTTCTACACAGTACAAGCTCAGAATCATTCCCTGCATGACATCACTTCCTGTGGGGAAAGGAAAAAAGGAGATGGGTAAACTTCCTTTATCAGAGCATGCCCTTTGCCCTCTGACTCAACTTCCTTCCTCCCTCTTCAGACCTGAGGACTTCATATATTATTTGACTCAAAGCTTCAGCTTACTGCAGACATGCTTACAAAAGTAGAGGTTTTGTGTGACAATACTGCTATAACTTGTAAGTGTACACACCCAACTTCTCTTTGTCTTTCCCCACCCTTAAAATAGCCAGCCCTGGAAAGGATATATTTTTGAACATAGATTGAACTTCTTTGTCAAAACCTCCTAGAATAGAATCCACTTTGAGGTTCACCCTTCACAATGCATCATTCTGAATTCATTTTTAAAACTATGTACTGCTTTCAGCTGACGGCTGACTTACAGCTGTACATTTCTATCACTACTGCAAAACTGAAACAATAGCAATCATGGATAATTCCCAAGAAACCCTGCAGCTGTGAGAAAGGAAAAAAAAATGTGCACTTCCAAAAACAAAGTTAAACCTATAGGTCCTATATCCTTCATTACTCCCATAAAACAGCTTCATAACTCAATCTTCAGATAATAAGCAATAAACCAAACCACTCTTTGTATTAAACACTTGCTGTTATTGAACACAAAGTATGACTACACATAATCAGTGATTCCAAAGTCGACCTTTTCCTCACTGTCTGATCTCACAATCAAACTAACCATATGCACAGATTTTTTGGTGGTATCTTTTTTCCGTTTTGTCATGGAAAAAAAGTGTAAGTATAGTACACCGAACCACACGAGCACTGATATTGTTCCCATGCTGCCGATTTTGTCCGCTAGCTGAGGCAAATTTGCCTGCATCTCCATTTGTTTACACCGCAATATGGGTGTGACAGAAGGCACTGGAAAGACTTGTCTGCCAAATGGAACAGTGAGTTTTACATGAGGGCCTTCTCGGTTTAAGCACGCACCACAGTTACTGTAAATAACACTACAGATGCACGTTCGGCTGAAGAAACCTCTCCTCCCTCACAATTCAATTAGCGTTGCTCTTGCAGACCGTTGTTTGACTTTGTGTACACATTTGCATGATATAGGCACTCTGGGGTGCATTTAAAGATAACGGTTACTTCTGTGTGCTTATATTTCAACTCTATTGTTTGGCCTGCTGATAATTCACTGTATATCAGGCCTGTTGCACCTACGTTCTAGTCTTCCTTATAGCCTCAGTGATATGTTGGATAATTAGTTTCAGAATGTAGCACAGTGAAAGAATATTTGTTCCTCCTATTCCTTACGGCCACAGACATAAATATCTCTCTATGAGTTTTAATTGAAAATCTTGTCATATTTCCCATAAGTAAGATAAAAGTAAGATTTTTCAGTGTGGAATTTAAATTTCTCCAAACATATAAATGAAGGAGGCAAAGTGTCATGACAACCTTTGTCAGCTGATAGAAATAATTTTCACATTTGGTCTCTTTCACATGAGCATTTATAATGTAATATTGTGGCACTTATCCTTGGCTTTTAGAACATAAAGGTTGCTTGCTAGAAAAAATAAGAGAGAGAAAAAGTCACAGCAGGCTAGCATTCCAAAGTGCCGTGGTTGTCTGAGTGGGTGTGTGTTGCAGCCATCATTTTATAAATTATTAAACTAATAAAAAAACCTTGAAAAAATGTGTTATGATTCCATATATTTGTATTAAAATATAAAAGGGGTCACTTTCTGTACTCCTTCCCATGTATAAATTAATTATGCTTGGGCAATGACTATCCCCTCTTCAGACCACAATATGTCTTGTGGAGGAGATGTTCTGCTCTGTGTTGATCTTCTTTTTGTACTGTTACAACCTTTGACAAACTGCTGGGGAGTTAAAGAAGAGTGATCCGTTTGGTTGATTAACCAGTCTTTGTTTTTTTCTTCTTTTGCTCCTATTGTTATGAAGTTGAGAGGGGAATTATTATCCAGCAAGTTCTGCTTTATATTGGTTTCTTTTTATGTTCTATTTAGTTAATTGTAAGTAATGAGCCAAAACCAATGGCATGTTTTATTTCATTCATTGCCATACCTTGTTTATCTTTTTAAATTAACTTATTTAAACTTGAATCCAACACAGATTTAGCTTTACCTTGCAGGTTGATTCTACAAATCACATTCCTAGATTTAAATTTGATGTATTATCTTTAATAATAGTTGTAAAAGAATTTAATTTAATTCTTCTGTTCTTTGTTGCCTTAAATTATTATTGAGAATGGGTAACCTGTTAAAATGGAGTAATTGATGGTAAACTGTAGCTGGGGATACCACACCCTAAATATAATAAAATAATATTTGTCTGGCAGAAATGCATTTAGTGTATGTTTCCTGTTTCAGGAAGTGTCTCATTTTTACATTATGTTAGATATTATATTCATTTACATACAATCTGCACATTATTACACAATCATCAGGAATTTTGGGGAAACTGTAGGCAGAAAAAAAACATTCTGAGTGAAATGATGTCACTAGGAATTACGTTTTGTTGGAATTCCCCTTCCCACATACACACACATTCACATACACACCAGCAATAAGCACAATGAGTGCCCTGTATTCATAACGTCAGTGCAAGGTCAGAGGAAGCACCCTCGCCTCAGCTTGGGGTGGGGGTGTATTGAAAAGTAGGGCTCAGACCGAATTTAGAGGAAGGAGTCTTTCTCGTTTCACCATGTAGAATTTGATCACAAATGAATTACCCTAATAACGTACGACACAGTCATCATTTGCGACATAGGAAACATAAATTTCAATTACGAATACAACAGTTGACATCTACTAGGGTAATTCATATTTATATAATTTATATCAACTGAATAGGCAGTATAATACAGGCTTTAACGTTTGAAAATTAAGCTCTCCTTCAAGGATAATAAACTCTAGAAATGCCACACCAGCTTATTCAATCTAACATTCTATACTATCATTAGTGGCACTATATTGTCATCATGTTTTATCTGAATACATCTTATATTGTTCATACACACTGCTCCATGCACAGAAGCCCTTTTAGTACCTACAACTCTGAACATCAATGTTTGTGTGAATGCATGCTGGTGTGTGTGCATGCACACTCATGTGTTTGTGTGCATTCATCCATGCAAAAAACTGACATGTTAATTATATCATCAGGCTGAGTAGCTCTTAGATATTTAGTTGCATAGTAACTGTACTGTACAGTAGCTTATATCGGCTATTTTAGCTTATTGTCTATACAGTAACAGCACTGAGCATGGATCTTATGAGCTTGAGAAGACTGTACTCTATATAGTAACTGAAGTTTGTGGTTTACAGTAAATGGATGCATCATCTCTATATTGTATGAAGCGGATGTTTGCTGATGCTTTATGTTCAAGACAAATCAGTGCTCTTATCCTCCGGCAATCTCTAAGCAGCTGCCAGAGAGGGAGAGAGAGTGAGGGAGAGAAAGAGAGAGAAGCTGAGAGAGAGAGAGAGAGAGAGAGAGAGAGAGAGAGAGAGAGATGCCTACAAGAAAATCAATTTACCTCATCTCCTAAAGACATTCACATCCTTCCTTTAAAGGCCAGGGAAGAGGGCCCCATAAGAATTCCACACAACAGAGGAAAAGACACAGCACAGAACAGCCCGCAGCCACGATCCGATAAGACACGATCAGACACGCTCTGCTCCAAAGTTTTTTTTCACAGGCATTGTGGCCGATCCCTCTGTCCAAAGCTTGTGGGGCATGGCCGAGACAATTCCTCCTGAATTACCACCCTCAACTTTTTTTCTGCTTTTTCAAATGATGAAATACCGTGAAGTTTACCTGTAAGAAATGTCTGCATAAGGCTTGGTGCAGTGTAGCTAAGTGGTTATCCGAGGTGACGTGTCAATCACAATATTTAAATATAGCATGGAGCACTCTATTTACTATGTTTACAAAGCACATGGTTTATTTGTGTATTTGCTGAACCTATGAAAGTTGCAGCAGTATCCCAATTCAAAAAAACAAACACAGAATAGAAATTGCATGAGATGAAATAACAACAATAACAATCATAATAATAAGGTAATTACAAAAATATTCTGTGGTGGCAACAGTGCGTGCAAGTATTGTAAATAAAAACACACAAAATATTTATTCAGTCGCAGCCAGGACGTTCACAGTTAGAGTGGCAGTCTGATACTCCTCAATATATCTGGCCCCTGGCAGAAGAATTTAGAGAAGGCTCTGATTTCAACAATAACGAAAAACAGGCGTGATTTCATGTTATTCTGTGGACTGGGAATGGAGAGCTTTCTCAAGGAGATTGTTGCCATGGTTTTGGGGTGTCGTGCAGCCACCACAGTAAAATAAAGGTCTCTATGAAGATATTTTATGGCGATACAAGATTCTACTCTCACTTCACTTCCTGGACTGACCTCAACTTTTCTGCTACTCAAACGTTGGACAATAGAAGTGGCAACCTGAGCCTAAAATAGACTGCCATCATCCTCATAACTGCCATCTGGATCTTTGCAAGGTGGCCAGCCAGCTTTGCTTCAGAACACAATTTGCTGTATTTGGTTCTAAGGATAAGGGCAAGCGCATGAATTATCTACATTTTTCACATTTTCTCAAAACAATTATCAGACACACAAATAAGTTGACTCTCAGGATATGAGTGAACTGATGAGCAAATGTCCCCCAAAAAAAAAAACTTTATGTTTTGTGCATGCCAAATTAAAATTACCTCGGGGCACACTGGCCTCCAAAGAGCCATTTTATATTTATATTTATTTATAGTTTCTCTCACCTCCACGATGTCCGAGTTGGTTCTGCTCTCATGGGGCTCGTTGTACTCTGTGTACTTGAGCAGAACTTTGTCCATGTCTGTGCTGGCATACTGGAAGAGTTTGTTGGAGCTATTGAAGATGATGAGGGCAATCTCGCAATCACAGAGCACGCTCAGCTCGTAGGCCTTCTTCATCAAGCCGAACTTCCTCTTCGTGAAGGTGACCTGGAAGACACGATCCACCATATAATTCAGCAAAGTATAACAAAACCACTGCATTGCATTGCATTGCATTCCATTGCATTGCATTTCACCGCATTACCATCACATGGCATTTATGACAAATGAATGCCTTACGAGGACGACACAAATTGAACCATAAAAATGTTTCTTTGGCTGCATTTAAAAGGTTGAAATACAAAGTACTGCACACACACATACACATTCATACAGCATTATACACACACAGTATATTTTTCAGCACTGACTCAGGGGGATAAAGCTAAGCTGATTAACGGAAGTTTGAAACCAGCTGAAAAGTGATTAAAGACACTTATTTTCTGACACCAGCTCTTGCTGCTCCAGGCTCCGTCCGTCCGGGGAGTGTTTTTTTGCACTGTCATGGACGTCCCACTCTTCCCACAGGAGAACAGGGAGGGAGAGGTCGTGTTTGAGTGACTTGCTCGCAGATGGGATGTGGTGTACGGTGCCAGAAGTACTGCACCATGATTAAGGAGCTCAGAGATCCTAAGTTTGTTCCAAGCCCAGATCAGGAACAGCCGTTGCACACTTGACCGAAGCAATCAAGCTGAATTGCTTCGGTGCGTTTGACCATGCTCACGTTCTCATATGTACATAGACACATGCAGGCATTCTCGGACACACGCACGTACATACACACATGCACACACTCTCATTCCTACACACACCAAGCGCACTAATACTCTAATGAATCACATTTCCACAACGCAGGCAAACAAAATTAACTCTCCCATCAAATGACCAGAGAACAGACTCCCTCTACTCTTCCCTTGCCTTCTATTCATTCTCAAAGGCAGCAACAAGATAAACACATAAACTGAAATTAATGCCGACGGTCTCAGCTAATATGGTTTTTGGCATGAATAACTGGTAGTGTGCACTCTTGAGGAAAAATACATAAGTAACAAATCATCTAAGACTTTTAGTGGACTTTTTATAACATGAAGTAGACCTCCATTCAGTTTTTGAATATTGCTGTTCAGTAATTAGAAAACACCACTTTGAAGGTGTGAATTGAAAACTGAGAATTTTACTAAAAGGAGAATTGTGTAGTTTGTGTGGCATCTTCATTTTCAAACCCAGGAGCACAGATGTTTGCATCGAAACTGAGCAGAGCAGAGAGCATTTCCTGGACAGAAAGGCAGCGCTGTTTGCATGTTCCATCGGACCAAACATACATAGCTCTGGCATTTTTTCTTAACGATGGTTTCCCATCACTCCGGAGCTCAGCCCCCAGGCCAAAGACCCGGCAAACTTAAACGCGTAATGTACTGGCCTTTCTCTGTCCTTCCATATTCCTTTTACCTCACAAAAAAAAAAAACACAACGACACACAAAAGAGAAGGCATGCGCGTTCTCACGTTGCTATCTCGGAGAGAACTTACGCAAAGAAAGGCCAGGAGAGAGATTCCGGCACTAACTGAGCCTTGGGCTAGCAGAGATTGACTGTGCCCACATTCACGGCTGCCAAATTCGCCATCCCAGCAAGAAGAGGAGCTGATGGGGCACGCCTTTGTTCAGTTAGAACTCATCACTGCCGGCAGCTACGCGCATTTAAAACAATGTAACAGCGTATAATCTTTCCTCAGAGATTTAGCATCTCTCTCTCTACCCCCTGCTGTTCCTGCCGACTGAGTCAGTGGACCCCCAACGGCAATGTGGAACATTTTTTCACAGCTCCACAGTATTGGTGATGCACCCGGTATTGGTGCCTACATTCTGTTCAGGTTGACAGTCCACATTCATTTAATCACCTTACGTGTACAGTTCTGAGCGTACCTCGACTAGGTTGGGAAAGTATTTACAGATTTGATTGTACCATGTATTGTGTGCCTGAAAATCCTTAGCCAGTAGATCACAGAGAAAAAAAACCGAACATAATGAAGAAATCAGATTTGTTTTAGTTTTACAAGAGCTGCTTGTTGTCGATGTATTTTTGTTGTTGCTGTTGTTACTGGGTTAATAAAACAATGTCGTTGTGCAGAGAAATTATTTTATTAAGAACTCCTGACTTTCAGTCCTTATTAATTTCTGCTACGCTGATCAGATTTCACCTTTACAGGACTCCTCCAGCACAGTTTACTGTAATGAGCTGACCAATGAAAGCCATATTTTATATGAACAGAGGAGATGAGGGGATGAGAGAAAGAGAGAAAGAGCAAGGGAAGGAAAGAGGAAGAGAGATGGGAAGGAAGGGGGGGAACAGGATGGAAAAATAGAAAAAAGAAATGGAGAGAGACATGGAAGGAAAGGAAGGATGAGAGGGGGAGAGGTGGGGGAAGGGAGAGAGGAAGCAAAGAGAGAGAGGTACAGAGACAGGGAATGAAGGAGAAAAGACAAGAAAGGAGAACAAAGATCCATCCATAGTACAACCAGATGCTCCCTGAGCCCTGGGGTTATTGTCATGACAAACAAAACCTTGGGAATTCAATTTGTTTAACATAATTTTATCCATTTACCATTTCATCTTATATAGCTGACCAAATAATTCCAGGGAATTCAAAAAAATTATTTCAAGGTACACATTTTAGAAATTCCAAGAAATGCCTCAGACACTCAGTTAGCTTCTGTGTGTGTGTGTGTGTGTGTGTGTGTGTGTATATATATATATAGAGAGAGAGACAGAGAGAGAGAGAGAGAGAGACACTCAAAATGTGGATATAGTATATAGACTCTGGCTTAATGCATATGAGAAACATGCAGAAAATTGGCCATAGAGTAGATGTTAATGTAGAATTCAATAAATGTTAGGATATTCTGGCTGTCAGTATCTTCCCACTATTCAATCGGCTGCATATTGTTCAAAACCTGCAGTGACATCTCTGCACATACAGTGTGGACATGGACAAAATGATATTACACAGAGAAAATTATATCAACATTGCTCAGATTTCAAACTGGGTTGACTTTGTTTTGACTAATGTTTCAGTTTCCCTTGTATTCGGCTACTTGAATATATTCATGTTCTCTCACTTCTTTTTCCCTCTACCCCCTCAATCTCATTTCCTGGGTCCTTCTCCTTCTTCAATTTCTATGCCATCATTTGTCTCCTTTCCATTAATATTGCACTTAATTCACATTTAATACAATTCTACAGACTTGACACAATTTCACTATTTTTAAAAATTTACAAAGGATACCCTAGTTCTTACAGTCCGATACACTGGTACCAAAACAAGGAGCCATCATAACCTACAATGACCCACCAATGAGCCGAGGTGGCTGGACGAAGGGTGTAGGGGTAGGGACTTCTGTGTGTATATGTGTTTTGGGATGGGGCGTAAGCACTTGCTCACTGACAGACTTTCATGACTCATTTATCACGCCATCCTTAGAAGTTTAATGCCCACTGGAGTTAACTGTACACTGAACTATGGTGACTATTCACAGTATTCAGTTAAGTACTCACGACCCAGTTTGCAAGGAGAGCTGTTTGTTAATACCTTGTACCACATGTGATGAGAAACACTAGCAAGTGTGAAGCAGGTGCTGCTTTTGATTTCTCACCCATTGTGCATATATTATCTCAGTTCAAGGCACTTTCTCTGGTCTGAACAGAAACACGATCACAAGAAGGTAATAGCTGTTGAGAGACATTGGGCTGGGGCCAGGTCACTTGCCCTTGTGTGGCCAGACCTGACAAAGATAATGGAGTAGACCAAGATCCTCATGGCCTTATCTTGTGTTTGGTCAGCTGACCTTGGTCCAGCCACACTTGGTCCTACATTTTAAAATCAGATGATGCCATTCAAAGTTATAAACACATCCGTTGTTCGAGCCGAACTCAGGGCCCTCTTAAAACAGCAGAACTGCAAAGCTGGAGGCAGTCCAAAGCGTTCCCTTCACAACCAATTTACATGGCTAATTTAAAATGATTAATTTTTTTCCGTTTTTTTCTATGGGAGGCATTCATTATTGGTAGCCTTTCAGACAATCTCTGCCTGTTCAATTCTCAGACTGAAAAGAATGGCATGCACTTGTCCAGAACGCATCCTTTCACTGTCGGTTCAATACAACATTTATTATTACGGCCCCACGTATGATGTAAACAGCATAATTAAATCACCCTCTGATGACGCCTGCGGGAATGGATCTAAGCATAGATAAGTGTTTTTTCTTATGCATCACAGGATACAATTATGGCAGCTCTTTATTAAATATGATTTTAAGGTCTCTCCCCTTCATCAGAATCTTCATAAAACAAAACATCCTCTCATCAAGAACCCAAACTAATGGAGACATATATTCATCAGCAACCAGCTCTGTTCTCTTGGAAAAAAACCTTCACTATGGCTTTTAATAATAATTATTATGGTGGAACAATGCCCTGGAAAAAAATTACTGCCTGAATCCCAAAATGCCAGCTCTCCCCTTCTCTTCACCTCAGATACTCTTTGACATTTAATGCTCATGGCGTCTTCACACATCCTGAACAATTTGGTTTTGGATCTGGTTGTATTTTTCGCTAATGCCAGTTCAATCAATCACAAATTATCACATTTTATTTAATTTGGCAATGCGCTCAAAATAACCAGAACAGAGCACATCAAAGATCTCACTGTATTTCGTACATAAACAGCTTACAGAATAACAATCATACCCAAAAAAATGTTGCGTTTCATGGACCCTTCACGAAATGGGCTGTTAAAATTTAATGTGTGTAAAGGAATGGACCAATCAGGGTGCCTTTCTCAAAGAATAATGTATTGATTGGTTAAATTCAGACAGAAATAGGGAGTGGAAAAAACTGACAGAAATAATGATAGAATGAGAAACAAAGGAAGAAACCCTTAGAGAGGCCGAGAGGAAAATATAAATGTTGCAAGAAAGGGAGAGCCGATAAAAAAACTGGGTGGAACAACAGAAAAAAAGTGCAGAGAAGTTTCCTAGGCCGACTTGAAGCAAAACTGAAGTCCATAGTGTGGATGGGCAGGGAAGAGAAAAACATGCAAAGGATTTGTGTTATTATTGGTTATAAGCTCTCTGGTGCAATGGGGAGTTCATTGGATGCATGAATCCACACATTTCATCACAAAATGCAACAGAGAAATGTACAGCAAGGAGAATGCAGGGCGCAGATGAAACTTTCAGGGGATTGCTGGCCACCGAAGGCACTGAGGGCACAGACCACAAAATACATCTACGTCAAGCATCATCACTGTGTATCTGTCTATATCCAGATCAATGTGAACATTCACAAAAGAGAATTTGTTTTCCTCCTGTTTCACATGAACTCGCAGTGATGTGTATGAAAAGCTGCACAGATCAAAACTCCAGATCAAAATTTTGTCAATAATAAATAGCGTAAGTGTGGAACCTGAGATCCTACGTGTCATTTCTAGATAATACATCAATCTGATATTGATAATCCAACAACATTCATGCCTTTGTAAAATTTTGTGAGAAATATGAGGGAACATACAGCCAAATATAATCGTGTAATGTGTGTAAACATTACAAAACAAATGATGAAAAAGTATTTCTCTCCTTTGTACTATAGCAAATGGTTTCACCCCAAACAAATAAAATGTGCAGAGCCCCATCTGAAACAATTAATCCTTGCAGTTCAGATAAAACTAAAACAAGATTCGTTACGATAAGTTATGACTTAAATATTGAAAATGTGACTTCAGATGTACAGAGAAAACCACAGATCTGCTATCATTACGAAGTATTTTGGAATGCCTCCATTCACTGAAACGATGGGAATAATATCCAGTGACATCACCACTACAAATGGTCTTTAGCAGATACTGCACAAAAGATTTGGTTTTGACAGACAAAATCACACCAATTATTATGAGGGCTCAACAGATCATTCTAAATTATTATTTTTGAGTGGAGTTCCCCTTTAACGAAAAAGTGGTCACAGCAAAATCCACTTTGGGCCGGTGAAAGTTACCAATCAAAACACAGCATGTCCATAATGATAATTAAGCCCCTCTTTCACTGGGAAGCTGTTTTAAAAACACACACACACACTGCTAACGAAGCATTTTCCATATTTAGGGTTTTTTTTTTTCATTCTTTCCCAAAACGAGACAGGCGCGTGCCATCATTAATGACTGTAATTACAGGCCAGGGGCAGTCTGCCGCGTAGATCGGCAGTCTCTAATGGAGGGTGTCTCTGCCGCACGGTGCTTTTTGTCACGTTCCTTTCTGCTGGGGTTTGCAATTAGCCTATCTGGCCGTCTGCTCAGTAAGACCCTTTCTCCTTCACTCTCCTCCCAAAAAAAAAAAAAAAAAAAAACCACGGGCCTTCGCTTTAATCTAGGGGGAAGAACCAGCACTCAGTTTCACATGGTCAAAGAGCATCACAGCTGACAGAAGCACCATGCTCTTACAGGATTAAGCTGATTCCTATATTTTGATCATTTAAGGCATCCATGAGAATACCCTAGAGGTACAGGGACTATGGACAATTTAACAAGTCACACAGAAATCTTAAGTAGAGAGCAATGGGTTTCAGCGGCCTGTGGGTGTGGATTCAGTGTTGAGGCTGAGAGCATAACTGGGCAGTTTCCATACTGATCTGTTGTCTCTTTTAATTAAATGAGTTTAAAGCAAGAACACTGGACTCTTGTAGCCAAAACCACCATTATGTCACACAAATTATACATTCCGCTTGAAGATAAGCATACATTTGGAAAGAAAAACAATCCGCCTCCAAATGCGTGAGAGAACCAGGTTTGGGTGTAAGACCAGTCCGAAGACAAAATGCGTTAGTCTTGAGATGTTTGCGCACAATTCTTACTAATGGCCTTGGATACGATTTTTGGGTTCAGTGTTTCTGTGTTTACTATGTTTTTCCATGCTCTATTTTCGCCCAAATGCACTGGGGACAGATCAAAAGTTTATCCAGTTTAACCAAATGGGGGACACAGTGCCCCATATGGACTATTACTGTAACGATGAAAAGTGGTAAACTTTCTCTCCCACAAACCAGCGACATCGCCACAGTGTTTAATCTAGCCACTTTAAACATTTTGTCATTAATCAATACAAGACTAAATCACCCACAGAGTACCACAGTTGCATTATAGATTCTAGACATAATAACTTAAAAAGTAATAAAGACTTGACTGGAAATGTGGAGAGAGAGAGACCAGAGTTCAACATCTACATACAGTGGCAAGAGATGTTGTCAAGGTATAATACATAGTATAATTCAACAGAATAATTCAACAGAGTTTTAATCTGCCTAAGATTTTGAAAGGCACTGGTTCAACAGAAAGGAGTTTTAATGATGGCATAAGATGTATTTAATGGTTTTGTTCTTTCTGAAGGTTCATTTTGGTGCACAAGTCTATGTTTTGAATTTGAAAAAAATCATATTTTATTTTTCCAATTAAGAAGTGTGTGAACCTGGTGGGGTTCAGTACCTCCGACAAGGTTAAGAACCACTGATCTAAGGCCTGGGTCCAGGTGTGTTCCCCCACCACCTTTCGGACCTTAATGATAAAATAACATAAAAAGGCATGACACACAGACAGACATAAAAACAGATGTCAGATACTTGACCTATAAAAGATTGTGATACAGCGATATGATGGAGCCAACAAGCACCATGACAGCTTTCTTCAGCAATTTATATTTGTAGAACCTCCAGTTAGAAAGTTGTAGGAAACAGTAAATGGGGTTGTGTGAAACTATGTATCCTGAATCTTTGCTTTAAAGAGTTGAATTAAGCCCACCGGGTAGAACATGGAGTCAAGGTTAAGCCGGATGAGAACCTCAGACTCTCAGCCTCTCCCACACTCCCGAAAGATGTATTAACTTATATGTTACATATGCAACATATGGTTGGTGTAGCCAATGTATAGTATGGAAGAGCAAGAGGTAGTTAATCATACGATTTGGAGGTATCGTAAGCGCACACTTCCTCCTCCCATGTGTGTGGGAGACAGCTGCTCAGCTTATATGCTCAATTTGATGTGCATACAATCTGATGTGTATGATTTTATGTACAATATAATTTATGCATAGATGCATTCTCAGAATATGTATTTTAAACCTGAATATAAGTTGCATACTTAAATTGTATATTGCAGTTTTGAGGGGTATTCAGTCGTGCAGAGGTCAAATTGGGTTGACAATTTTTACTTAGACTGTAAGGGAATTTTTCAATCATCAGCACAATGCTCAGATTTTTAACTCTGTTTTAAAAATTAGTTTTTTGGCTCAAATACAAAATAACAATATCACATAAAGAAAATGATGCCTTATGAATTAGTGATATAACAGCTACTCTATTGCCTCTCCCTATAAACATATAAGTGCTCCCTGTGAAATTGTATCAAGCAACTATCACAATGCTGACACATCTCTCATGCACTGTTCTCTAGGTAATTACCCAGCATCCTTCATTCTGCTGACATCACTGAAATGATGGTGAAGACTTGCATGCTGTATCTCTCTCATTAGGACCTTACCCAGAGGCAGGGTTAATGCTAAGATCCATTCCATGGCTAAATATGACTCGGATTCATCTGAATGACTTAATAGATGCCATCAGAGATGGAGCAGAGGGACAGGCCATTAACAGTGATGTCCTAATGTTTGAATAAGTGATTAAAAGTTTAGCCTTCCCTTTTCGTAATAAAGAGGTCCTCTATTTAAATAATATGGTTCCATAAACAGACACCATAGCCATATCTGTTGTCTATACCAAAAAAGTATGACACGGCCTTGGTTGTATAAATGAGTATTAATAAGCAAAATAACAGAGATCAGTCCAGCTTGGGCAATTTAGTTGCCAGCAGTGAGCTGAATATGAGTTGGAGTATTGAATAAGCAAAGTTCAATTCCATTTCAATTCAATTCAATTTTATTTCTATTGCGTTTTTTACAAGTTGTCACAAAGCAGCTTTACAATTGATCCCAGGCCTGAAACCCCCTACGAGAAAGCCAAGGCAACAATGGCAATGAAATCTCCCTGACAAACAGGAAGAAACCTTGAGCAGAAGCCAGCTCAAAGGGTGAGTCCATCTGCATCTGGCAGGCAACGTCTTAAAAACTTCACTATTTTTCAAAATGTATGTGACAAGGAATTGCAGAAGATGGCTTAAGTTGAGCGTGTCATTGTTCCACGGCTTGACCCTACACAGAATTCTAGTAGAGGCAGGCTTGGGCTTCAGAAGGCCAAGGTGGAAAACTCATTTTACATGTGTCATCTTTTGCTTAATGATTTCAGTGAATCGTGACACTTGCTTTTGACAATAAAACATGCTTTGACTGGTTTATAAAAGGCAGTGTTTGACAGCGTTGCTCCACCCAGTATGGGGTTAATGAGATCTAACTCAACTGTTTTTCTTGCCAGTGAAGTTTTATTTGCTTTAACTGTTCTTCATGCTGTACACACAAACTCAGTACTGTGGTGAAAATGCCTCGTATGCTGTAGGAATGTGCACGTCTGTATATGTCTCATGGAAAAGACCAAGATTCAATTAGTGAAAATAAACCCAAAATAAAGAAATGGCATTTTCATCAGTTTCATCTGAACCAGGAGAGACAGGAGAAAGCCAGACAGGCTGAGGGTGTGTGATGCTGTTTGGGGGGGTTATATTTAGAGCGGGCGGGAGGGGGTGAATTCCAGTCTCTGCGGTCGGCCTGAGCAATGGTAGCCGGGGACAGAGAGGACGCTGTGCGTCCTGCTGACCCGCCCCGGTAATAAGAGGGTGCCGTGCGCTGTGGTGATTACCAGAGACAGACACACACACACAACACACAGACTCGTATACACAGACACACACAGAACACAAACACACATATGCATACACAAATACACATGCACTCATATGCGCATGCAAATACATTCATATGTACACACAATGACACATAGACACACATACAAAATACACTCATATTCACATGCACAGACACACACAACACACACTCAGATACACACACAAAATACATACACATAACCACACACACAAACAAACACAAACACTCACACACACAAACACATTTTCTTTGACAGTCACTGTCAGACTCATGGTGTCTGTTCCTTAGTGAAGAGAAGTTTTTTGTATTGACTATTCCCTCTTGGTCCCTTTAGCAGCCCGTCCTGTCCCAGAATGCACTGATGTAATACAAATGCCTTCTAAACCAACTGAAATCATCCTGCTGCTACCAGCATCTGATATATTCATTTTAATCTCCTGCATTATTACAACATCACAAAAAATGCCTGGAAGACATTCGTCTCATACACACAGCTAGAACTGACATAAGGGATTCATTAGAGCGTCCCTGTCCCCAAAAGCATTGTAATATTTCTTCTTGATATACAGGAAGAAATAAGTACTGAAGCTGCGCTGCACTGGTTCTGTGCCACAATGGCACGGCGAACTGATGCCACCATGTAAGGCTGGCACTGTGTCACACTTGCATTGGGTAACACTGGCAACCGTTACCTTGGAGGGGTGTTGTGAAGGGACACTCACCTGCCTGTTCCTCTCGTCCATGATTCTGGTGATCTGTATCTTTTTCCGCCCCATTTTGGCGTTCTTTCCTTTCCGCCTTTCCTTCCTGTGGTCTCTCTGACACCCCCCTGAAGATCAGAAAAACTCCCAAGCTCGTCTTCGCGCCTCTCCTCTAGCACATTGTCCAGAGTCCCTCTCTCCACTGTCCCACGTAGCCTCCACACGATCTGCAAGAGGAAGCAAGGTGGGGGGTGGGGGGGTTAGCAACATGATCTGTGTCCCAGTGCAAGGAAAGAGAAAGAAAGTGACTAGCAGAGTCACCCCCCCCAAACCCCACCCAAGCCCCAACACCTACACCCACTACCTGTGACAAATTCAGTGAGCACCATGAAAGGTTCAGTACAGAAAGGTTCAATACTTCTCCTTCATTCATTTCATCAACAAACAGTCACAGAAAGCAACAGAGACCTTCATGCACAAACACGTGCATGCAAGCACACCGAGATACACACAGAGGACACCCGTTTGCAAGCAAGTTGAATTATTCATCTGCTGGGCAAGCTCAAAGTGCTTACAGTGCTGCTTCTCACACGTCTGGCAGCCTTTTACACATATTCACATTTACTGGACCTGAATCGTGCTCAGGATTCAAACCCACAACCCATTCAGCTCCACAGCGCTCTAGTCCCAAAACAATCCAGTGCATGGGGCGTTGACTATATTACATGGACAAGGAGAGCTTCCACAGGGATTCCACCAGTTCAGCTAAACATCACACACCTGATGCTTTTTCTTAAATAATTGTATCCATAATGTTTTATGCTTTTTTTCCCCAATACATAACACCAAACGTTATGTGTAGGCCTGAAATTACAACGACTTCAGTTGCTTCAGAAGAATAGAGACAAGCACACTCTCTTCCAAAATGTGTATTGCCAGCTGTCATTCATTCTAACATAATAGTTAATGTTTTTGTCTTATAATTACTGCAAATGGATTGATGTATTGATCTACCCCTGGAGAACGGAAAAAGAAATAATTACAGCAGGTGTTTTGATAATTCCACAGGTGCGCCATGGTACCCTGAACAACCAGAAGTAGATAGGTAGGTGGTGGAGAATTTTTCAATCATACATCTTTCCATCACCTTCACTTCAAACTATGAGGAGATCACCTGCTGGTCATTTCACGTGGAGTAACAGATGCCTGATGACATATGACACAGAACGTCACCAAGACAAAAGATTCCTGAAAGCCAAATAAAGGCGAAAGGATTTATTCCTATATTGGTGTAGTAAAACCTCAACAGGCCTGCAATAGCAGTTCAGCTTCTCGTAGGCCCTTCTCTACAAGGATGCACTCTGCGGTTGTCCAGCTCATCTGTACACCGCATGCTGGAAATGATTAGACCTTTTAATGCGCTGGCGTTGTTGCTCTGAGTTACATCAGCTGCCAGTACACTGGTGTACATACACTGTCATAACATTCCCTCATCATGTTAACACGCTCTGATGTGTTCCTTCATCACGCTAACAAGCAGTGACATGTTAATTTTAACCCACAGTGCCATCTTTCCAGATCCACTGCAGGTGTGCTGAAGGCAGTGGATTTTTTTGACTGCTCTCTAGGAGACAATAGAGTCCACCCCCACGTACTCGCTTCAAATAAATAAAATGGCTACAATTATTCATAGATGGCAAGAAAATAAAAGAACACAGAGAAGCAATATTTTATCTTTGCCTGAAAATTAAATTGTCATTTGACATACATCTTATTGGAGCTAGAAGCTAATTTGAATTGTTTGAAGGTAAATACAGTGAGCATTTACTCAAAGCACAGAGTAGTACATTTTACTCTGATACACATGTTCATACAGTTTGACAATAACATGGTCTTAAAATTTTGTATTTCACCACATGCATTGTGATGTAATTGTATAGAATTGTATCACAGCAAATTGCAGCGGGCCACGGTGAGTGATATCTAAAAGACCTTTTCCGTAGCAGACCAAGACCATTTTGGCATTGATTGTACCATTCTCACGCTCCATCAAAATCTGCTTACTAAACATCTGCACCAGAACAATGCTGACGCAACATGTGACTCTGGGAGAGACGACATCTGCTTCACATCAGAATCAATGACTACGCCATATTGGCTGTCCTAACAGCCATTTTTCACTGAGAGTCTGTCACACAAAAACCTCATACTGCAAGCAGTCTGAACTGTCTCATCACTCTCTTCAAAATCATAAAATGTTATTTCAGATTACTACATATAACAATCATATTTTATATTTAAAAATATGTACTTAGTCTTAGAAATGAGGAGACACTAGTATATCTAAAAGAACATAATAACCAAAGAAGAAATATAAATTTTTTTATTAGAACAGGCCATGAAAGTCCATACAGGGTCAAGATTTCATACAGTCCTACATTTGCAGGTCTGTGTTTTTATTTAAGTGGACAGTTAGACTGTGCTTGATATAGCAATTAATGTATGATGAATTGGTTTACATTAAAACCTACATTGTATAATGCCAGGGGAATACAGGTAAATATTTACAATTTGTGTAAAGTGATTGAGGTATATGAATGAGAGAATCTGGGCATTTACATTATCTGCTGCAACTGCTCAGCCAGAGCTCCCTTTCTAAGGAGCAAACCATCCCGTTTCGGGTTTCCTGCCAGAGTGTATCCATGACAACATGGCTTCCTGTCCATGCTGGGCCTGGTCAGAGCTCCAGCTTCCTGCCCCCCTCCCCAGGGCAGCATACGCTCACAACTTCCTGCTCCTACACTTCCTGTTTTGACCAGTACTGAAGGGAGTGGTGTAGGAACTTTTCCCCCTCCATAACTGAACCTGGATCAGAATCTAAATCCCCAAGTAAAATGCTTGGGCTATCCTGGTGTGGGTAAGCTGATCTCAGATCTGTCATGCAGATCATAAAGGACCCAGAGTCAGGGCAGTGAGAGAGAATGAGAGAGAGACAGAGGGGGGAGGCACAAGGAACTGATCCACAGATCCTTCCTGTGTTATTTCCCTCCCTGCCATTAAGACTAAACAACGGCTACAGACCGCATCCTTTGTGGTCTCTCGGTCTGAGCTGCACTCCCTGTGTAGGGTCATTATGTTTCCGACATCATCCAACACTGGGAGAGTAAGACTACTCTTCTGCCACCTTTTGCTACATATTACTCTCATTCAATGACCCTTCTATGTCACAACATTAGCCTGAGTTGCAAACTCTCCAGAAAATAATTGTAATGATCATTTGTGAGAGGCTAGATGCTGGGGTCTTCTATCCATTATATCTGAAATTAAGATCATTATGTACGGGAATTAATTAAATTGGAAGAGGAGCTTCGCAAGACCCTGACATTGACTGTAAAGCATATCTTTATTTTATGAACTGCAAATGACAGAATATTACAGATATAATATCAGAAACATTCTGTTTGATAAAGATCAAACATTTCCTGGATTTAAGTGAGGCTGGTGCTGATGTATATGATGAAAGTCTTGACTAACATAGAGAGGCCCAAATGCTACATGCAAACCTCCACATAGTTTGAACACAGAGGGGAAAAAAGACAACTCTTTAAACCCAAGCCTCCCAAAGACTGGCTCAGGAAAATGATTTTCCTACTTTCGATATAGCACATAGGGGGAAACATATGCTTACAGTGGAAGTATGGCCAAGCAAAACGCAAACTTTGAGGAAATGCAAATTAGCATTCCAGCAGTGCTTCACTTGACCAGTGTTCTGACAACGTTTTCACAGCAAGACGTTCAATGACGACTAAATCCAGAGGAACCCAAACCAATCACTGACATCACTATAGCTGAAGTGCAGCCTGTAGTGTAGCCAAAGATATGATCAGTTCTTGATCTGAATTTCCATTTCATGATGTAATTTACCATGGGTCTGTGTGCTTTCTGAGCTAAAACCATATGAATAAAAGAAACAAAGGTTTAATTTCTCCTGATGCTTATCTGGCACACGGGTGGTCTCCTAGAGAGTGCATCTCTCCCTCTCTTTCACACTCAGCCCGTCCCTCACTTCTGTTGCCATGGCAGCTAATGGGATATAATTAATAAGGTCTACCGAAAGGGCGCGGGTGTGAAATCGTGTGAGAATGAGAGTCAGACGGCTTCTGGGGGAACAAAGCGAGACCTTTTAAAAGCACGATGTACGCACGCACGCTACGAGACTTTTTACACCACGTTAACTTCCTTTGTAGAACATCGCTCGGGGTTACGTTATCCTCTCACACTAAGAAAAAAATTATACATGACTTTTTAAACACACTCCACAAAAAGTTCAGATGATTTAAAAAAAAAAAAAAAAAAAGACAGAGAAACCATGACATTTCCATAGTGAAAGTGTCCCATTTGTAATTTTCAGTCAATAGAAGCCTAAGGGAGCATAGTATGGGTGTCTGATGGCTTCCATTTCATTAGCACATCTTCAGTGATTTTTTCCTCTTTTCCCTCATCAGAAAAAACGTTGCTAAGCCCTGATCTAAAGCTCACATTTAGAATTTCAGGCAGCCGAAACAAAGGATCTTCCACCGAGAGTAATTTAGAAGTGGACAGCTATTTTGAAATACAAAGAACCCAACTATTCTAAACCATATGTATTTTACTGTAATCAGACAGAGAAGTGGGGATTGCAAGGTGGTGTATGTAGCTGAGGCACTTCGTTCTTAGTGCAATGATTAAACCCAAAGCTAAAAGGGTAGAATGGCTAGGTTACCCCTGTCTCACTGTTCAAGAATGTCTCCTTTAGCTGCTTAAGTTCAGTTGCCTTTTGTGGGACTACATGATAGGGTGTACGCCGTAAACTGATGAAGAACCTTTCATAAACAGTATAGGTGTAATTATACATGTGCGGTGGTCAAAAACAACAAGGATGACCATAAAATGCACAAAAAAATACATGTTGAAATTTTAAATTTATGACATTTTTAATAATTAGGCTATAAATATCAATTGCCGATGGTGCAGATAAACAGGATTATCATTTATGAGTTGTCATATAGATAAAGCTATCAACAAAACAAAAAAAAATATGGTATAAATAAAAATCTTGTGTCAGTCTTGAATTATTGTATGAGAACACTCTTATGGAAAAGGATACACACTAAATCTAGTGGAACAGAACACTGAGTAAATTCTTTGAAATAATAAAATAAAATAATTCTGGCATACAAAAAAACCCCTTGCTGTGAGTACAATACAACTGTCCTCATTGTACAGACATCAAGCTAGGGCTTACTGTCTGAGTGGATTTCAAGCCTGTACTACTAAAATAAAGAACATGCAGAAGTAATGTCATAATCAGAGAACAAACACTCCTATTCATATGACAAGCAGTAAGTGCTTTGTTTGATTCTTGGCTGTTTTCTTTCGCTCACATTCAGAAATGAGGGATTCATTTTTATGTATAACTTGGTGTTTAACTTCCAATGCTCTTAAACAGACAGCATCAAGCCCTTCTGGGGTTGCCAGTTAGGACGGATTTCGGCGGGAAGCTTTTGTGTTCCCTTTACTGCGCGTGTTTGATAGCACACCGTTTCAGGTGTTTCTTGTAAACAGCTCCTAATAAGATTAGGCCACGCACTGCAGGACTTGCTCCACAGAGTATTGTTAAAGGAAATACCACTGTGTAATCCCTCTCTCTATGCACTGGAGTCAAAAAACACAATTCCCCTTTTCCACTGTGGAATGGTAAACAGGCAAGCTCATTACATCCCTTTTTCCACTGTATGGCTGGAACCAGGCATGCACATGGTGTCTCCACTGTAGAGCTCATCGACGGCTTACCGCACATGTACTGGGTGAGTTCAAGTCATTGCTGTTGTACCATAACTGTAGCGGTTGAGTGAACATATTCCTGCTATAATGTAATTGTAGCGGGTGAGTGAACATATTCCTGGTGAACTGTAATTGTAGCAGGTGGGTAAAAGTTCAATTCTGTGTACTGTGGATGTAGCAGGCTAATTGAACTCATTACTGGTGCACTGTATTTGTAGTTGGTGAGTAAATGTATTCCTGGTGTACTGTGCATGTAGTAGGTAAATTAGGCTTGTTTATTTCTGGTGTACTGTATTAGTAGTGAGTGAGTAAAACTCATTGCTGGAGTACTGTATTTGTAGTTGGTGAGTAATTGTATTCCCTGTGCAATGTATATGTAGATGAGCAAACTAATTCCTGATGCCCTGTGCATGTAGCGGGTTACTTTAACCAATTGCTGGTGCCCTGTATTAGTAGCTGATGAGCAAACTCATTCCTGGTGTACCGTGGATGCAGCTGATGACTCACTTTAAAACTCTGAGGCGTATCTGACATACCAGCTTTTGTTACACAAATGAAATGGTTTATTGAACAGGGTGAACGCCTGCAGGACATCGCCCATCCTAATCAGTTTTTTTTATTGTATATGTGTGTGTGTGTGTGTGTGTGTGTGTGTGTGTGTGTGTGTGTGTGTGTGTGTGTGTGTGTGTGTGTGTGTGTGTGTGTGTGCATGTGTTTTCATGATTGTGTTTACAGATAGAAAGCCTTCACATATATTATGTTGGCGGGAGACCTCGAAGGGTGCACTGGTTGCCCAGCATGCATTGCTCTGGTGTGGGTGCACTGAAACATTTTACCATGCTGCCCTGCTGTAATTCCCCTGTGATCTATGCTGTAATCACACACAGGATCAATGCAAGTTCAGACAAATATCCATCCAGCTCGTGACACACAACACAAGCTGGAAGAGGGAGAGAAAGGGAGCGGTAAGGCCAAAAAAGGAAGGGAGAGAGAGAGAGAGAGAGAGACAAAGAGGGAGAGACAGAAACAGAGCGGGAAAGAGATAAAGCTACTTATCACTTCCGAATGACATCACAGCTAATACTATCCCAGGGGCACCTTTTTTGAATGGCAAAAGGATAGCAAAACCACAGTAGTAAATGAAGTTGCAGCATTGTACACAAACAAAGCCGCTACACTTATGTGTAAATGTGTGCCTGTACATGTGAGAGCTTATGGTGTGTGTGTGTGTGTGTGTGTGTATGTAGGAGAACTTGATGGGGGTTAAGGGGTCAAATGAGATGTAAAACCATGGGGATGCAGGAAGCAGTATGAGGCCCCTTGGTCCTAGTGAGGCAGTGTCTCAGTAACATAATTACTGCTGGGACACTCCTATTCCCAATAATCCATATGTTTGAGTCCGGGATCCAGCTCTTCCCGTGATGGGACTCTCAGTTTCTCAAGGATAAACCAATGACCCTCTCCATGCTCGGGTATCGGTTTCAATGTGGAAATGCCATCCTCACTCCAAACCATGTCAGTGTGGAGTTTTACAGGAGGTCACTATGGGACAAGGAAGGAGATATCCAAGGTACTGCTCATTTGCAGTTTTGTGCAAAAGCAAATCATTTTGAGGTAAAATCCCTGTTTCTTTTGGCAGAAATAATTAAATTATATCAAGAATATTGTATTTCTCTTAAGTAGCTTGTTATGTCAAATTGTTATGTCAGTTCACAACATTTGCAAGAACATAATCATAAATAAAATCTTATGTGAGATGTGTGTTAATGTGCTTGTGTGGAGTAGGGGAGTTAACATGGAGCTGCAGACACATTTTTACAGCCATATTTTGAAAGCACTGTCTGGAGGGACAGCCCATCAAACCACCTTGTCGAAAAAGGAAAACACTACCCAAAAACAGGCCTGCTGCCTTTAATTACGACGGAAAAGCAAACCATCCACATTAAAGCATTTACAGTCATCTACATTCCGTCTCGTCCCCTTTCAAACCCTGAATCGGAAAATTAATCAAGGCGAAGATAAAGAGAGTGGTAAGTCAAACTCATTGGCTGGTCTGGATGAAAACATGATCGTGCTGGGAATCTGAAGTATGACAAACACAAACTCGTCACATCATACTTTTGAAGGAACATGCATCAAGTCACATTTGCTGTTAACAGTCATCAAGAGATCAGAGACTCAACTTACATCATAAAAAAATCTAAAACTACACTCATACTGTGAGCAAATCACATTTTATTATTTTCAACCACTCTTTATGAGAGTCTGCTTTCCAAGCTACATTCCTAAACACCAAGTGTTAGATTACTTTCTGCATCAGTCTGAGTGAAGGGATTTTATTGTTTGCCTTTTAGCTGGTTTTATTAAAGGGAGTTAATTACCCTCTCAGTCTCTCTGACAATGCTCATCTGCTGCTTGGCTGACCTGCTGTAAATCCACAAATCTTTATATCACATGGAGGTGTAAATTCAAACACCAGTGTCCGCTCACAGCCTATCCACAAAACGTACAGCTAGGTGCATGCAGCTTTTGTTGACTGCATTTGTTGAGCACATACTGCTTGGCCTCATTTGCATGAGAAGCGGTTTTGCGAAGCCGGTTAAAGCAGGGCAGTACCACTGCTTCAGTGTTTTCCTGTCAGTCGGCACCAAAACTGCATCAGAGAGAGAACAAATCCCCCCTCACGGGATGGGATGGTTTACAGTTATGGAAGCTCGGAGGTTGTTGACATACAAGCGCAGGAGCAGTCTCTGGATATAGAGGAGCAGCAAAGAAACAGTCTGCACACAGAAATTGTAACAAATCGATTTCCCTTATATTTCCTTGCGGCAAACTCATATAGAGTATAAGGAGCTGGGCCAGTACACCAAAAGGATTTCACTTGGGGCTGGTCAGTGATTTTAACACCCCTGAAGGAGGTGTGAGCCACAAATCTCTTGAACGACCCCCCCAACAACCAAAACACATACAGGAACACACACACACACACACACACAGTCCCCCATGACAGGATCTGAGAGGTGACACCCTAAGAGGGGTTTTCTCTTTCTTTTCTGTTTCTCTCACTCGATCAAGGGCGTTTCCCCGATGTTCATCAGCTCGCAAAGAAAATACGTCAAAATCTGACTCTGGCCGTGTCGGTTGCTCTCGGTATCCTCTCTCTCACTCTCTCTCTAACATGCACACTCATCCACATATATACATCTGTGAATGCAAATGCACTGTAACACATGACCTTTAATAAAGGATATTAATTCAAATTCACAAATCCACCAAATTATCACTCATCATCATTCGCTTAAATCACACTTGCACAAACACGAAGACATAGACACACACACACGTGCACACGTACAGAAAAACCACACACAAAAACCACATCGGGCCACTGTTTGCTACTGGTAAGTTTGATTATGCGACACTCCTAGCTCAGCCTCTCTCTGAGTGCGGCTGTTTTGTTGTTTACCTTTTCGTGCACAGTGAGGTGCTGCTTTTTTTGGGGAGGAATAAATATTTTACATGCTTTTATCCCATTCAGGGATTTATCTTCTTTCCAAATTCATACGCATACGTATCCGCATGTGCCAAAATTGAAGGGTAGGGTCTGAGATTAGGGGCAAAGGGCAATCATTACGGTTGAGTGTTACAGCGGGCACGTTGTAATCTGTGACTGATATGATAAGCAGACAACTGCGTCTGGTGATAAAGCAAAACAAAGGACATAGATACCATTTAAGCAATTATACAGACCTCTCTATGTTGTGTTAGTCGATGTGGAAATACGCACATTGCTGCGAAACCCAACTCATCTTTCATGCGGCTATAGTTGTGGTAAGAAATGCAGCATATTTCGTTCGTCTGGGCTTATCATTCAACTGACATTGAGCATCTAGCACTGTGCCAAGCCTGGTGTTGAATATTTGAAAGGTCTGTTTGCCTTGCCCATTACAAAGCTCCTATTTCATGAAGTAACCTCAATATCGTGATTGACTCCTTACATTTTTGCTGAGCTAAAATGTACATTTTTGTGACCAATCAGATTTTTTCTAAATGAACAACTGTTATCTGGCACCACTCCTTACCCTTATAAAGGTTCAAGACCAAAAAATAGAGTCCGGGAATACTCCAGCCTGCAATTTGCCGAGATTGCCTAAAAATACAAAACACAACAACGCCCGTACGATTTGGCTGCGTGAAACAGCTCATTTAAATTCCCGGAGAAATCTGTTGAATTTTTTTGTTGTTGTTAAAACAACCGCTGATTTCTTTGTTTCCAGAAGAGGGATGTTTTGGTCAGAGTGACAGGGAACAAAGGATTGTGGAGACGCTGGGATTCCACAAAAGAAGAAAAGTGTAGAGCGGATTTAGAAAGTGCCCGTCTACTTTACACAAAGCGCCAAACCTGAGTCACAATCTTCTTTAAATATAGATGGCTCTTTCATAAACGTCTGCTCGATCTGAGACTATTTACGCAACAGCATGAAATTTGAATGAAAGCCATCTCTCTATGAACCGAGTGAACCTGCAGTTATAAAAAAACACTTTAGACCATCACGACGTCTGCTGTTACATTCTTAGGACATATTTAACCTGCAAGTGGAACATTTCATTAGACTAATGATCCCCCTATCAAATATAATTTTACTTTAAATGACTCATTAACCCTACAAAGGAATGCTTTCATGGGCAAATGAATTCCACTTGAAATTAAGTATATGACAAATATTGGCATGCTGTGGACATAGAGAGAGCCAAGCATGATGTGTGCAAAACACTGGTGCATTGCCTCGATTTACAGCAAATAAAAAAAACAGCTTAAGAGTCTCCCAAGTGGCATATCCAGTTGAGATTGAGATCCTTGTGTTCAGTGTGTTTATGTGTCCTACAATCCAGAATCAACTGACTGTGGCCCTGCCAGGAGTGGGTGAGGTATCATTGGCCACTGAGTCCCCTTAGTCCATAGGGAAACACCCCCTACCCCTCCCTCCTCCTTCTGCCCCTCCCCCCACCCCTCCCCCCTCCCTGCTGTCTTATCACTCATTAGTTGTTCTTCTAGTCAGTTGGGAAACCTGCAATCTGGTTGCAACAGCTGCACAGCCTACAGGTGAAGCGGCCGCGGTAGTTTGTCTGATGGATTGCAGACTGAAAAATAGTGGCATTTCACTGCACAAATAGGAGTGCTCACAAGCCAAGGCATTGCATCAATGGGATGGTCCTACACTTACAACTGGGACTTTCAAAACTGGGAGAAAAACAAGGGGCCTAATAGAAGTAATTCCACTGTATGATGCATAGGCCTAGTCCCAAAACTTAGCTGTGCAACAGGAAAGACAATACTGAAACTCTGAGAGTATTATTGACATCTTTCCATTCGCACATGCATTTTGTTTTTCTGCTTTTTTAAAAAACGCTCTGGAAAAAAAAAAGATTTATTCTCAGCTCTGCCGAGAATACCAGATGCGTTCCTGTAAAGTGACTAATTCTTCTTGAATCAGTCTCCCTTTTTAAGTATTCGGAAAGACAGATAAACTACGAAGGCAACTTTAAAACCTGGGATGTTACTCTGAGCAAATAATCCCTCATAAAGGTGTGGCACTGGAGCACTGACTGTAAGTAGCATGAGGGAGATGACATCATCAATCAGACAGCATGTCGGTCCTCCATTTTCTGTCACGAAAAGTCACATAGGCTGTGATTAATTCCCAAGATTAATTTAAGAGAATAAAGAGACTAGCAAAGGAAGGGAGACAGGGAATGAGAGGTGTAAAAAAACTGGAGCTATAAAGAAAGAGAGGGAAACGGAAAGAGAAAGAGAGCGAGAGAGAGAGAGAGTAGGGCTGGATGGTGGCCATCCAATACACTGAATCTGATACCCAGGAGAGATCTGCCAATAGACAATGAAGAACTGAAGAAGAGAAAGGGCATTATACATTGATGGCTGGCAGTTCTCCACAGTGATGAACACAGCAGCAAAAGAAAGATTTCCAAGAAGAAATTGCTCAAAATTCCATTGGATAAACAGCAAAAAGCTTTTAAAACATTACGTTCTCAAACAGCATTAAAATACAATCCCCATGTCCTATTCTACTAAGACTGCCCTGCCGTAACCTCCCCTGTTAGAGTAATAAAGACTTATTGCAAAATGGAAATAAAAAATAAATAAAGACTTCCCACAACATTTAGAATGCAACTCGCTAATTAATCTGAAAGTCACACATCATGAAAGACATCTGGGCTTTGTCTCAACACTGCATACCCAAACTTTCCATTCAGTGTCATTGTCCGCAGTTTCATAAGTCACCAGTTTTCTCGCTCAACAGCACGTAAAAAAAAAAATCACAATAACCTGCTCACTTAATTACTTTTCCCAGACTGCAGGGGGATTTTATAATTGCTCTGACTTTATTAGGGGAGCCGTACAATATTTTCCCTTGTTGTCGTCCGCCAGGGCCGTTAACACTCAGAAAGTGATGTCATGGGCAACAAAACGAAAGACAGCATGCCTTGTTAACTCGGACAACTCTCCCTCCCTCTCTTCATGTTCTCTTCTTCTGTTCATGTTCGGCCCCATTTTTCCAGCTCACAGAGCAGGCTATGCCCTCCATTCCTGGAGGGCATATCCATGGCTGGATCCACAGCTGCGGTCATTGAGTGTTCGACCGTTTGCAGACTGGTCAATGATCTCTACCCTTATCTCTACCCTTGTTAGCCTCAGCAGGGATCTGCCGCACCCTGTCTCCTTGTAGTTCCATCTTTCTGTCCAAGGGTGTGGCTGTCCTGTACAAACTACACTATGTTTCCAGTGACCATGTTGGAAAAACACAACTGTAATCACACACACACACACACACAAGAATACACATACCCACATGCACACACACACACACACACACACACACGCACGTGCACACACACTCGTGCACGCACACACACACACCAACACACACCCATGAGAGGATCTGAGAGGAGACACCTTGAGAAGACCTTTCATTCTGCAGTTTTCTTTCCAGGCACTGCCCCTCTCTGCTTCATACAATTTAACATTAGGGGGATGAAAGACAAAAGAAGTAAAACATAGAGAGAGACAGAGGGATAAGAAATACAGGGAGAGGGAGACAGAGAGTTAGTGTGGAAAATAGAGGACAAATGGCAAAAAAGGGAGGGGTAAATGAGAAAGTAAGGAGAAACACCCACAAACAGACAGACCATGAAAAAGTGGGAGATAGACAACAAACAACCATATAGGAAAGGGAATGAAATCTACAGTATCCCAATTTGCGGAACGCAAAGTGGAATGCAAAGCGGGAGCATGGAAAAAGCTCTCCTCCAGGATATCCGCTGAGCAGGCAGACAAAGCACCCATTTAACCCCTGAAAAGAGCCCTACACCCAGGGCCTGCTGTCAGACCTCCTAAATCCACAGGGAGGGGCAGTACCCCAAGGCTGCTGACACAATGCCAGGATCATAACTCACAGGTGAATGGGGAAAGTTGCAGGGATAAGGGTCTATTTTGCTGCTAGGAGCGCCATGTGCAAAATCTGTACAATTAACGGACTGATTAGCTCTATCACAGGCTTGCACTAATTCCAAGCTTAACATTATGACTAAGGAATATTTCGCACATTTCCTGTCATTCAAAATCCATGCAATCCTTACACTGCATAATGCAAACACAAGTATTTATGAACAAAATTTATTCTCAGAACCCATCGTTAGAAAATCACCACTACCCTTCAGCTGACTAGGATCAAAGGGTTCCTCCAATGGCCAGATGAAACAGGCCTTAATCTTGAGGACCCTTTGGGCCTCAGATAGTATTAACTTAAAATGTCGCTAAAGAACTGGTGATGCCTTTGTTATACTGAAGTCATATGTAGTTTAGGTAGATTTTCACAGCTGTCAGCAAGTGCAATGCACAAATTTACACAAATGCAAATTTACATAACACTGTCATTCCTATTCACATATGCTATAAAAACATGTGCTCTTAACAAAAGAAGCAAAATCGGTTCAAAGAACTGTGGCTGCAACTGCCTGCCAGATGATGAGCAAGACGAACGCAGAAGCTGCCAAAAATCACATACAGAGGTACTTCACGAGATGTCTAAGTTAAACGTCTTTAGTTTTCAACTGTTATCTTTTCCTATTGCTGGGATTTACCATCAAATGTCTTAGTATTAACCTCCTGTTCACCTCCATAACAATGAGCCATTCAAATATTTCACCAGTAAAAAAAAACCTCCAAGGTGAGTGAAACCGCCGTACAAACAGCCAAAGAGCCAAAGCTTGAACTCTTATCTGACTGGCTGTGAGTCCGACTGAAATCGTGGATCACACAGACGTTTCATCTGGATTGAGAATAGTGCTGGGAGCACATTTTACAGACTTAACAAAAAATCTTTTCATCTGGTAAATTAAATTATAATGTATTCTTCAGATTTGTTTTTTTTAATCATATTTTCTCCTCATTAAAATTCTGTGATTTCAGCAAAGTAAGGTCTTAGTCTTTCTTCTTAGTCTGGAAGAAACCTTTAAACACAACTAGAGACTGCAACCTGAGAAAGGGGGTTGAGGGGTTTCTCTAGGCCTTCTTTAGACCCTGTATATTATTGGATTTATTGTCATTTAAATCTACTGAATACAATTTGGAAGAATACAGCAGGCATGCTACACCTGAATTCAAATTTTTACTTTCAAATTGACCTTTTTTTAAAAGTAGTGCAATAAATTTAAGATCCTCCCTAAAATGTAGCAGTAAAAGACACTGCCATCTTGACAATGATTAGCTTGAAGAATTTCCACCCCATTTCTCTAAGTGAAAAAGATTTTCATTTTAGGGAAAGGATATATTAAAAATGAAACTAGATCATATGTACCATATCTGGACGTGTAAAAGGCTAAAATATACAACATATTTATAAACACATAGTTTTAGACTGTATTTAAAAAAATATGACAAATAACAGTATTACTCAATTATTATGCATTCAATATAGTAAAAATATTTTTAAAAAATGAAAGATGGAAAAAATGTATCAATATTTGCAAACGTGTTCTAAAAGGATTTTTTTCAGCAATGCATTATTTTGTTTGCACTATTATATTATAGCAAGTACCTTTTTATCATTTAGACATAGCATAGATTTAATCAAAGTGTTGGAAAATGTATAATTAGAAACTGACTCTGTACCACCAGCCTTATTCCCTGTCTGTCTGCCATCTTAGACCAGCTTGAGAATTAACAGACAAATGGCCTATCTTGAATCAATTCATCCATCTATCAGGTGGTATAGTCTTTGTATACATCAGCTTGCTCTCCTCCAGTCCAACGTACCAATAGCGCCGCTATTACCGGGCAAACGCAAGAAAGCTCTACTGTTCCACATTCTAATAATACACCAACAACTGTATTGTTCTTATTTCAAAATAATAATGCAAAGATGGTCATGTAAAACCAAGAAAAGAAGGCTAGTTACTGGGGTATTATGCTGTCCCTTGTAGCATCTCATTTGAATCAACATGTAGGCCATATGATTGCGTTTCAGGATCCTGGGATGCGGGTTCATGTGGTTGGCTTGTGCAGGGGTTTCACAAACATGAGCAGGAAATATTTCACATGGGCTGCTTAATCATGGGAAAAGCATTCTGTACATAAGGTTCCCTGCTTTTATCGAGACTCACTTACTCTACACAGAGTGGTGTGACCTTCATTCTCAATTCTAAACATAAGGGACATCCAGGTGGTGTGTCCCACTGAAGTGCCGGGTCAGTGCTGTGAAATGATGCACAGTCTGGTACTCAATCTCAGCTGCGCTGTTTGCTGGCCATGGCTGGCAGCCCCACAGGGAACCCCATATTTGGCCAAGGAGGTGGGTTAAGGTTGAAAAGAGTATTTCTGAAAAGGGGTGATAACACCTCTCAAATGGATACCTGCAATCTGTTTGTTTTAGCTGTGCATTAAGTGTAAATGTATACCTCTGAGCAGAGGATGAGTTTGACATTGGTCTCCAACAATCACAGAGGCCAGTGATGGTTTGGACCTTCAAAAATGTCTGGGCATTCCACATTGGGAGATAAGAAAACACAAGAACAAAAAACAGATAAAATGGATTGTTACAATCAAAAGAAGAACTTCATTCTTTGACTAATTTTCATTTATTTCAGCTGGTGAACAGTGTGAAAGCTACAAACAAAAGTATTACAGTCACATCTGAGACTATAAAATCCAGGCCACCATGGAGGGAATACTAAAATGTGTGCAGCCCAGTGTATTTGGATCTTAAAATCAAAATTTAATTTCGCACTGCAATAAAAACAGGCACACAAGCACACTTAAGAATTATGCACAGGAAAATACTGGTAAGAGAAAAATGCTCCGCTGTTCTTAAAAACTTCTTTAAAATTGTCTTGCTTTAAAATGTGGTTTGAGTGGTCTCAAAGTTTAACCCCAGTTTCAAGACAATATTTTTAAAGAAAGGTGAGAAAACTGGAATGCAGCATGTTTCGAAAGCGTCACATATTTAAGTACACAGGCAGCAGAAACATCTAATATTAAAGGTGTTAACTTTTAGAACACACGAGGCGCAGCGCGAACCACACAGCACAAATTATTTCTGGTGGCCCGAAGACTTCTCAAAGAGAAGCCAATTATGAGGACCTGTAGAGTTACACTTTAAAGTGTGAAGTTACATTTGCCAGCTAAATATTAGATATGATGAGGAGGTAAAAATCATCTCAGAAAAACTGAAAATGAAACCTGTAGTGGTGTGAAAAGAAAAGGAGAGCAGAAAAAATGCATCTATATTGTGACACAAGATACACCTTTGTCATATTATGGCTCATTTGCATTTGGCAAGTTTAATGAATGTGCTCTTTTTAAAGGCTTGATGTTTTTCTCAGTACATATAGGGTCTTAATCACAGTGAAAAGTTACTGGTCACATAGCCAAACACAACGTCACCCACAGCATGATACACCTCCATGTCTATACAAAGCAATGGCTGCTCAGCTAAGCTGGTGGACGTCTGAGTGAGAAGAAACACGGCTTTCTATTTAACCCAGTAAAGCACAGAACTGATATGCCTCACAGCGAATCAAACACAAGCATGTGACGAGCTGGCTGCGAGAACCAGGTTATTTCCACGGCGGAGACTAAACGAGGGCCTTTTAACAACACTGCTCCACGTGGAAGCAGGCCAAACGAAGCAAAGAACGACTTCTGTCTGCGCCCCCATCAAAGGAGGGGCTTGTCCTCCTCCCCCCTGTTCAAAGCGCAGAGAAAATTCTTCCCCACAGTCCTACTTCAGCAGATGAAGTGCTTTGGATAACGGCGTTTCGGATCAGACAGGAGCCAGCAAGCACCAGACTGCTTTGATCACGGATGTGGCTTTTTATATTGTCATCAGATAGTCAGAACAATTGGAGAAAACACTAACTAATGGGGCACCATGCTCCCCTCCTATAATCTAACGACTACATTCATCACTGACTCATTCTCAATTTTTATTGTATTTAATTGAACATATAAAAAAGGATTGCAAACTTTCAAATGTTTTGGCATGCGCTGTCCTCATCAGGAAAATGGCATTACTGTTTCCTACATCTATACATATACAGTACCTATATAAAGGTATATGGTATGTGATTTTATAAACACTAAAATGTTAGATACACAGGCTTTCGAGTGCAGATCAAACTGCACTCAGAGGGGTAAATCTGCACATTTTTTAAATGGTTACCATCAAAGGTAACTGTGAATACAAAAAGACCTACAAATACTCTGAAGACATGTTGTTCAGATGTATTATCATAATCCAAAGCATACAATTATTTCAATGACAAACCCATGCTAACAAATCTGCTCCATTACTTACGGCTTACTGATGTATTTCAAAGAGGAAAAAACTTGTTGACCCTCAGAGGTCAGAGCAGAGATGCCAAAGACCCTGAGCAGTGAGGAAATAGGATTGGCAGGTGAAAGAGGATTACAGGAGCTGGAGCACTGAGCTGCTGGGCTGCTGCTTCAGGCCTAGGAGCTCCTACCGGTTTCTAGGGGGTTGGCTGGGGGGTCAAAAGGTTGTGGTGGCACAGGAAGAGCGAAGGAGAGGGGAAGGGGAAGTAGATGGGAAGGGGGGGAGGGGAGAGCGGTTAAGCAACCATCCTTAAGCAGCTCTCCTGAGCACGTGCAGCAGAAGGGCTCAGGTGCGGCAGAGAGCTTACAGCCAGAGGTCAGGTTCGAGGACAACCAACACGACGGCTGTTTCAACTGCTTCTGTCGCCACAAACAAGTAAAAACACACTTTATAATCAAATGCTTTGAAATACTATACATTTCTCCCCTGTCCTTTAATGCTGATGTTAAACCATCGTCACTATTCAAATATCAATCCTACAGCCATAGCAAGACAGCTTTTTGTTAAAGGAACCCATCTGTGTCACTTTCTGCAGCATGGGAGTTGTAGTACCTTCTGTGACATCCAAAGTACAATGGATAAGCTACCTTTAAGTATGGTTAAACAATGAACCAACCAACTCCAGCTTCTCATGAAACATACTAGTACAGGCCCTTATAGTGGAATAACACCTTTCCCCCAAAGGGTTTTGGGTCAGATCACAGGCAGAGTAATAACTCTACCAGTGCTGACTGTGCAGAGGAGTCCCGCAGGGTGAGGGGTAATTGGACATCGCCTCCCTCAGGGAGGGAGGGTGATGGTCAGCAGGATTTCCTCCATGCCAGCTGTGCATGAAATGTAATCCTCTCAACCAATGACTGTACAGCTCAGCTGGTGGATGGCAAACTAAAGAAGCAGAGCCGGTTTGCAGCACACATTTCACAGTGCTCTCTCCTAAACTGAAGGATGATATTGCAGCAATGCTCTACAAATACAATTTCAAAAAAAACATGACGGAGGAATAGGTGACACAAGACAGATTGGACCAAAGGTGGATGAACAAATCCTTTACTACTCTTAAAAACAAACCTCCTTATATCTTTATTTATGATCCTTAAATTCTGTCACCCCCACCCCCCACAAAAAACCTGAAATTTATTCGTCTTTGTATGAAATATAGAAAAAAATTGTGAGAGACAGTTCCCATAAAAAAAAACTCAAATCAAACTAAATGCAGTCTTCAGTCCATGGATTCCTATATTGTGCCGTAGGCGGTGAAGCTGGCGATACAGTGAGAGGGCGTCTGCGTATCTGGGCTTTATCATGACTAAGTGCTCTCCACATATGATTCACAGTGTCTGCATCAGCTCCGTAACGCTGCACACCCTGTCCTCTGACCCCATGAGCTGAGCTAATGAGGAAATAATAATGACTGCCTCTGTACGTGTGTCAGAGAAAACCCTGTAATTTGGGTTTGGGACTTGGCACTAAGCAGATTTTCTCCTCAGTCACCGGGTTAGAAAGTAGAAGGAGAGTTTGAATGTGAATAGTTTTTGGAAAAGGCTTAAAGGAGGAATGGTTTAAAACTCCCTTCAATTACAGGAGGAATTTGTGGGCAGAAATGTCCGAAAAAGACAGGTGGTCATCAAGCGGGTACCATTCTTGAAAAAAATCTGTGCGAGGAAAAAAAAGGAACTAAAATAAACTCAGCTGGTTCATGTCTAGCCAGATAATGCCCTCTGCTAATATTTCCTTAAGTCCATTCCAATTTAATTATAACTGTACATACTTTTTTATAGGCAGAGCGCATGAACACTGGGCTGAGAATGTAAGCACTAAATTACGGTTTAATAAATATTCACTTTGTAACCTTATCCCAGTGTCAGACCGAAAGCGGTCGGGCTCGGTATTTATAAAGTGTCGTGTGGTTAAGGGGTCCGTGCCAGGGCTGGGCCAGAAAAGCCTGACCCTTTGGCTTGGAAGCCATAGCAGCACGTTAACAGCCAGTTTAATCAAGGTGAACCGTTCTGCTACGAACCCTAAATAAGATCCATTTTTCTTTCTTTTAAATTCAGTGGACCTGAAAGGAGGAGGGGGACCTATTTATGGTCGACACAAGCTGTTCTGTATGATCGCAGGAAAGGAGGTCGAGGGAGCTAATATTTTGAGACACATCTATGATTTCATTTCTGTGGTTTTGTCTTAGACCCTTTTCTTGAAAATGCAGTTTGCTTTAGAAGTATGGCTGTATACGCTGGGGGTTTGACTTGGAGGGGGAGGAGGGGGTGGGGGATAGGGGGCTGCCAGGGGTTACTAGCTCTCAGCTTCATCCAGGAGCGGATTATATGATGACCTCACAGAGGCTCTGTGCCGCACGTTCTGCTGGATCACAAGCCCTGTTTTAAAACCCCTTCAGGAAGAGGAAAGGGAAGACAGAGCTGTCTAAATGCATAGAATATGTGCACACAACACATGCCGCACGCACACACACACACACACACACACACACACATATATATATGAATATTCATAACCTCTGCTTTTCATATCACTGGTTAATTAAAAAATACATCATCCATGCCCCTTTTTTTCAGTTCTGAAAATTTTCATTTGGATAAATTTCCACAGCGTCACACGGAGAAGTTTAAAAGGGGCGTGCACACAGACAGGTCACATATCCGTGGGGTAGACAACTATCTAGAACATTAACATTAAACCCTGGGCTACAGATTCTGCATTCTGCCTCAAGGTCTCACGTTAGCACGCTGGAATCCCCAAGTCCTGCGTGGAGTTATGCCTTAGGGAGCGTGCCCAAAGAGCATCCCCGCAGAAAAGCGAAACTTTTCAGAGGTTCCCAAACTGAGGTAGAGTAAGACCCATGGGTTCCTCAGCAAAGTGGGGAAACATTTCCCTATCAAGAACAACTTATTTACATTCAAGAATATCGTGAATAGCTTGTTTTACTTTTGTTGGTATTTTATGACATATTCACATTACAGTATATACAATGAGTAAATACGGAGGTCCCTAAACTTTTCCATCTCATAAACACTGGTGAAGAATCAATGACAGCTATTACAATGAAATGGTTGACTTTAACACCCGCTACATGCTGCAATGAAGCAGCTATTTACCACACTTGTGCTTGAAAGCATTCTGAGATTGTGATCAGATTGAGTTCATCATGGATTAATACAAGACATCATATGAGCTAATCTGATACAATTTTCACAATTTTACTAAGCCAAAAAAAGCATAAAAAGGGATTTTCTATTTGCTGAGAATGTCCCTTGACTGCCCTTGTGAACTTCCAGGGGTCACCTGACTTCAGTTTGGGAGGTGCTACTTTATTTAAGGTTGTGGATGGCTCCTTACACATTATTAGAAGGTGAAGATTAAAAGAAAAGATATTCACGTTTTAGGAGACCCATTGAAAGAAGAAGGCCAGATGAAGGTTGCAGAATCTGATAAGACCAAGCAGAGGCAGTGGCATTTTAAAAATGTGTCGTGGCTGAATGAATGGCGTAGAGAATGTTAAGCACTGCATGGTAATTTGCAAAGCGGTGCCAGCCATCAGAGAGTTCAACAAGGCAGGTCTCCTCTGCCCTGCAGGAACACATTAAACTGGGATGCCCTATCTGAGGGAGAATCCAACCTCACCCACCAATCAGAGCAGAGATCTCTCAGCTGGACCAATGAAATCCAGCCCTTCTTTTGTTTCCTCAATCTTCAATCTTTCCTTCTTTTGAGTTCACTCTCTTGTTACCTTCTTCACGGGAGAACAGTCCTGGGATGAGTATAGAAAAGAAAGAGAGAGAGAAAGAATAAGTGAGAGTTTCACTCACATATACACACCTATCATGTAAATGCCTGCCACCCCTTCTCATAGCCAGCATTAATTATAAAAGAGGATATTTTAAAAAATTAAAAGAATCGGCTCTCAGCACAGTAGTTAGCCATGGCCATATCATCTCCACAAACAAGGCATATAGCTTGTTGTCCACTAACTGACCATCTGTTTAACTAAAACTAACTGCTCCAATAATAATGTAATATCCCCTGAATTTACACAGAATGCTAGAATGAAACAGTTGAGTCAAGCTTACAAAGAACACTTATATATATAAAATAATGTAAAAAATCATTAAAAGTAGAACATAAATTGTAGACATCATAGGAAAGTTTATGTCTCTAAGCCTAGACACATAGACCTACTCGTCACGCTCACAGCCTGTCTTCTTAATGATACATCCCTTCAAAATGTTTCTCTCTCACATACACAAACACCACGATACTGTATCCACTGCTCATAAACAGTGGTTACTCAGCAAAATGTAGTTATAACCATAGAGCAAAGCCCACTGTATTGTAACGTTAAACAAACCATGACTAATCAAAGACAAAAGCAATACAAGTGTGTATCTATTTGACAACAAAGAAAGAAAATCAGCATGCACAAATCATGCAACACTTCAATACAAGTAAATAGTTTGTAGACACAGGGAAATGATTAGATAGATCGAGTGCATTGCAATAACTGACTTGTGTTAAATGGCCTTTATGCAGCGTGCGGTAAAGCACTGAATATAGTCCTGAGTCAAGCAGTAAGCAATAGACTTTGTATCCTTGCTGTTCCGACATGTTGAGCACATCACTTTGAGGCTTCTATTAGCGCTCGATACGAAATTGAATCACGTGTTCTCTACCTCAAGCAACGACACGCGGCCGGACCATTACAAGTCAAGAGCTAATAAAGGTGTACGGACCGCGCGCGCTTCACGGCGTGAGCAGCCAGCCTGCTGGACTGCGATGTAATGCAATTGACCAGAAGTAATTCGTTCAGTGCAGACCAGGAATAGACATTCTTTAAAAATACTCACAGTGCTGCCTCTATTGCCCTGCCAAATGTCACTAATAAGACGTCTGTCCCTGAGAACTGTTGCTATTTTTATTTACGGTGGTTCCAGGAATACCTCATCATTGAAGAAGAAACAGCACAGCAACACATCTATCAATTTTCCCCCGCCGTTTTGCTTATCTGTACGGATTTACAAACAGGCTAGTGTCCAGAAGAAACAAATGTCACTGTCTCACATGTGCTACGACCCCAACAGCACAACAACAGCAAAGGTTACACTTTGATTTTGCTTACTAAAAACGACCAGTGTAAAAAAACAAGTTTCAAAAAAGAACTGCAGAATTCATACCAAAATAGTGCATGACAATAAACATTCATATTGATTGCAGAATTGATGGAGACAAGTTAGTTTGTTCTTCATGAAAAATAGTACACACAGAGCGAACTGTCTGTGTCAAATATGTTAATGAACTGCGCAGGTGAATAGTATTGTAGCTACTGCATTTCACCTCCATGGACTCTCTGTGCTGTGCTCTTGAACATTGACCGACATTTATCCCAAGACATGATTTTCAACAGACGTCAGTGATGCTGAAATACAGGAATTAAAGCGTTTCTGACAATAAACGCTATGAAACAAATATGTAAAAACTAACTGCCAAACTGGCTTATTTCTCCGTTTCATGTAAAATACACACCTCAGTCGGTTCTGAAAGAAATGATTAATAACCTTAGGCTCGAAGAAAGAAGAATATCTGTCCAGATTTCACTCCAGCGCACTGAATTATTCACATGCTCAAGTTAGGGAGGAGACGGAGTATTCCAGTACGAGGACATCGATTACTTTGATCAGGACCTGAATTCATGGAAATGTGCAACAAAGAAAAAACCTGCCGTTCGATTCATTCGAATCCCTGTGGATAAGCGCGAACCCTCCAAGATATAAACCGACGTTTCATTCGTTTAATTGATTTTCCTTTCGGAAGCACAAATGAACGCAGATTTCTCTGCAGGGAGCGATTATTTACAGAGAAAAGAACTGAAGAGTCTACCGCGCTTGGGGAGTCAATTATTCCAATATTTGAATGTGTAATTAATGAAAACGCACGTCTAGCACAAATACCCTCAAAGAACCCTTACTTGTTTAATTTCAAAGTTTAATTTAATATATGCAGATTATCAATTTACTGTACAGGCCTCATACCTTAAGCCATATTGGGCCATATAAGGCTCTGTGCAACTCCAGTCGTAGTTTGACTGCTTTGTTCACATACTTGCACCTTAAAATTTGAAAGATGTATTTTAGCGTGTCAGAGGTACAGTGCATTACACAGCCATGTGACTATATGAAACGCTTTTAATCTGACAGTGTTATGTGTGCTTATATATTCGTGTGATGTTTAAATTTATAGTCGCAGGGATGAGTGTTGCTAACTGTGCTGTATGAGGATTTGTGATACAACTACCATGTGCGCCGCGTTAAGAAAATATGGTCCATTGTCTGTTTGTACAGGTTGGTGAACGTGCAGGTTCAATATATGTTTTAAAGGCAGGTTCAGCACCCACCCTTAGCCTGCATGCTCACCATACAGGGTTACTCCATACCTGTGCCTTGTGTAATAGGCATTAGTTTTCGTTACTGGTTTACTCCGTTAATTGTTCTGTACAATAATATCATAGCAATTACGTGCAACATCATGTTACTGAAACAACGGGTGATACTTTCCCTTCACTGCTAACCAGATTCTTGGCTTATGTAACGAACACATTGGCGGTTGAAATGAACTCCAGTAGCCTACAAGCCAATGCGAGCGGGCGGCCGGTCGGACATCAGGGCATGAGAATGGTGCCACCGCGCGATTCTCACTAATTAATTTGCTCGGAGTCCAGCAAACATGTGGCAGCAAGGGTCAGGGAATGCTTGACATAAAGAGGAAGGAGACCCCCCCAATTATGAAAAACGATTTGGACCCTCATGCCCTCTGATACACTTCGACACCCCTGGTGTTAGACCGTTGATAACGCATTCTTTCGATCCGGACAGCCAGAGGGTGCTAAATTGGTCCGTGTGGTAAAAACCTATGTTGCTGAGTTGGCTTGTCAGTGTGATTCAGTTACAGCCTTGTAAAAGTAGGGTCAAATTAAAATAATTAATTAATGGACAATCTTTGTAAAGGGACAGAATACCAAAATGTTAACCAAACAATCAGTATTGCACAGTAGTAATATCATTAATACAACGACTAGTACTAGGTGACAATAATGTCCTAATCATAAGTAATGTTCAATGGAAGTGAATTTATCATAGTAGCGAGGAGCCCTCCATGGAAAATACAGGTACATGATTATAGTCATATGCAATATTTGTGACACACAAAGCTATCTCTGATTTGTTTCTTGATACTAAATGTACTAAAACATTTAAATTGTTTTAATATCATATGTTTCTGTATGCATGTTTGGGCACTAATATTTGAAAGACCACTGAATTATTATGAAAGTGCAGTTAAATGTTAAGTCTACGTTTTCTGTGGAATTGAGGTACCATAGCTTGCTAATTAAAGATAAAATCAGAAATTCAGCACCATGTTCCCACCAAATGTTGGGTAGCAAGCAATTTCTACGAATGATTGTTAGTGAGATTAGTGTAGTTTATTAGAAACTGTCATTCCAGTTCTGAATCCTGCGGTCGAGAGATCTAAATTTGGAGGTTTAATCGCCTGCTGTTCGGTACAGTTGGTCTCCCGTCTATTTCAGACCTTCTTTAAGAAAATGTTCTCTACCTCAGTTTCATTGCACAGAATATTTGTGCTTGATGTTTATCAGTATTACTTATGAAGTATCTGCAACATTTTAAGTCCAGTGACTTAAAATGTCACCTTTACACTCAGTGTCACCCCAGGGCCCAGTTCCAATCTACTAAGTCTGCTGGCTAGACTAAGACTCCAAATGCATGCAACACAGCTAATTGCTGTTTTAGTCTGCAACTTACCCTAAAAAAATCTCCACAGCTTTGATTATTTGCTTCGTAATTCATTTATTTTGTTGAAGAGTTGGTGTACAACATCTACATCACTGTGCAGTCATGTAAGTAGAGTGGCTGTGTATTATTCATAGTGTAACAAGTACTAGTGCTACCATTGTGTATTTTCCTTTTGCTCTCAACTGTATTGTTTGTTCTGCATCTGTTGGTTTGGTATTTGCTTTGTACATTTCTGCCTTTTAATTCTGGGTAAAGCCACCCTTGACCTGGGCCTCAGCCAAACAAACAGGAAATACGCAGACCACCACAATCTGTTAAAAAGAACAGTGGTACAATTTGATGCTGCATTTGTTTGAAAAAACAAATTAACCATACACTGGCAGTGCCTGGAATTTTAAAGACAGCCACGCCTTCTATACATGTGTCACATACATTTATGCTTTTGTTTATGATACTGCACATGTCTAAATGACTAGGGCAGCCTGTTTCACCCACAGTGACACTAGGAGCCTCTGGCTTGTGAGTACAAGTGGGGGAAAGGAATTAATCACAAGGGGATGAAGTGTATGTCTGCTCCACAGAGTCTCTCCCAGTGAACACTGTGTAAAACCATACAGCAGTGCAACTTCTTCTGCCCATTGCCAATGGGGTAGTGCAGGCTCGTCACACAACTATACAAAAAGTGTCCAGCACTTGTTTTTCTTTTCTGTGAGAATAAAAACCAGGCATACAGCATAGTTATATGTAGCAAGTACTATTTTTTAAGGGGATCTTTATCACTCTATTTTTAGGGATTCATTATACCAAAATCATTGTCTTTGTTCCTGAAACACGAAACATCATCCAAGGTGTAAATATGATGCATGATCAAAGACAATTATTATTATTATGTGTTATTATGTACTGCCATGAGGGCTGTTTAAATGTGAAGTGTGAAAGAATGTAGTAAATATTTGTTTATCTACAGTGTACAACAAATACACATAGGGAGAAGATTATAATAAGTCTTTTCAAGGAGGAAACAAAAAATAAACACAGGTCCTAATGAGAATTATATGTTGAATCATAATTGTTATTGTGCTGTGCTACTTCTTTCAAAACTGGCACGTTAGCATTTGGAACATGTTAGGAGAGGTACTATTAAACAGTAGAAAAAAAGACCTGTGCGAGTTAATCAGAATATTTTCCTAAATTGCTTTTTTGAGCATTGGCAAGCCCTGAAGAGTTTGGCCGGTGTGATAAAGCACAATTTGAAACAATTTTGAAGGGATTTGGAATTCTTACTCTATCAACAGCAATAATGCCCACTTTGTGTTTTGCTTGTTGGTAACCGAGAAAAATCCCTTCATTCAATAGACTGACTGGAAGCAGACTGAAGTATGGCCAAAAAGGAAAATAGTATTTAAAAGAAAAATGATCAACAGTAATTCCATTCTTTGGATCATTTCTATACAAACTCACAATAAGGATAACTTCAGCCATTGCTGTTTCCTTGCAGAAGGAAACACAGTGACTTTCCATGCATGAGAGAGAACTACCAAAACAATTATTATTCTTTGAAATTATTATAAAACATTATTAAATTATCATAAGACATTCATACAGCAATATAATCTCCAATTAACAAAAAAATACCACAATCGAAATAGAAAACACCCAATCCACTGAGTATGTTCCAACAAGACAGTGAATGCTAAACAAACTGTTGCATGTGGTTAGATTTGGCAGATGATAACTGCCACATGTTGACCTTCCTGTCACTTATTGGTTAATAACCTGCTTTTGATCCAGAAGAACAGCGACAATGAATGCCCAATTTACATTTCTTTGAGGTTTCTGTACTGTTATTAAAGAAAATAATTGTAATAGTTGCATGTCTAGTATTACTGAAAAGTATGAATCCGAGTGGTTCATTTTAATTACATTAATTAAATGTTCAATACCGAAATATTTCCTTCCTGGGTGTTCAAAAATTTAAGCAACAAGAGGGCTGAGTTCATGAAAGCATCACTTTGTGCAGAATTATAGGCATGAAGTCTGTTGTTGGGGTGCCACAGAATTTCATATCATGAGAAATCTGGTATGCACTAAATATAATCTCTGGGCTTTTTTCCCCTAAAATAGCCTCTGTCTGCCTCAAATAAAGTCACATGTTCATGTGAATACAGAGCTATCATCACTGAATGCCACACACTTACAACTACAGCATAATAATACTGTTAAAACTAAGAACCATATTCAATCAAATTAAATAGCACTTAGTCCCTATATTTGAGCAATGAATTTAAGCCTTTATTGAAACACACTGCAGTTGGTCAGAATCCTATTCTGAAGACTCTTTTTTATCCTTTTTGAGCAGTCAGTCCAAAAACACCCTTCCCATTGCTACAACATCTATTCTGTAGGTACACCACAGACGAACATGAGCAGTCCCTTAGCTGCTATTTCCATTCACAGTGCAATCCCCCGGCAGAGCTGCGCAGTCATTGCACGCCAAAGGGCCAATCAACAACAGGAGCTGCTCGTGCATGATGAGGCAGGAAAAACCCTTCAGGCTACGACCCTCACTCCCCAGGTGGTGATGTGGCCATTTATAAACCACGGTCATGTCCACTGTATGTGGATACAGTTGGCCCTGGCACGGTCAATATCTCATTCTGAACTGTGGAGCCCTTCACTGCTCCAAGGAATAGCATCAGAATAGGACACACCCCAACCCCTTGTTTAGTTATAGCGTTTGAACTACAGAGATGCTCTAAGAAAATGCCTTTTCTGTGTATTACAATCATGTAGTCATACACCACTTAAAATTGTGGCTGTTGATATAGACACTTTCCTTGGTAAGGTTAAAGTAAAAAAATATTGTTAAGCTTCATTTATGCCTCATCTGTAAGCTATAATTCCTAAACATTCAAACTGCACAGCTCAATTCAAACATGCTGACATGTTAAAACAGTCCTGCTTTCAAAAACATCATTCACGTATTGATAAAACTCAGACAGAATCTCTTGGTTTCTCTCGTGATCAACAGGCCCAGACTTTTAGAGAGAAGAAAGTTTCTCATATATTAGAAATCCTCCAATGCCCACATTTAAATACACAAAATCAATCCATCATAACACAGAATATAAATATTTCCTGACTACCGCAAAAAAAAAAACGATACACCCGGGAGGATCTGAACAGAAAAGAAAGCAAAATTCATTCTTCATCGCTTCATTCTATCCTGCAACCCAAGCAACAGGAGGAGCAGGGCTCCACGCAGACACAAACAATAGAAACTATAGGACAAAAGTAGAGTTTTTCTCTCAAATACAGGCTTTTTTCCCTAAATGTAACACCCTTTACCAACACCACCAACACCACAGTTATACATGCATTTTGATTAGCTATACTGCAGGACTTGAATGTACAAAGGACACAAAAAAGTACAAAAGAAATTCATTATCGACTTTTATTCCAGTTCTTTATGACATTAGGCTATTATTCTATATAGCATAAAATATTCTACCAGAACAATTGGTCTTGAAAACATACATAAAGTTGAAGACGCCTAAAAGATTTCTGGAATAACATACAAACAGTGTTGCCTGTCTGACTAAGACAAAGCCTGTGCTCTGTCTCTCTTTCTCTGGTCAGGGTATGCATGCTTCTAATGTTACTCACATGAAAATATATGTTATTTTTCTCTAATCAACAGTTTTTTTGCACACCTGTTGAAGGAGAGAATTGCTATTTTATTACATCCGCCATTTAATGTATCATTCCATTTAACGTGTAAGCACACTAAGTAATTTCTGTTCTCAATGAATTTCTTCTCAGTTCTCAAAGTATTCATTTATACAATGTGTTAATGAGCTCAATCGCAAAATGACTACGTTTATCCCAGTTTAACACCTAATTGTTTTTGTATTGTCTCTGTGAAATGGTTGTAATGGGTAACATAATGCTTAGACCCACAGCACCATTCGTGGCAAAATCAGCATGTGTCATGAACATAAGATCAGGTACCATGTACTATGCCTTTACCCAACAGCCAGAGTTCTGATCAATTTAAACCCATCAGTTTTGACATTAACCTACTTTCATTGAGGTTGAATTGGAGTAAAGGTTTACTGTAATTGAATCACAGCCAGAGGGCTTCCACAGCACTAAATCACAAACAAACACTGCGCACATAATATTGATAATGAAACATAAATAATGAACAGCTACATGAACGTCTGCTTCAGGACCCAAGTGAGGAATCAATGTGTTATTCATGGCTTTAATAAAGTTTAAACTCAGTTCACCCCGGGTGTTTTTTTTTTCTTTTAGTTTTGTGAGAGAGGGTGCTCCTGACCACAGGACAGGCACCAGTGTGTCACTACGTGCAAGGCGTATAGCCAGGTCCGCAAGCTACTCCTGGAACCACAGTCGGACCAGCACATTCTCAGTTGCAAACCGCCCACAGCTTAAACTGAAGTGAGTGGGCGGGTGAACCGCAGAGGACAATATTAAATACCGTCAGATAACAATAAATGTTTAAAACTCATATCGGTCAGGGCCTCTGTTTTAGGTCAGTCATGCATGACTGGTAGCGATGACGTCATTTTAGCAACTACTAAGACAGCTGCAAGAGGCTGATATTCGAGAGGTTCGTGTACCATTAAATTGGGCATGGGTTAACTAACTCAATACATTATCTTGCTGCCCCATTCGTTGCGCGTACCACATCAGTGTAACCGGCCAGGATTTTGCGTAGAATAATGTCCTCCAACTGTAACCTGTACCACCGCAACAACAACTCACATTTCCTTTCTATTATTCACCATGCAATTCAGCCTGTCCACAGAAATACTCCGATATCGACATGGACAATCAGAGCCAAAATACAACTATCAAAACAAACATGTAATGACACTTAAAGACATTTTTTTAATAACACGTTCGTTTACGTTGCATTTTTACATTTTCTGTTGTATAATAAAAAACAAACAAAGTCAAACCAAGGACATCTTGTCCAGTAATATTATAATAAATAATTAATAAAACAATAAAACGCCTTGCAACTGTGTATAAGCTACATGTAGCTTCGTGTAAAACTTGCATAAACACAACAGTAGGGTATAGCGGCAAAGTGATGACGTACAGGCTACAGTGCGATACATTATACACAGTCACTACAAAAAGAAAAACTAGTTTCTATCAGTCAACAACAAAATATTCCATTTGCACTTCAGATAAAAAGTGGCCATAGCTACAGAAACGAATAAGTGTAACGGAAAGGGCAGAACGATGTCACCATAACACAAACGTCCCAACGTTGTTCAATGTAAATGTCACAGCCTATACAGTTATATCGTGGAGAATGTGCTCATATACGCAAGATTAATTCCCAACGTCACATGTGATATTATCCCTCAATGCCTAGACGAAAACTGATTATCGCGATACGTTGGCTGTTCGATTGACATAAAAATATGGCCTGTTACTGTGCACCGTGCTGTCCAGGGTCTCAACAGTGTTATTCGACTAGCCTGCAAAGAGGACAGCTAAAGTGGTCAAATAATAATAAAGCGATTAAACGAGTAAACGGAGTATAGACGGAGTCGCTAAACTACCAGTCAACCATACTTCGGTCTGTCACTTATTTCATTTCCATAACGGTGTCACTCCAGCTACTGTACAACTGTAACAACATCAACAAGAATCATCCAAAAAATAATGATAAATATAATACTATACGGAATGCATTAATGGGATCACTCTTCTTGCAATTGGTCCCCAAAGACAGCAAGACCTCCTTTTGGGTCTACGTTGATGTTCTGAGATACGTAGGCTAAACATCCGTCACAGTCTTCAAGTTTTGCAAAGCTTGCCTAGCTATAGCTAACTGTATACCGTTGCGAAAAAAGAGTCGCTCATGTTTTTTTTTACCATCAAGTCTACTTCACAGTGCAAAGAAATAATATCGCATTCTTAATGTAAAACTGAGTGATACGTTGTCAACTGTAAAAACAAATGAGAAAATGTGATCAAACAGATGCAATTTAACGGCACGTAGTGAACAAATTAAATAAAATGAGTCGTCAGACACAGAGTACAAGCACAGAATAGCCAAAACAGTTTCTCTGTGTTCCCCCAACATGCCTAATAGTAGGCTACTACTGTACACATTATAGCTTTGTGTGTCTAAGATTTTTTTGCTGTCCTTCTCACTCTTCGTCCGCTTCTTTTCCTCTCTCCCTCTCCCGCTCTCCCTCTCCCTCTCTCTCTCGGACTCAGTCAAGCCCCTATGTGTAATATCGCTTCTATTTTTACAACTCACCCTTTTTTCTCTCCCCCGTCCCTCGCTGGATATAGACACACTGTATCAGTGACTCCAATAGCTACAGTGACATAAACGCGCTCTCTCAAACGCACGCTGCTATACAGCTTCTATTTTTAGTGAACTGACAAACTCAGAGAGAGTCAGCCTCTTGTCACTATGCGGCTCCGCCCTCTTTCTCTGACGGACAGCAGCCGGAGTTGAAACCCCACCTCTTCTTCTCGGGTCTCTTCACAACTACAAAAAATCCAAACTTTCACTAACACGTAAGCTTTTGACACTACTGGAAACCAATGTACTGCTAAAATATTGAAGGTGGAATGTTTTCGAAAAGCCTTTAAGTTCCTATTTAGAGGTGTTTTGTATGCCGTATTATCAAAGCGCTTAAACCCAGAGGAAATTCCAAATTGTATGGCCTTTTTTACACGAGATTGCAGAGGAAACGCTTCATAACTGTCATATTACGTCACCCACACCAAGTAAAACACCATGGCTTCTAAACTAGCCTATAGCTGTAAAACAATATGGATAAAATTATTAAAGTATACATACTACATTAGCTAAAGAGTTAAAATAGAGAACACATTTTCATTAGCATGTACTTCCAACCAGAATGCAAGAAAATGAAGTATTTCTTCGCAGGTTTTGATAAACACGTACAAGTATGTTTTAAACATGGTTCCGCACTTTCGCATTTCATTTGTCAGTATGTTTTCTGTATGTGTTGGCGATGGTCCCTTAGATACCATTGACGTCATTCTCCTAGACGACACCAACAATAGGGCCATCAATTTAGGAAAGACATTTTTATAAACCAATAGAGATCCTGTAGCGTTTGACGCAGACCAGTGGGTCGAAGAGGGAGGGTGTAGCCACAAATCGCATGTGGTTAAGTCACGTGTAGTACAGGATCCGTAAGAGAGGTGTGGTTCTGGGATTGAATTGTTTATGCCGGGATTTAAAGAGACATTTATCAATTCAGTCATACTTTTGCAAAAAACAGACGTCAAAGAATTGTAATGGCAAATTCATTTCTTTTGTTAGTCATAAGTCTATAAGAAGGACATTTTAAACTTTAAACCCAGTTAAACTGAAAAAGTTATACTGTCATGCTCAAAATGAATCAGAATTAATTTAAGAATTGTTCTCTTTTTTTTTTTTTTATTACAAATTATCCATTTACTACATTATTAAATTACATACACCTTAATTAAATGTAGACTAAGCAAACAGTGATTAACTGTCACTGTAATGGTTGACCCCATTTGAAAGTTATGACGATGAGACCTGGGATCCCAAAAAACAGACGCACCCCAGATTAGGCAAGTCTTTGCCCTAGGCAAGGTATACCTGTGTGCACACTCCAGTGCTTCCAGCAATAAGCAAGTGATTAATTATAGCTATCTCCCCATTAATGTCCATCTAGACATTAATGATTACAGTTGGTGTCATAGTTGATGACAATTCAGATTGTGAGTCGATTAGCTTGGTCTCAACTTATTTTTATTTAATTATTTCCTTGTTGCTATATTGATCAGTGCAACAGCATAGTAACAAGTTATTGATGTTAATAATGTATTTGCATGTATTTGGCTGTTCCAGGGTTTGTAGTTACTGTTTTTATTTGTAGTAGTTATATAGAATAGAATAGAATAGAATAGAATAGAATAGAATAGAATAGAATAGAACAGCCATTTTTAAAAGTTTCTTTTGAGTTACTGATATATTGTCTGATTTGTGAATATATTTAATGTGAAATGTTATTTTTATTTGACAGTGGCAAGGCATTCCTCTGGCACACAGTTGCTGCAATCCTCTGGCACTTGAGACAAAAACTTGTTTCTTATTCATTAAATCCATGTATGTATTAGATGCAGAATAACTTTGTTAAATAAAATGATAAATGCAGTTTGGTAACCTTTCAGACTGAAGTATGAGTTTTTTAAATATAATTTTTTTCATTTATGCTTTTCATTTTATTCATTTGGTAATGATTTGGTAATGATTTAATGATCCTGACATATTCATGTCTACTCATTTATAGTGTTCCCTGTTAGAGCAAATAATTCCTTGATCTTTAATTCCTCTGGAATGTTGTCACCAGCCATCTCTACACTTGTTATTTTCTTCATCCATTATCTATTCCTTACTGAGACTGAAAATGTCTTCACTCATTTTTGCCAAGATCTAATATTATCATCTTTTAAGAACAAAAACAAACAGAAACAAAATGGATGGAAACCAGGATATTTTAATATCATTGTATTGGTGATGGAAAAGCTGCTTAAAGCACTGACATACATTTCTTAAGACCTGGAGGATCTGATTTTACAAAGTATAAAATTGTGTGGGCTTGTAGGTTGTCTTAAATTTCCCCACAGAGTAAACCAAATAAAGTGGTTGTAAGTTGATGTGAATCTGTATTTAAATGCTGTAAATGTTGATAAGATGGTGCATGGTAAAGTTTCCACTTTTGCAATGCAATAGAGCAGTAAAAAACTATTATCAACGAGATTAAGCAACTCTGTAACGGAGGACAGTCTTTATTCTTGTATCTTTCATTGTCATACCACTACTTTTCCACTATTATAGACACAGTACCATATTACAGGCACTCATTTCTCAGCTTTTGTCCTGAGGATCCATTGTGTATGTTGTTTTTGTTCCAACCACACTAATAAAGTGTGAATTTTAACAAGCTACTAATTGTTCTAGATTAATAACAGTTACATTAGCTGCCTGGTCTGGATTGTTCCAGAGGAAAATCTGGAAACTGTTGGGGCCCTAGGTAGAAAATGCCATGGGACCCTTCTGACTTACATTCACTGCCATTATCTTAGCCTAAATCTTTGCCCTTAGGGGCCCCTTCTTGTTCAGGGACCCAAGAAGTTCCCTACATTTCCTCGTCCTTAAAATTTGCCTCTGGATGGTTCCATTTAGCTTTTATTTTAGTTCAAATGTCTATGATGTGTGTTATTTTAGAAATATCAATAAGGCTATGAATATGTTGTTCTGCTTAGTCCTAATCTCCCAACTTCGGGAAAGCTGTGGGTCGCTGTGCTAATGCTAGTCACAGTACATACAACCTAATAACACCTGTTCTGTACTCTGTGACCCCTTCCTTTCAAATTATATTTTGGACAGAATGCCAAATGCTTCATGATTGTCCCTCAATTCCACATTCAAACCAGTTGTTAATGTGGGTTTATCAATCCTTCTTTGTGTGTCTCTCTTTTAATTCCCACAAAGCCAGAGACAGTGGGGGAAATTGCTCCAGGTCCAGAACTGGGCGCAAGCATCCGTTCTACAAACAAGCACCTGGCGCCGAACGCTGCGAAGTACAACAAATAACCGCGCCATCTGCAGTCCAGAGATTAGCGCAAAGGTGAGCGTGTTTCATTATGCTCTGTTCCAACTATGTTATTTACATGAGCTACAGGGGCATTCCAGCTTGATTTTTTTCAGTTCCATAGAATTAGCAGCACACCCCCACCCCCTCCAAAAAAACAGTTGATTGTATCAACAGACAAATTCTGATTTATCTTAACATTAATTACAAGTATTATTGTAGCTTTCACTGCATTTAGCTGATTTTAACTAGGAAAACTAAAGAGTTGAGGCATTTCCTTTAAAGACAGGTAATGTGCAAAACAAACAACAATGTTCAATCACATCAAGTTTTTCTCTCACAATTTTTATCTGTGTCTCTTTGCCCAATTTCCTCCAGATATTGTATATTTCCTATTATACTGAACAAATCCACTCTGTATTATATGCTGCTCATATTGACGAGATTTAGAGCGCAGCTGTACTACTCAAACAAAGGTAACACCCATATAGTTACATGGCACTCTGGCACCATGTTAATTCCGCCATGCATTCATTTCTTGATGCAGATTGTGTTTGGTGTCCTTGCAACTCCCAAAACTGCATTTTGCCAGTTTGCCAACTACAAAATGCTGGAGTCAGCTGCAATTTTCAAATGGCGTCCATGACATGAGCATAAACGATTTTGGGGTGAGAGAGTGGCCATTTTCTTTTACTCACGATGGGTGGTTAGAAACTGTCAGGCCATTAGCCAAATTAAGCTGCAGTAGATGCACATGAGGAAGGAGAAAATCTGAATCATCGAAAGGAATATAGAACTGTATTGTCTTGTGTGTGAGTCCTGCTGTTACATATTGAGTGAATCATATGTTGTTCCATTACCATGGCAGCAAATATGGAGAGCAAAGTGATAATCGAGATTTGGCTATGAACATCCAGGTCTATCTCTCTTTCTCTCTCTCTGTCTCTTGCTCTCTCTCTCCACTGAGGGTTGATTCCATGAGTCCACTCTACAACTTGAAAGTAGCTCTTCACAATGGGCCATACATTGCCCTGTAGTACCACAATCTTGCACTCACTCTGGTTTCAAACACCCTCCTGATTCCACCTCACCTCTGACATAAGCCAGATCACTTCTCCACCTCCTCAACCCCCAACCCCCCACCCACCAACCACCATCTCCCCAACCCCTCCCTGTAACACACAAGCCCCCAGTGTCTCACCTGTACCTCTTGTTGCAAAAAAAAGCCTTCACAGAACCTGCTGTAGATCTTGGGCCTTTGGGTTTTTTTTTTTTTTTTTTTTGCAAAAGGGTCCTCTGTCACCTTATTCTACCACTCTCTATCTTTTCCTAATCAACCCTTTCCTCTCTTTCTTTCTTTCCCTCGCTCTGTCCCTACCACTTTTTCCTTGTCCCACTCTCACTGCCTATCACTGTCTCTCTGTGCTCCTCTCTCTTTCCTTCTTTCTCTTTCTCTCTCTCTCTTTCTCTCTCTCCCCCTCCCCTACTCTTTCTGTCTCTCTTATGTCTTCAAAGCCAGACCAGCTGGCTTTGGACTGCTTCCTTCTTGCCCCTGAGAGAGGCCTGTCGCACCCTGTGCCTCCCTTGGATCCTGGATCTTTCTGCCGGGACAGACCCAAGGCAGCAGCAGTTTGAAGGATTGGGTCCCACGTGCACACAGACATCCCGGGCATGCGTTCCTGTGAGAGGGCTGGGTTCGGAGGGCTCGCCAGACCAGCCGCAGCTGTCAGTCAACCAGCCGGAGGGGGTAGGGAGAGGTGGGGCACCTCTCTTTCTCTTTTCGTTTAGTTAATATAATCTAACTGAGATGATACTAGCCGAAAAGGGCATTTTCATATGTGACTGGCTGTATTAATGGCCGACGGTGAAGGCCATTAACATTTGTTGATCTGCTGTCAAATTGTCGCAAAAATTTTCATTGTCAAGATGGCCTATTTCAGTGTTATGGCTGAGATGCCAACAAAAGATAGTCAACTTCCTTGCCTGTGTCAAACATGTAATTAAAAATGAGTATATTAAGGAAAAGCACATGAAATGGCAAAAAGACATTTCAAAATGTTCACCATGGCTGACAACACAAAAATGTGCAGCGTTCTAAATGAAAGTATGCAGATTTTTCATGTTTTCTTATTGAAAATGATTCTAACGGTAAAGTCTCAGGGGATATGTGCATATATGTAACAAGACTTCAAAGCAATTACTCTCACCTTTGAAATTCCATAGCATGTGAGCTGCAGATTGTCTGAGCTGAAGATCGTTTTGGCTGAAGCAACAGAAAAGATAATTCATCTTGAAGATTTAACCTTTAATTGTTTCATCACATGCATTTTTCACAACCATTTCTTTTTAGGTGACGATGCTGTTTAGTGTTAATTCAAGTATTCTCAAGAGTCCGAAAGGGCTTAATATACTCCATTAGAGTAAAAAGTACTCTGAAAGAGTTTACATTTGACATTTTGCAAAAAGATATAAAAATCTGCTATTGTTCCAAGCCTAAAATACTTATAAGTTCAGTGAGGTTACTGGACACGAATGTAAAATTCTGATCCTTTTTTGACTGCTGTGAATTCTCTCAGAGCACGCAAAAAGAGATCAGTGGGCCTCACTACAGAGAGTCGGGATTGGGAGACAGCTGGCATTTTCAACATTGCGCTAGCCCAGAAATAGCCCCAGAAATGCTTCTCTTCCAATTAAAAAAATGGATTGTGAAAATTCCCAACTCACAAGTGACTTTTATAGAGCCCGGTCCCTCCCCTTACACTCACACACACACGATCTTATGATTCTCTTTGCTTTGTAAATTAGAGCGGTGGTTTCGCACAAACAGTTCATGGCGCATTTCTCACACAAGACTCCAAGAGTGAATTCGACGCAGCCCGTGAGCCGCAGTAAAACAACACTTCATTATCCAAAACTCATTAAAGCTCTCATCTGTCTCTTTCTTTCCCTGCACACCTCCCACTACTCTACAGAGGGTTCGACTTCTGGGAGTTCATTTATACCTCTGTTTGTATATAAAGGGAGATCATGTATGGTTTTTTGCCATACTTTTTTTCATTTTTTTATTAGGTATTTTTGGTCCCATTGCGCCTTGCGTGCTTCTGCAGCCTGCATTAAGCATGAAGGAGGCAGCTAATGCATAAGTCTAATCTCCTGGGTAATACTCACTCTGCACACATTGCATTTAAATTTGAAGTTTGATCTCTATATTTATCTTCAGTACAACACTTAGTATAATTAAATGTTCATTTTTTTCTGGCCAAATTTGGGTAAGGCACAGGCAAGGGGGTATTAACTAGATTAAGGGATGCGCTGCCCAACATTTGTGCCAGGTGCCCACGTGCTACCAGTTGTCGCTGGTGAGAGATATGCCACTTCTCTGATTGGCACCAGGTCTGTTCCGCAGTACTGTGGTCTGAGGGGTGAGATAAGTCACTGGGGAAGTGTACATGAATGTACCTTAGCTTCAGTTCATCTTGCAGGAGGTACAGAAAAGACTTAAGAGGCATAAAAAGACATTCCAAAACTGTGAGAAAACAGAGAAAGAAACAGTCAATAAATAGCTCATTTCATACATCTTCTCATCTGCATTTTCTATTGGATACATGCAAGGAACTTCTTACATGTCTTCTGAACTACAGAAAGCATTTTTAATGTACCATAACTTGGTATATTATGTTTGTTTAAAACTCATGCACAGCTGTTTAACTGTTATTGATGTCTTTGTATTTTGTTCCTCTATGAACTGAACGTCTGAAAAGCATAAGTAGTGATATAATTGTGAACATTTTCAAATCATAAGAATCATGAGCTCATGCTACAGTTACAGGCTCTGTGATGACAGTCTCATTTCTCTTTAAATTGCATTATGTTTTCAATTAAGATAAAAATGTAAAAATTCTTTTCTCAGCAAACATTGATAAATGTCCAGCACATTTCTGGAACAACAGAATAGCAAGTGAGGAATGTATAAATAAATAAATAAAACATCTTAATAAAACTAATATTTAACATTTGTTTTAGTAAGGAAAATTCACTGGGAGCTTTGCTGATCTTAATATAGAGTGATCAGGAGTTTGTGTATATGGAGCAATTCAGTCATATAATCTGGCATATCAAAAACTACCAGAAGGAATAAACATGGGAGATCAATATAATATTTCTACTGTTTTCCTCTTTTACTCTGTAATTTATGTTAAAGATCAATGGCAAAGCACAACAAAATGGAAATGTATAATACAGAAAACCATAGCAAATGTCCTCAGATTCAAGTAAACTACATTTGAATGTACATCTCCGTCTGCAATAACATGATGTTTTAATTTTATTTTTATTTCACATATCGTTCACTGATATTTCAAGTGTAATGTGGAACTGAGTCTGAAAAACAGTGTTGAGAGAATACCAAGTTGTCTCTGAGCAAATTTCACTGCAGCCTTAAAGGACTGAACAGGTTCTAAAAATACCCTGGGTGTCTCACAACCTGGCTCTGTTCTCTCGTTACTGACTGTAATTAACACTAACCATGCGCTGCCAGCTCAGGGAGGTGCAGAAGAGCACACAACTGTCTGCCTTTTAACTCCAAAGCACCAGAGAGAACTTCGTCCAACTTAAATATCCAGACGGACCCATTTGGACTAGGTCAGGCCCAGTCAGAACCACTTCCATAAAACCAGTCTCAAACTCAGCCAGTCAGGTCCAATCAGCACTTATTTTTAGGTGTGAGATTGCTCTCCAAATTTGAACAGTATTGAAAAGGGGGTACAGGGAAAACTGCTGAAAATGAGGCAGTGAAAAGATAAGGGGTGGTCCCTCTTAATATCCTATCAGGTAACCACAGGTGACTAGTTGTTTTTAGTGAGACATACTCCCCTCCGATCAGTGTTAGCGCTCTGCCATAGTGCTGTGTACACTCTGGAGTGTAAAATAGCAAATGGCGCGTGGGAGAGAACATCAGAGGAGTAAACACACTTGAGTTGTACAGCTCCGGGTGTGGGATGCAGCTGGCACCACAGTGACCAGACAATTGGTGATTCCATAAAAAAAGGGGAAATTTTCCAAACAAATAAAAAACATGGAGGTGGAGATGGAGGTGGAGGTACAAGAAACATCCTGCCGTATGTTTTCACTATGAAAAGCAAATGGCTCCCAGTTACAGGGACAATGCATTGCTTAATTATGACCATTATTCTAGGGAATGATCATCCCCACCCCCACCTTTTTTTCCAAAAGAGCCAGAAACACAGAATTTACTCTGGCCTATCTAGCTCATTAAAAATTGAGGGAGGTCATCAATGCCTCTCTTACTCTTCATTTTTTATTTGCCTCTAATTTCAGATATTATTTCATTAACCTTCCATAAAAATTGCTGTTTAATTATTTACTTCACCATTTTTGTTGTGGGATAAAATGATATATTGTTTCCATGGTTTTACAGAAATGAAAATTACCTACTGAGAGGGAAACTGAACGCAGATGATTTCAAGTAATCCGAATGTAAGTCAGTCTGGCCAGGCAAAGTCAGCATCCCATTTGTTATGTCTAGCTCTTGTGTATATCACTGTCTATCCTCTCATTATGATAGTCGTATTTACGCCTGTTTCAATTTTACTACAATAATGTTGTGAAATTGATATTATAAAACTTGTGCCATTTCAGGGGAAACATTCAACAACGTTATCTTCTGCTTGGGACACTCTTGTTTTGGTTTTGTAGTGTTGTTGCTATCTACATTTGACAAATAAAGAATTTCTGTAGACAAATCTTCGTGTTATTAAAAAAAAATCCCACGAAGCAGGAAATGGAGAAAGTGAGTGCGTCTGAACGGAATGTCTCTTCGGGCATGCGTTTCAGCAGAACTGTCTGGAGGCTGGAAATGCAACCGGCGTTCTTTACAGTCTGACGCTCTCTGACACCATTCAAATAAATCAAATGAACCCCTGAATCTTGAAAAGTGAAAAAGTGCAGATTATTTTGGCAACTTGACTGAGAAACATAACTAAACAAAGTCAGAAACGCCGGCTTGGTTGTTCTTTATTTTTTCCTAGGCATGGCAACAGTAGTTCAGGAAGACACTGCTCAGGGTTTTGTTGTGAATGCCTTTTATACCACTGACTCTCTTGAACTAATCAAAAGACCCAACTGCCTGCATTGATATATTGTCTGCAGTAGCTGGTTCCAAACAACAACTCCCTGCTAACAGAGGATAGCAAGACCTTTTGGGGTTCATGATGTAAGAAATGGGAATCTGGTTACCATAGGCTATGCACATGCTCAGCCTAGAAGATTGGAAGTGTCGAACAACTAGTGAGCAGTTTTCATGAGTTATCAACGAGCTGAAGCTAAGAAATAAAGCCGGTTTACTTTCTAAATCATTTTGTGGTTATTTGGAACAAAAACAGCCGCACTCTTCCATCATTACCTTGTTGAACTCATATACAATCAGTACCTATTGTGTATATAAAGTAGGTAGTGCCTTAAACAGACTACCAACCACATACATATATGCAGCGCTTCCCTTTAAAATGTACTAAATTGGTGCTAAGGTTGTAAAAATCATTACTTTGACATGTTCAAGGAGCATCCCATGGAGTGAAAATAGGGCCGTATCTAAAAACACACTGGCTGCTTTAAAGAATTTCAAATCGGACTTATCTGTAAAAGGTTCATGTTAAAGAATCAATATTTCCATGTGTTTTACCTTGACTCTCAGCAAAAGAGCCTTAGAGTGCAATTTAATCAATGGGAGCAAAACAGAAGGAAAAGCATATTATCAGATCAAGGCTGTTTTACCGGCAACAGAAGGCCATTTCCACAAGTGCTGTGATTTTTCCTTCAGCTTGGTAACACCATATTGATAGGATGTACAGGAGTGAACCAACAGGTTTAACATTTAGCTTTAAATGACCGTTTGATAATGGCTCATTGGTACAGGAGTGATGTCAGGCAAAGAGATGTTCTCTGTATAATTACAGACAATCAGGGAGTTTGAATAAAAGACAGTAAGACCTCAGTCAAAGTATGAATTTTCATAAAAAAGTAGGCTAGAGCCTCTTTCACACATACACTGAAACTCCGAACTCTTCCGGACATTACCCGGAGAAGCTGTATGTGTGAGCACAAATGTCCGAATTGGTCGCACCGGACATTAAACGAACTTTGTCCTGCTAGCTCCCTAGTACAAAGTCTGGGTACTGTCCGGTTGAGCCCATGTTTGAATACAGCAGGTAATTTTCCGGATAATTCAGAGCGAGTGAGTGGGCGTGTTGATGACGTTTCTATCATGAGACTGGAAAAATACAAGCAACCGAGAGGATAACGTAGCTCTGTAGCATCTTCCTTTTCCGGACCACCTTTTTACGACAGTTCAAAATCTTACTGCAATCAAAAGGTCTCATCATTCCCTTTATTCGAGCTCCCCCATTATGTTTGAGTATATCGTAAAGATGTCACGATAAAAGTATGGAGTTTGAGGAATATGACCAGACTGAGGGTGTCAGCCAATACCTCATAATGATCAAGGACAAAGGCAGCTCAGCTGGCATTCTCTGCTCTCCTAGCTACATTCTTAATCTAATTCAACACAGTGCACTACTAGTCAGCCAACACAGCTGCATCAGAGCTAAGGCTAATTCCTGCTGCCAAAAAAGGTATCACTGGATTGAATAAATGAAAAAAAAGGAAAAACCACCTTCCCTTATTTTAAATCAGGATGGATGTCCGAGGCCAAAGCACACAGAAGCCTTGTGCTGTGGTTAAAGCACACAGAAGTCTTGTGCTGTGGTTAAACACACACAAAAAAGACATCTCCAAAATCATAGAATGAGCGTATATGCTATATTCTTGGACTCTTGGAATGAAAACATTCTCAGGTTGAGGATGTTTACAAAAAGGTAAATTTCCAGGGTGGTGCATTTTTGGGCAGGGGAAGGAGGAAGGGGTTTATGTTGTGACTCTTCTGGTTGATCCTGCAGTCTGCTAGAGCCATGTGCCTTTGAAGTGGCGGACTGTAGAATGAAAACAACTTCAGAAACTTACTTCAGAAAAGAGCACAAGCTTGACTGAAGACTGAGGACACTGTTGCAGCAAGAAGCAGCTATGATACAATTGAACAATTGTGTACATTGTGTCACATTTGTTTGTTTTTTTTTGGTTGCTTTCAAAATGTCACATGCTTTTGGATGATGAAATTAACTGTAATCTTCCAAAAGGTATTAAGCTTAAACAGTCATATCTTACAGATGCCACTCAATATTGAAGGACAAAGATTTGCTGCAGGATCGAATCTTTACCTGGGTGTGCTGTAGAGGGGAATGACCCTTTTGCAGTTTGTGAGTGCTAGATGTGAAGGGATACAGCGACTTGAAAAGACTCAATGCTCTTGGAAAAATCAATCACATTTTCATCCCTTTGTTTTTCTTTTTTTCCTCTGAATTCAATCCCCCCCAAACCAATTTACTGAAACTGTACCCAACAGTTTGTCTTCTCATCATTGATTGGGCCATACAGAGAATCAATACCGCCTCCTCTCTCATAGCTTGTTTTTGAATGTTTTGGCCTGCCACACACAATGAAAATTAGATGTGATACTTTATTATTATGGGATTGGCATATTTTAAAAATGGTTAATGACATATATACATCTGCCTAATTTTTGTACTGAATATTAGTGGTAGTGCGTTTCATGTCCTATTTGAATGAATGATAGAATCATATAGATTGTGTAGTCAGGTAAGTTAGAAGTCAAAGGACTTGTAGGTTATGTGAGTACCTGATCTTGTATACAGGTAAAAAAAAGACCAACAGAAAATGAAAAGATAATCTTTTCATCTTCATCCAAGTGTTTACGTGTTTTCCCTGAAATAGGAAGTGCTTGGGGCGGAATTCAATGCTCCTGGAAGTTGGCCATGGAAATCCAACCCTCCGTATGACCACAGAAATGCAGTGTTTTTCAGAAGGGGCAGAGGTGAAGTTACAGTCAGCCCTCCAGAAAATCCATTTTGCCCAGTGTCACATGATAAGACGCCTAGGATCACTTGCGGTTGTTAAGCTGTTCAGTGTAGCTTTTTTTTTGAATATACAACATTGTGAGTTTAAATACAATGTGCCACTGGCATACGGTAATTTTGGGTTTCATATACATGCATCCACCCCCCCATCCCCATCTTTTGTAAGCGCAGAATCCATTTTGTTTGATCTGTACGATGAAACTCTTATTCCCAGAACCTCACATTCTATGCCAACCCAACCCTGAGAATGAGCTAAGGGAATTAACATCTTTGTGTGTCTGCAAAATCCTGTTGTCGGGCATCATCATCCCTGGAATTCTGAACACAACTGACAACACCAAGCTCCCTTTCCACTTCCATCCCATAACTACCCCCCACCCTATTTAGTTAGCTCATACCACATCTTTGTTTTCTGTGCTTCCCTGATAGGAATAAGCTCTACTATGTAGTGTAATCAAGGTTATATACAATTATACATAATGTCCCCGCCTACACTTCTGGGGATGTACACCATACCCACCTATTGGCCTTAGTGCCATTACAATATATTGGCTTATTGGGGTTACAGTATGTCTACTGCTTCATAAAGTATACTCACCTCCTCAGTTTCTACTAAATCACTAGCTGCATCCTTGTGTGAATCTTCTGCATCATCCATTATGAAAATGCAGCGGATTGTGGGATCCAAGCAGTAGCTTTCTGCCTGCCACAGGTAAAGTATCTGAACCTGAAAAAAATGTCCTCTAGAGCCAATAGGGAGGTTAGCAGGTCCCCCTTCATCATCTGTTAGACAGAATTGATGGGTTAGAATTTGGAACAGGTGAAGGGGACTCTTGATGAGGTAATTATGGGATGCGCATAACAGGAAGTCTGACCTGTGCCTGCTCGGGTGGATGGCGGAAAGTACACCGATGCACGCCCACCAAACGCCATTAATCACGATGATCAAAAGTGAATCGTTGAAGGACAGACAAATTACATCATTTCACCTTTTGGTTTTTTTTTTTTTTTTTGACAGCCGAGCGTAGCGCAGAGTTTGTGCCTATCCAAATTCTGCTCCTGGGACCTCCTGTGTCATCGGCCGAGTGCTCCTGGACCAATCCATTCTCTCTCTCTGCGGTTCAGGCACCAATCCCAATGGTGCGTCAGGTCTGATTGGAAAAGCAGGCTGAACGAGGGAGTGAGGTAGAGACATAGACACCCACATGGGATTCCAAGCTCTGAGCTCAGCTACCGTTCTAACAAATACCTGGACCAAATCTGTCATTTCCTTTATGGTCCGTCACATGAACAGAAGAGTAAATTAGCCCTGAAAAGCACATCCGCTGTGATCCAATCCAGTAAATACAAACCATCATTGCTATATTTCTTAGTCTTGAGCTATCCACAAGATATTCCTATTGCATGAACAAGATTAAGTGACTTCCCATGAGTCTGCCCATTTCTGTTGAGAAAATCAAGCATTTTTTCCAAGAAGAGCTGAATCATATGCAAACCCTCCAATATGGAACAGTCTTTGGGGAATGTGGATTGCGACCAGAGGCAAGTAGGTTTGAGTCAAAAGGTTCCATTAATTTTATTTCAACATTGTTGTCTTTCCCTTGGGAAAGGGTACTTAATCTAAATTGAGTATCAAGTGCAGTATTTACATAAAGCTGTATAAATGGACAATATTTCAAATACAATATTTGTCAAATGTAACATCTCAAAAGTAAGGCCTGCAATTAAAATCAGACAAATAATGCATTAACTATTCCTCTAATGAAAACAACTGGCTCATTGCATCTCATGGGTCTGCATTCTTAATCGAATTAGTGAAAGCACATCTTCCTTGGTTCAAAACAAATTCCAACGAAAGGAGAAAAAGTGGCAAAGTGCTAAACAAAATAGACCTGTAAGGAATGGTTTATTACATTTCAGCTTTTAGTACCGTTCCGCGATTCATATAAATCAAGCAACTGTGTTAAAATTTTGTTACAGATTGACCATACCATCTTGTTTTGATATTAGGACCCTTGGATACTGTCCCAGCCCAGCCTGTGACTCCAGCAGTCCCAGAGTTAACCCGCAAGCTGTAGCCAGATCTCTGCATGTGTCGTTATCCGAGGGTAGGGAGAGAGAGCGCGTGTCCTTGGAGATGACATTGAACACACTCAAAATGGAGGCTAGCACTATTTGACTTTGATAGGAGCTCGCCTTTCACATGACAAACAAGCTTTTTTAACTACTTCTGCGCCATATGGCACAGCCGACTGTGTGCAAAGTGTGGACGCAGCAAAGCGTACAGGCAGTTGGCTACAACATCCACAGTGTTTGAACACAGGCCGTTTATGTATTTGCTTGTCATCTGTGTTTGTGTTTATAAGCTTTTTCACACCTTTGTTTTCTGCCTGTAATCTCACACCAAGGTGCAAATTATAAGAGGCGGAGGATTTACAAGGTATTGTACAAACACACCGAGCATTGCTGAAGCTGAGAACAGAGGAACTGCAGGGTACCACATCTGTCTGCAGCCTTCTTCTTCTTTCTTTTTTGATGCCTTCTAGAGTCTCTCATGAGATAGTTAGGAGGGTCTCTTTTTAATAATACGTTTTTAATGTATTTCCACATTTTCACATTCATATAAAATAAACTTGAATTAATACATACTTTGTAATATTATGAGTGTTGCAATTAATTAACAGTCGCATTTTACTGAATGCATAAATTCAGGTATCAGTCCATAACATGATCATGAAGGTTTATACATGCATCCATACATTATTATATTAAATTGATATTGTAATGTAGGCTGGAGTGAACCGAGATGATGGTCTCAAAAGTTCCCAGTTTTATTGTGGTGTGAATCCTCAGAGAAAAGGTTGTCATTTTAAGACAGGCCTGTATAAAAGATGAGGAATCCAAACAGTTCTAGAGCACAAACATCTGAAAGAAAAAACATTCAGGTGAGCAGTTCAGTCCCTGTCAAGGCTGGCAATGGGAGGTATTGATAACAGCCTATTGGCCAATGGAGGGCAGCACCCCGCCCCCTCTCTTAGCCTGAGCCTCTGCGCCTGGCCTTGGCGACTGCAGCTGTCCTGGGTCTATCAGGCTCCTATCATAACTATGCGAGGAATCTGCGTGGAACGTGGAGTCTGTCACAGTGCGCGGTGTGTGTTAATGTTTTCATGTGTGTGTGAAATACCGTGCCAGGCTGGCACAGGGCTGGGCCTCTCCCCACTCCGAAAGATCTCACCACTCTTGCACTGCACGACCAGTGCTGTGCTGACAACCGTGTAAAGAATCGATAGAGAAGAAACTCATACACCGTACGCACAGAGGGGAGAGAGTCTTGACTATGAATGAACACTCTGAGTTTGACTAAATTATTTTTTAAAAAGTAAAACGTACAAATTCGCATTAAAATATTAAATGAAACTTCCAACAAAAGAAACAACAACGCTACTGCTCACCACACTGGCAAAAAATGCAACCCTACCCACAATCCCTTGCCCTGCAGAGCACAGATAGATTACTCACTCTCTTGGGAGAGAGACAGGCGTGTGCACTATGTAACAGTCTGCTGTAGCCCAGGGGACACTGAGTGTCATAAATGGCACCTCACAACCTTTTAACACCTTTACTTCTCTGGATTTAACATCTTCATTTTACCTTGGCCATTATATTTTACTCCATGCATCTGGTTGTTCTCTTTATCTGTGTTCTATTAGAACTAGTTGTTTTGTGGTGTTTTGTCACAGGGGCTTTTTAAGTTTATGTCCATGTTTGTTAGCCAAAGTGTGTATATCATGATAGTAAAACACGCTAAATGATCACTGTGTCTGATAGCTTCAAACTGGCTTTGTTGTGAGAGTGTCTGTACAGAGTTGTGCTCAGAGATAAATATTGTCTCCTGCTGCTCCGCTCATCTAAACCACATCTTAATGACCAGCGCAGTCCCTCCAGCATTTTGTTGTGTCCCTTCTCTCGACTCCTCCCCACTCTCCCATTCCTACCCCCTACCAACCCCCCACTCTTCCGCACACACACACAACTCTTCCTGCTTTCTGTCACATTATCAGCGTGCCTGACCGTCCTTCTGCATACACCACCCAGCCACAGGAGGAAAGCCAAAGGTCAAAGGTCACAACTCGCAAAGTGCAGGTCACCTGGCCTGTCACACGACACAGCAACTCAAAGGAATGACTTCATTCAACACCTGGCCTAAAGACAACTCTATCTATCCAGCTCAGTGCCGGCCTATCAGGCCTCTCTTGTGCAAGAGCCACCCTTCACAAACACTAGATGCCTGTAGCACTCAGGGCAGGCAGAGTATCTTTTTATCCCACTGTGACTATTATTATGGCATCAGTGAAGTGTTTTTCTTATTAATTTGCTTCAAAGACACCCTTTCAATGTACTTTCTATCCTTACTGTATAGTTACTGAAAAGTACGATTAATTTTTGCATTTGGTTCTTGTAGTCTGTCTGTCTTTTGCATCAGTAAGTGGGGCAGTAATGATGTTTCACCATTCAGCTAAAGTTGAATCAAAGGGCCTAGGGTCTTTATGCTCTTATTACCATTGTTTGGTAGGGACCTTTTTCCCAATGTGACTAACATAGCACCTATTTTTCATATTGTTAATATGAACATATGCATATTTGCCAAAGCTGTTCCAGTTTAGTGCTTCACCCATGGGTTCAACAGGCAGCCCCCAGCCCACGGGGAGATAATCAGCACTTGAGCGCATCAACAGCACAGCCCGAGTCCCAGGCTGACAGAAACCACGGGCACTACAGAGGACAGCCCCTCAGAGGACAGCTATTAAAAACACACCGCGGTCTCCAAACACAACATCTACAGGTAGAACAGCAGGAACCCTCATCTCATATGAAAATAATATTTTGACTTTATTGTGTCCATAAGTTATTATCATTATTATTAGTAGTAGTATTCTTTTTTTAGTAGCAGGAGTACTTTGGTAGTAGTAGTAGTAGTAGGAGTAGCAGTATTAACAACACCACCACAACTACTACAAATAAATAATAATAAATGGGTGTGGCTTAGTGTGTGTTAGGTTTGATCTGTGTTTATTGTATGTTTTGTGGTGATTTATGTCATGTTTTTGTTTAATAAAAAAATAATAATTTGTTCTGTTATTGCTATCATTAATATTGCTGTGTTCTTCTGAAGGTTGGCCTTATAGTTTACAGTGTTTTACACACAAAATTAATATCATTCATCTGTTGCCTCTGACAGTCTATCAGACATCACTGCACCTGCATGTTCACTGTGCCCCCACCCCTCGCCCCCCCCCCCCACACCCACTCACTCAATTTCTCTACCCTCACTAAATGATATATTTCATCATCTTCTTTCTCTGTGACACTGAGCATCACATCACACTCCCCATTTTGTGCCGAGCACCACGCTGTCACCCATCCAGTTTCCCAACCATCAATTACCAGTTCTGGACATCGTCTGTTCTGCATGTCTTCCTGTTCCCCCATCATGCGGTCACACAGACGAATTCTACTGAATAAAGGGATGTGTCTGTCTGGAGCTCTTTGTCTTGGATACACTGTTTGGGTCCGGTGCAGTCCCATGGGTTAACTCCCCTCCATAGTTGCCATGGACACCTGATGACAGTTCTCACATGGAACTCTTTTCCATTGTTTGGAGACAGCAATTGTGATGTATTAAAAGGACACAATGGAGACAGCGCCAACAAAAATAGGAGGCCTTGAAGTAGCCGTAATCTCACAAGGTCTAGATCTGATTGTGCTGTGTTACATAACCTTCCTTCAATGTAGCCTGACAGGTAAAACAAGGTCAGTGAATGACCATAGCTCTCTATGTAAAACAGAGTTTTAGTAGCAATAGAGGGCTTATGAAAATGTACTAGAGACATGCATATCAAAAAGAGGTACCATAAAAGGGTGAAGCAACCACATGTTACCAGTACCCTATGATTTAAACCAATCATTATGTTTTGCTGTCACGAGCAACATTTTTTAATGGTTGAAAATTACATGGTAACTGTAGCTCCATGCATTTTTGGTGTGTCAGTACTTCGTTCACCAATCAGTAACCACACCCTTACACCCCAATCAAATGGTATCATTCTGTTTGTAACCCCAATGGACCAAACTTTGAATTATCACCACACCAAGGTCTTTCCAATTAATATACAGCCATGTTAACATTGAGGTAGAGTGAATATTTACTCTCAGTACTGCATAGGGGAATATGCTTACAATTTTCTCAGTAGATGGTAAAATATAATTAACTGAGCTCATGCAAGGAATTCAGAATGAGAAAAATTCAAATAAAGTTAAAATAGTAATTAATTTACGATGTACAGATATTCTTATATTATCTCCTTTATTTGTTTACTAAAATCTAGAACTGCAAGGGCTGTCAAGTGACTAAAGTACTGCTCTTCAGTGCAGTGACCCACTCCACAATCCGGTATATCTAATCCAGACCATACAAACACCCACTTTAGGGTGGTGCATAGTTGGCCATGGCATCACCCAGGGGGTGGGATGGTTTAAGTCACTGGAACCGTTCTGGCTCATTCTGCTAAACCAATCGCTTTAGTCAATCAGCCACTTATAATATGCCAGCATCAGCTACATACGAAGTGTATTCCTCAGACAAGTGCATTACCGCAAACATAATCATGTATAGCTCAAGAGGAAGGCAGAGAAAAAGAAATGGTGACTGGTGCTACAAGCTAAACATTTTACAGGTGATGCTACAGTGATAGCATGGGCCTTCGGTCACAATTAAGCCATTCCAAATTAGCAGAAAAGAGAAAAACGGGATAAAACCTGGTTCTATGTATGCACCAATTACACTAAAAACTGAGGGAGATAGTGAAATGACAGCTTATGCATGACTGGGGTGTTTGGAGCTTAGCAAACTGAGAGCACAGAATCCAAGAGCGCTAAATCCATAGAAGTTTTCTCTGTGTTCAACGGAAATTTCCATGCCTCTGTGATCATGTGATATGATGTTATGGAGAGCTGGGGATCAGGCCGCACACTGCTGAGGATTGATACACAGAGGGGGAACGGAGTAAAGGACACAGCAGACACAAGTATAATGACCTGGGGCTTAAAGGGAATGTCATGCCATAATGTGATTGAATTTTACAATGTAAAAGCCTTTTATATCGAGCAGAATACTAAGTTGTACTTAATGCAGGGGGGGGAAGTGTGAAATTTCAGGACAATACAATCCGATAGGTTTCCTCTCACAGTCATGGAAAAAACTACTGCCCTCAATAACCCACCTTGTGCCTTTAACCATAAAGGCTGTGTGTATGTTTGTTCAGGAAGTTGAAGAGGGGACTGTGTCAAAAGGTTTGGGGTATGATAGGAAGTGACAGTGAAAACACGAGGCAGACAAAATATTAGAAACACAAAACAATGCATTAAAAAGAGGAACTGGACTGCCCCTTACTTTCAGAACAGCTTCAACCATTTTCGGAATGCTGTTTTACATGTTTTCAACTGTGGAGCATTCTTCAACGGAAGCTCCATTTGTGTTTAGATCTGGTAATTCAAGACACTATGGAGCGTGTTTGACTTCATGACATCACCCTTGATCCCTATTAGTGCATATGGTCATGCTATTGGCTTGAAACATCTTTAGGAAATGGAGTGCACAAGGTCTTGTAAAAAGGCTCATGTTCCTTGGCTGTAATTCTACTATGCACTGTAATAACTGGTCCCAATGACTGCCATGATATGGCTGCTTACATCATAGCAGATTCACTACCATAGCTAACAGTTGGGAACTGGCTGTGGGTTGAAGGCTTTTTCCAAACATACACCCATCTATGTGTAGAAATAAAGATCTCATTACTCAAGATTATGCAGTGTTGTGCACTGGCCTTGGATACAAGCAGTTTCAGGATGACAGACCTACCATAAATATCAGCATAGTTATTGTCACGACTTTAGAGGTTGTTAAAAGTTTAGTTTTTTTTTTTTTTCAATGGATTTTAGCAACCATTCTTTTAAGTGTTTATCTGTCTCTGTCAATGACGTTCAACTGCATCTCTCCTAATTGAGTTTTCCTCGTTTGGTGTATGCCATCATGATTTTTGACACTGCATCCACTTCAATACACTTTCACACATGAAATCATTTTACAGCGCCTATGAGTGATTCACTTAAAATTTGGGCAACAACTATTTGACCTCTTTCAGAATCTGTCACATATCACAGCATTCATTTCAAAACGTCAGAAACAAATTGTTACGATTTGGAATTGACATTAACACTGAAAAACCACCTCCTTTTTAATTGTGATTATGATTTCTTCTAGTTTTGTTGTCATTAATTGTGTTCAATTCATTTTTATCCAGGAAAATTTTTAATTTAAATTTTTTTTTTAATTTTTATCCAGGAAAGCACTATGAGCTGCAATTTTGTATGAAAATAGAAATAAAAGCAAGGTTGCTATTATTAATACTTGTATTGTTTTTAGCTGCAGTAACAGAAGAAGCAGTCGTAATAGTTGAGTTACACAGATATCCAACTGTCATACCTCTAGGTGTAAATATAGTAAAGCTATATTAAACACCTGTGTACGAGCAGATATTAGCCTATAATACGCACCTGTGAATGTGCAGGTGTAAGGCTGTAATACATACCCCTGAACACACTAGGGGGGTTGCTGTCACTACAGGACCAGGAGCATCAGAAACCCATGTGACTACATCCACAGTCCCTCCACACAAAGGCTGAACTCGTTTAACCCTCGATATGCCGAGCGCGGCAGCCCTTGAGAATCAACGCCTGACTGAACAAGGAGTTTCCAATGGCATTATGTTCGGTCTCTTTGCCTTCCACACACCCGCACATGATTAAAGACCCGGCATCCCGGCTTAGTTCCCTTGGGAGGTTTTGGGGAGCCCTGGGAGATGCGTCTACAAGATGGGGTGGGGTGGTGGAGGGGCGCCATTCGGGAATATGTTCCCGACGTGGGGAATTTACTTCAAAGCGTACAGAACAAATGTGTTCAATGAGGAAGATGGCTGACAGAATGTCTCAGGGCTTAATCACAATCAGCAAACAAGGCCTGAAAACAGTCTGGTGGCTAGAGAATAATCAAAGGAACAATCAAGTACCGTTTAATGAGATGCTTTTGGTTGTAAAGACCATTAGTCTTTAACATAGTGGTCTTCCATCTTGGTGCTTCAGAGCCAGCCAGTAACCAAATCACTAACCAGTTCAAATCCAAAAACAACACGTGAGGCAATTTAACCTGGTAAACCCAAGAGGAAAGTCAACGAGCCGAGCCCTCTCCCTTTTGTCTTGAGGAGAGATTTACAGATTTTACTGTTGACTGTCTTTTTATGGTCTGTAGGGAATACCGTACCTTCATCCTTCCTCTGTAATGAGGTGTGTGACTGACTGAACCACACTGAGAAGAGTGAGTCCAACTTAAACACAGAGCATAGCCAAGTCCACCCGGCCATCAAATACAAGCAATCATTCACATATTGAAATAGCTAGGGCATAAAACAAGATTCATAAACAGACAATATGTGGTTCACAGAAAGGAATGCATGAAACCACACAGTGCAATTATAGAGCAGAAGTTCAGTAATCCACAGTCCACACCTTTATATATTTAGCAAAATACTGTTGTCATGGTACCAAAGAGTGGAGAGAGGGGGGCAGGGGGACGAATCACCATTACCTTCTCAGTACTCTGATCCTTTATCTACATCACATTTTCCATTTTTGCAAAAAAAATTGACACCACTGTCACCATTTGACAAAGACAACTTAAAAGTGGACACTTACAATTATGCTGATGATATGGTAACCATTACATCAAATTTGAATATTAAAATAGTTTTCAGTGTAACATGGCCGTTAAACTAGTGATTCAGTTTTGCACTATTCTGAAAATGTCTGTCAATTATTTTTAGGTAATGTTGCCGGAGCCTTTTCACAGTTGTCTCCATGTTACCTCTAATTGAAGAAACACAAACATTAAGATCGGGAGTGGAGCCTCCCCCTAGAGTACTTTCAAAGCACTGGGATTTGCACTACACCTCCCATAAGGCACTGGGAGGTGGCATTAATGAAGACAGCACTGTGGAATTACCTGATGCAGAAAGTAAACAACTTTGTGGAGTATACAGGTCAAGAACTATGGGAGTGTTCTGATGAGCACAACCAGTTCAAAATCAGGATCAAATGAAATATCTCAGGTACAGAAAAAGTTACGCAAGGCCATGACCTGTGTAGCGGAAAATTCAAAACTGCTGAAATGTGCCCTCAGGCCAGGGTTAATACTTGCTAATACATGATGAAAGCACAGAAAAGAACCAAAGCCATACCTGTGTTGAACTTGACAACAGTCAAATAAAAAAAATGAAAACGCATTCAATAATTTCCACAAAAGCACCTCCCATTCAGCTCTTGCTCAACACAGACCTCAGTCTCAGCCAATAACTTAAAATGCTTTATGGAAAACAATTATTCTCAAATATTTATTTATAGGGTCTTTAGATCTTGAAAACAAGAAAATTCATATGATCTGAGATGACTAACACAAAATGATACTGATGACAGCAGACAGAAGGGTTTGGATTAGGAAGCAAAGAATCTGTGAGGGAGGTCTTGATCATATTGCTGTCAATGTACAAAAAATCTTTTTTGGCCTCTGGATAGCTCACACAATTAACATTCCCTGGGGAATCAGACATGAGCAACTGGGTGTTCAACTCCCACAAGGGTCATTGCTGGCTATGGATGGAGGTGAACATTGGAAGGACAGCATTGGCTCAGCCTTGCTGAGATGTAATGGAGGTAAGCCAGCTAGGTTCATTAGTGTCATTGCTCATTTTATTACAATTTTTACACCCGGTCTAGTAAACAGGTAAGTGCATCACTACTGTTGGAAACATCTCTCATTGCCTTTACAAGGGACTCCTTTTGAAGCAGTCGACAGATTTCATCCAGACCAAAAAGAGAGGAAGAGAAGAAAAAGATTGCAAACAAATTTCAGTATTTAAAATGTATCAAAATCAGACCCTGATCTCCCAGTGACCAAAAACATGTTCTGGGGTCAGCAGCACTGAGGACCAAGTTTGGTCCATAGGAACACTTTCCTCCCCTCAGGACTCAGTCTGGTAGGCTGAATGCCCGGACACACTGGATGGAGCAGCAGTAGGCCACAAAGTTCACTCTGGTCCTGTTTAAAAGAAAGTGGAAGAAATGACCATAAGTTGACTGCGGCAACTGTGAAGTACCACAGTGCAGTGACTAAACAGATCATGAATCACTATAGCGCAGGACATAGACGTTACTGTGAAAGATCTCAGCACTGCAGAGTACCTGACCATGAAGGAGTACAAAACAGTAAAGTATGACTGTGAAGAACCATAACAAAGCGGAGTCTGACTCAAAAAGACCACACAGCAAGGGGGACTTTGACTGACTCAACATAGTGAAAGACAAACGAGAGGAATAAAGATCCATGGAGATGACAGAGAACAGAAACTGACACAGATAGGAGAGGAGAGGAGAGGAGAGGAGAGGGAGGAGGGAGGAGGGGAGGAGATGGGCAGAGAAAAGGAGAGCGAGTATGAAGTCCAGCTCTGGCTGAGAAGGCCTAAAGTCAGACAGACAGTGCAGGCAGGTCTCCAGGTCCCAGCAGCAGCTGTATGGTTTCAGACTGGCATCTTAATTCCTGGTCTCAGTCCTGCCTAATCCCCAACCCCCCCCCACCAACATTCACTTTATTTCCATCTCATCTCCTCATTTATAAACTACCACCCCGACGCTAATCACACCACCAGCTCGGCACGCGCACTTTGTCCTCCCACTGCTGATGCAGACAGAGGGCTCACACACCGGGCCAGATCTGGAGATTCTGCATGACTCGTCCACTGAGGATTTGACAGTAATGAAATGAATGAGCCAGAACCAGAACTGATATAAAGCTGGACTCAGTACAACAGAATGGGCATCAATTTTAAACTTGGACTCTGCGCTATCATTACATGACCCTATACCAATGCTGGAAATGGTTACAAACCTGTACCCGACCTTTCAATAACATGGGCAAGTAGGTTTTCAGAGTGACTCAGTCAAACCTGGACACATAATCCAACAGATATACATACCATACATACATACATACATAGCACATGCATAAACACACACCCTACTCACAACATACATACACATTTCCAACTCATCCACACACACAGTTCATACACAAGCATATATAAACCTAACATACATGCACACATTCCATACAGGCACATGCACAGACACACAGACACACACACACCAGGCAAAAGATCTAGGCAAAGACACCCAAAGTGTGATAGCATCCAGCCTCCGCCAAAAGCAAAACCATTAAGAAGAAGTGGACACACACTGCCTTCTCTTTCAGTAAGCTCAGCTGTCCTTGTCAACCTGTTCCATTAAAGCCACAGTTAATCACACTAACGGTGGGACTGCAAGGGGGGCAACCCAAACTGAGGCTAAGATATCTGCAGCAGCTCTGCTCCACGTTCCCATTTTCCACAAGACCCTGCTGAGTCGCTTTCTCATAAATGCAGAAAACCGCATGACCGCTCTGCACTCTGCATGCCATCAAAGGGATACTATGATTAGGGGACAGGAGAGGAGGGACATAGCAGCAGTAAGCACAGTACAAACATAAAGAGGCAAACATGTTGGGTCCTGCAGGCTAAAACAAAAGGGTATGAATTAATAAAGGGGCAAGAGGACTGTTGTGACTGGGCTGGTGAGCTAGGAATAAGGCTGGAGTAGGGAGAGTAGGCTTCAGGAAGGGGTGAGGCGAGGAGTGGAGAGGATGGGAACAGGAAGGGGGAAGGCTGGGGGCGGGAGGAAGAGGGTTTCGGGAGGGACCGAGTAGAGGAGCAGGTGGGCTGTTGTTTACTCTGGTTTAGCATACGGAGAGATTACCTGAGATGGACGCTGGCCAGCGCAGTCTCTCTCAAGGGGAAGATCTTGGGGTAGATGATGGTGAACATTGGCCGACTGCAATGGTGACAGTGACCCAGGGGACACTGCACCAGGTCCAGGAGGATTCTGGGTACCAGGACCTGCGGTAGGACATTCACCTCTATAGGAGGGAAAAGAATTATAAATCCACAGCAGCTGCATTCATTTAGTGGAGGGGTTCACAAACTACAATACTACACATCAGTAAATAATGACACATTCCTTCTGATTTTGATTTTGAAAATCAGATTTTGGGGAATATAATGGCAATGAAAACCCCAAATACATGTAAGCATGTAAAAATCCACCTGTATTGGGCAAAAACACTGTACATTTCCTCGGGTCCAATAATAATATTTATAGGCATTGTGTCTTCCACCAAGAAAACGTTCAATAAATTTAAACTTCAAATTAGATACGCACATCAAGTGATTTAAAGTCTTAAAGGAAGCTATTGATAATTTTGCAGAGTGTCTGTAGGAGGTTTTTAACCACTGAGAAGAAAGAACAGCTCATTACGGTAAATCCTTGCCATCTGTTTTACTCATCTGGTTACGGCACTGACAGATGCACAAATCTTCCAAACCCAAATGCATTAATATTACGTGCATGCACACACGGCTTCTATTCATCAAAGCTTCACCTCCAAAAAACTTTAATGGCTAAAACAACCCCGGACATTTGTCTCTTTTTCAGACATGATGTTACACCAAGGTCCCGCCACGCTACAACGATTTAACACTTTTCGCATAGACTAGGGTGGTCCGCTGGCATCCTGACTAAATAATTAATCTAATACTTATTAATACTAACCCTAACCCTGGCTCTGTCAACCTGGTCACCTAGTTATCTCCTAGCCTAACTAGCTAATTAATCTCTTTCTTTCTAACTCAGTTCATGTGTTAAGTGTTCTGTGAAAAATGGCTGTCTTGCATGCAGGCTAGGTTAGCCAGCTCTCGCTCTGCTAAAATATGCTTTGATATCAATGAGAGCCTTTTCATAACCTAAATTAATTATTATGATGGTAAAAAATTAAGATGGTTTACAGTGGTGAGGGGATTGGGGAATTCTCTCTGGTTTGCAAATCTGGATCAAAATATTTAAGAGTCCAATTCAAACAGCTGTTCTTTGTGGCAGTGAAGTGTGTGGTCCCATTACCAGTCACAATTTACACCAAATGGAAAAATCACCTGACATAAGAGATCCAAACTGTCTTCATTATAAAGTGCTATACCCCGCTATGCCAAGAGAACCCAGGAAAAAAGTCCCCTCGGCCCATTCACCCTGAATCTCACATAAAAGAGCAGCACCACCAACAGATAGCTTATGGAAAGCACCCCGATAACGCTTCCAGTTAGAGACTGGAAAACTCTATATGATTGGTTGGGATGTAAGCAGTAAAATGGTAAATACAATGAGATGGTATCAGGCTCTAAACAGAAAACGTTCATTAGCAGAATACCAGGTCACCATCAAAAATACAAAACTATGGCAGATTTTGACACAACAGCACCTCAATGATCGGCCTGGCCATTGAAAAGGACCAGCACAGGCAAACCTGGATACCCAAAAAGCACAGGTAGCGTGTAGATTGTGAAAGCAGATAGATTACTTATAGCAGGGAGTACTTAAAGCAGGGAGGTTACTTTATATTGCAAGACATGCTCCTGGGAAACAGAAATAATCTTTGCAAATATGGTGGGACCAAATAGCTCAGTTGTTGGCGCACCATCTCAACCATATATGTTCCATGGGAGACAAATTTATTCTCTCTAATCCACCGTCATCTATATCCCCCTCTGCTTTCCAACTGTGTAAATAAAGAAAAATGTAAAGGAGGGTGGCCACTGTTTAAAAAAAACCCACAAGCACTACTATCCTCCACTTCCTATATATATATATAAATATATATATATATATATATATATATATATATATATATATATATATATATATAAAATATCAATCAATATGAGAGGCCAGATACATGAACACATGCCACATCCTCAGGGACATGGTGAAGAAATTTTGTGCGGCAATAAGAAGAGAGAGACTTCACTTTCTGGTCTCCTTTGTTTGACAATGGAAAGGTTCCTGACAAGCTTTCATATTATTCATCTCTTCACCATCCTTCAAATCAAATGTATCAGAGAGAGAGGATGAAGGGGAGACCAAGTCTTCTGGCTGAGAGAAGGAACATGCAACTACTTTCTGGACTTGAGCAAATGTAACTCAGCGGGCCTCCTTTTTGGTGGCGGTTCCTGAAGAGCCGACGCTGCCTCAGCGTTGGTTCGGCCCCAGCGTTGCTTCGGCTCACAGTGGGCTGCGGGGTTGGGGTGAACCGCACCATAAAAATCAGAGAGCTGGCTGGCGTGCCGGGCCAATTAGAGCTGGACCTCTCCTGCAGCACCGGAGTTCCTCCATAATGAGCACCATGTGGCTCGCTCCATCCTCTCTACAGCGAGCTCAGTCTGCCACCTGCCAAAGCCATCAAACCCCAGCAGCTCACCGAGTGTGCCGGCCAGTGCTGAAATTAACCCAGCGTAGGCGCATGCCCAAAACCCAAATACCACACTGTTAAAATCCCAAGGTTGACATTTTCTGCATTTTTCTCAGGTACATGTGGTAACAGGTAGGAGAGGGGCAGAAAGCTCCAACGCCCCCTCCTTACTACCACAACTTCTGCCCTCCTTCAATCTTTCACTCCGAGATTCTTGGGGGGGAGGTTTGGAGGGGGGAACACAAGGTGCACTGTTCATCCGCCATTTTTACGAGGCTCAGATTGTTTCAGAGCTGCTCGGAGACGGACAGACGGGAAGGTATTCTCACACCTCACTGCTAAGGGAAGCCCTGACCCCTGACCCCGCAGAAACACCCCTTTATCTTCTCCCATGCCTCCGATGGCCGTTCTGTGTAAACGCTGCCAATGGAATCCATATGCCTCTCTGTTTCGCTCTCTCTTTCTGTTTCTCTACCACTCAGAACAAGAGCAGCGTGCTCACACATACAGGATTCAGCTTATCCATCCCTCTAATGGAGACTGGCTCCAAAGTCCTTCTGGACAGATACATAGACTGCACCATTTCGGTGGAGAAACTAAGCAACAAATATTTAAATATTTCATGAGCGCATGTAATGAAAGGGTCAACTGAATATAACAGATAAACCATTTGAAGACATATCATAATGCTGCAATGTGCTCCATAAATGTAAGACAATGCAGAAAAAATGTAAGCACTGCTATGCACCCATTATTGTGTTGGAAAGGCATGCTTTATGCACAGCTGGTGGGAGCAGACAGTAGGCACCAGATCGACCAGAAGAATCACTCTCGAGGAGAAGGAACACGGTCATCCCCGCCAAATGAATCTCTCCTTTCCTAGGAAACAGTGTGTCCAAGTATCCACTGTCCTGTGGGGCTACAACCCACAGCTGTTACTGGCACAGCCAATGATTCAGTGTCAGACTATGTCCGTGTCACTGCACTGGAACCTAGTGTGTCCACTGAACATGCCACCCAGTAGTCTGTTTGCTGGTATTTTAAAGCAGGCTACAGCAGCGTGTTGCGGAATCCTGTCTGGGTGTCACGCATCTCCACATCCTTTGAACCCCATCTATTCCCTGACACGTTAAAGCAAGTTTCTGGAGCGATCACAGCATGGTGTCTGCGATGCACACAAACACTCCCTTCCCACTGAGGGCTGCGGTCAGTCCTCCCTTTTTCTAATCTGTTTATGGGGCGTGCAGAAATTTCAGACCACATGCGGTTTAATAGCCTGCTGATTAAACCTGTAATTAGGCCATAGCGTGTAATGATGCGGTAAATACTCCCCTGGCTCTGGCGGAGACTGACTGAGCGAACATTGGCCGATCCGGCCAGCCCCTGCTCTGTGCAAACGGCAAGCCGTTAAGCAGGGGGGTGGAAGCAGGATGGAGAGATGTGTGAACTTTGCTCTCCAGGCGCCTCTACCCTCAGATCAATGGGCGGGTTAACTGAAGTGTGGGCGGAGACCCACCCATACAACTAACCAACCCAAGCATCACTTATCTTACAAAAGCATAATTATGATTTTGTAAGGTAACATTAAGCGTAATAGCAATCTGCGTGGTAACCTTTAGCTCATCTGCAAAACCTCTTTTTTTTTGGTCAAAAGTGAAAGCTAATTAGCATCTGCTACAAGTGTTGATGCACTAACTAATATCGAGGCATGCAGCTAGCAAAAGCTTACTAACTTTTGAGATGTTTTACAAAACATGCCAGCAGTCAGGACACTTGTTAACATTAAATTGGCTCAGGGGTCACAAGCCTGCGGCATCAGTACAATAACGCTTTCATTCGGTCACCTGGCCATGAGCCTGTTTACTCTGTGATTAGATTACTATTAATAAATAACACAATAATGTAACCTAGGTAATATGGTCAGTTTGACATTTTTGACACTGACATTGTGTTCAAACATAAGTGCAGGGAAATATACAATGATGAGATTTTTGTAGCATTTCCGTTTGTATACATAAAATCACAGAATACTCAGACCTTGTGCAATCCTGTTGCCTTGCTTGAGCACATACATCAATAATAATACACTACTAAATACATTAGTAGTCGACACTACTCTACAATAAGAGGAATATATAACGCAAATGGGCCGAAATGTCGGTATATGGCTAGACTAAGGCTGGGGGAGAACTAATAAGCAGAGAAGAAGACAGAGCTTGTAATAGAACAAGTTCAAACATATACTTATTTGACTGACCACTTGCAGTTTGTACTCTCATTCTTGAATGGCGAGCAGATATGTGGATGCTGGCTACATTGTAACGTCATAAGATGTAAAAGCCTGTAACACTGGTGACTTGACGTTAAAGATATGCTAACCTACTAATTCATCTCTCTGGTCATACTGGCTCAGAGAACAAACTTAGCATATTTTTGCAGGAGAGACAAATTAAGGAAACATGCAGCTAACTGCAGATTTCAATCCTTGAAAAAGGAATTTAAACTAAGTACTTGAGAAAATCGATCATATTTTAAAAAGTTATGTACACTAGATTAAAACAAATTTCCTATGTACATCCATAATAATCACTAGTATTATCAATCTTACACTACTTGTTAAACAAGAACCATTTTAGAGGGAAGGGATATTTTCTGGGACTCTGGTGCAGACAGAATGCATTATATGGATTTCAGACATGAGGGGATACAGTGAGATGAGTGAGTGGCTGAATGGGGTCACATTGTGTTCGCTCATACCCCTGCGGGGAGGGTTGGAGTGGTGTGTGCTGTGTAGGGCCCTCATAGCCAGCTCCTGCAGGGGAACCACAGCCTCCGTCTCCGAACCCACCACCTGCACCTCTACTGGGAGCGGGACGGTCACCTCCCCAAGTGCAGTGGACAGAAGCCTCTCCGACACCTGCACCGACAGACCACACCTGCAGGGAGAGGACAGCCTATCACTGCACTGACCCCTACCAGCAGGGATGGGGACAACCAATCACTACAGGAGTCCAAACCTGCAGGGACACAGCCCTCAATCAATACAGTCACACAAGAGAAAATAAGGACAGAGTAATAACCATAAAAAAACAGAACCAGAAAGAGATAGAGATGAAGGTTCTAGAGGACAGAACAGGAGGGGACAGAAAGGAGAGAGCAGAGAGGAGAGCTTAGCTTACCCGCTGCAGCCGAACACCTTGCTGTAAAGATAGGATGGGATGCCCTTCAGGTGAACGTTGTTGTCGACAAAAACAAACTGCAGCTTCTGCGAGCGCCCTAGATCTGAGAGAGACATCCCCTTCATCAGTTCACTCCCCTAGCTCCATTAGCAAGCTATACTATCACAACTATCTACTCCTGTATTACACTAGCCCAAATTCTGCTTTGTTCCAAGAACCATGAACATGAGTTCTGCTGTCGGTTGTGGCTCTCCTTACACACAGTCAACAAAAAAAGGAACTATTTTAAACCAAGGTACGAGATAATATGGACTGCCCCCAGAAATACAAGCTCAGGATTTCTTCTTAATAACATGGGTAAAGCTCCTTCTATTGTAGCTCTATAATCTAATCTGTTACTCTCCTCACTGTAACTGCTTCAAAGTATGTTGAAGAGAAGGCTTCCAGCATGGATGCCTTCCATTACTAATGCCCCCCTCCTTTGAGAAAAATAGTATTCATCATAATAGCAAGAGTCTGCTTATTCCCCCCAAAAAAAAGCTCTGAATTTAGAATATTCTAACTGCCAGCCTCCTGAGCTCCTATGTTTCCCATTACACGGTGGTGGTTAAACACAGGTTTTCTGGTGTGGGAGCATACTGTGTTTGAGAGTCTGGTCTCCCAGTGTTTTTCCCCTTTTCTTGGGTAACTGCTCCACAGGGATTTCACAGACAGAGGAGCACCCCATTCCAGCAAATGAGGAACAGCACGCTCCCAAGCTCTGCCAGTGTGCATGTGCAGTGCGGGGGAGGGGTTTGCTGACCCAATCTTGAGAAAATGGCACCCAGACCCACACTAAAACCAAACTATGTTGGGATCAAACATGGATTTATTACACTTTTTCATTCTATGCCATATTCCAACAAGACCCATCAAGTATATTCCAGAACGATTTTCAAAATACTGTATGCAGTTTGCATGATACCGAGATGCCTAAAATTTCAACCCGCTATACGTTTTAGCCAAAATATTCCCAAAATGCACAAATTTATCAAGTCAAAAACAAACTGCATCAGTAAAAATCAGCACCCTCCAAGTAACAGCAGTTTTGCTTTAAGCCTATAAATACCAACGTGACAAGATTATCCCCATATCTTCCTGAAGGCAGAATCCTCTTTGTTTCATAATTGGGGCCACTTGCTTACACATCCACATGCATGCGTATGCACGCATGGTTTTTGTAACCCTGAAAGCACATTTTCTGGAAACACAAACAGAGCTGGCTCACTGAAGGATTATCCACACCGATGGAACAACAGTCCCTGAGAGAGAGAGAACGTATCTCTCGCATTATGTCCTCAGACTTCAAACCGTTTTTAAAAAAGGTAAATGATGACTTTGTCCCTCTTCCCATCATCTTAAACCCCATTTTTCAATACAGGTGGGGGGATACCACAGATTTCTCTAAGGGACCTCGGAGCAGTATAGGGCTGCCTTCGAAGACTCTGAATGGTCTCAATTGTCTTTACAAAAGGACTGGGCCAGTAACATCACACATTGAGGAAAAGATTTAAGCATGAACTCAACATGATTGATCTAAACCTAGGGTCCCTTTGTCCAGGCCAACAAGATCTTAATATAATGAATTTGCCAGAGTCCTTTCGACCCTTAAGCACTCTAAGAATACAAAACAGAAGCTAAATTACTTATATAACACACTCTATAATGCAAATAATTAGGACAAATTTAATTGACTGGGTGGTTGATTTATTGGCAAGTGGATTGACCGACTGAGAAACTTAAGCTGATTGGTTGACTAATTATCTGGTCGGATGATTGATTAATATATGAATTGCTTGGTTTATTGAATGATGGATTATTTAATTGATTGGTTTGTTAATTTGTTGGGAACTTGGTTGTTTTCTGATTGGTTGAATTGTTGATTGACTGGTTGAGTTATGGACTCTTCTATTCCAGCTCACCCAGTGGCAGGGTTGTCAGGCGGTTGGTTGCCATGGAGAGCTCGTTGAGGCTCTGCAGCTGGCACAGTTGGCGCGGGAGGCAGCACAGGTTGTTGCGGTCGGCGGTAAGACACTGCAGGGACCGGCACTGGTCCAGCCGTGCTGGCAGAGTAGTCAGAAGGTTCATCGACACGTCCAGCATTTCGAGTTCCTTCAGGTCTCCGATCTCTGGCACAGACACAGAGACAAGGCACGGTAATCCAAACACAGGAAGCACAGAGAAGTCCACATCTTATTAAAGTCTCTAATCTCAGGTGGATGAACAGACATCAACGTAGGGTTACTTAAAACACATTTGCCGAGTTGTATTGTTATTATTTGTTTAGCAAGAGGCTTGAGTGCTAAAATGACTCACAGTTTATTTACTCATATACTCTTAGGTACGAATGCACCCACACACACAAATGTCTTCATACGCATACATATGCAAACACAACAGACACATCCCAGACTGAGACAGGCTTGCTGTCACATAAGCATACAAAATACATAAAGGAACAGGCAGGTTCACATACAGATGTTAGGTTACACTATTTATGAGGCAAAGTTGCACTGAGCTATCATTCTGTACATGCTGGTGTGTGATTCTAGTGGAGTACATACTACATTTCTTGTGTGCTTTATACCAAAATGTTTTTACTCTTACCTATTTCTACTTATTTACTTGGATGTATTTTAGACACTAATATATTAATAGTGCTCTCAATCAATCACACTGTTAGCACGGACTGAGAAATCTTCAGTATCTTAAAATCAAAAGCCTGCAGTCCTGACAGTATCAGAATTAAGATGCTGAATCACAGCATCACTGAGCTGCAGAAAGCTTTGCTTACTTTCTTTAGACTGACCCTGAGTTCTGGATGCTTCCCTGACATCTAGAACCAGGAGCTTACTTACCCAAGGCACAAAACTGGAGACAATTAGAACCCAAATAATTACTGAGGCGTTTGTTTGGGTGGTAATCTAGGGAAGTTTTTTTGTAGCATCCTTAATACACAGTTCTATACTTCCTTAATGAGTTAGACTTCCCAAGAAAACCGCTGCATTGATCATATTGACACCTTCAATACCCTAATAAACATATATGTTCATTGGCTTAAAAATCATTTCATTCTATACAGCATGAAGACAAATTCTATAAAATCCTTCAAAGTGTTGTGGGAGTTTAAGTATGTGACATACTTAAAAACACAGAAAAGAAAAGCATGGTTCCCATTAGCTGTAGAAGGACATTGTAGTGTGAGACAGGGCCTGTAATCTGAATCCAGCATTCTACATTATGAGTTAGTGGTGTTGTTGGCACACTCTGCAGTCTGTAGTCTACAGCCTCATACTGCCAAAGAGATCAGATTTTTGCTCTATGCCAATAACCTGGTCTTTCTGAACCTCAATCTTTTGGATGAATACTGTCAGAACTGAGCCCTGTCAGTAAATTTAATGAATATTATTATTTTCTAGAAAGAAATAAAGCTGTGTTTTCAACTAAATATTCCTCCGCTCAGCCAGACCAATTACACCACATGGGATAAGCACCCAATGGAGACCCTACATTTTGCAGAAACATTGCATAGATTAAAAAAAACACCTAATAATTAATGAAATGCAGAATTAGGCCGGTTTCAATTGGTAATAAAGATAAAAAGAGTTATGAAATTCTGGATGTACATTAAACCCCAAAGACATGCAACTATTATCACAAGAGTCCCCTCCACCAGCTCGTACTTAAATTGACTAATTCTGTAGCCCAAACTAACATACAACATACTCGGAACCGCCACAAATCAAAAAAGTGCAGCAATCTCAAAATCGACATCTGGAACAGTGGGAAAAGTAGAGTAAATTAACACCATTACTACATTAACCATAAAAGAAGCTATAGCTTTGAGTATCTCTTTCCTAGAGATACAATGCAGGGGTAGTCCTGACCAGGTACAGGCCAAGTGACCACAGGCTTGTGATCCAAAATGGCTGATCCAAAACATCATGGTTGCCGAAAGAATATATGAGAGAATATGTGGTCACCATCAGACAGGAGAGATAAGACATATCCTACTGTATAGTGTAAAATATTCAGAAATCTGAGAAGTATATTGTCATCATATTACCAATTGCAACACAACATATTTCAGTATGTGTCACCCAAGGGACACCGAGTAAACGCCCACATACAGGATGCAAAATTTAATTATTCATGTGAGTGTATTTATTATTGATTGTAATAATATGTGATTATATAGTTATTGTTGTTGCTATTGTTACCATTATTAGTTTTATTAATGTTATTATTGTAGCCAGCAGTGGTGTTCTGACTATTATGAATATTTTTGTGTTGTTCATCAAATTTCCTGCTTTTATTTTACTATTTTATTATTGCTTTTACTAGTTGTAATTTCCACATGATCTACTTTTATCGTCTCCAGATCATGTTCTGTATGTTTTGGCTCAATTTAAACATGTATTTCCTACTAATAAATTAACTTCTATTTAGATTTGAGAAAGAGAGGGTAAGTGAGAGCAAGAGAAAAAGAGAGAATCTAGTGGCAAAACAAAAACAATACCAGTCTGACAGGTGATATTGTGAAGTTAGGCTGACCTGAGATCACTGATGATGACAGGCTCCACAGAGAAACCAAAGGGCAGCTCAGAAACCTTCAGAGGCCCTGGGTAACACTCTCCCATCCCCTGGAGCAGCCTCTGTAGCACCCTCTATTGACCAAACCAGGGACTCGCACACATTCTGACCAACACCACTTAATGAGTGCACACTTAATAGTCACTTGTCCCTTATTACCATACACATATGATCAAAACTTGTAACTAAACATTTAAAAAACCTATGTTAACAAAACTGCAACTACACTGTATGTAACCAGTGTAGTATTTACCTGACTGATGGCGAATGAAAAGTGTAGCATGTACACTTAATTTTGTATGTGCCATTTTGCCACCCCCCTCAACAGCTTAATCCATTCCATGATCCAGCAGTGGGTTCCCCAACCCACAGCTCACTAATCCCTGGTCCAGACTACAGGTACAGGTGCCCGTGGTCCTTATGGAATTGTCTCCACAAAGCCATGACTTACTCTAATGTGTGCAACTGGCCAATAAACAAGACAGTGCCAGGAATCTCTGTGATAAATCCCCACACCTCTGCCTGGGGCTCTCTCTAATCCAAAGGGCCAAGGATTTGGCTAGGTGGGGCTGCCAGGTAACCGAATATATCTGAGCACAGCAATCTTCGCTCAATACTACAACACCCACAGAGCGCCTCTAAGTCCACACACTGAAGACCCTTTGGCTTCATTAGTTTTTGATTTAAGTGAGATCTACCAGAGAAGCAGAATGGAGTGGGAAGTTGTGGAACTGGACATCAGATTTGCAGGTTTGAATCCTAGTGTGGGGCATGGAAAGGAAGAGTAAAATCACTTCTTCACTACACATCCCGCTCTGTAAAAGAATGATATGTAAAAACACACAAACTGTGTAAATAAGTCCGGGGTTTGGGATATCTGCAATGCAAATATGTCACGGATGTAGATACAGGCATTCACTCACGTCTCTGCGAGGGAATATCATACCATGCAAGCATGCAACAGATATGCTTGCTCCCATCTCATTTGTCATTGTGGCTGGATAGAACACGACAAGACATTTTTTGCTTTTACCTCCAACACCACAGAGGAAGACCTGGTGCAAGAACCTTCCAGAAGGAGGCTTACACTGAAGCATTACACAATAACTGGTGCTTAAATGGTAGGTATTGCTGTGACTGGGGGGGGGTGGGGGTTTTCGAGGAGGCAATTAGATTACTTGCCAGATGTGAGAACAAAAAGCGTGGTTTTTACAAGGTGGTAAGGAAGAATCACCATATTGCTAAAAGACCAGGCCACTTGGTGAGCTTGAATATTCTACTGATGCTCTTACTGGGGACATCTCTCTTCCTGACTGCATTATTGCTTCCATATATGTTATGTGCACTGATCAGAACAAGAAAATCTGCTACACATATAACTAATGCGGTATTAGTCATACACTTGATAGACTTTATTTAATGACTCACTAGAATCTCACGCTATGATTCTTGCAACTCTTTCAGTTCCTTAAACTTTTCAAACACGCCTGGTTTACAGTAGTAGAATTTACATAACAGAGCAGCCAACTAAGCATGCCCATTGCTTTTATTGCTGAATTATCCGTACAATAGCGGACAACATCGCTTTGAAAGCTTTTCACTAATCTTGGATTTGAACACCACGCAAAAGATTCCGGGTGGAATAACACAGAATCATTTCTCGCTCTGAATTAACGGGACATTTGTTTTCAGCTTACAGCTCATATTTGGGCCATGGTTTCAGTAGATAAACACCACTCCAAGCTATAAAGCGATTGGGATAAGCTGGGAAACAATCAAAACTTGAATTGGAAAACAAAAGTAAAAAAAAAAAAAAAACCCAAAGAAAGGTTGGAATGAAATGCTGTTTCATGATGCGAAACACGCATTTTATCTCATCTGCTCTGTTACGCTGCTTCTGGATGGCCTTGCTTGTTTCCATATGAGAAGGCCTCCAGCTAAACTGTTTTGTTATCTGTCTTAAACTGTTATGTGACGTGCACACAAAAAACGCCTCAATTAAAATACAGGAAAATATTACACACTCGGTACATGAATAGTTTTCTTTATCTGAATGGTGGCAGCAGTAAGTGCATTAGCATATGTGCTAGGAGTCAGAATAAGACACCTTTGTTGAAGCACTAAAACATTTATGCAATTTTTACAGCCAAGATTTTCTTCAACCTCTTACAAATTGGGTTTCAGTTCATTATGAATAATCATAAGAGCAGATATATGAATGCATACCAGTAAATTGTACAAAGTACAACAGTCTGGCATATCTAAAATTTGGAAAAGTTCTACCTTGACGAAAACCTCCTTAAAATCAAAATACTGGGTAGTTTAGATCAACGCTTAATCTGTTTGTCTTTTTAGCTTTATGAAATTGGCCCATGTCGCCCATGCTACAGTTAGCATGAGTAAAATATCTCTAAACCGGTTTCAACCAGGCTAAAATCTAAACATTCACTAAGTCATCTGCATTAATACTACAAAATGTACTTCTAAATTAGCCAAACAGCCTGATAAAACCCTTATGGCCTAGTTATGTCATTTCAAACACAGAAAGGTAGCCTTCCTTGAATTAGTAATTACACATGACATATGTCCACCAAGGAAAATAACTTTAAGGTCATGCTGGTTGGTTGGTTTGTATGGTTTTGTGATATGATCTCGATGTCAGTTATGTGAAGCAGTGACTGGTTCTTGTAAAAGGTCTTAGGTGGGCTGGGGCAGAGAAGGTCTGCGTGCAGACTGCGGGTGGAGTGGGTTAGGTGTTTGTGGATACAAGCTCACACAGGAAGTGAATACACATGCAACATATGACTGAACCAAAGTGCCTCAATGAGATGCAACAAAACTCCCCTGAGAGTTGATGTATCTCTGAATGTATAAAGGTACATCATATCAGTTTCTCATTCCATCGGATAAAGTATAAGCATATTTACATATCTATGATTTTCAATATTGTAAACCTTAACAACACAGGACAGCAGATATTAATTAACTTTATTCATAGCTTTCTTCTTTTACTTGATCAAGTTTAGATGTGTCTCTCAATGCTTACCAAAATTCTACAAAAATATATATATTTCAAGGCTATGCCTGTAAAGGCAAGATTCAGAATGAATTCTACATTGCCACAGTGCCTGAAGCTAAGCTATAATACTCTGCAGTAATGACTTTTACTCAGAGTAATTCTTGCTTGAATGTCTGTGCACATGTTTTTAAAAACACATTTTTTTTCGAGAATCAGAAAAGCTGGGCCATAATTATATTTGATTAAAAAAACACTGGCACTGCTAAAATACGGAAACATTGCATGCGAAGTGGGGACCACAAAAACACTTCAATGAGAGAGACGGTCTTGGGATCAATCGAAAACAAAACGCTGTGGCGTGAGGCGCTGGAGAGGGGATTCAAAGCCCGAAACGATGCGTGAAGATTGAAATAATTCAAAACGAGACCTGTTGGGTTTACAAATAAATTCTTGCTGGCTTGAAAAATGAACCCAGTAAAGGAAAACAGCTGTTTTTTTTAACAGCAGAAAATATTTCTTTGTGACTCGACGGCCTGCTGGGTGCTAAGCGATGCATGCCAACTTGGTGATTTTGCCACCAGATTTAGAGAATTTTACAGTGTCCTAAAGATCATAATCTTCCTAAATTGCTGTATTTTTTTCACCAAACACTTATCTTCAAGAATGAAAAAAGCTACTTTTGCAGCAAGAATTGATAGCTTTTAGTCATGAAAAGCTGGCAAAAGTGAGTGCACAAGAAGAATGCTGTTGCAGAATGGAGGGTTTGTGCACACACTACAAACGAAGGCCAAGATGAAGATTCACAGCGCAGACAATGATACGACAATAAATTGTGCTCACTGAACAGCTTCCACAATGTGGTCAAATCCGTTAATTTTCTGTGACTGCAGGGAAGAGACCGGGGGTCAGAGATAGAGAAATTCTGCTGTGGATGGCATCCAGGGAAGCGCTGAGGAGTTAACGATTCCCAACTCTGCTCAAGACACATTTCTGTTCGGTCTCCGGAGGTTTGGAAGCCCACTCCAGGTGTTTTTACTTCAACTGCTGGTAAATTTGCCCTCAGCCGCAATTGCGCGCTTCTCATATAAAGGACTCCGTCTGCTCAATAAAAGCAGCTCTTGTGCGACTGTGGAAATGTCACCCAATACCTCAGACAGGAAGGGGACAGGAAGGTGGTTTTCACAGCAAACCTGCAAGTGAATAACGCAGAAGCACCTGCAACTGAAAAAAAAACATCCAAAAACAAGTTTTAGCTAAATATTGAGCTAGACAAGCCGTCCCCCGTACTAAACTACCAAACTCTAAATTAACCGGAAGGACAATCATCCCACACTCCCTTCGGCGGCCGTCCCAAGACTGTGGCATGTACTTACAGAAAATTAGCAGTCATTATTCTGTCTCTCTGGACTGTATGTCAAACCTACAATTTCATCTCAGGACACACGCATTAACTTAAGTGAAAGTACTATGCACAGGGAATTCAAGTATAACAGGGAGTTCAAGTATAACGAGTAAAATGGGGACTTCGGTACCACAGATTGGCAGAAGGTCCTGCTGAGAAGGCGTTGTTTTGCCCGATTTATAAATCCAGAGTGAGGAATTATGAGGTACAGTGCTGCATATCCCACTGGATGGCAGTAGTTAAAAACTGTGTGACTCATCAAATGTATTCTCGATGCAGTGTCCTTCACTCATTTGGGAGGACATAGAGAAGCACAGCTAGATTATTAAACTCTGCAGTCTGTCAGCTGAGCTGGTCGTTGTGTTAGAGGTGCAGAGCTGGGTAGACCACAGGCTACTGATAAGCCAGACTGAGTTGCTTTTGCATGATGGGATAGGGGACATCCTCCCAACCCAAACCCTCCCTTCCTGTGTGGCTTTAATGTCAATTGTGTCATCCCCTTGGCACACGAGACTACAGCCAACACTGCCCTAGTCGTAATTCAATTCCGCTGAACTCGTGACGATGTGTAAACACTGTAAAAAAAAAAATTGAGTGGGCTAGGATCTTTTTTTAAAGGATGGCAGTGAAAATGAAACATAAAAAGGAGGGTGGTCTCCAGGCAGAGCAGGGTGGCAGATTTGGGGGCGTTATGCTATCACAAGTAATGGAGAAGGGTTGGGGCCACGCCTCGTCCCAGCTCCGCTGCCAGGCCTGCCGCGAAAACAACACCGTCCCCTCCTCCCCTCCGACATACCATCCCCACCCCCTTCTTCAGTGCCTATTTTTGCTCACCGTTACTAAATTAGGAAGCCAGGGAGCAGCAGGGTGGCAGGGAAGGGGGGGTTGGGTGGTTGGGAGGGGGCTGGCAGAGGACACGAAGGGTACCGATCCGGATTCGCCGCTGGCTGGTGCTGATGCCGGTGCCCGTGCCAGCGCCCCGGCCATGATCGTTAAGAGCCGCCGGAGACGCTGAAATAGAAGCTCAGACTGGGAAACCGAGGCCAAAAAAAGAAACCCTGGACTCCAGGCCAAGAATCCCAAGAGACCCAACAAACAAACAGAGCTTTTCATGCTCTGCCAGGGGCAATAGGAAGCTGCCACTCTCAGGGGCTGTAAGGAGTCATCTAAGATTCAGCTCCGCTCTGACAAGGCTGAGCACTGCCCGTCCAGGTCTAAACCCCAGGTACTAGAGACGGCCAGGGAAGAGCTGCGTTACACAGACCCCTATGGTCCACGTCTGGAGAGTGAGCCCTTTCACCTCGCACAGAAATCCCCTTCTGCAGCTTGTTTGCTTGCTTGTTTGTTTGTCGGAGGTTGAGGTACAAGCAAGGGGTCGGACTGAGAGAGAGGGAGGGAGAGCTAAAGGAAGAGAGGGTGAGAGAAAGTGAGGAAGGAAGAAAGCGACATCACCTGTTGTTCTAATAAAGCCAGAATGAATTTTGACAGTCATGGAACAGGAAGAGAAAGAGAGGAAAGGGGGGAATGGGATGAGGGAGAAGAGCAAAAAGGAAGGTGAAGACATGAGAGAGAGAGAGAAAGAGAAAGAGAGAAAGGGAGAGGGGACACATTGCTGAACTGGGAACAGACACCGAATATTTCATGTCCAGGTGGTGTACCTGGAGGCAGGGTTTTCAGACGGTTATTGGCCAGTCTCAGATGGCGCAGGGACCGCAGTTGGCAAATCTCAGGACAGATGACCTGCAGGCTGTTGTCACTCAGATCTAGGTTCTGCAGCTTGGCAAGTTCACAGATCGCTGGGAAAAGGGAATGGAGGGAGCAGCAGGACGGCAGTTAGAGATAAAAACAGGAATTGCCCATAACATGTCATCTTACACTCAAACCAACCCAGTAAACACCATGACTATACTTAATTGCTAGCCCAAATACAAATGAATGTTAGCAAGACCTTACATAATGCAACGTATTGCCCATGCAGAATTACAAATGTGAAATATCTGATATGATGTAACAAGAAACAATACTGACCACAATATTTCATATATTGATACATACTTGAACCCCACCGCCCACCCTTCCCCCAAAAAAACAACTGTGCCCTTTTGACCTTTTAAATGCCATGGGCTTTTATTGCCAGATACACTTTTTATTTAATTTAAAGTATAATATAAATGTGTTTATTGACTATATGTAGCAGGGTTCCACTGTGAATACATTGCATTTTTATGGTTTAAGAGCTAAGTGATAACAGCGCAAAACCTATAGCACATGCAATTTCAGTGACATGTTCTGTGATTGGACGAAAGAACTACCTCAGCCAAACACACGCTCTCCTTTTGCACCAGCAACATAGATTTGTGTGTACAACATGCTATACCTATATGTGGTTTCACCTGAGAAATAGTCTCACATCTTTGAAAATTTTGCCTTCTTAACACTACCAATTTCATTTAAAAGAGTAAATTATGGCATGTGAGTGTGACCTATTTACAGTGTGAAATATTTCCCCTGAAAAATGGTGTTTCTTTGTGTTTTCTCAGGTAGGCTTTGGCCCATATTTTCCTGGGTAAAACCGGTGCAAAAAAATGGCGAGGCTAGCAAAAGCCACTGCTTTTCACTCATGCTGAATAACCAGTATTTATAACTCATATTGCAATATGAGGCCATATTAGTTACGCACATTAGAGGCCATACATATTTTCAGCAGACAGGAGGCAAAACAACGGTATACACAACAGAGCATTGTAAAACATGATACTTAATCACTTATCATCAAGGACAGTCTTTCCACAGCGCAACTTTCCCCATCAGACACTTGGAACTGATGGCCGAGAGCACCAAAACAGCGCACTACAACACTTATTTCATGTTATGGTGAGACGCGACAATTAGAGGCACAATGAAATTGCCAATGGCCAAATTGGTGAACCCTTTGGCTATAAACAACAACTTGAATGACGTGGGAATGAAATGCATTTTGGCTAAGTTCCTGACAATAATTATCAAGTCATTGTTAATTACATTTTTGAAGGTTTACAAATATTAGCAGTGTCTCACAACAAGAGAATTTATATTGCATGGACACAACTGTTTTTTCTTTTTCTTGCAATTTACTCCCGTCTAGAAAGCTAGCAGCCATCGCACTGATCGTCACAAACAGACACTACATTCAGCTGCAGGGCCTGCAAGAGCAGAACTAATCTCTAGTTCTCATAAAAATATAAATTAATAAATAAAATTGGGTCACCTCTGATTTTAAAGTACACAAACTGACTGCAGGTTCTTTTCAGTATGGGGGTTGTTTTTCGAAAAATTCAGATTTTTTTTCCATCTGAATGCTATGAGATGCAAGTGACAGACGCGAAGCTCTAAGCATCTTATCGTTTTTGTCTCAGTCCGATTACTCACTTACGCTGGAGTGAGTAACATCCCACACTGGTTCGCTCCCACTGTCGCCTTGGGCAAATGTAGGTCCACTAAGCTTGATATCAGTCAAGGACAGCGATAACCTTAATCTTCTGCTAATTAAAAGACAAGGGAATGCGGAGAGCTCTATGATCCACATACACGTTTTAATGGGAACACCTACGCTATCGGGGTCTTAGATGTACTTACTTGGCACTGTAATTCACGATTCAGCAAGTGGTCAAGTAATGCACATAAAACACAGAGAAACAAAACATCCTTACCTTCAGGCACAGTGACCATATTATTGGAGCGCAGGTACCTTTAGGAGATAAAAGAGAATTCAGTGAGGCTTTAATACCTAATCTTGTTTAGTTTTCACTCACAGGAGACAAAGCAAATCATTTGTTGAGAATATGTATTAATCATCATGTTTAAAAGCTCTCTACCTCTTCCTCTCTCTCAGTCTCACTTCAAACGCCCCCAGATTCTTTGTTTTTTTCTGTGTGCTACTAAACTAGAAACAGTGGTATGCTGGAAGCCATCCCAGGCAATGTGATCAAACAATGCCACATCTACAATGAGAAATTCTTCTGTGTTCAGAAATCTGTTAGGTACTGAACTACAAGTGCATTTTAAATTCTCGCCACCATGAATTTACAAGCAAAGCAACAGCATGTGCTCTCTGTTCTGGTTTGGCCTAATCTGATGACTGCCAGGTGTGCAATAATTATGACTGATTCTCTTCTGACCCCTGGTGGACATCTGGCAAATTACACATTTCTGGCATGGGTATGCTGCACACACTAGAAGTTGAACAACAAATTGCAACCATTAACAGCAACACTCCTAAACACATGCTTTTCAATGGATTAAAATGAAACATGACTGATACTGTACAGAGCGGCTCTGTCAGAAGAGGCACTACATGAGTGAAGGTTGGACCCAAGAGCTTGTTATTGCATTTTGAAGTCTTGCATATGTGAATAGCCGACAATGTCCCAGAGTCAGAGGATATGGGACCAATTTGGTTTCACCCAACCAGGGACAGAGAAAATTTAAGGGGACCAGAGTTCCTATTGGTTACTGCTACCCAACAATCCACCGGGTGCCTACAGGCTTCTGGTTGTCATAATTAAGAGTCATGCTTCTCCCCACCAATCAGGAACAAGATCTTATTGTAGGACAGTGTGGACTATAATGTATAAAATGGCTGATGGTTCATCAACAAGAGCAGGCCATGCCATGCCTCAGCCGTAATGCACCTTGTATGTTGGGCGAAACAAAAAATTTAATTCCAAACTGGAAAGAATAAACTGAGAAAAATGGAGAAGACATTGTAAGGCAAATTCATAACACTACACTAAGTTTTAATGTCAGTAAAATCAAGTGCAGGGTTTATGAACCAAAAAATAATTTAAACCGTATTTATAATAGCACAGCACAGCATGATAAAGGCACAGCAGGACTTCATAGTCACTGCAGCTTGTTAGCATGTTTCAGATTAAAATAAGCTAATTTAAGAGATAATATAATTAAAGTCATGGTTTTAACTACACATACAGCCCCCACAATGACTTATTGTCTGAAATGATGGTCTTCAGTTTTGTTATTTTTGTATTTTAAAGAGATTGTAAAGCAGAAACCTGAATTGCACATTGACTCCCATTCATTTAGCAATAAAACCTCAAAACGGCTTTTGACGGATTAATCAAATCTGCATAAACATGCTACTGAGAGTTGTGCAGAGACATAAGCCATTTTTCACAGGAAAGAAAAGAATAACCTTCATTGTTATGGTGAACTATCTCTTTAAGGTAAACAGTAAGTAGGTTTGTTTTATCCTGATTAGCCAAATCTCAACTAACATACTGTACAGTCATGTCCTTTTCATGGAATTCTAAAAAGTCTGCCTCTGACCATTGCAATTCACTAAAAGCGATATTTGTAATCTCTATGTAACTGGGCGGAATTCAACCAGGCCTAAAAAATTCTTCTCTAACAAAACAAATGAAGTCCCAGGCTTTTCAAACTGAGCAAATATATGGACCATAAGAGACCACCATAATTATGAAGGATAGAGATATCCACTAACTAGATTTCCACTTCGCTGGAGGAAGACTTTATTAAACGTCTCAATTAGAAAATGATTGCTACTCTCTGAGTGCATTACAAAAAAAATATGGCAGGCTGCACAACCTCACGCTCCTAGCCAATGGGGACCATGTTTGTAAATCTGCCCCAATCAGAAGCGTTAATGGAGCAGCAAGTAAGCAGCATAATCGCTCTCAGACCATGCAGCACGCTTCAATAGTCCCATCCCAATACAGGGGACTTTTTATGAGGAGCTCAGCAGAGTGGAACGAAAGAATGGGTTTATCCACATCATTTAGTGTAGTAATTATTATGAGATACCATACGACACTTTCTACTCTTCACTGAAGGGAGCCTCCATTAGAGTTGGAAACAATAAGGAGACTTGTGTAATAAAAAGACTGTGTGTGAAATATGTCTTTAAATTAAGTGCATTATGAAAATTCTGAATGTTAACATATGCAGACAGAATGTGATTCGTGGGGAGCTCCTACAGCACTTGTTCAGTGAAGCAATAAATATCCAAATCTAATCTGGAGTTTGTCCAGCATGGACTGTGTCCGGTAATCCCAAAGGGGTGGTACATCATTATACAGCATTGTCAAGGGAAGGAAAGTTTCACTTAGTAGCCTTAGAGGCTAACAACAGCTACTTAGGTTAAATGTAAAGCTGGAACCAGTCTCTCTCTGTGCAGCAATTCAAGATATGATAATTTACAGAGGAGATGGGTGAATTACCAGATAGATTTAAAGAAAGTTCAGCCATTTTACATTTGAAGTGTTGGCACTGAAACCTGGGATAAGATTAGAAAAACCTTCTTAATGCATTAAAAAGAATCACTGAACCATCAAATCAAGGACTTACAATGAAGAAACTCAGTATGGGATACTCACAGTTCAACCAGATTTGGGAGCTTCTGGGCAAGATTTTCTGGCTGTGGAAACATATAGGGAGGTGGAAGACAAATGAAAGTTGAAGTTAAACAGGAAGTTGCATAAGCAGGGGCTAATACATGGATTCATGGAATCAGCATTGTGAGAAATGTTGACAGGTAACACTTCACAGAAAGTGACTCATCATAACACTTTGTAAAAAAAAACTGCAGTGAGTTGTTTAAAGTTTGCTTGTGACAATTGATGCCTTATGTAGCATTTATGAGTCATTTATATGAACTTGCTTTCTCAGTTCAAATTGGAAACATCTGAATTCAGACATTTAGAACACTATGAAGGTGTAAGATATTTTCTTTGATTGTGTAGCAACTTAATACATTTCAGTGATTTTAAAAAAATAAGGCTACCTTTACTTTAGCATTCTGGGAACCATACGCACAATTCACTAAAAAGAGTGTATGCAGTATGAATGCAGATATCTGAATGTTTTGAGTGGAAATCCAAACCTAATCAATAGGGTCACTGAACAACCATCTAGGATGGCCTTAAGTCTATATTTAAATAAGTGAACAAAAATAATCAATGAGCATTATCAATAATACACACCATAACTAAATGATTTGTAGTGACTTAAACTATACAAATGCTGGCAGGGCAAAAAATTAATCATTATATTGGTAAGGATTTCTTCAAACTGATCTCCCCACTCAGCTCCCTTACTCATGGCAGACCCTAAAATAGTTTAGTTAGACCATTTATTTATTTATTCATTTAAGCACTCTGAAGCCAAGTGTCACCATCTTTAGAGGCTCAAAAGTATTTTCAAACAACTTTCAGTCTTGACTACTAATTATTTCAACAGCATTTACTAACTGATAGAGACTGTCTGCATAGTGTCACCTTATCCCTTCCATTCCAGTGAAGAATAACATATGATTGAATATTAAAAGACTATCACGGGGAACTCCAATACACATCTAAAATCAGTTTTCCATAGGTAAAATATGATGATGTCCTTTTAAAGACATGATAATATGTTTCACTGCAGCCCAGAAATGGCTCTTTCATAAGCAAACAAAATGTTATGGAACTCCAGTGTGGCGCAATAATGTAAGTAAGGGTGGGTGCACAGCGAGGTGTACACTGATTAGATTTCAGCAGGAAATGCATTTAAGGTTTTTTAGCCGTGGTCGCAGATCAGCTTCATCTCCGTGTGTCGGGTGATTTCCCACCAGGGTTGTTAGCGAATTCCACTTCATGTAGATCCTCTCCAGAAAGTGCAGGCCCTCGTCGCTCAGTAGATCAGCAGGAAAAATGTGCAAGTTCTTATAGTTCAGGAACAAGTTCTTCAGTTGCTGCTGTTTGGCCACGAATATCGTCTCGTACACTTCAAGAGCCATGGCGAACCGGATCACGCGATACAGCCTGTTTTTGCTTGCAAATTCAGTCCATTAGAAAACCTGAAAGTCAGAATTAGATTTGAACCAGTGCTTCTCCTTATTAAATATCTAATTATATTGAAATGCTCAGCATAATGTTTCATAGCCTATAACACCAACTACCCACATATTGCGTATGGGACCAATAATACGCATATTCAAACAACAGAAAAAGAAAATACCCCAAAATTGTATTGTTAACAGTGCCACCCTTGGTCTGGTATAATTCGGACTCAGCGTTTTTAACTGTCTACTGAGATAGGTCTTGCGTAACGGCAAGTACATTGTGTACCAACAAGTTGCTGACTTTGAAATGTTACGTTAGTACCACTGTTCAGAATTATCACCGTATGTATCTTAATGAATTTTCATCAAAAAGTATGATGTAATATTTGCCATCAACATTATTTGGCCCATGAGTGTAATTAGGTCAAATGGTTAAACGGTGGACAACACTGGTCGTTTTCTCCAAACATGTTTACTGAACGTTTTCTGTGAACTCGTTTCGAGATCAAACAATATATTTCAAAAAAACGTCAGTCAGGAACATCTGGACTACTTTAAGTTAGCCCGTGAAAACATTTTCATTCAAAAGACTGAGGTTAATTGTAACAAAAAGCTAACATTTAGGCCTTTAGTTCAGAGAACGTTTGTGACGGCAGTTTTTTGTACATGCACTGATGCACGGCCCTGGCAGTTGTTTTGTTTATCCTGTTCGCTATTCTTATATGACATCGCCTTGTAATTTAAGAAGTCAAAGTGGAATACCTGTTATGTGATCGTATGGCATGGTATCCCGTGTTTGTAGTAAAGCTGCCAGCTGGCAAGTTTTCAAGCTTCACCTGCACTTTCACTTCAATGTGAGTATTTCCTCAGCTGTCATTCGCCCAGCCAACTTGGGACGGCATTGGATAGTGCGGGTGGTGCGGCTTTGGACGTCATGTAACAGAGCAATTGGAAGTTCTGATTGCCCTGGTTGCTGAAGTTCCTTACGGTAAGTGCACAGCCGCGATGATGGTATTGGTAGGGCTACTTGTTGGCCGATAGCAATGAAAACCTGCTGTTGGGGATATAAGACAATTCTTATTTGTTCTGTCTCACTTAACTATGGAAATACACAGCATAACACCAAGTTTTTCTGTGACTAACAGATAGATGAAGTAACTAAGTTAAGTGCCAATTGGAGCAGATAAAAATATAAATAAAAACCATCAAAAATGCAATAAAAAAGATAAAAATTCAAAACTCAAAATAATGAACATAGTATTCCGCAAATTGACATACATGGCAAGAACGTCTGAATGAAGGTGAACTATTTTGCAAAATAACGGAATGTAGAGCGTGAGAACAGGCTCAAGACGACTTAGCCTATTCAAATAATTATTCTTCAGAAAAAGCTATGCGCTCCCCTATAACCCAGAATCCACCGCTTTACAGAAAACGGAAGTATGGAGAAAAGATCCCACCTTGGTTTTTCTCATCCCTACTGGATCGCTCGGTTGTTAGCTTGGGACGGTCGCGAAGGCGAGCGACCTGTCACCGAAATACAAGCACATGCAGACTTGTTTTGTTGACATTTGCTCCAAAAAATGTCGATCGAAAGCGCCCATGTATTCGATTGAGCAACTATCTCTTTTCTATTCAACCTGGCTGCACAAAACATCTCCTTAGCAACGAGAGTTTGAGGAAATCATTAAAACGAAACCACGACTGGAGTGGGTACTCTAGCTTGCAAAATGAACTCTTTTAGTTCAGTAAGTGATAACACATCCAGCCATCATGGGGACTGTTTAAATGAAAGAAGAGAATCGTAAGTGCATTTATTAAGGTAACAGAATTTTAAGCGTTTGATAGCATGTTAATCCTATATCTTAGCACCACGTAACAATTAGATAGATATATTTATTTGTTTAGGTTTTGCTTCAGATATGATTATACATTATTTTATTTAGTAGGCCTAGTTGTTAAACAGCACTCTTATATTACGTCGGTGGAGTGGTACAGTAATAACCGAGAATGTGGGCATACTACTCCAAAACCGATTTGGTCGCCTAGTAAGGTGATTACGTGGGTATACTAAAACCCAAAAACGTTTGTGTGGGTATAGCCTATAACTTATTCTCCGCATACGTCTATGGATATGCCATTGACTACACCACTGGGTAAATCTCGATTTGCGGCAATGTGAAGTGGATGTTATCCGACACTAACTGTACAACTTGGATGGGCTGGCAGGAGGGTCTGGGGCTAAAATGAGCTCAGGTGAATTGCGAAGACAAGCAACTGTCTACTAAAGATGCTTAGGCTGTAGTGAAGCGATGCTATTTCGCAAACCTAACTGTAACTACATGCATTTCGCAGCACCGCCGAAAGCAGCAGCGGAGGCTCGGGCCGGTCCACGCACAGCGAGAAAGGATGCAGCTCTCGGTCTCAAGTCGGAGTTGGGGAGATGTTGGCCGCAGCAATGACCGGCCCTGAGGAAAAGCTCACAGAGAGTGAGCGGAAAGCACAGGTCTTCGCCGACAATCAACAGGTAAACCAGCTGTCACTCATAGCACTGTGGTAGTTTGACTTTGTAACTGGAATACAAGTGCGGTTCCGGTGGTTTGTAATAATGTTGTTTGTCATATTGTTGAACCACTGAGCAGCCTAATCTGTTATGATGTAGATAAGAAGACAGAACAAAGAAAAATCATAATTTAACTGCTTAATTTGATAAAAAAAATTTTAGACATTGTATGTGGTCTTTGTTCAGCAGGGAAGACCCGTCAGAGTGGAATAGGTAGAATAGTTTTCTTGAGAAGATTACACAAAAGAAAAACGTACGAAAAATCCACGGTTTAAGTCAACGCAGAATAAATTGACATTGCATTTTAACCAAGTTTCTTTCGAAAATTAATGCACTAAACAGCGCCCTCTATTGATAGGTTGAACGTCCTCCCTAGTTCTTTACACCTATTCTTTAAAGTATGCACATTGGCGCCAGAACGCAGCAATTCATACATTTATTAGAGCAACGCTTAGATTGCCTCCTATCTCTAGAGTTTATCCAGGCACTGGCGAGGTGGGAGGGGTGAGGAGGCCTTTGGACCAGTATTTCAACCGATATATGTATACATTTAGAAAAATTAATATTATGTAAACATTTAATAAAATAACAACAAAGTTCTTTAGCTGATCTTTTCAGTTTCAGATCATAGGATAGATTAAGGCTTCTAGTGATCCTCCATGTAAATTTAAGCAAGAATCTCACAGTGCAAATTTCAAGTAGGCCAACCATTGATGAATACAAATGTTTCTTATTTTCAGAGTGAGCATATTGAGAAAATGTGTGCTCAATTCAATGAAACACCATACAGGAGCATATACCCTGCAAATTAATTACACAGCTAAATTATTAATAAAACAAATTGTCAGTACTGTAATTTAAAATAGGATGATTACATTAGTGACAGCAGTAGATAAAGAAAAATCTCTGCAAAATAATCATAACCTTTGACATAAAAGAGTTCTGATTCGCTTTGTTTTAATTCCTAATTAATTACATTTCATTCTGGCTGCTTGCCAAATGAAAAAAGGTCGCCTGTTTGAGTCACAAGGAGGTGAATTGCAGGCCCTTGATCACAGGCCTGCATGTTAATCTGTTTCCTCACTCTCTGCAGTTTGATGCCGCCATCCAAGAGAGGGCGCGCGCCTTAGCACTTACAAGACTGGTGTATGGAGATGGCCACTTGAAGCTGGCACAAGCACATGTCAAATTGGCACAGAACTACCTACATCTGAAAGGTGAGGCTCTCCCACATTTTGGAAATAACTTTAAGAGCTGCCACCTATGACTGTCACAGTAGCGACCAACAAGTGGGGTTTCATGAAACCTCACATGGAGAAAACTAGTAGGTTCCCAGTGGCTTGCTGAATTGAAGTGGTCATTGAAGTCTTTTCATTTGACAATGAGCTCTCACTTCTTTCCGCACTGCAGATGCAGCAGCTATTGGTGCCTATGTTGTTGGAGGATAGTGAAGTCACTTTATATTCAGTTTGTTCACTTAAAGGTACCCGACCAACCAAGAGTGGCTGTTGGAGAGCATTTAGAATAACAGATTTAACTGGCTTATCCCCTATGATTCCCTGGCAAGTAGCCTTGTCAATTCTGACTCCTGGCCATAGTTTGTAATGGGGTGTTTGGGACTCAAACACCCAGTCACAGGGCTCACAACCACACCGCAAACATATGCCTATACTGCATGAGCCACCCTGAGCCCCAAGAGAGTGAAACCTTTTGATTGGTTCAAACAAGTGTCTGATTGACAGCCCAGTGTTGCTTTGCACATGAGATGAGATTAAAGAATAGCTTTATCACTTGTTCGCAGAATGTCAGTATGCCGTAATTGTTTTTACAGGATGGGCGGCACAAGCAAGGGAGCACTCAGGCAAAGCCCGGAACATTCTGCTCCTCTACACTGACAGTCCCTCCGAGCAGAGAAATGAGAAAGCCGATTCCTTGAGATGCCTTTTCACTGTGTATCACACTGAAGGACAGGCTGCCCTGATCCTTGGTTAATATCCTTTTCAATCATCGCCATGGAAACAAGGGAGGGTGCCCCGGATGCGGGGGGCTGGGGGCGTGAGAGTGTGCTGCAGGTTCTGAACTGGGACCCGTCTTAATAACACAACAATAGATCAATCATCTTGCTGAGTTACAGACTAAGGCAACCGGTGAAGAGATCTTTCACCTGTTAACTTATATCTCTGATGCGCGGTACTGGCATATCATTACAGAACCAGGTGAGCGTTGCATGAACCCATCAACTCTTCAAACATTAATCAACAGTGACTCAAACATAAAGTAGAGAAGAATTGAATTAACATTGATTTTTATGCTAAAAACCAGAGAGGCAGGCATGTGTAATCTACACTGTAAATTCAACAACCGGGCAGGTGTTAAAATGTTAATTTGATGTTAAAGGAGCCCGCTTTTTGAAGTTATATCTGTATAACATCTCATGTAACACACTTAATAGCACCTGAATCTAACCTCTCTTCTTTATCTCGAAGCCAAAAATCATAGCAAATCCCATCCAAAACTCTTCCAGGTTTACAAATCACATAAACTGCAGTCAACTGTAGGTACTATTATTAAAACTTCAGACAAATTTAGTTGAATCTTCTGAAAAATCCTTGACCCTTCTCCCCTGCCTACTCTGGAAGAAGCAGAGGCTAGCCTCAGAATGGCAGAGAGGATCATGGGAGATCTCCAGCAGAAGGAGGGTGCGGCCCGCGAGGAGGAAACAGCGAAAACAGAGTTTGAAATTGCCACCGGCTTGTCCAGGTACAGCAGCTGCAGCAGTCCTTTTGGCAATGAAGTTGGCAGTAAAGCGTAGGCCTATTTTTACAGCAGGGTAAGCACATAGCATCAGGGAACCTCTAAAGTTACTTTCAAATGATCCCCATGGCAGAGATGCCAGCTGGTTTGCGGGACACACTTTGATATTTACCAGAAGCTTCTCGGTGTCTGTGTCACATGTCCTTCCCTCTATTTATCTCCTCTGATTCTAGTGGTGTTGGGTTCTGAGTGCTGGTCTTGTGGCCTTTGGCACTGTTCTCCTTCATCAGGTCCACTCAAACCCAATTGCATAAACAAAACAGGACATCATTAACTTTTTTATCATCGGTTATTAACTTTGAACTTTTGAAGCATGAGGCCCAGGGGAAATTGGGTTCTTGGGCATTTACACTTGAATTAGCTGGAGAAAATAACAAATGCAACCGTTATGCTTTGGCCACAAGAAGGAGCTCCTGCACAGTAAATTCAGCAAGTGGCCCTTTGCCTCAACTCAAGTGCAGCAAAATGACCAGACATGCATTACAGCAGTTTTTAATAATAGTATAAAAAGGACTGTGTTGGTACTTGAATATACAGTGGGTAAGTTGAGGTAAGGTGTGCAATTAAGTTAAAACGAATGCTCTTGCACCCCGAAAAGTTTTAGTAAGTCACACTTGGATTAACTCTTTCGGTCTGCTTACCATCACTATTATTGATGAGTTTTCAATCAGCTAATTTTTGCGAGACCATGCTTTTGATGTATATGCATTCTTTCAGCACCTGACGTTGCACAATGGATGTGTGAATATCACAGCAGTCCTTCTCGTAAATAACAGAGGAAAAGAAATACACTGTATCCAGAATTTGCATTTCACCTGTTTTATAGGCATTATTTTGTGTTTAAATGACCACATTTTTAGAACAGTCTTATAGGAAAAGTTATGAGAAATAAACATTTAATGTGCAGCCATCCTATGTGTTGACCTCTAGGTGGCGCATGTGGCCCCTTTTTTCAGTTTCAGTTTGAACATGTCTATTAAATAAAATGTCAAGGTCAGGCTTGCATCATCAAATGTATCATCATCTAAGTGCTTTGCAGAATTACTTGTCCAAACCAATTAGCAAAGGATGGTGTTCCCACATGTTTGTGCTTAGCGTTTAAGCGAGGCTTCGCAAGTTCGCATGTTTCAGCCTTGACAACATTACCTCGTGATAAACTTGTGCTCCTCTAGATAGTAATATATACATAAACGCTAAGCACCTAAAAGCTGCTGGGTTCACACCTACTCAATCAGCACACAGTATGTTCAACGTGTTTCTCCTTGCAATCAGATTGAAGTCTGCGCATTTAGTTATCTCATAGCATCTGTAGTTAAGTGCATGATAGTGGCAGTTCTAAATAATTTCAAACGACTGGGGCCAAGCTGGGCCCATTTTAGGGGGCCCATTATTCTAAGCATAACTACTATCAGTTTAAAAAACCGGGGGCAAGGCTTAATGTTAAAGACTGCTGCTGGCTCACGGTCACCATTAGGCATGAGTAAAGCTATTTCAGGCTGAATCTGACAGGCCAGGTTGTAGCGTAGGGTACATTTACTGTTCTGAGGATCTCACACCATCTACTGAGGGTGACTGTGTCGACTGATTCACAGGCTGTGAAGATGGGCGATTCTGCACACAGTCGATCGGGAAAGCACAGTTCTTGCAGGCACAGAACTGCTGTAGCTGCAGTTGAGCAGCGTGTCTTGCAGTTGTTTTTATGTCCTGCGGTAGGAAAAGGGGATAAAAAAAGATCTCAGCATCTCCATGAATATTTTATGAGTCTTTCTGCCGCTCTGACCTCCACTGGAACCTTGGATGTGACAGCAAAGCAGTTTCATCCAGATTGACACCGAGATTACGATCACAAAACAACAATCCGTTATCCTTTTGAATCAGTGAAACATTCATGAAAAATGTTTGTGCGGAAATTGTGTTTTTCAACAAAGACTAGGCTATGAGAACCAAATGAATACCATTCCTCAAAAATGCTTCAGTCCTGACCCTGATCCTTTTACAAGAAAAATAGTGTTGCCTGTTGGTCTTTTCGTTGAACATGAATTTATTGTGTATGCACCTTTAATTTGAAGGTATAAAAGAAGACAATCAGAAAATCAAAAGCAGCGTTAACATTGAATATGTAGTAGGCATAATCCTTTTTGTGTGTGATTTGCAATGTTACTGTTCTTTTGATAGAAATGGCAGTGAATGATTGTCGCTGTTAGAGACTGCAGGAAAGAATAAACAAATTGAGTCAATGCATCCACCCGTGTGAACACAACAAAGACAAGAACATTCGATATCACCTGGGTCTCTATTGATCTGTTTGTTTGTTTGTTTGTTTGTTTGTTTAGAGGTTTAGCCTGAGTCCTGTTTCACCACAGCGTGGCAGAGCTGTCAGCAAAAGAGGCAGATAACAGATAAAGCTTTAGGTTCAATGCTCTGGTGGGGTTTGGCTTTGAACCATAGAGCACAGTTCTCTACAGGTACTATATCAGTAAAATGTCTGATATTATTTACAGATTGTATGTATTAAATAAAGTGTAAAGTTTATGTGGTTGTAGTTAAGGGTGTCTGTATACAAATGTAATATGAGATGAACAGGTGGGAAAGTAAAACCGAAATATGTATGTTATATGGAGAATAAACCCTTACCATGTGGCACACCATCATTGCTCAGGTAGTTATATACAATAGAGTATAAAAGTTGCCTTTGATATGAGTCCCTCATAAGAGAATATAGGGTGTGTTGCTGTAATATACATACAATTATGGTGTGTAACAAGGGGAAGGTATTTCAAGTATCAAAGATAGATGGATGGAATAAGAATTCTGTTCTGAAGCCAAGAGGTGAAATAGGCAAAACCAGGCAAAACAAAGAACATTCAAGTGGACCACTGTCCCAGCTGTTCTCCTCCTCATGATCAGTTTGTTTACTCATTCAGGAAAAGCGAATAAAATGTGCAGACGTGCGCCACTGTGAAAGCTAACTAAATCTGACCCCTTTGTTGGTGGATGATGGTAATTTGGCTTGGTGTGGTGGAGGGTAAGCCTGCGGCGTGTTTCGGAGGCCAAACACAAATTGCAGAACAATGAAACCATCAGAAAGCACTTTCAGGTTCAGATGGAAACTTCCTCTACCTTATCTGTGGGCTTGGAGCGGATGGTCGGTCGGTCGGTCATCGGCGCTGGCGTTGAAGAGAACCGGCCTCCTGGTCTCACAGATCATAGGGTTTACAGATACGTCGTTACTCTGTTAGCCACATTTGACTGGGCTATCTTTAACCATTGCACTTGTGTTGCATTTATGCAGATATTAAATATTAACTGCCAGAGGATGGTGTTCTGCATTGAAAAATAGTTGGTCTTGTAGCAGTGTTGTTGTGGTTTAATAACTGGACCTAATAAAAGGCCATTTCTGAGAACATGTCCCCATTTACACCATAGTCCAACACATATAGCTATTCATTTTATCATTCTGTACAGCTTCATAGTTTGAAGATACTGTTTTCAAATTGAAGGCTGGAACTCAGGAGGGAGGTTGGTAGTATGATTCCACCAAAATTTTTTAGGGGTGTTTGGTAAGAAAGGTTTTAAAGGAATTAATGAGGTAGAGGACTATTTTGGCAAGTTTGCTTGTATGAATGTGTCTGCTGAGCAATAGAATTTGCTAGAAACTAGCTCCTGGAGTCCTGAAGTTTTTCCATTGTAATTGTCACTAAACCTATTGGGAAAAGCGATTAAGATCTGCGCTCCTAGTGCACAGCACTACGATCAATTCAGGGTCTTACCATTAGCCGATTAGAGGTTGCTTTATGTGGAGTCTATGAAGAGGTGGCCGCAATTTGGGATGTCACCCTACATCTTGTTAAATCTGGAACGTCTCAAACAGTGAATAGTATAGTGAATGCAGTTCTACCTGAGAGTCATTTCTTTGAGGTAACTTGCAGCTCTGTTGTTCTCAGTGGCAGAATTAAATTGGCTGAGATGCTTGCTGTATACAGGCCACCCTAAGCTGCCCTTGTGTCACCTTGTTACGGTGGTTTTCAGTGACAGAGCTGGCGAGCGTAGGATGTGAGGCTGGCCAACAGCAGCGGTCTCTGTTCTGGTTTTTCACTCGGGCTGCAGCCCAGTAAATCACATGTTCTTTAACTAAACAGGAAGTCAGTAGTGTGCAGGCAAGACACATGATATCATTGTGGAAATGCAGGCACAGATGGAGAACAAAACTTGTCTGATGTACCTATAGTGCAGGTGGAAATCCATAAACATGTTATACCCTCATCCATCCTTGTGAGGTATAAAAAGAAGAACCCGGAATGTTCCAGATTGGTCTTTTTGAAGTTTAGGTTTTCACTGAGCCCCCTTTGCTGCTGACTGTTTTCGTGAAGCAAAAAAGTACAAATTCCAAATTTGTTTGGAACGGGTTGTCAGTTTGAGTGAGGTGGTTGTTTGGAAGTTAATACAGATGTACTGTACACAATATATCGCCAGCTCTGCCCAGTGCAAAGATGCTGGTCATTAAATTCAGGGATAGTGGTGCATTTTGCTGGCACAGGAAGGCAGTGGTGTTGTAGGGCACTGTGTCATAAACATTGTTTCACAGGTTTTCTTGACACAGTGGGCACAGTGTATAGTGATGAGCCACAGATCTGCACAGCATGTCACCCTGAAACATGAGCAGCACGACTGGCGACCCAGACAGGATTCACTGCAGAGCACACACAGAGCCAGAGCAGCGACCCATTCCCCTGGCTGTTTGCACACAGAGAGGACGGCATCATGTGACCTGAACATCAATAATAATAACGATGGGTGCAAGTGGGTGGAGTTCCTCAGCTCTGCAGCATGATAGCGCTGAAGGTATAAAACTGTCAGTCAGGAGAATAGTGATGATGACACCGCCGTCACTGCTACCCATAATACTCTCCATCACTCTCCAATAACTCCTCCATATAATCTGTCTCATTCCACTGGAAATGTCAAAAGTACAGTACAGTTGGGACTCAACTTTTGATGCTGATATAAAATACAAGTATGTCTTTCATGTTTTTTTTTTTTTGGAGGAGGGGAAGGGGTGCTGTAAAAAAACAAACAGGCCAAAGCCAGGTTATTTAGCATGCATTTCTTCCTGGCTGAGTCGGTGAGAAGTGAAGGGTTGAACTGCCAGACTCCTTTTGTATTCTGTGCAGTCCGTTTTCGCGAGGCTTAGCCACGGCAGCGGGTGTTCCATTAGCTCTGACTGTGAAGTGGGCCAGACGTTCGCTAATGAAGCCGCTCTGTGTCCTGTGTGGGGGGCTGTATTAAATTTGTAGTCTATTAGGCACTATTAAACCCTCAGGGAAGAGAAATTGAGAAACAGGTCTTCTCCGCAGTGATGCCAGTCTCCTGTTACTTAACGCTGCATTAAGCTGTGAGTGGGGAAACCAAACATGTGTGACTACTGCATAACTGCTTTGGACGCCCAGCTGTAACTGCTGCCATGGTAACCTCACAGATGCTTTTCTCCTAAGGCTGTACAGTATCCATATTCAATGTTTAAGACATTTATGTGACCCTATAGAGGTCAACAAATGTACCATTCTTTTAAGTGCCGAAAAGAAATTATTTGATCTTCAAATGGAGTGATGTCAGGTTTCTCTTCCAGTATATATAATTGAATATAAAGATGAATTATGAATTATTTTTTGTGACCCAATACCAGGTTATCATATACAAACTCTAGCACAGGCTCAGTTAGGAGGATTTAGAATGAGAATTTAGCTCTTGTTTATAAATGTATGTCTGTATTGTGTATATGTATATGTACATCCATATTGGGTTGTTTTTTTTTTTTAATTTGTTGTCTAGAAAGGTGTTGACTAAATTAAATAAAATAAATTGATTAAATAATGCTGGTATTATAATAATCATTATAATTATTCCAGGTCTTTCCCAGGATATATTATTTTATGTGTTATTGCAAAATATTAAAAAAACCTTTCAAAACCATGGTAATATATGTTCAATCTTAAGCCTTTTGAGAAAATGTGTTACCTGTGAAAGTACAGTTTCAGTATGTAAGTGCTGTATCTAAAAATAGACAGATATCTTAGGAGAGAAATCTAATTCCAAGTGTAAAAGAGCCGTTATCTTAAAACATTCTCTAACGTAAGGTGTGACAGTAGCCAGGTGTCTTCAGGGCAGATGTGTAAAGCTGTATTTATACTGGTAGGGTGTGACTAAGGCCAGGTGTCTAAGGGTACATTTGTGTCTCCACGTTCCAGGGTGTACCAGCGGCAGGGACGGCCAGAGGAAGCACTGTGTCAGTGTGAGAGGGCCTTGCGGCTGGTCGAGGGCCGGTTAGGGCCCAGCGAGGCCTGCGCGGTCTACAGGGACATGGCTGCCATCGAGCAGGCCGCCGGCCGACTGGACAGAGCCATACAGCACCTCCTACAGGCAAGAAATCCACTGATGGATTCACGGCAGGGGAGGGGTTTGTGAATCTGGATTTATAACTCGGTAACTGGGTGTGGGGTTCAAATTGGGTGGAGTCCTGCTTCTTTACCCTTGAGCTAAGGCCCTCACCACCATATTGAAAGTTTTATAAGCTGATATTTAAATAGATGAAGCAAAATATAAAGTAAATCCAGAATCAGCAGATAGACTGTCATGGTGCTCAAACTTTGAACAATAAGCAAATTAAATTTTAAAAAACTAATTTCATGATACAATATAATTGGAAATTACAGTAATAAATGAAGGGACCTTGTAGAGTACATTGGCACACAGGTTCTTGATAGGGGTGGGGTTGATTTTACCTCATTTTGGGGATGGGGTCTTCTTTCTCTCAGGCACATACCGTGGCTCAGAGTCAGGACCCAGGGGGCGTGGAGGAGGCCCACATCGCTCACAGCCTTGCCTTGGCATATTCCACATCCGGCAAGCCCGGGCACACTGGTGAGTCGAGTCACTACCAACAGGCAAAACAAGTCCAAACCCAAAGCCCTGTGTCAGTCCATTCATATCAATTAGAATAGATGTAACTGGCCACTCCCCTTCAAATTGGACTTTTTACCAAAGTGAAAACACCACCTTCCAGTAATGCAGGTGTATCACCATTCATACTCTTCTGTGCCTGTCTCAGAGGAATGCGTAAGGTGACTCAAATCTCTTTCACTTGTGAAATGAAATTACCTATAGGCCACTCTGCCCTCAGTATGCTATATCTATGGCTATTGACAGACCAGAATGATAAACACTGTGCCGTGCACAGTTAGGAACGATAAACACTGTGCCTTGACTGTGCTCTGACTCTGTGCGCAGACACTGCCCTGCAGTTCTTTGAGGAGAGTCTGGGAGTGTACATGAAAATGCTGGGACCACAGGATGCGCTCACTCTGTCAGTACAGGATGACCTCTGTCGCCTCTTCCTGCTTACCGGCCAACAAGAGGTGAGGTACCCCACAGGCCTTCCTGTCACGACACAAGGATCACGATATAGCATTTATTGTGATATAAGGGTCATGATGCAACACCTATACAGCTGTACCCGTGTCACAATACAAGGACAGTAATCATGACACAGGGATCATGATAAAGGACATGTTGCCCTTCAAGGGTCATGACACAGAGTACATCAAAGTATCTTACTGGTTTTCAGCAGCATGCCTACGATATCAGGTTTAGGAATAACCTGGTGTACTATGCATCGCGGCTAGAGATGAGTTCTCCCTCTGCCGCTGTAAGTGATCCCATTCCCTGCCGTAGACCAGCATATCATGGGGTTTCTAACTAAAGCCGACATGCTGCAGCAGGCATGGGAAGCTGTGACTTCATGTTGCCCCTATTGCTTAATGCCACCGAAGCAAAAGGTGCAACCAGCCAGACTAAAAAAAGACATTTCAGCGAAAGAGAGCGCGTCTGTTTGAATATGGGGTTGGTGTCTGTGCATTTGGAGGAGTGTGTATGTGGGTGGTGTATGTGGGGAGGAGCATGTGTGCATTGCATGTGCGTGTGTATTAGGGCTGTGTAATATATATTGTTTCAGCATCATCTTCACGATGTGTGAATATACAGTAGTCACATTGCAGGATGTGTGATGTCAAGTAAGGCAAATTAACTCAAACACGTCATGCTACAACTGTGTTGCTGCTTGATAGAAAATGAAAACTCACACGGTTCTCATTTTCCATGACTAATCTACAAGAGAAGTCTGTCTGATATAACATTATTTACTCTGTTTTAAGAGTTCTTGGATACATGGAGTTTGTTGCTAGTGAATGACATGCAGGCTCTGCATGAACAGCAAACCACCAATCAGAATCATTCTTGATCAGTTTATCAAACAACCAAAGCAGGCCTCGACCCTGCTAGTCGTCAACCACAATCTGAAAATGAGCGCAGAACAGGAGAAAATCACTGTAAAGAAAGATTTGGTTACTAAAAGAAAAGCTACATCAGTTGTTTGGAATTATTTCGGCAACAAAAAAGATGATGTTGACGAAAAACAGGTACTTTGTCGACAGTGCCTTGCAATTGTTGCCACAACACGAGGCAACACGACTAATTTGTTTCATCATTTCAACTGGCACCACAAAGGTCTGTATGAGGAGTGCAAAGCCAGATCTGAATGCCATCCAAAGCAAAAAACTATTTTGGATGCCTTTGTGGACTTCAGAGAATAAAGTAATTTTTCAGCTTTTTCTATTATTATTTTTATTTTCTATGCAGATGCCCTCCCCTACAAAATTACCCCAATCATTCTATGAAGAGTCATTCTTTTCAAATTTAGCTATTTAAGTCATCTGGTGAAAATTCCAGTATTTTTTCATATTGCAACATATATATTGCAGAAAAAAAAATAGCAATGTCAGTTTTTTCCAATATTGTGCAGCCCTAGTGTGTATGCACGCATGCATATCTGCACATAATGTATGTATATATACACATATATATGTATATTCATGCATTATGTATATATATATGCATGTGTGCATGTTTGAATATATGCATGTCTGCACATATACTGTATGTATGAATGTGTTTCTGAAATTATATTTCTCCTCTTGGTGTTCCAAGAGTGCTGTTAAACTCCAGAGGGGATCTCTACCAATGAAGAGGATCGTGTTTGGGGATCTGAGCCCGGAGGTGGTCGACACCCTGCAGCTGATTGGTGGAGTGGAGATGACCCAGGGGGACATGAGGCGGGCCCACAGAACCATGAGCAAGGTAAACCCCACCGCCATGGTTTCGACCTAGAGGGGCCAGGACTACAATTTCAGTAGAGGTGACCCTCTCGCTAAAAATGTAAGAATTAGACTTCATCCACTGTCTAAATGGACTGAGATATGATTACTAATATTGATATTGGGGGAATGTCTTTAAAAAAAAGACTTCCATCTCATATTTTTACTTTTTCCTCACTTTTTTGGATGCCCAGTTGCATCCATAGACTCTCCCTGGAGTACCATATTAAAGTGTGATGTTGCGCTCCTCTCACAAACATGTTTTCAGTCAGCCAGGCCTCAGTCATGTCCGAGATAACGTTGTTGACAGCTGCCAATTATAGAATATAGAGGCTGACCGCTAATGTTCCCATTAACAGCACTCACTAATGTAACTTTATATGTGCAGTATGCCGTAAATATTTCACGTTCAGACTAAAAAGAGAATGAATAAATGCCAAACATTCAGTTAAACCCATGTCCAGTCTTAAACGGCCCCAAGAGTTAGTGTTTGCGTGAGGATATCTTGATACTTTTTGTTCAAAAAACTTGGTTTTAGTTAAGATATTCTATGTTCTACTCTTTGTTTTAAAGAAAATCTTTCACCAATTAATTTAGTTTACTTAGAGAAAGACGTGAACTGAATAGAGATTCAATCAGGGCATGTGTATCTTTCAGTGTTTAAGTACAGAGACAATAAAAGAGCCTCATGAAGGTTCTTACTGAAAGAAACAGGCCTAAATAAATAAACTGCTGTAATGCTGACAGTGATTAAATGTCCCCATTGCGTTAGCGATGTTCTGGCACAGTGCAAATACTGACAGACAAGGCCTTTCAGTGCAAATTTCCTTCAACAACAGACACCTTCACGTCCTTTTATATTCTGCCTTGGCTATTGAGTAGAATAACTTTAGGGAGGGGGAGAAAAAAACTCAATACCATGTATCCAATATCAAAAAACTCCAAACTGAAATATCACTGTGATGAGAGGGTCCTAGATACTGGTAATAACAAGACTGTAAGTTTAGTGGGAAGGCTGTTGCTGAGATACCATGTTATTGTTGCTCAGTGGCGATCGAGGGGGAGGGAGGGCTAAGAGTACCCCTGTCTGAGTCACGGCTCCCACGATCTGCACTGCCTGGGGACCAGCGACCTTCCCAAATTACCCCTGTCAGATACCACAAGCAGCACTGAGATCAGGTTCTTTCATCCGTAAGCATGACAACAGCTGTGTAAGGGCAGAGCTTGCAAATGTAGAAATCAAGAGTGGATTCCAACATGTTGGTGGGGAGGCTGCTGGGGGGTCACAAAAAAGAACAGGAAATTTTAGTGAGCCTGTTTAAACATTAAATATCCGGCTCCTCCTGGGTTGTAGGTCTACACGACGCACAAGACCTTGGTGCAGTGACCCCAAAAAATGTATGGAATGGGATTGTGACTGTAACAGTGTTGACAGTGGTTGGGATTCTCACTGGGGGTAGTGCACAGTTGGTTGTGCCATCCACACTGGGAGGGAGAGTAGTCCCCACCACAAGAGGGACTCCTCTGGAGTACCAGCTGTACATCTGCAGCACAGCAGCTACACAGCTGTGGTGAAGGACCATAGGGCGGAAAGAAGCCACAACTGGCAACCCACGCTTCAGAGGACATGTGAACTAGTCTCTTCACTTTTCCCAAATGTAAAGAGAGAGTGTGAGCGGCAGAAACAGTTTACAAATATGATTGCACAGTAACAATTGGGTGAAAAAAATCATAATAAAATGAAATGGAAAGGCAGGGGTATGGAGTAATTTTTCCTTAGATGAACAAGCTGTGCATGGAAAAACGAAATCTGTAATTGTCCCCCTGTACCCCTCTCTGTTCAGACAAATCTTCCATTGCATCACCCCTAGCAGAAAGGAAGAGTGGAGGGGAAAAAAGTCAAAATTTCCTTCTCTTTTATCTCTCCCCAACATTCGGGGATCACCCAAGTTCTGCGTTTTCCTTGCTGTAGGAAAAGCCCAGTCAGCATGCTGTAATGTCCGACAATTGTATGAGTGGAAAGTGACCTTTTGCTGAGTTACGTAACTGGCAACCTGGATTGTGTGTGTCTACCTGGGGGAAGTTTGTTTTTTTTACTTGTTTTTGAAGAAAGCTGGGAGAGTATTAGTCATTGTGATGTGCATATGTAAACTATAAAAATTGTGATGTTGTTGGTGTTTTTATAGCAATTGGACTTTTCAATCAGGTTTGATTTTTTCAATTTTAGGGTCAGTTTTAGGTATGTCTAATGGGTCGTTATTTCCCAGAGGACAACAGAGGGTGCCTTGCAACCTGCCGCAAGATGCCGAGATTGTTCACGCATTAACATTCAGGGGGAGGGTAGAGTGTCGTCCCAAGCTGTCCAGGAGGTCATTGTGAGAGGGGAGGGGAGGGGAGAGAAAAGGGGGTTTATTTGTGGATGTGAAGTGCACTCTGGGGATGATCTGGACTTGTTTTGAAGCTCTTGTGCCAAAAGGCCGCAGCACTCTCAATTTCCTGCCAGTAAACCACCTCTCCCTTTTGGCCCTTGAGGTAGCTCCATAACAAGCAGGCAAATACTGGTATGCTCAGGAATGCCACGCCCTACTCGCCCCCTAGCCCTGTTGGGCAAAGGGACCCACCTAATAGTTTGTGAGGTAGCGGGACAGATTTAGTGTATGGGGCAATCACAAGAAGGTCATGATAATGAATAGTTTTTAAGTTTGGGTTATTCCAAAATTAGCAAAAACCATCATTAGCTGCCTCTGTATGCTGGCTTCGGGTGCCCATTCAGAGAAAGAGTTTGTTGTGTGAACTCATTCTGGAGGAAAGGAGAACAATGTTGGCATTTTTGTGTGTGATAATTAACTGGGGCCAAATGAAGAAGGCAATAAAAAGCATCCAATATTATATTTTGTTTTCAACGAGATCATTTTGTCAGTTAAAGGAAATAAAGCAAGAAATATTTTTTTATTTCAGTAAATGGACAATTTCTTTTTACGTTATTTGGCTTTTGGCTGAGACTATTTTGATAAAAATTTGATGATTACTGTCATAAATTAATTGTATTATATGGCAGATGTGTGAATGTATTATTATGGATTTAGTCAGGATGCAGGTGGTATGAATCTCGGTGGAGATTAAACAGTGGTGCAGGGTATGCAGGAGTAAAATTGAATTTTTTGATATAAAATGAAAGCCTGCATGGTGCTGAAGCATGGAGTCATCTGGAATCATGTGGTTAAGCATGATGTGCTCTTTCTCATGCCCACCATTCCTTGTCCATCATCCCCTACCCCCTTTACCATCCAACCTCCCCCTAAATCACCGTAGTGCCTTGATATTCAGAAGCTGCTCCTCGGGACCCAGCACAAGAAGACGAGAGCCACTCAGCGAACGGTGGACATGCTGTCAGAGTGAGTCACTGGACCACGCCACTCACCACACCCACATTCACCAAAACAATCATTATCTATGTCCTTTTCCACAAAATAGTATCATGTCTCCAGCCATTTGAGGAGGTGGTATGTCCACAACTTTGATATTGATGTCTGCACAAATGAAATTTTATATCTAATGCTAATTTTAAAAAACAATCAACTACAACTAAAACTTAAAAGATATTTTGAAAAACCTACAGTAAGTAACACAAAATTTTATGGTGGAATTAACATCAGCCTGCAGGATATATCAAAGTTGTTGGATGTGTGGTTGACTATGCTGTGTGGAGTGGAATGCATCACAGTGTTAACCCACCTTTTTAATTTCTCTGCAGGGCCCCAGAGGTTGCTGGGAGACAACAGAAAGCAGGCAGCCTGAAAACTAGGCCTCCTTTTTGTGCAGTTGTACCTTCCCACAATGCTTTGGGTGGCACAAATGTCACTCCATCTGACTCTTAAAAGGAACAAAAAACAAAAAAGCCCCTCTGTCAAAGCACTAAATTAAAATGGTGATGTCCGAAAAACCAGTGAGCCAATGCAGTGTCTGCCCTCTTACTCACCAGAGCGAAAGAAGTGGACTGTGTGTGGAACGAGGCAATATATATTTTATTTTTTTAAAGAAAAGGACGTTCCCCTCTGTCTCATGCTCCCGTTGGATGAAATGAGCGTCACTGAGGCCTTTGTTCAGATCATTGCTGTGGAAACACGCGTTGTTCCTCTGAATAGGGAGCCTCTGCAGAAGAACATATGGTATGGTGTCCATGCATATTTGTGCAATTGAGACATTGAAGATTCTGAACCATTTTACTGACAAAGGCAAAGACTCAACAGACAATATTACACAATTTTTAATTGATTCTCTTTTGCTGTATCAATTAATTTTAAACAATGAGTACAAAGCTGATCTTTTATAAGCCCTGCATTAATAATAGTTTTTAAAAAAGTAGGTTTGTATTTGCATCTTATAATGTCCATTTTAATCCGATTCTCAATGACCAATTATATGAGACACAAGATCCATTCTGAAAATGTTCATCTGTCCGCAGTGTTCTTTGTGTGCTTAGGGAGCGTGCGGTGCAGTCTGGGAAACAGTCATCTAGTGCTGAGCATGCAGTTGTGCCTTTCAACATATTGTCAAATTTTAAAATTTGGTTTAATTCCTTATATAACCACATGTGAGTGAAATTGAGTCTGATTTGAAAAAAAAAAAAAAAAAAACAAATAACTGCAAATGAAGACTGGAAACAATAAGCATTCTCATTTGTTTGTATTATGTAATAGTACTGTTTAAAAGACTCGGCACTAGTTGCTGTAATAATTTGATTTTACTAACAGGAACAACGTACCTGGAAAATGTTTTTGATTTAAATGTGTAATATAGTGGTACTTTAAGCATTCCAAATAAATGTGAGGCTGCAAAACCCTTTTATAAAAGATCTTTGCTGTTTTGAACTCACAGTGACGTTGCAGGCTTAGGAGCAAATGTCACATGGGTGAAGATGACTTGTGGAGTCCACTTCCGTTTTTCCAAAAGAAGTGTGACAAAGCCTGCGATGGGTCTTAAAATAACCATGGCTGTAGCTGGTCCTCACCTGCTGATCCAAGGTCAACGGTCACTCAGGATTAGACTGAACCTAGCACTTAACGTCACAGTTGGGGCCAGTCAATCCTTGTGCTTTCGCGGTTCATCCTCAACTGTGACCACCCATTTCAGAGTCAGTAACATTTGTTTCCTGTTCATTTTTGACACAATGCACGTTGTAGTCACACTAAGAAATCCTGCCAAAATTAGCGGCTCTCACTTAATTTTAATTTTTGAGTTCAGGAAAATGTAAAACAGGAGCACTGAATAGTGATTATTGTGTAAAGAAAACTTACAAGGCTTGCAATGGGTAAAACATACTGGACTTGCTATTCAACCACTCTCAAACGTGTGACAACAACCGTGAGAATGTGTATGCAACTGTGTGTGCATCAAGATTACATTTCTCCGTCTTAGTAACACAAGATGTCTAGATAAGTACTCTTACAGCTATGTAATGTAATTAAAGGATTAAAAGATCGCAACTGGAGGAAACCGAAGGAAAGACGAAGCATGTTCCTTACTGAATACAAGTATAGTAATGTTTTCAACTTTTACATTCAATGCGTTTAAATCAGAGTTCAAAATGTTGGACACTTTTAATGAGCTAACATAAATTGTGTTTCATATGTTACTATACCTAGGGTATTCCTTTAGAAAATGAAATTATTATTAAGAGATTAACCATTTCTGCACCAGAACTTTGAATTCAGATAGTGTACAAAACCAATGTTAAACCTCAAGACATTCAAAAAAACACCCAAACGTTAATCTGTTAATGCTGGTATATAAGAAAGCGTTAATCTTTTTGTAAGACTAACATATTTGAACCTTCTTAGTGGAAGGTAGTTATAAGTGTTAATTTTGTTAGTACTCTTTTTTTGTATGACCAGCACAGGGACAGACTAATGCTCAGTAGTACTAAATTAAGTACAAAAATATATATTTAAGAACAACAGAAAAACAAAGTATCCTGCAGCAAGAAAAAAACAAGATCCCTGTGAAACCTTGCACAGCAGAAAATGTAGCTGAAAATTCCACTAAAACAATGACCAAACATACATTGCAAGACACACTATAAAATAGATTTTTTTCCTCTTACAATGTTAAATCAAGATTATGGCATACATATCCTGACATTCACCGTAGCCAAGCTCAAACCAGATTGTATAGTGTTCATTGCTGGCCTGATGAGTTATAATCAAAATACAAACAAAAATATATAGTTTGACTTAATCGATTTTGGGGAAAGATGCAACAATAAATTTTATTTAAACTCATCTACCTATTCTTCCATAGCTGTTTCCAGGTATATGGTGGCCACTTTCTTCTCCTGGATAACCTTCAGCTGCGGGTCAACAAATTGGGTCGTCATCACTTGGCTGAATTCCACCGGCTCTGCAGCGAGGCCCTCCCACTTCCTTGCCTCGCTCTCATGGCCTTGACTGTGGGTGGACTCGTCGCCATGACCCTTGGTGACGGTCATTCTCTGCATGTAGCTGTATACGGCATCACGCACCTCTCCGCTGTCAGGTCCCACATCCCCCAGGTCTTGTGAGAATCCTTGGAACTTCTGGGCCCCACCCTCAGCAGGCAGGGATGCAACGCTACCCACATCCATCTGGAAAGACAGTGATCTGTCAGAGGGACCCAGCTTGATGACCTCTCTGTTTTCTGGATGTTGTTAGTGAGATCCTCTGCAGAGAAGCCCTCCAGATTCTGCCCATCTGTGCTTGCTGTTGCCGTCGTACTTTCCAATTCCGTATCCTGATCCCTGGAGACTTTCACAGTGTACCCTCCATCGGATCTTCCATCTATTGTGTGCTTGAAGGCTGGGTGAGATGACTGCAACATGGTCAGCACCTCTTTGTCAGATGCACCAGCCTCCAGCAGATTGGAATCATCCAGGCTCTGGGAGACATTGAGCTCTGCTGTGATGGTCACAGTGCCATTGTCTGAGACCTGCTGCACTTTCTTGACATTGACAGACAGGTTTTCAGGGCTCTCCTCGCTGCTCTCAGTCAAGAGGGACAGCTCTTCCTGCAGCGATCCAGACACAGTTCCCTGAAGCTTCTCCAAGGCTCCCTTCAGTTGCTGCTTTGGGTCCATGGAGTCCTCCCTTAGGATCTCCAGCATGGACTCCTGCACTGAGGGAGAGACATGCACCTCCTCTTCAATGATGCATTCTGGGAACCGGTCTTTGGAGAAGACATGCTCACTTGTCATGTAAGATGTCCTAGGAGCTGATCTGTATCCAATGTCCTCTTTGTACCTGGGGTTTATTGGAGACGCCTCTTGGTAGTACCTCTCATCCGACAAGTCTTCCACCATCCCATAATGTCCAGAGGAAGAAATTCCAAATTCCTCCTCAGGCTCAGAGATACTGTCATCAGGTGTAGAGACAAAGTATTCTGTTTCTTGGGCGTGGCTTGAGTTGGGAACATCTGCATCTCTGGAACCTTCTCTGACCCAGACCGACTCCTCTTTTGTGTACTCTGTGTCATCAGTGACAGTGGACTTCTTTGTGTCTGTATTGCTCTCTGGAAGCTTGCCGCTGTGAGAGTTGTTCTCTAGCTCTTCAATCTGGAAGAACATGGAAGAGGGCTGGAAAACGTTGGCTTGGGATCAGGACTGGCCTCACTCTGCTCCTCAGTATGACCTTCAGCCACCTCCTCAATGATCTCCACATTGACAGACTTGTTTTCAAGGTCAGTAGGGCCTTCCTGGAGCCCCAGAGTGAGCAGGTTCTGGATCACGCTACCAGTTGGAGTTCCTTTAATGTCCTCCAAGGAAATCTTCTTCACTTCCTTGTTGAGGAGCTCCTCCAGGGCAGAGTCATCTGTGATATCCAGGTCTTCTTCCACCTTTGACTCAAGGATGATCTGGGTCCTCTTTGTTCCATCCTCGTCCTCAGTCTTCTCTACACGGTAGGGCACCTTCGAGTCAGGAGATGTGCTGAGCTTAGTGTCCAGACCGGCAGGCCTCATCACCTTCTCAATGATTTCTTCCATGAAGATGTAATCCACCATTTTTTCATCACTTGAACTAGCCTCCTCCTCATCCAGTCCCACATGCTCTGAACTATTGTCACTCCTCTCATCCTCTTGGTCAGGAGTCATCGATTCCTCCATTGATACCTTATTTGTGTCTGTATCCTCTCTGTCCTTTGTCTCGACCTCATGGAATTCCTGATTGACATTCTCTTGTCCATTCACTATGACGGTGCTCTTTGGAGATTGAGGCAACACTGTGGATGTTTTGTTGATTGCTGGAGGAGGACCAGGGTCAGGGCTGGTGGAGATCCTTGGCTCATATTTAGGTGCTGAAGCCTTCCCTAGTTGTCGGGGCACTTCTTTAGGTCTTATGCTTTTGTCTTCCACAGTTTTCTTTTGGATGTTAGTAGCAGCCTGTGATGCCCTAGTGAAGGAGGGCATGTCTCTTCTGGCTGGGGAACTCTGCTGGTCCTTCCCATAAACACTGATGGGGATGACCCTTGCTGGACTGGTAGACCTTATCTGGGATGACTCAAACGAGGCCTTCAGGGTTGATGCCAAATCTGTGTGCTGGGTCTCTGAACGCAAACTATATGGATACTGTTTCCATCCCTCCACTCTTTTTGGTGTTGACCAGGGTTGTGCTGGCATCTTAATATCTGGGGAAAGAACAAGATCATATCAAATTTTATTGTAGACTGGTTATCTAAAGCTCTTAATTTTGAAATGTTTTCACTGCATTAGCAACATGTGTATTGTAATTGGAGCTGTAAATTGAATTTAAAGTGTGGAATTGTGTAGAAATTCCCTTTGGAATGTCCAAACAATTCACTCCACAAGATTTGTATTCATGTTATATAATCATGAGTGCCCCATGTTTAAAAAAAAAAAAAAAAAAAGAGTTACAAAAAATAATCAGCATAAGTCTTCTGGGAGACTGAAGTTTACTCATTTGCAAAAAACAGGACTTATAAAGCAGATAACATCATTTTCATATCTTGAGGTCCCTCAGTTGAGCAAGAGAACAGATAATACTCAGGCAAAATGTTAGACACTTTTAATAGTTAGGTAATTTAAAAAAATAATTCAACATTAAACTTAGTGTATCTCATGTGTAAGCTCATTACGGGTTAAAATACTTGACTGTACCTATTTTCCGTGATGTCCCCCGTGTGTTTTGATCCATCTTCTGGAAGGTGTCCTTTCCCTCACCCTCTAGCAGGGCCCTGGGGAGAAAGAAGTGAAGAGACACATATGATAGGGGTCAGGGAGGAGAGAGTGGGGAAGAGCTTTACAAAGTGACCCTCAAACATTGAGCAGTGAGCTCAGCTCCCACTGACTAAACACATAAATCTAGTGTAGTTTCACCTTGTAGGAGGACTGGGGTTCTGAGAAGCTTGCTCAGCCATGGCATACCCCAAGAACCAAATACACAGAAAGAGAAAAGCTAGAAGCAGCACTAAGTCCTTTGAACAAGGAAGAACATAAGAAAAAAGAGGGAGGTCAAGATCAAAGATCAACTATCTGAGTGATAACCAGCAGATCAAAAGTGAGTTAAGTGGCTCAACCTACCTCTGCAGCAGCTTCGGTTTTACTGGGGGACGGTGGGGTGGGGGATAAAGGTAAGGAGATCAGGACAAAAATGGGGGAAAGCTACAGCACTTGTATGTCTGCAGACCTTACAGCTACTAGCCTCCTTTGTGTGGAAGCCCCCTGTGTGCGGTTGTTCATGTCTTGAACAACAAACTAAAAATAAAGGGGGCAGTGCGCTGTGTCCCCTAATGTGGATTACAACGCTGGCAAAGGGCAATGTAAAATGCATGGCTACAGACAGGGACTCTGGGAGAGAAACCACAGACTACATTTGTGATCCGGTGGAGAAAATGACTTGCCAGGACAGAGACACTGCCAACTCTGGGACTCCTAACAAGCACATAGTACAACTCAAGTAAGTTATCAATTATTTATATACAAAAGAATAATTTCAGCTCTGCCAAACTTGGGAGGCATAAATGTGCGGATGCATGTTCCGCCTACGTCAAAAATATCCATGAGTAGTAAACACTGCTATGCGGCAGCAACTAAGAATATCTCGATAGATGATAGCTTACTATTATCAAAAACATGACAACTACCGTGGATAGTCACAGTGTGGATTTGTTGTGACAACACTAAACATGCACTGTATAATAAATACTCATCTATGCTGCAATATGTATGTAGGATTATTTTCTTTAATGCAGTAATAACCATTTTATATGGATGATTTCCACACTTTGATTTTCCATTCATCTAAATTTTAAGGCGTTTCTAAGGACTAACTAGTGTAAAAGAAGCATAAGTTTATCTAAGTTACTGTTACCAGGTCAATTAGAAGGCCAATAAAAGAGACATTGTGAGTGTTAGAATCTCATGTGGAATGTGTTATCAGATGGGAGGAAAAGTTGTGTTGCTACAGCTAAGTATGAGGTTGCTAAAAATACATTCAGGGAGGAGGGAAATATTTCACTTGGCTTTGTAGGTCTGCTTAGAAATCCAACTGGGCTTCAGAAATGAGGCGCCAAAGAAATTAGCCCTGAAGGGAATAAAATGGCTGAAATGGCTTGCTGAATGTCATGTTTTCTTGGATATGATACAGAGTTTTTTTCAGCACTGTGTTGACATCAAAGACATCCAGCACACACTCTCAGTACCATACTAAGTTTTCTTTTGCATCAGTAACTACTATGTCAAGAGCTGTTTCAGAACCTCCAGTTGAACCATTTCCAAGAGTTGACAAGCACAGCATTCATATAAGATACATCACTTTTACAATTACCAAATTATCAGGTGTGGTACCAGGCAACATTACTCCTTCTCCACCTTTTTAAAAGAGTGCTCCACTGTGCTAACTGAAAAACATTTTGTTAACATGTAGCAATGCTCTGTATATCCAGTCATGTATTTGTATTTAAGTATTTGTATGTACTTGTTTTTTATGCTAGTGCACAACAGATGCAGTGACGGTTAGGACTCCAACACAGTTGTGCCATTGTGGCCATATGGCCAGCTCTTCATACTTTGAAAATAAATCATCAGTGCTTTTCAGATTTGATAAAAGCCATTTCCGTTCTCTGCAGATACAGAGAGTGTATCTGTTTTATGCTTCAGGATGCTAACTGTTGTAGATGGGATGGCTTACAAAAATAGAATGAGCATGTATGTAAATATTTCATCAGCAGGAGAAGATGTGGTCTCCTGAGTTGTTTTATATTTCATTTTGGCAGATGGCTCACACTGTAAGTAATACATATGTGTTACAGGGCTATCTGCGGCATTTAAACCATTACCAACTCAGAATTTAAAGTATTTTTCATCGATGGGTACTCCTACACAATCTTGGCTGTATAATAATTTATTGGAGTGTATGTTAGCAAACCACACCATTTCCACAGAGCACTAAATAACAACACTTAAGGACTATCTGATTTAACACAATAATGTGAAGCTGATGCTGCTACTGGTGCTGAAACCTGATTGAGTTTGTGTGGATTATTATTATGTTTCTCCACTTTGAGCTTGAATAACTTACAGCTGCTACATCTGAGACCAAGTAAAGCAGAGCTGAGCAAACCTGATTTGGAACATAGATATGTGCCACTTTGGTTGCTGGAGCCTTGACTTAACAGCTGCCATTTGTATTATATTTACATATCAAAATTTGCCAAACTGGCTTGACAGTGTCTCCCAAAGACTCATTTCCAAATTTGCCACAGATTGGTCACTTGGTGGCACAATAATAGTATACAGTATTTGTCCTTTACTTTGAGTCACAAATAAATTCAAGTGTTTGTTTTGTTTGTTTTTCTTGTGGCAGAACAGGTTGCCTAATTTGGGGATCTGTATCTGTGCCAAAAAAGTGTAATACCCTAATAAGACTTCACCAACCCTCAAAGTGGGTGGAGCTATTGTATTCTGTAAATTACTCACTGGTCTGAACTAATCTGTGCTTTTCTTTGCAGAGCAAAGCATTTTTATGGGTTCATGCAAGTATACCTTGTACCTCTTCTAATTACTGAGTTTAGCGGAAGCTTCAATCTACTGTCACATCCCTTGACCAAGGTACTTCCCCCTACCCTTTATATTCAGTGTAGCAAAAGGGTTACAGAGCTGGGTTGTGGAGCCCAAAGTTGCAGAATTAACTCCAAGGAAAAGCACTATTGTTTTACCCTTGAACGAATAAGTTAACCTGAATTGCTTCAGTAAAATATCCAGCTGTATAAATGGATAGTGCATGAAAAAATGTCACTCTGGATAGGAGTGTACCTACCTGTAAGCGGCCACCTCTAGGCTGAGACCCATCTTCACCTGCATGAGCTGCTGGTGTTCCTTCAGCTTCTCAGCAATGGCTTGGGCCATCAGTCTGCGCTCCTCATCCAGCTCTGCAATAATGCCCTGCAGCAACAGCATTAGAGTAAGCATGGGCATACAGATACTGCCAGCGCTGACCGTAGCCCGCAGTCATACAGGGTGATACATAATTTGCCTAAGCATCAACTGTCCCAGGGAGGGGAAGGGGGGCAGTGGACAGCAGTGATGTCCCGTTTCACTGCTTTCCAAGGATCCCCAACAGTCAATTGGGAACTAACAGTACAGAATGTATTCTTCTGACTTACGTCTTTGCAAGCTTAGCAATGTGAACCTGTGTAACTGCACTGTGGAAAAAGCAACAGGTGACATCACATTTAAAAAGAGAGGAGATGATGTGTAACTCTTAGTAAAGTAATTTATATATTGTTCATAACTACAATTATCCATTTTTTCAAGACCATCTTAAGTCTAAATAAACTAAGTCACCCTCCTATTCTATCTGCACAGGCTGTTACTACCACTTCAAAACTGCCTTCATAAATTTAGTCAACTCGATCAGTGTGTTTCTTTTTAGTGTGCTTGAGAAGGGTTCATCAATTGTGTGAATGATGCCAAAACCTGAAACAGTGAAGCCCATTGTGTCCAGAAAAGAGAAGTATTCACAGAATTTGTGTTCCAGAGTTTTTTTTCTGAGCCTTTTCCCATTTCTGTCACTAATGGGTGGAAATTGTGTGTTTTCAAGCACTATACTTTTGACAAATCATTTTGAATTCAAAAACTAATTTACTGAGTTCAGTGAGAAACCCCACAATCATAGAATTTGGCATGCATCCCATTTTAAAAGTGCAAGAACTTCGATTGCAATTATAAGGTTTGCATGTGATACAGAGTTCATATGTGAATGAAAATTCCATTTCTACTAATGCTGTTCAGAGATTTCTTTCCACTTATGTCACTGAGAAATGACAACTTTGTCATCTGCAGCTGATTTACAGGGCTTTGTATTGTGCCGGATGAAGAAAACATGGAGCGGTGTACTTTTTTTTTCCATTGCTGGGAACAGTACACTCATCAAAGCCCCATGCCTCCAGCAATAATTGATGATTGACTCCATTTTCTGACAGTGTTAGGCTGTGCTCTGCTCTCATTTGTGAAAATAGCCAAAGTGCTGCCATAGAAACACATTGAGTCACATACTTGTAACTTTCCTGAAAGTTTTATGCTTTTTCACTCTCCTTTAGATGGATTATCAACCTTTAAATGACTCCAGGATCTGAGCCAATCACAGTGTTTCGCTGTGGAGAGATGTATTTTGACAGGTTCATACGACATGTGATTAAGAGCTAATGATGGCAATGCTAATTAAGGTTCATGACGCCTGCCTTACCAATGACTTCAAACTGACTTTGGATTTTTCCACTACTCCTGTATACTGTGAGTTTTGCATTTCATATGTCATGCCTCCACTTAGCCTCTTCCTCACACAATAATAAACATTTGGTTGCTCTGCAACCCAGATTAACTCTATAAGTATCAACTTCCAAAGTCTCAAGACAATGTTGAGCGTCAGTTTTATTCTGCAAACATTAGATCTCTGCTGGACGCAGTGGCCATTGGAAGCTTGCAGGGCAGCTCGGTCAACCAGCCTGGTTTATGCTTGTCTTTAGTAGGTCAGAAGGATTTGTGGCCCTGCAGACAAATTGGTTTAGGAGGTCAGTAAAGCTGCATGGGGTATTACTGTAGGTTCGGACTGCAGGCTTCACTGTCGCGCTAATTTAGTGCCTTTAGTCTGAGTTACAACTCTTTCCTGTTGCAGCAAGGCCATGCTTTTCCTACTGTGAAAAGGAGTAAAACATCCTCCAAGAGAGAAAATGACACTTTGAAAGCATCTTGCTCACACACTCAACTGACTTGAGGATTCAAGGGGGGGTCACTTTAAAAATATTTCTACCTATTTAATGTGTGTGGTGCACTCAAGCCACTGCTAGGGGAATGTCGGTCATACCTTTAAGAGTCAGCTATGATTTCATATAATGATTGCATTGCTAGTGATGGTGTAGAGAGGGTCGATTTCACAGACAGGTACTCATCGTATTTCTCCCGGTGTTGTCAGGAGCAGCTGTCATTTGATGTAGTCTCTTTGCAGCTGTGCACAGACACCCCCCTGAATGCCAAAAGCCACACTGGAAAGCACCACTGTTGAAACTCTAGTACACATGAGTGCATATTTCCTATATCAGTCCCCTTCTGTGGTTGCCAGACGATGCCAAATGACTAAATATGTCCCCTAGTTATGGATGTAGGGAGATAATCATCTTTACCAATGTTCCAGCACTGGTGAGCTGTAGACCGTTTTGTTCCCACAACCAAGATTGCTAAAAGTTATGGCTTATATTAAGTATACTTTACTAAATTATTTTATAATATCTGCATCTGATTGGACATCTGGATGTCACCTAGTTATTATTTCATGAAAAGGCTTAGTTGACACTGCAAATGGATGAATTGCATATGTAATATTCAGTCAATAAAATATATTTTAAAGATTGCCCATAAATATTGTCCAAGCTCATACTTTATGAATAAAGAACAATATGGGACCTGCATGAGTGAAAGACGTGTCAGTGGGGTGGTACAGGTTGTCTGTGTTTGTGTAGGCGTAGTCTATAACCGTAGCTACACATTACTGAACTACACGTGCGTGATAAAATCATGTAAAATTAAAATGATACGCATACAGAAATAGCTTAACAGCGTAATAATTCTTCGTTATGTCAGCAATCTTGAATCCCCACAAAACGGTAGCTGAAGAAACGTATTATTTGTGTAGGCCCAGTCAGTGGGTGTGGCACATAGAAGAGAAGCCACCTTCAACAAGAAAACGGAGCGAGCTCATAGGCTGTCTGCTTCAAATTTTGGAATTCGCTTGCAAACACACAGTCAAAATGTTCGATAAGTTGCCACTTAAAAAGTTAGGATATGCTCAGTAATAACATCAAAAATCTGTTATTACCGTGTCTCTTTTCAAAATGCATTCCACGCAGCTCGCGCAGACACAGATTACAGACTTTGGTTGGGTGTGATGTTATATGAAGAGAAAAAACTCACCTGATATTGTTCGAATTCCAGAAGACAGTTATCGTGCATGCTCCTAAGTTGATCCTCGAGCTGCAACTGCATCTCGTTTTGTTTGTCAGCTTCCGCGTGGAGTTTCTGGAGCTCAGCAACGTATTGCATCTTTTCTCGGTGTAGCTCCTCCAGCTTCGCTTGGTCAGCTTTGATGGACTCTTCCAGGTCCTCTACTCTGCAGCGATACACTTCAAAATTCTCCATCCATTGTTCAGACAAGCAAAGTGCGTATTCCTCCATTTCTTCCATCGTTACGGCCGGGTGCCCCTGGTACTTCTGAGTGACAATAACGGGCAGCGGTCGCGAATGCACTTCGTTACGGAGGTGGGAGATGTCTTGCATGTGAGCATCTTCCAGGCACCTGTACTCGTTTTCGAGTTGGAGCAAGCGCTCCTCCAGGGCAGCGTTCTTCTTGAGGGCGTGATGCAGCTGCTTCTCGTAGCCTTTCCGTTCTCCTTCAATATCTCTGCAGATCACCGTCTCCTGGCAGCACAGCTCCTGTATATTCTGCAATTCTCGACGAAGCTTCTCACGTTCCATCTCTGCTTTGGACTTCTCGAAAGCCAGTTGATCTACCGCTCTCCTGACTTCCCTCAATTCGGGCAAATATTGCTTTTCCCATTCCACCGTCTTCTCCTGTCGGATTGTGTTTATCTCTTTTATAAGAAGGGCATTCTCTTGCTCTAGCTGCTTCACTCTGGACAGGTATTGTTGTAGTCTGGCGTTGAGATCCTGGAGCTGGATCTTTTCATTATCAAATGTCCTCCTCAACTGTAACATTTTCTTACGCTTTAAGGTTTTGCATAAAAAGAAAAGCGTCCTTTCTTGTACCCACCCCTCTGGGAAAGATACAGAGCAAATGTTAATTGTGGCGAGGCGAGATGTAGCGTCCGCCTGTTAAGTCGTGGTGTTAACGAAGTGTGGTCAGATTGACTATGCACCATCGCGAGGAATAAGGAGAAGGCGGGATCTAGGCTCTTACTGCTATAAATGATCCGCTCTGAGGTCCCATTCGACTGGCTCACATTGGGGGTCCGAATACAAACTCTTACCAAGCCCACTGATGGAACGGCACACCCAAGTGGAAAGAGATTGTCAGTGCTGTAAATGATGTCCCTACCCTCCCGCGTTCAGTTTGGAAAGCTGTTTCTTTTATTCTTTTACTCTCAGATGACAGTAGTTTCCTCGAAATTTAATAATCTCACGACAGATTTATTAATCATAAAACATGACTACAGATGCATTATTATTATTATTATTATTATTATTATTATTAACAATAAATGTTTTTTCTGTAGTAGACGGTCATAACATTTCTCCTGAATCTGAATTGTGTGGCAGTCATTATCAATCCAAGAAATAAGTAAGCCAAATCATGCACCGTGTCTGCAGGTGTATAGTGTTCAGGCACATGCACAACATTGACTTTCCGTTGTATCGAAACACGACTGTTTCACTTAACTGATTAACAATGTCCATTAAATAAACTGTTGACTACTGCAGGACTGCAGAGGACAAGATGCAGGTTCCATGCTTAAACGTTGTCATTCTTTGTCGGCTACTAGTACATCTGCTGTCAAATAACTGAAGGGTCAACCAAGCCAGAAAGCATGTGTCTACTCGCCTATGCCAAGTATACTTGATAAACGACGAGGCTACGAGACGAAATGTCGCGAAGTGAAGCAACAGTGGTTGTAACAGGTATGTAACCTATGGTGGGAAAATGCTATGCTCCAGAAATAACAGTAACAGCCTACAGCAGTAATATTCAGACATAATTCCAGAGTTTTGCCTTAAGCGCAAAAGGATTGCACGAAAGCACTGTAAGCTGGGCGGTTTTCTGCATAATTCTACAGTTTATAAAAATGAATAACAACATAACATGGAATACAGTAAAAAGGACTACTCGAATAACTTTTTTAAATTTACTTTTCAGGGTTCTGTCCTTTCAGACAATACTTGATAAATCCCAGTTGGCAAGCAGCTCAGGTGAAGTAAAATTGTTTAAGCTTCGTTTAAGTTATATGCTCGTCATACTCTAAACTTTATATTTGGAAGAAGGATATAGTTGACTTTACGCCTTTCATGTAAACCTTTTCAGAATAAGTTGCTCAGTTGATAAAATGTCTTTGGCTCCCCCTGGTGGTCGAGAACCTCTAAACATCTGCACATGCGATCAAACTGCGCGCAGCTGAAGATTTTTGCACTTTTGGCCACGTTTTGACACGCTGCTGTCTAGGATACCTTCGAATGTTTGTAATGCATGGGCGGAGCTTATTGTTGCCTATTGCTATTTTAAGTCTTTTCATTCTTCTTTCATCATGTTCTATGTGTTTATGAAGACTTAAGAGGGCCAGAGAGTGTTGCTTTGACTATGCCAAACTTTGCTATTTCTTTAGGGTCTTAAGGTGACCGGACTGGGAGAAGATGTGGAAGTCTACACAAAAGAGCTGCCAGTGAGCTATGTCAAAGCCAAGGAGCTTGTAGCCCTCATTTGGGAGAAGGTAAATCCAAAGGTAAGTCAACAGGTTTTGCCAGACTGTCCAATGTAGTCATCAAATCTACACCAAGAAAATGTCTGGTACAGTTACTGCTTTCACGTATAAGCCTGGCTCTATAACCCAAAGTTTTTTCATTTCCCTCCTGTTTTTAAAGTTAGCAGTCCACTTGGGTATCGCACCCGGGTCCAAAGCTGTTACGCTGGAACAAAGCGGAAAGAACCGGCGCTACACTGATAGAGACGTGTGCAGCTGCTGTCCCCAGGGAAACGTCTGCGTAGACGGTGGCCCAGACAAACTGGATTCCATCGTAGACATGAAGTCGCTCACCAAACACCTGAAAAGCATGGGGCTGGACGTGATTTACTCAAGAGACGCGGGCAGGTAAGACGACATATCGTGTAACGCTAATTTTGAACCGTATCCATCATACAAAGTTTTCCCCCCATCACGTTCAGGTTCCTCTGCGACTTTGTTTACTACTTCTTGCTGTACACTGGGAAGGGGAAGGCAGTCCTCATTCACCTGCCCACCTCCGGCACCCAAGCTACTCTGGGGAGACTTGTGCCCATGCTACGTACCGTCATTATGGAGATGCTGCGTCAAGTCGAGTCCTCCTCACGTTCGGGCCAAGACGACTCACCCTAACCTTTCCTTTACCGTGTCTATTTAATATTATCTTGACCTGGTTTCATGTCTGGTATTTATCAATAAAATATGATTTTCCAATTTCCCAGTAATCTTTCCAGTTCTTACATTTTAGCTGAAACAAATTGTACGACATAAAAATTACGATTTAACAATTATTTTATATAGTTGTGTTTTTATTTACCTCGCATCTTGGTAAAGACTAAAAAATCAAAAAGAAACTTAAATGCTAATTCCCAGCTTTTCAAAATAGTTTATTTTCCCCGTAATGTAAAGAATCATAGTATATATACAACAGAATATACAAAAACATTTGAAACCTGAATCTACTGATTTATTTGATATAAACACAGGAATTTGATTAAATTCAACATATCAAATTCTTAACAAATAGTCCTTACCCTCGGTGAAGAAAAAAATTAAAAATCAGTTTTGTAACACTCTGTTACAACTGAGGCAAATTAAGTACTGAATTGGTATGTTAACATAACTTGTTATCCAAAACCTCAGATCTATCCAGAATTGCCAAGTGTATAGATCATAGAATCCAATCTACTTTATCTGTTAAAACAGTGCTATAATGTCTGGGGTCAATCTCTGTGAAACTAGTTTTGAATACATATGAACTATGTGTGTTTCTGGAGTGTTATTCCCCGACTTTACAAAACAGTCAGTACGTGGAGTCCATTTCAGTCCAAATTGAACAAAATTTCGAGAACAGGACCACAAGGTCAGTTGGCATTTCTTTTTCGAGATCACAGCACAATTTAAGACTGAGCTCATATTTGATAAGTAGCTTAACTGCTTTTCAATTTAAACAATAAGTGGAGTTTGTTATTGAGGTTTTGAAAACCTGCATTTACACTGCACCATGCAGTGCCAAAATGGTGCCGACTTGGTGGAGAGGACTTCACCTTTTAGTGTTTCCTTCCAACATCACTGTTCTAATACCAAAATACTTTTGTGTTTTTCTTGAACCAATCAAACTTGTCACAATATAGTATTTATAAAAAAGTATTGACCTCAACAGGCACCTGTTCTGGCACACTTGCTGCTTCATTACACTAACCAGCTAGATTTACAACCACTTATTTGGGGTTCCTGTCCAAAGTGAGATGTGTGGTAATGATAGCATGTATGCTTGGAAAATTTGGCCTACACTGTTACAATGCTGTGTCTAGACAGGTATAAAACAGTGGGATGATGTATAACCAGATTATAAAAACTAAACAGATGGTCAGTGCTGTAAATTGGCATACCCTTTTATGAATATACATAAACCACACTACAGTAGCTAAATCTTCTGGCACCAACCAAAACAACCTGGACTTATGAAGCAAAGATGTACAAAATGCAGGAGCTGGCCATCTGGTTATTCTACAGAATCTGTGGTAATAACTCCGTGGAGGTTTAGGTCACAATGCATTAGTCCAATCAGAGTAAACATGCAAATGACCACTTCCGACCAGCCAATGGAAAAACAAAGCTGGAAACACAGTCAATAACAGGTGCCTGTAAAAATCAACCCTCAACACAAGGCTTCTTTTTGTTTTTCTGTTTTATTCAAAAATTAAGAAAAGAAAATACATTAACTTTATTCAGATATACATAACAAGAAAAACAAGTAAAGCGGACCAGACATGAAATAGAGGTGTTCTGTGGGGTAGGGCTGGGGGGGGACAACAAAAATTAGACTCCAGATACAGAACTTGAGAGAAGACATGGTACCAGACAAACTGCTTTAAACCAAATCATTTCAATTCAGTGACACAGAAGTAAAGGTTTTGTGAACGTAAAGAAAAAAAAAACTGCAATTCAAATAAAATGGTTTCAGTAGATCAAGGCCCCCAAAGCATAAAGGAATGCCAAGCAAAATAAGTGCCTGGAAATTTTATCTATAAACCTCATGTTCATTATTGCGATTTTATGCATTAATTCAACTTATCTAGACCTGAGGTTTGCATATACAACATTCTGAAAAAAAGTAGTAATAATAATAATAATAACAATAATAATAAAATGATAAACCGTATGAGTCAATCTCAAAGTTTACAAAGAGCTGGCGAAGTACCAAGCGCTATTTTAAATCCTAAATTGCCCAAAAAATCTGCGCTTTTTTGTTCTATTCATTTTTCTCTTTCTTTCATGACTACCCGTAATCTACTGGACATTGCTGTCCTTATGTAGGTTGGTATGTATGATTGTATAGTAGTTAATCTGGCAGCATTCAATGTAAACTGACATTCACTATGCAACAGGCCAGCTTTTGTGTCCATTTCATCACTGTGAATGAAGAAAAAAAGAAAATAAATAGCAATGATATCTATTTCTTTTTATTAAAGACATTAAAACTTGATACACTACACCTACAAGTGATACACTCGCACCCATATACATACGCAACACAAGCACAAGGCCTTAGGAAAACGGTGAATAGGTGTTTTTTCTTATTTTTAATTTTTTTCTTTTTTTTAGACAAGTACCACACACAAAAAGCAGTTTTTTTCCAGCAATGTGCCACTCTACCAACCCAATTTCCATTGCTGTCAAATTCAGTCCCTGCGCCACCTCCTTCAAATATAATAGAGTATTTAAGTGCCTTTGTTTAGAACGATCAGTTTTCTTTAGAATTGGACCACAAACCTTTCTCCAACCCCTGCGGCCCACCCCAACCCTCTCAAATTCATTAAGGGAGTTCTGTATCTTCTACATCTCTGGTATAAATCTTAAAAACAGGTTCCCTTATACAGGGATTTAATCAATGTCTCTCTTTCTCTCTCTCTCTCTGTCAGTCGCCACATTCTTTTTCTCTACTAAATCAAAACTCTTGCTTCCCTCTGCAGTGGTGGAGTTTTATCTATAAACCCCCCCCAAAAAACAAAGTGTAAATTTGGAGGAGTTCAAAAGAAATGAGCACCCAGTTGCCCCAGCGACTGGCCTGCACCAATGAGAGCAGCAACATCAGCAGCAACAGTAGAGGAACAGAGACGCGCTTTGGAAGAGGTCTGGCTATTCTACATACCAGTCCTCCCAGAACGAAATAATATTGATGACTAAGGGGGTGAAATGCACTCCCAAGCAACCTGTATGTATACTCAGGAACACAACTGCTGACTGGAATGGTTTCTTAATAAAGGAAAAGAGATGAGACACAGATGGAGTGAAGTGGTAAACTGGAAGAAAGGGAGACGTACATTCTGTGTCCTGTGGAGATGATTCTAAGGAAATGTTTCCCGAAAAAAGTGAGACGACTATAGAGTTCAGGGGTGGGAACAGGGCATGTGAACAGGGAATAGAGGTACCGTGTGTGTTGTTACAAGCCTTTTTCACTGGGGGAAGAGGGTGTTTGATTCCTTCTGCAGCTGATCTCCCATAAAATTTCAGATAGCAGTGTAAGAGAATGTGAGGGTTCTAGTGAAATGGTAGAGAGACTCCCACCCCTCACTGGAAAAAACGCCCCAGCCCACGAACAGTGAACACGGTGAACAGTGCGATTTGTATTGCAGTGGGGTTCCCTCTAAAACTTGCTACCTGCAGCACTAAGAGGTTACTTTCCATCTTTTCTCCGTCCCAAATATTTCTGCTGCAGCATAAGATACCCAGCCGGTCACCGTAGCTCTGTGTTTACACCGCCACATGGACATTCACCCACAATCACTGTAGCTCCATGGTTACCCTGACACCACCTCAACAACCATCCACAGCCAGCAGCTTCACTGCCTGCCCAACACATCCACCAGATTTCCATCACACTACCAAACCAAGTCTCCCTCTCTGCCCTACCCCCCCCCCTTCCTCACTTTTCCTTAGCATACTTACTCTATGTTAGATCCACCCAAGTACAGGTCGAAAATATTCAAGAGTACATTTTTTGTTATTTTGTGCTGTGAGTATCCCCTTCTGCTTGTGGAAATTGGAGAGGTGAGGTGGTGGTTGGAGACAGCCATGGATCTATTGCGCTCCACTTCGTTGGGGGCCACTGACACACATACTGGGGGGACAGAACTGTTCTGGAAGAGTCAGCTACCGGACTCTCTGCCCTTTACATTTCAGATTTAGTGTGTTGAAGCAGGAGACCTTTTTCAAATAACCCCAGGGGAGGCAGAGGAATACTTTTCGACCATCCATTACAATGTACTCCTTAAGATATCCCACACCTCCTCGATTCCAAGTGTGTGGAGAATTCGTGGTAGGTAGGTGTTCAGGTTTCCCCCGATACAGAACAGAAATGTTGTTCTTACAGGCTAATAAGAAAAAAAAATGAGATGTACTTCTTACACACACATAATGAAAAAGTGAGGTAGATAAATGTTTGAAGGAAAAAATACCACCCCCTGTCTTAAAACTAAAAAAATGATGTTTTTAACAATACCTCAACTTTACAGTTAATTGTGGAGTACGCATATACTGTCTTATGCTGATATAAACAGATAGACAACACAAATAAAATAACTGGAAAACCTATATAGGGAATGAACTAGAATGGAGGAAAAACCCACAATGCCACTTTCACTGAAAATCTTTCAAAACAGAAGCTTCCCCCGGCTGATCTCTGATCAGTTCTTATCATACAGAGATGGAACGTTTCACTGTTCAACCAGTCAATGAATGCACTGAGATCCCACCTGAAGAGGGATATTTTCAATAATCAACCTGATCTTCTGTTTCGATTTTTAGAGGAAGAAAAAAAGTTTACATACGTTTGCAGACAATTGGGTTCGTACCCAACATGAGAATATATTTAAACCAGATTGTCTTTTTGGAGTGATGTTAGACTTGGGGCTTTGGGGGTGGAAGGTGGTTTCTTATGAAATTTAAAGACAGTTTTACTATGAATTAAACCGTTTGGGAGGTGGGGGGTGTGCACATGTGCACATAGAGAGAGAAAGGGAGAGAAAGCGAAACCAACAGAGGACGACAATGCGAATGTACGGAAGGAAAGTAAAACCTTGTCTTTGACCTGAGTTTGAGTCGTGCCCTGGTGGCTATGCTGGGCGCGGTGCGAGACAAACGGGGGCAGGGGCGCCACACGCACACGCTCACGCAAGGAGCTAAGGTGTCCAAACCAACAGAACAATAATAACATTAATAATAATAATTAATAATAATAATTAATATAAGTGAACTTCTAACAAAACAGAAAGCAAAAGAATATATATCCATTAAAAAAATAGAAGGCATTGGGTCACATGTGGCAACACAGATATCCTTTACAAGGAAAAAAAAAAACAAACGAAACACTATTTAAATGCAAACTATTCTTTTTTGTCTTTTTGTTTTTTCTTTTTTGCTAGAGAATAAAGCACAGGAAAAGGGGCTGTAGTGGAAACAGTAAAAGATTAAACCTGAAGGATTTCTTTTTATATTTATACGCTTTATATATATGCATATACACACATATACATGTATATATGTGTGTATATTTATATGTGATAGATTACATCCACAAAAAGAAAACAAAGAATAAAATAGCAGCTTCTTTCTGTACAGACAAAGATGAACATCTGAACTGTAAAAAAGTTATAAAAGTGACACAAATGATGCGTATGCAAATGATCCTCGGTCTAACATACCCCTGCGAGACCTTTTATAGAAATGTCTGAACTGTACAGAGAGACTAATGACGATCTAGAAAATACCTGCTGCACACCACGCCACACTCACTCTCGGCCTTCACTAGCGAGGTTGAGTTTGGTGAGATAAATCGTTCTTTTTTTAAATCTCTGTTTTGCTTGTTTATTGTTTGTTTATATCCCTTCTGATAGTAATTTTTGCACGGTCTGCTGTGTCTCTGTATCTTGAATTTTTGGACCATTTTCTCTTTCTTTTATTAAAGTCATTCTTGCTTCTTTATAACTGCTTTTTTTGTTTCTCTCTGGCTGCCGTTCACCCCAACGAGTTGAAATGTGCAGGTGACCAGCGGCCGTCTGCTGAGATGCCACAGAGAGGAGGAACAGAAAGAAATCCTTTTTTAACTGCAACTGTGAAATAAAAAAAAATTGAAATTGTAATAAAAAAAGACACCAGTGTAAATGTGCAGTGAGTGTGAGGCGAGAACACTCGATCTCCTTCCTTCTGCATCCCAGCCAGGAGGGGTAAAAATCGAAGACCAAAGGGAGTTAACAAATGATAAATTAGAAAAAAATTGCATTTGGCAAAAAAAAAAAAAAACTCTGATTTGTAATAGGCCCCTCCCCTCCTCACGCATTCCACCTGCTATTGGTCAATCAGAGGGCATTTCTCAATTTGCCGATGTGAATATCAGCATTAAAGGAGTGATCCAGCAAATGCAAGATGGCCGGCCGGCGCTCCTTCCTGTGGTGCGACGAACGCGTCGATGAATAGGGGAGCTGGGTGGAGGGTGTGAGCCTTTCGGGTGGAGAACGTATCGTGTGTTTGTGTGGATATTATGGATGCACACGCAGACACACTTACACTAAAGCAAGATCTTCTCACCCATGAAAAAGTGCTTTTCTGTCAAATGTGCTGGGAGATCTTTCCTTTTCTCTTTTGATAGGAATCCCCTTCCCCACACCTCCGTATCCAGGAATCTCCAACAGGTACCCTGTTCAGTACTTTGACTTCTTTTCCTTTTGGATTTCCTTGTGGATTTTTTCCTTACAAAAGTACCAAAAAACAAACGAACAAAAAGACGTATAAAAGGGGTACTACAAACAGGAAGTGGGCAGACCTCATCATTGTGTTGTCGCTGGGCAGATCTCCAGAGCTACAGCAGGGTGGGAGGGGGCTTATTCTTTTTGTTGGTTGCTTTTTTTTTTGTTTCCTTTCCCCTCATTTTTTCATTTGATATTATTTATTGTTCCTCATCCGACTAATAATAGAATTACAAAAGAACATGAAAAACAACCCACTGAGGTACAGTAGAAAAACTGACTCACTCTCGCACTGCTCATACACCCTCCCCTTTAGTCCTCCTTAATCGGGGTGTGGGGAGGGGTTGCCTTGTCAGAGGAAACTGCTAGTCCTGGATCAGCAGGCAGAAGATTGGGGCAGTGGCAGAGCGCGCTCGTTCTTGCGCCCCCCGTTCATGTGCGCGTAAGGTGGGGCCTCCTCGAAGGAGGGCCGCAGTACCACCGCAGGCCCGTTGGCGGCGGACGCGTGTCCCGGCCGTTTGTCCGAGGCTCCGCCTGGCGAGGCCGGGGAGGAGGCGCACGAGGAGGTGGAGCCTGAGGGAGGGGGTGGGGTGGGGTGGGCGCCTGGGGTGGGCAGCGGCGGCTGCTGCTGCTGCTGCTGCTGGAGGGCGGGGCCTTGCGTGGCAGCCGTGGACTGAGAGGGCAGAGCCTGGGCTCCCGCGGCCCCCTGTACAGACAGGGGCGTGCTGCCGCCCTGCCGCCCAGAGGGAGGGTCCAGTGGCACTTTCTCCATGTTCTCCGCCTCCATGTCCAGCTCCTCCGTGTCAGGCGGCTTGTTCTCCTCGCTGTAGAAGAAGCTCACTTCCCGGAAAGGCGGGTCCAGCTCCTCCTTAATGCTTCCAATGATCTCCAGGAATGAAGGTCGCATCTTGGGGTTGTACTGCCAGCACATGCGCATCAGCTCAAACCTGCAGCCAGACAGACAAACGGACACAGTGAGTGAGGAAAACAGGCATAGGGGAGGTCAATCAGAAAGCAGGCTCTGTTTTTCCAGACAGCCGTTTTTTTTTTAGTGTCTGTGTTTCATTGTAGTAACCTGTGGTATCCCCTCAAAATATATAGATACACCACAATCTAATCTATCCTTCAACAGTCTATCCTTCAGAGAGATGTGCTACAAAAATTGTTAAAGAACAGGTTGTTTCTAGTGCAACTGTAACCTCTTGCCAACAGGTGGCGATGTTCACCGCAGCTACAACGACACAAGTCACGTGAATCGTCCACACTTTCAGTCAACAACCTCAGACATTTCCACATTTACCGTTGCTGAAAGCGAGAATGTGAGAGGTGAAACAAGAGGGGGTTGTCATGTGTCATATATCTAAGTAAATGAGATTACAAAACAGAGCTGGAGACTAACAGAGAGGTGGGAAAAAACTAATACCAAAGAGGAGGGTTCCATGACCACGCAGACTGGCCCTCCACACAAACAAGCTAAGAATAATTCTGAAGCTTTGACCCTTTAGAAATGAATACCTTTGGGCCTCCTCCCTCACAAATCCACCCCCCTTTTATAATTACTCCTTGCAAAGGGCAGGGGCTGCAGGGCGGGCCTGTTTCTGTGCCCCCCTGCCCTCTCAAACAGCTGCGGCTCCTGCAAAAACTGGGGATAAAGCTCACACGCAGGTCAGTGTACCGCGGCATCCTGCACATTGCATCTCAGGTTATGGCAGGAACGCATCTTCAGAGTGACCGTTTGCGTGCACACAATGATTGTGTATGTGTGATTGTGTGTGCGCGTCTGAGAGTGATTGTGTGTGTGCGCCTGTGTGAAAGTGATTGCGTGTGTGTCTATGTGAGTGTGCGTGTGGTCATGCACTTCTGGATGTAAGTGATTGTGTAAGTATGCGCGTGCGGATGTGTGTGTGTGTGTGAATGCCTGCATGACCATGTGTGTTTGAATGTGTGAGCGATTGTTTTCGAGTGCGTGCACTTTGACTCAGGGTGAATAAATCTGGTCTGCCCTGATTACGCCCACACTGCCAAACCGCAAACACACAGACATTCCATTACATTCAATCCAAATAACATTTTGAAAGGTGCAATAATAAGACTATTTTGGCACTGGTCTGAAAGACAAATATTAATGTAAGAGCACGTTTGTTCCCCCTGGCATATTTAATTACAGGGCTGTTGTAATTCGAATGGAATTCGTGGACGGCACTATCAAACCAGTACTCTCAGGATCACAGCATCGCTCAAAGTGAGTTTCTTTCTCACGATTCGAAAAAAAAAATTATGTATTGTACAATCACAAAAGATCATACTGACAGCCGAGCTCGATTCAGCGGAAGACACTTTAAAAGACTTCAGATGAGCAATGCTCTCCCTCCATCCAAGGGCTGCAATTTGGCGAAGCGAACCATCAACTCCTGTTACATCCATTTACTGAATTTTGAATCAGTGAGGTAAACGGCAGGAAAAATTTATAAATCCCTTGATATGTTCATTCATAAAAATAGGGATTTCCTCCACTATCTGGATAACCTCTTAAACAGGTTTCCCAGTCTTCCTGATACTTCGTCATAGAATAACACTGCCTTCATTTTCTTCATGTGTCAGGTGATTTGACACAATTTCATCATAACAGAGTTGTGATTTTCAGTAAAATATGCCTAATTCAGTGTCAACAAGGTATTCTCTAATATATTGGCCCTTGTGAATGTTACAAATTTGTTACTGGTTCACAATGCGGCCCCACTCTGCAATTTCTCAGTCTGTCAGGGTTCAGTTGACCCTGCTGGTTTCTGGAACTCTCTGCCAGTTCATAGAGGCAGCAGAAAGGAACGGTGGTGTCCAGGGCATGCACCAATGCAGCCGCTCAAACATCTGTTACGGGTTTCCATGGAAACCAAACATGCGCCCCATTTCAATAGTGTGTGGAGCTCTGTTGTGCCAAGGGTATGGAAATGACATCAGTATCACCAAATCAGAGCCTTTTTTAATACTTAGGATACACAATAAAGGATGATAAAAGCTTCCTCTTATTACCCATACATTTTAAAATGTGAAATCTAGACTATTGAACATGAGACAACACCTGCTCTCCACATCGTATTTGAGTAGTATCAAAATGTCTTTCACTTGGAAATGTCTGGTGCAACTATAAATCATACATTTCTACAGAACCTGATATTTAAATGTAGGGCATTAGCCTAAAACATTTCAAAAGCATGCTGCAAACATGTTTTATTAAACATGCTAGCTGAGTAATACGTTGCAAGGTCGGTAACTATGTAAATAGATTGATGTATTTTGCAGCCGCATACTGAAAAATGTTACTTGTATTGTGGATATGAAAGATGTTACAGGCACAACTAAGTGCCAACCAGATTCTGGATTTTATCTGAATATTTTCAGTGTTTCAATAAATATGAACAGTTTGCGCTTCTCTTTCCTCTTGTAGGCCAAAATGACTATCCTGCCTGTGAGAATTGAAACAAACCAATTCAATGTTTTTTCTTTCCCAACTCCACAAAAATATATGATGTTCATTCTGACTGGTTGAGTGGCTCAAATTCTAGGGGGGTATATATGTGCATATGAATATAGTGGTTTCCCATGGTCGAAAGTTACGAGAGAAAGTACTAGAGAAATTGCAAGCGGCAAGCAAGGGTTCCACTATAACAAGGGGGCAGTAAAGTGAAGAAAAACTAGACTGTTAATAACTGGCCGAACCAAATATTTTTTTACACTGAATTCAATCACTATCATGCAGGGGTGTGTTCACAATTGTGTGTCCAAGTTTGAAAGGATAGTGCTGTCATAGCGACTGTGAGGTGTCGCTAAAAGGGCAGACTCACAACATGTCGGGGCAGTTGTCTGGCTTGTCCAGCAGGCCGCCCTCCATGACGAAGCGAAGCACCTGCTCATTGGACATGCCTTGATAGGGCTGTTCTGCTAGGGTGGCGATTTCCCATAGAACCACCCCAAATGACCTGCAGGTGGAGACAGAGAGAGAGTTAGAAACAGCAACACCCCACAATGGCCTGCAGGGGGAGGCAGAGAGCGAGTTAAAAATATCAACACCCAAAATGACCTGCAGGGGGAGACCCTTTTGCAGGGATAAACCTTTTGCACCCTCTCTCCACTTTGCATCATTTCAGCAACCATACATTCATATAAGTAATATAATAAGAGGAGAAGGGTATGCAAGGGTTAAACAAGCACCAACCACATAACCTCAAGTCACCTGTCCTCTCCATCAATTCCTAAACCATGGTTTCTTATTTTATTTGTTCAAACAATGGCTTTGAAGGTTTGGTGTGTGTGTGAAAGAACAATTATGTCATCCATATTTCTCTTCATGTCATCTATACATTCATTACTTGGAGCAACACAACCTCCCCTGCCATGCAAACAAAGCACGTTCGACTTTGAGGGAGAACAACAGAGAAAGAGAGGGACAGAATGATAGAGAGAGACTTATTGTGGATATTAACACTTCTGCACCCGCTCACCCTGGGAACACTCTTTATCACTTTCAGCCCACTTGCGTACACAGCCAACAGACTACAAACTACTCTGGAATGCTTCAACGTTACTGCTGCCCATAACAAATTCTGTTATTTTTTTGGTCTGATGACTTGCTTAGACAATAATAAGAAATCTATGCTCCTTTCAGCTCTGCTGTACGGCAGTGCTATCTGCGAAAGGACTAATTGATCAGCCGATATCACACTGGGAACACAATAATTGGAAAAGAAAACGATGTGGAAAAGGCTGATTATCCCGTCAAGGTGTGCGATCAGACGGCTGAAAGGGAAGAGCGGAAAAAAACACAGATGAACATGAAGCGACTTCTAGTATGGTTCTCATCCGCCCATGTGTTGTCCATTAATGCAAATGATTCTCTGCACTCCAAAGATTAGTGAGAAAATGTGACAGAGAAGGATTGGGGGGTGGGGGGGGAGTGGGGGGCAGGGGGTTTAACCACTAAATAAAAACACAAAGAGCAAAGTGCTGCCAGAGAGTATTCATTAGCTCTCCACGGACAAATTATCTCATCTGGCTTCAGATCAGAGTCAACGCTCAACGCCCCTCAAAGAAAAGCTATTACGACACTGATTTGTAGCTAACAGACTGAAACATCAAGAGTCTTGAGAAGACAAAGCCACATGCGAAGTGTGTGTCTGTGTGTGTGTTTTAGAGATTTCTTTTATTAGAGGGACACAGTAGGGTCACTGAACAACAGATGTAGTGTTACAACGGGAGAGTGGAGCTTTGCTCATGACCAGCTGTGAGACTTCAAAAGAGAAAATCAAGTGGACTGGGAAGGTAGACATCTGAGGTCTGGGTTTATGACGGTGCTTTTCCTAAAACGCAGCAGAAGGCATGCTCCGCCAACACTTCCTGTATAGATGGTGGAATTAAGAAACTACCTAATGGTGAAATTTGAAGCAGTGGCAAGGATTGGGGAGGGAGGGGGGTTCCAAAAGCATGGGCATGAAAAGATCCAAGTTCCAGAAGCTGAAGACTGACTCACGACACTTTGGATCGGTCTGCACATACATGCTAACCATAACAATCAGCTAACAAAAAGGATGTGTGGTAGAGAAACATCAGAAGAGAGCACATGATTCCACCTCAACTTCCTAAAGGGCTTGTTTGCCAAGGCTAGTTTAAGTTTTAAGTTTACACAGAAGCTGTATCAACGCTAACAGTAATCACTGCCAGGGGGCGAGAAGACAGCTGAGCCCTCCCGAGTCTACTAGGCCGACGGCTGCTTCCCAGAAGTTCCTGGGGCGATGTCCGGGCATGCAACGCAATTGGCCTTCCACCAGAGCCTCCATGGACAGCCTGCAGAGAAGAGCGTGCTGTCTCACCAGACGTCGGAGTTTGTGGTGAATACGCCGTCCTTCAGTGACTCTGGGGCCATCCAGCGCACTGGCAGCAGGCCCTTGCCTCCTTTCCGGTAGTAATCAGTTTCATAGATGTCCCTCGTCATGCCGAAATCTGGAAAGCAGCGGAAAATGTTTCAGCATAAGAATACAGACGCACACCTTTCACCAGAAGGTTCTGAGGGTCTGCAAAGCTTCTTTTATCCATATTAAATGTTACTTAAATGGAATCCTTTGCTTGTAAAGTTCTTTTCTAATATGGTGCAACTTCAGGAGTGAAAGAAACAAAGGCAAATGGAAAATTGGGGTCCAGCTACTGCAGTGTGTTGAGCAGCCTATCCACTCCTTCTGCTTTCATTTACTGAGCTCTACTCTTAGCCAATCATAGCTCATATTTTGGAGCAAGGACAAGTGTATGTGTGTTTTTATTATAATTTTTTTGAGAATCTCACCTCCGATCTTGACCGTGAAGTCCTCCGCTACCATGCAGTTCCTGGCAGCCAGGTCTCGGTGGACAAACTTGTTGGCGTTGAGGTAGGCCATACCGTCCGCGATCTCTCCCGCCATCTGGATCATCTTTTTAAGCGGGGGCAGCAACAGACTGGAGGAGTTTTGCTGCGAGGGGAAGGAGGGGGGGATAAGCATCAGGTTGCTTGAGGTCTTTTTTTGCTTATCTGTAAAATGTGATTTTTGCCATTTTTAAAAATGTGAAACCCAGTGAAGGCCTCTGGTTTGATGTACGATACGTTAACACGTCGGTCGCGTCGCAGCAGTTGGTTAAGAGCATATCCAAAAAACAAAATCAGCTTAACGATTTCCTCTCCGCCACCAAATCGAGAAATCCTAAGCCCCAGTCTGACGCATGCTACATGATAACACACTGACTGAACTGCTGATAACTTTTCCAGCAAAGAGCTGGACATGTTCCCAAAGCACTGGGATTGGAGACAGAGCAGGAAGCTCAGCGAGGTGAACTGAGGTAAGGCGAGTCTTTTGCTGGGATGCTGGGGGTGGGGGCACCGAGGGACAACGGTTTACCTCAGCCTGTACACCTGCCCTCGCCTTACCTCACCGCCCCCCGGGGGAGGGGTTAGGTAAGGCTGCCAATTCTCGGCGAGGGCAAGCGTACAGGCTGAGGTAAACAGGAGTCCCTCAGTGATGTCTGGCAAACGGGGTGGCTCCGGGTGAGACGAGTCGTTCAGACGCAGGTGTTTTACCTCCGGAGACCGCAAGGACCGCAGGTGACTCTTGAGGTCTCCGCGGGTCATCAGCTCCATTATGACCAGCGTCGGTTGACCCTGGGAAACCACGCCCAGCAGACGCACCTGGGCCAGACAGAAAACGTAACACTGATTAGCTTGTTACATCATACTTATGGACACAAAAATCTCTTGGTTGAGTATGGGCTGGTATTTACCAAGGCCAATAAATGCATAAATATCACTAAAATTAAGCCCTCATTGGAAGCAGAAAGCTCTTCTTTAATTTAATTTTATTGGCCATTTTTATTTGACAAATTTGCAACAAATTGATGATTTCAAACTGCACTGATTTCAAACTGACTGGCTCATAATCAATACTCCTTTAGGACACCTTCAACATTAATTATCAGACATGTTTGAGGACATTATATACTGGGGAATGTGTTCTTTAAATCACTGATACTCTGCCACTCAACACAAATTAAGAATGCATAAGATTTTGTTTTTAAGTGCTCCTCAGATGGTCCCTCCAGGCTGCTGCATCAAGTGAGACTCTAAAACAAGCAGGCAAACATCTTTCCCTCTCAATAATTCAAGTTTAACTCAATAATTAAAGGTTTGGTTTTAAAACACCTCAAAAACGCTTAAGGGTTGCACCTCATCCTGCCACCCCAAGGATGACTCAGCTTCACTTCATTTACACGAAATAAATTTTTTGCTCAAACAGAAGAGTGTAGACATGAACCCCAGTACCCAGGGGGGGTGTGGCCATTGTGGTCCATAGTGTCCGGGGGTGGAGCAACATGGCCCACTGTACACAGGGGGGTGGGGCCAGTGAAGACCACAGTGCCCGTGGAGATGGGACAATGTGGTCCACAGTTCCCCAGGGGGGTGGGTCCACGTTCACTCACCACATGGTGGCAGTTGAACTCCTTCATGACGGAGGCCTCGTTGAGGAACTCAATGCGCTCCCGCATGCTGGCTGACTCGTTGACTGTTTTGATGGCCACGTGAGTCTCGGGCTCGTCCTTGACTACACCCTTCGCGATGCCCTCGTATACCATGCCAAAGGAGCCCTGCCCCAGTTCCCGGCACAATGTGATCTTCTCCCGGGGTACCTCCCACTCATCCGGCACATACACTGCAAGGCGTAAGACTTCATCAGCTCCACACAAATGCACACGCACACAAAAATACACAACCACACGCATAAACACAAATACAAACATATACAACACACACACAAATACACAAACACACACACAAAACATACAACAAGTACACAACATACACACAAATGCACAACCATACACAAACACAAATAACACATACAACACACAACAAATACACAACACACACACACGCACACACACACACTCTCACACAAATACACACAGTGCTTTTGACAGTGAATTGAGAGGAACTGGGTAGCTCCTGTAGTCTGTACTCACTCTCTGCAGCGCTGAAGTATTCTGGGTTCACAGAAGCGTACAGAACCCCGTTCCCCAGCCGGTCACTGTTCCTATGGAAACAAACCGGCCTGTTTATGAAAACTGCAGGCTTTAACAGTCCACACAGTAAATTTGGACAAGATTCCTCCCTTAGCCTGAGGTACCTTTTTAAGTAGAGAAACAAGACTCAAACTCAAACTCAAAACAGTTACAGGGTATGGGAGGGGGAGAGGGTGGAGAGATACTTTACCTCTTCTTGTTGAAGACTATGAGTGTTGCCACTACGCTGGCGACGATGACCAAAACAACAATCGGAATGCTGATCATGAGATAGAGAACGCTGTCATAGTCTCCTGCTGAGACAAGAGGCAGAGGGAGAGACAGAGAGAAGAAAGCATTTAAAACTGCATTCACAACTTTGGTCATGTGTCTTTTCAACATCTCATCAGTATTGTGCAGAGAAGACACCCACTTTGGCAAAAACTTGCTGTTACCGATTATTTTGGCTGAGATTCAGTCATTTGTCCTTAGATTTCACTTACAACAGAATAAGAGTGCTAAGCTTTTTTGTATAAGAGCAGTCTGGTGAGTTCATTTTCATAACTGCTGAACTTGCCAAATTGTGTTTGTGAAGAGAAAAATGAAGACTTGCTTTTAATTGTGAGCCAAAATTAAGGACAAATGCTAACTAAATCCCTGCCTTTGTCTATAATAGATAAGCAAGAAATAAAAAATAAATTCATATTTTGCTTCAGGTACATCATCAGAAATTGGTCGTAATGTCAGATTGACATTACCACTTCCATAATCTAAAAAAAAAAATCTAAATACATACAATCATATATGTCATTACTGTACTTACTGTAAATACGTATTGTATTCAATTTAGGAACAATTCTGCAGTTATCGTAGTTTGGTTTATTGTTTAACAAATGGTTGGATAATGTAAGCATACTCTTGTAATGCCAATAAAGCCAAGTGAATTGAACATAATTTAATTGCGGCAGAAGGCAAGATGGGTTTGAGGGGGAGAGAGACAGAGAGAGAGAGAGAGAGCAAGAGAGCATGGGAAGGTGAGGAGCAAGTGTGCAGGGGTCTTACGTTTGGGCTGTGGCACGTAGAAGGCCACAGGCTCGGTCCAGGACCCATTCCCAGCAAGTGAGGTTGCTCGAACTCGGGCAGAGTAGTTCCCAGGCCCCAGGTTGCTCAGTCTGGTCCCTTTGTGATCCCGATAGTGTTGCCGGGATACGCATTCGTGTTTCTCCGGCTGCAAACAAAGGGCACGCACACACACACACACACACATGCACAGATGCTGTGAATCTGTAGCTCTAAGCCGGCAAATTCCCACCCTGTCTTACCCTTCCCATGGGCAACACCTGGTGCTCACCTCGTTGCTAAGACGAAACTTGATCTCGTACATCAGGATCAAACCGTTGGGCTTGACGGGCTCTGGCCATTTTAGGAACACTGTGCCCTCCACCCCCTCGACCCTCTCCCAGTTCACCGCGCCCGGAATGTCATCCGCTTTGTCTGGGAGAAGCACAAAAAAGAGAGCATGCAAATTTAGAAGAATGCAAATACTTGTTAGCAAAATCTACTGGTAAAACAAACGTGCTGTCATCACCTAAGAGGAGTTATTCATTTGGCTCAACACATCACTAAGCGAGACATTAGTATTTTTTTTAGGAAGCGGTGTCACAAGTTTGGCATGAGAGAGTGTTCTAGTGGCAGAATTGTGGTTCTAACCTGAAGCTTTGGTTATTGAGCAAGGGTTCTGGTTGTGGTTCTAAGCTGCAGGGTTGATAATGGAGAGAGGGTTCTGGTTATGGTTCTAACCTGCAGGTTTGGTCCTGGAGAAGACGAAGGCAGCGGCGCTGCAGTGCTTGACCTCGTGGTTGCAGGCGTGAATGTCGATGCGGTAGACGGTGAAGGACTGCAGGTGCGAGATCTCTGTCAACTCCCGCCCGCTCACCATGGTGTCGTAGAAAGGGTACTCGCGGTCCGCCAGTTCCCCGTCTGTGCTGTTCCCTTCGGGTCCCGTGACATTCCCACCTGAACCATGACCCAGGGTGGCGTTGGCCACTGCGAAAACATCCCGGCGGCGGCGGTCTGGGGGTCTAAGGGTTAGAGGGGCAGCACAGGCAGGAAAGAGGTGGGGAAAGAAGGGAGATGGAAAGGAAACAGGTCAGGGCTATACCACAGATGCAGTGACCTTTCTCTCTAACTCACCCACGTGTCACTGATACCCACTACAAACTCAGCAATTCATAACTGCACATTCAACTGTGAGGAAGAAATGACTCGACTCAATCAAAGAGAGAGCGGGGGTGAAAGCTTAGCTAGCTGTGTTTCTTTTCTGCTCACATGAAAACCATACACACACTCCCACACTCTTACACGCACGCATAGACAGGCACGTGCAAACTCACACAGACAAATCCATGGACATGGGCACACACAATTAGCTCCCCACAGAGCAATAAATTCACACAGCTGTTCATATTCAGTTGATATTTTCGTCTTTCAGGCAATCTGGCTCAGACAAACCCAAACACTGGTTCTGCTGGTGGCGTTGGTTTATCTGACGAGACATACCCTTCGCTGCGATAGGTGATGATGTCAAAAGTCAAAGGTGAGGGGTCGCAGACATGTGAAAGGTGTTACCACAGGTGTTACCACTCTCTCCCACCCACCCTCATATTACTGTATGTGGTCTAACCCATTAACAATTGAGACACCAACGTCAGAAATAAACCACTCTTAATTCTGCTGACTCAGCAAGCTGGAGACTAAATGACTGCTTTGCATTACAAGTGATGTCACTAAAGTAATTAAAAGAAAAATATGGGATGTCTGTCTCTTTGTGTGAATGCATGAAATTTATTGACACTTAAGTATTGAAGAAAGGAACACAAAAATGAAAACAACAGTATGCTCTTCTCTTGAGGAATACCGCAGGCGTGTAAGCGTGCCAAACCCATACAGCGGAAGACAGATGAAAGCTTGCAAATTCTGCCGAAAAATGTATGGCACGTCAAATAGTGAGCACACAGAATGCACCACTAATCTGGGCACTTAATGCTGAATGTCAATGGAATAAAAATGAATGAATGAAGGAATAAAAGAATGTGTAAATTAATGTGAAGCAAATAAAATAATCTGAAATGAATGAAAAAATGAACTGACATTTAAAAAGGACATAAATGAGGGAATCTGGTTAACATGAAGAGAATGAATAAAAAAAAAAAAAAAAAAAGCAATGAATGAGGATGATGACGAACACAAAAGCTATATCGCTCGCCGCAGAATTGAGCCTGATGCCCACTGATAACACGGAAACAGCATCACCAGCTCACCACACAAGTACGAGGGCGACTCCACAACACACCAGCACGCCCGCCGGGCGCACAAGGGGAGTGGCCTTACCTAGGGTCGCCTTTAAGAGATGTGTAGCGATTCGCTCGCTCTGGGTCTCTGAAAGAATCCAACAATCAGCCTACATGGCATTCAAACCAGCAGGTCAACAGGACACACACACACACGCACACACACATCACATACAGGCTCAACTACAGGGGAAAAAAAGCCATCAAAACACAAATTTTCAGTCCAGTTGTGTTCACCTGAGTGACAGGAGGATTACAAATTCTTTATGTTACACTTCAAATTTAAAGGATATGGCTATTCATCATTTGAAAATACAGACATATGTTAACAGAATGGAAACTGGCTCTCAGCTTGACATAATTAAAAACAACTCAATATAAAACACCAACACATAAGACAATACAACGATACGAACTCATCCAATCAAAGCAAGTTGGCCCTGCTTTTATGAGGTCATTGCATTCTTCCTGGTTACTAAGGCTGCTGAGCTATAGACTTTAAAAACATAGGAGGGCCAGTAAACCAGGGAATAGTTTGAGTTTTACTGCCACATTCCATAAGGTAAAGAAAAAATGCACGAGAGCATTCAGGCATGGTCAATACCAGAGAATTTCAATATCCCAGTGCTCCACATCGCACACATTAAACATCAGAAAACCCCACGCCCCACCCTCTGCAGAGGAGTAAGGTGAGGATTCCGTGACCACTGCATCCCTCCCCAGCCCTGTACAGCAGGAGGGGGATCCCCCTTCTCCCCAACCCCATTTTAGGAGATGCTGTTCCAGATTCCAGATGGCTCCTCTGTACATTCCCTGGCAGCTGGTCACTCCAAACTACTGAGACAAAGAGTAAGTGTGTGTGTGTGTGTGTGTGTGTGTGTGTGTGTGTGTGTGTGTGTGTGTGTGTGTGTGTGTGTGTGTGTGTGTGTGTGTGTTTGAGGAGGATGGAAAACATTTCTTCTTCCTTCACTCGGTTTCCCCTCTTCGTTCTCGGAGGCGCAGAGACAGTTCCCCCCAGAGACCTCCGCTTCCAATAAAGCCGGCTCTGTTGGCAGGCGGGCGGAGAGCGTACAAACGCTCCCCTTCACGGACTGACAGATTCCTGGCACCCGCGTTTTCCTCGACAGCGAGACTACGGCAGAGCCGCTCGAGAGGGACGGAACGGAGCGAGGCGCAGGGAGAGGAGCGTACTCGGGACAATGGCGGGTGGGAAAGAGGACTGCTTTCTTTCCACAAGGCACTCCGTCAAAAAGGTCATTCCACAGTGCGGTCAAATTCGGCAAGCCGACCGCTCATCCACAACTCTGTATGTAGACTTGAACAATCTGAAGCTCTACCAGAACAGCTATGATTAAGGATGAGAGAAATATCTAAATACTGCAGCAATAATAATGCTGGATCAGGCAGATTTTTAACATCCATGACCAAGAGCAATGCTGAAGACATATGCTGCAGATTTCTTGCATTGCAGAGACCAGCAGAGCAACAACCAGTGGCACATCCATGGCCAAAACCTTGAGAGTCAATCTGAATACCCAACCTACATGTTCCTACCACTATGTACAGAATATACACAGAATAGCATAGTGATTCATTTCAAAAGGTAATGGAAAGTAATAATTAACCATGAAACCTGGTGTTAGGTTTCCAGAACATAATGATTTCCATTTTGAGATGCACATTTACGTAACAAAATTCTACGCTGCTTAATTATAACAGGATGTTTGGGTAAACTCTTTATGCTGAGAAAGCTAAGCATTTGTGGGGAAAAAAACTAATACTGATGGCAAAGGGGGTTTGCCTGTCTTGGTGCTGTCACTTCAATGCAAAGGACAGGAGACATGGTTCAAAGGCCTGAGAAGTCAATGTAAATTAAACACTCAGGAACACATAGGAAAACAATTCACATGGATATTCTGAAATGTCATGCCAACTATATCATGTTGCAACTGTAGCTGTAGGTTTAGCAGACCCATAATCAAAACCTGAAAACCACAACCCCTAAATTCCTGAGCGAGGTTGAGCCTCACCATCTCAAATGCACCCAAAGACTGCATCGACCTCTCCAAACCAGCAAACTCATCCTTGACAAACCACATTTGAGCCCCTGCAGCACAGAAAGTGAAGCGAAACCCTACTCTGGACAACCTGGTCTAACGTCACCATTGGAGGAGGGATGTCACCCCCTGCCACACCAGCAGGGGGCGCCTAGCCAACTCACCTGGGCGTGAAGATGGAATTGTGCAGGAAGTTCTCAAACACCTTCCGGTAGGAGGCATTGTCTACCACAGACTTCATTTCGTCCATGGTCTTGGGACAGGGGCAGCAGGGACCTTTGTCTGCCCCGCTGGCATCTGATTTGGTGGGCTTGGTGTCCTCTTCCATGTCCACCACCCCTGTGGCTGAAATCCGGATGGGGATTTTCAGCTCTGTACAGAAGAAGGAAGGGTGAGATTTAAAAACCCTAAAAACAGATATATAAATACTATTTGATTAGGGGCAGCTGGGTTAGGGTTAGACAGCATGATCCATTCTGTGGATGCATTACACAGTGAGGTAGGACCATTTGCCTTGGAGACTAATGTTTCTGCAGTAATGACATAGACCTATGAATGGTAGGGAATATGGTGCTTGGCACTCACCCTTAGAGCAGTAGTTGTGCTGATACAGCTCCCTGTCTTCAGGCTGCTGTTGCCAGCGGACCAGGTAGTAGGTTAGATTCCCATTGGGAGAGATGGGAGGCGACCACTTCACCAGCAGCTTGGAGGAGGAGTTTGAGTAGGAGCGGACATCCAGGGGCATGGAGGGCTCTGCAACAGCAGTTCAGGAGAGACAAGATCATCGGTTACATAACACACATCTTTATGAGATTGGTGTGATATCTGGTACCATGCTCAATGTAGGGTTTTGTACAACTGTGGCTGTAACTGCAGAGGTTCTACCAGTATAGTTGTTCCTTAGGAGTTTGCAGTGGTGTACAACTGTAGGTGTACCTGAATTGTATCTGAAGGTTTTGTACAGGTGTGACTGCACCTGAGGAATTTGTACAGTTGCTGTTGCACCAGAGGAATTCGTACAGGTGTGGTTGTACCTGAGGGGTTGGTGCGGATGTAGACCACTTCACTCTTGGCTCCCAGGATATGCTTGTCCTCCACCACCAAGGTGATGGCCTTGACGAAGATGGCGTACTGGGTCCAGGGTTTGAGTGGGGACAGCAGAACACCGGGATCCTGGTCCTTATCCTGCGGCAAGTCCACATCCACCATGTTCCAGCTGTTGGAGCCGCACCCGTCCTGACCATCAAATTCTGTGATGTTCTGGAAGGGTCTGCGGTGTGACAAGATCATCACAATTAGCAGGGCTCCCTCCACACCCCAAAATTATTTCAATATCCCTTCAGCCACTGGAGAGTACACATATCACTGACCTTATGTTTTCTCCCAAACCACTCACTTTTCAGTAGGTTGATTTGTTTGCCTTTCAAAATTAGATTTAGGCTATTACAGGTCATGTTTAAATTACTGAATTGGTGCATTATGCAACTTTCTGTATCTGACTTCTTTAAGTGGTACACCAAATTGAACTTTACTGCACAAATTTAACTTATACTAACCTTAATAATGCAGTGATACACTACAGGAATGCGAGACTGGCAAAGAGAGGGGTGTACTCACGCTTCCTTATAATACACAATAAAACTGATCAGATCCCTGTAGTCTGGAGGCCGGTAACGTTCCCAGGTCAGCTTTATCCTGTTGCTCATTGTGCTGTTTGACTTAAACTTCAGGATGTGACTCTCACCTGTATGGGACAGAAACATAAGTTAAATCAAAGGTGGGTTCTCTGCACCAATTAATACGATCAACTGTAAAAACCAGGAAACGCATTCATTTGGCTCAGAGTCAGGTTCCGTTATTCAATGTGTGCAATCAATGGCTGGTTGAAAAATTATAGATTTTATACATACACATACATATGTGTATGCATAATCATCATTATTAGAAAATACCCTGCACACTACAGTGCCTCAAAACATGTCCAAACAAATTCGAACAGGAATGATAAAATCACTGGAATGACACAATAATTGCTCAGATTAATGATTCACACACTGATGCATTCCTGTGACTTGCATTCTGAAACCAGTCAACTGAAAGTGTGAGAGAACTTTCTCTGGAAGCTCTGGAGATGATTTAGAACTACAAATGATCAGAGGCAGTCGAAAAGGGTGAAGATGCCAAAAAGCCGAGTCTCGGTTCTCGTCATTTCTGTTATTCTGCTCACACACCTTTAGGCGATGGATGAGACAAAGGTATGTTGATCTGGTGAGGGTGACGTCCAACAATTAGCGATGAAACGCCCCGTTACACTTCAGAAAGGATAGTTACACTCACATATTTGTCATGAACGCTTTGGGGGCAAGAGTTCAAGTTTGTTCACTCATTTTTTTTCTCATTGAAAAAATGGGTTCAGTTTACACTTGTAGTCCTTGTGAGTTAGAACAATATAACATGAATTATACATAGTAGAACAGCTTTTCTAAAAATGTAGTTTTAATCATCTTTCAACCTGGGGCAGATAGAATATAAATGAATGACACTACACCCAAAAAATAGAGTAGCAAGTATAACCATAATTTAATAGTTTTATTTCAATTAAGTGTAAATTACAGATTCATCAATATTGCTTTTTAAAAAGTATTGCTGCATGATCTTATTCTCTACCCAAAATGACCTGTATTCTCAACTGTACTGAGTGACTGTGTCACAGAGACTTAAGAGAAAGTGGATTCACGTCACTTTGCTACACATGGCAAAAACCTCTTGCTTTTTCACCATGCAAATGCAACACATTTTTCCTCTAATGTCTGAGGAAGACTTGATCAGTTCATGAACCTTCAGGTTCCCAGCTGGCCAGAAGGGGCCAGAACTTTGATTAGCCTATCCCCATTTATTCCCCTGTCAAGTTTGAGCCAACTGTTGGCGAACCCATGTGGACCTCCGGCCATAGCATCATGAACATGAGCTTTGTAAGCCACCCAGAAGCCTAACATTTTCTATAAATGTATTACCTACAGACAGATTGAGATGGAGACAGGGAGACAAAGAGATAGAGTGCAAGAAGAAAAACAGAAAAGCTTGCAAAAAAAAAAAAAATAAATAAACTTACAGCTTGCTCGGTCTCCATTGTTGCGGAATTCCACCTCCTCAAACTTCTCTGTGATTCCAGTCTTCTCCCACATTGTGCGGATCTCAGACACACACAGCTTGGGGTTGAAGCGGAAGAACAGTTTCCCGGCTTTGATGGTGAGGTTGTGCTGGCTCCAGTCCCACAAGAACTGGAGGTGTTGGTTATCAAGTGCAGAGAAAGCATACATTCTGGGACAGAGAGGACACAAGAGAGACCATGGAAAAACCTAAATGCAACAACACTACCCCAACTGCCCCGACAGCTCCCCACAGGCCTGGATACTGCAGAAAGAGTAGAATTAAGCTAAAGATAACAACAATATAATTACACATCCGTAACTCTAAACCCACGATATTATAACCTTCAGCCAGTAAATGTCCAGCTGTGTGGTACATGTGAAAATACGGCCTGTAGCCAGAAAGTGACTCCGAAAATCACATAAAGTATTAACATAGTTAGCTGCACAACGCCCTCTGGAATGGGTGGAATCCAAGCACTTTTCATTAATATTTCTAGTGTGTGTAATTTAAGCATGGGAGGGTGGGTGAAGGCACAATATTTTCCAACGATCCTTTCTGCTACTCAGTAACTCCCCCTTGCCCCACACCCCCACGTCCCAAAACTCTCCAATGTGTGTGCATGGGTAAGTATGTATGAATCCCTCTCTGTAAGTCATTTTCAACCAACAGCTAAAATTGCTTCATTCCAGCTTTTCAGTTCACACAGTGTGGACACGATCACCCACAAACTTGCAATTAGTCTTTGACACGGGAGAGGTTTATAGTCAGACTTCATAGAACTTGATGGGATGAATGACAGTGAAGCCTCTACTTGACCCCTTCATCTATGAGGAAAGAACAGAAACTCTGCTCACTCTCAAAAAGGAAGTGGTTCCCACTTTACCCAGCATCATTCAACACTTAGGTTTCTATGGATATCCTCAGCCACAAAAGCCATAAAAGGACTTTTTTTGAAGGAAAGGAAATTCCTGAGAACAAACTGTTCTCATCACTTTCTCGCTCCATTCCTGTACAGTTTGAGAAATACATATCTTTGTAATCATTGTCTCTAAAAACAGTCCTCTCTGTTCCTGTACAGCTAATGTATAACAGAGGTTCAGTGACACAACTGCCAATACTTGTGCTTCCTTGAGCACTATTATGGCAAACATTATTTTGTCTTAAGTCCAGTGTTATGACTACTCTTCCCTGCATTAAATGACCCAAAGTGAACTACTGGATCAGGAGTCTTCTCCAATTACAGGTGGCTTGTCACCTTCCAGGACACACTGATTTGTCAAATGATAACAAGTTGCATGGAGTCAAGTGACAGGCAGGTGAAATCAAGCCACCATCAAGACTCAGACCCAGAAAAAGCTAAAGAAAAAGCAATAAGAGTAGTTCCTTAAACTGGCCATATTCTATCTCTTCAGACTCAAGGGTGAGCTTTTTTTCCCAGAAAAAGACAATGTTGTTGATATTAATTTTGGTAAATTTGATGTTTTAATCTTGATAACTGGATTAAAACTCTATCCAATACTCCAAAGATTAAACCTACTTTGCCTCCATCCCTCAGCATGGTGCCCAGTAACTGGGTAGAATTTTGGACGGGAGTGTGTGTGTGTGTGTGTGTGTGTGTGTGTGTGTGTGTGTGTGTGTGTGTGTGTGTGTGTGTGTGTGGATAGCATCAGGCTCCTATCAGGCATGACATTGCCATGATATGGGCCGATTGGTGGGGAATCAGGTGGATTTGCTCTTCTGGCTTTTGGTCCAAGGCCATAAACTCTCACTATCCATTAGTTGGTTCTTGCAAACATTTACGCAATGGTGGAAAGGCAGCTCTTGACCTTGACTAGGGCCTGTAGAAAAAGTACCAAGTTCTTTTATAATCCGTACATGTAGTTCCCTCCCCTGCACAATGTGGTCACTATATTCTCTTCCCAAACCCTGGTCTAAGGAGCTCAAGCATGTGGATTAACTGGGTAGTAAATGAATAAATTTAATGTCTGCATGCAAGTATTCAGCTCATAGAAACTGAAGATTTTTTAATTATGCGTAGTTCTCAGTTTTAAATTGTGGTAATGAGTAAAACTATACCATGGAAGGTACTACTTTAAATGATGGCCACAGGAAACAAAAGTCCATATAAATTCTTACGATTTGTAGTTGCAAAAAATTGCAAGACCTACAACCAAGAGGAAAATTAAAAATATTGATTGCCATGAATTGTGCCATGGAAATATCAGCACTGATATATGCCTGGAAACAGTAGCGTTGTCTAATGATTAATATATCGAACAAAACAACACAGTGTGCAACGAACGAGGTTAATACTGTTCTACTCGTTCTATCTGGTACCTGTTTCTGTCTCATTCCCTAGTACATACCCTTCCAAGAGTTCTTCCCCGTTGATGTAGCGCAGACTCTTGAGGAAAGATAGCGACCCCAGTGTGTGGGAGTGGCGGATCCTGACGTATCCCGTCACCGTCTGAATCAGACCCATGAAGCTCTCCAGCTCTGAGGCAATGTTATCTGCAAAAAGGTAAGCATTATTAGACAGGGATAGACCAAACCAGACCATATCATACGAGACTACATTACATACACCCGACCAGCCTTGTGTCAGGTCTGCCTTGTTTACCCAAGCTCATATGCTGGTCTCTGATGCACTTACCTGACATTATTATATGCCAGCCAGGCATATAGCATGTTGCTCACTTGTCAGCAAGAGTTCCTTTTAGCATAAGGGACAAGTTTTATCCTGCTTTTTGTAGCTTTTCACGTAACTTTCGGTTTTGTTTTAGTTATAGAAATACATACACATACTTAAGCATGAGATATCTATTATCACTGCTCACAACCTGAGAAAAAAACACTTTACCCTTTTGAAATAACAGATGTATTAAGCTTTTGATAACCATTACGCAAACACATTTTTGCACGTGACTTGCTGTGTATCTGTTCAATAAGCAGTGAAATTCTGAAGCGGAGTCTCTTGTGAGCTGAATGGAAGGGAATTACTGAGGACCATTTGATAATCTATTAGACGCCTATAACTGGCTAACATGCTAAGAAAGTTTGCTTGTTAGCCAGGTTTGCTAATAAATTTTATGGTGCCAAAAATAACATTTTTCACTGCTTGACGGTCGGTGTGCTGGCTTCTGGCGCTTTCAAGAAAGTTGACAAATGATAGCACTCTTTTAAGACCTTTGTACATTTGTGAAACAACAATATTTGAACATGAGTAATCTCAATCACAATTCAAGCTTGTTAACTGGTGTAAATATGAACTAATCTGGCTTCTTTGTTTTGGTTGTGGCATTTCTTATATGGCAGAGATTCATTACAACTTTAACTTTGGGCTTAACAAGGGTTTTAACATGAAGGTGTAGCTGGTTTACAGGTGAGAGCTCCTCTCATCCTCTTTGGCGATACTTACTGCCCCGGCGGATGTTGATGTGCAGGTTGCCCTTGATGACGGTGCACCCCTTCAGGGACTGGGCGGCATCCACTGAGTCGATGATCTTTTCTTCGCAGATCTTGTCACAGAGTCCGTCACAGGCACTACAGAACATGCTGTGTGTGCGTGAGAGAGACAGAGAGAGACAGAGAGAGAGAGAGAGAGTACTTTACTGTCAAGGTCGACCCCAGAATGCACACAAAGTGCCCCAAGAGACTAAAGGAGCAATGACTCCAACGACCATTATTTACTTTCTTCTGACAATTTTTTTCAGCCCAATGCTTTCAAGGCAAGCTCATCATGAGAGATTCAAATCTAAGTAAAGAATGATAAGCTACATAAACTTTAACCTTAGACACATGGAGAAATATGAACACAAAAAAAAAGAAAATATATCAGTGCAAGAAATAAAGCAAGTACAACCCAAACACAATGTAATTTTCCTCTTTACAAATTACGCATGCGGTGCTCTTGTGCTTTGAATATCTAATGGAGACAAGTAACAGCATGAATAATCTTGGCCGGCTGGCTGCTTTTGAAATATCGGCTAATAGATTTGAAGGGCTGCTTCCTCCTCAAAGACAGGTGACATTACCATGGCTGTTTTCCAAAAGGCCTTTTCACAGACTCATTAAATTACAAATAGCTACTTCAGGTCCTGTGGATGACGCATTACAGCCCATGGGATGTCTCCCCCCCCCACCAATATTTCAGTTTATTCAGTTCAATTTTCAATTTTCACTGCTGCCTAGCAGCATAAGAAGCTCTGTCTGTAGTCAGCAGCTTTCCTCTAGAAGCCTGCTGTCGGCTGTCCCCACATCACCCTGCCCTGTTAAGTCTGAATGCTTTTCCTTTATTAATGAATCAATGTTATCTCCTGCCCTGGGTGGGGAAGTCTCCTCAAATCCTCCTTTTAACAGGGGGGTTTCAGACGGGCTGGCGGCCTCAGACTCCTCCTCGCCAGGGATGGAGAAAATCCTCTGTCTGCATGCAAATTTAAGACACAATAATCTACCAACCCACATTCCGATTAAAAAGTAAGTGGAGGAGAGGAGAGAAAAAGGAAAAAAAAAAAAACTGAGAGCTGCAAACTTGGCTATGGCAAACTGGGGGGCCGGTGACCCCTGTGACCCCAGAAAACATGGATGGAAATTGGAAAGTGAAGTATTGTGATATCACAGATGTGTCACATTACCAGTAAATCATTTGTTTGTAACAACCATTGCAGTTTTTTATGAAGAGTGAGACCTTTCCATTGGCTGAAACAAGTCAACTACTGACAGTCAATTGAAGCTCCACCCATTTTCATGGTGGATTCCACTGGATCACAGCAAGGGCGGAAATACCAGGATGATTTTACTACTGCCCCACAAACAAGGCCAGTGAAATAAGAAATTATGAAAATTGGGTGAAATATCCCCTTAATATAGTTCAAATATGCACAGTTTTGCTTGCAAACAAGCCACCTGTCAATATTAGATGGTATAATATGTATTCTACAAACTGGTAAGCATCCTTTTCTTGCTGTTTTCTCCATTGTAAATGTAACTGCATCAATGTCAGTTACTGAAGAGGAAAAGGTTTCAAACATCACGGCTGCTGTAATTGCCTTATTTGACACTGATATATTAAGGCATCATTGTGAAGACAACCTAAGGTAGTAGAATAAAACAACACAATCTTTCTGGGGATATTGTTTTGCGCAACTCTCACCAGCTCTGTATCCTTTCCTTTACTCCACTAAAAAAAAAAAAAGATTGATTAACCAAGGCCTGCCTAAACATGAAAATAGTTAACACATTGTTTCTGTTTGAAAAAAATTGACCATTTGTTCAATAATGAAGTTTCTTGATAATTCTTTAATAATCACGGATGGCACAATGAAGCATACTTAGAAAATGAACTCTGCCCAATAAGGAGCCAAAACAGGCTTGCCATAAAGGGCAAAAAGAGATTTTTCGCAGTCTGTGTTCGATTTATTTAAATGTGAATATTATGGTGACTTTTAAGAAACTAAGTACATGAAAAAATAAAAAGGTTACAGACTCTCCACCTTTCTGAAACCCCACTCTGCGCTTCAGTCAAAAAAGGTCCCCTTCGCTCCCATGCTCTGAGGACAGCAGATGTCCCGAAAAAACCATCATTTTGTAATTTATGCATCACAAGTTGCTTACACAATCAATACTTACTTGACCGTAAAAATAAATGGAAATTAGAAAGAAGAACCAAAGTTTTCTGCGTCTTACGATGCCAAGACAGCAGGAAAATTCAACAGTGTCAGGGTACTTTTCTTTACCAGTGAGCTTTCCGACACTTCCAAAATAATACTGTCCAAGATGTACAACACAAAGTGTTCTCACCACTCAGCAGGTCATCGGGAAGGGTTTCTGAGGACTCAAACATTCTTTCAAACAAGCTTAATAAAAACCTTGTCGTGAAACAGGTCAAACAAGAGTCTGCTTTTGTCTGCCATTGAAAACATACTCTATTAACCTTACTGTCAATTGAAAGAGTTTTTAGCATGGAATAATTGGTATGTTTTGTTTCACTGCAGTGTGCACTGTGATACTTCAAGTTCTGTTATGGTTGTGGATACAGTCGCATTGTTATTCTACTGAAAACTGTTTTTCTTCTCAGTGACTGAAAAGCACTTTGAGCTGTGTCAATACTCTTTTTACTTTTCTCCTCGACTGGAATTCCACCATCACTTCACTTCTGTCACCATTTTACACTCTGCAGCCCAACAGCTGAGCAGTGCAATCTGCATGCACTTGGTTGGCCTGAGGAATCACTCTTGAGAAATAAGACAAGGTACAATTACCACTAAAACAGTCTTTGTGAAGGCCAATGACACACTACCTTGAGAGACCCCTGACCACACTGACACAGCTAGGACTAGACTCTCCCCTCTACTGGATCTGTCATCTACATGGAGGACTATACTATTGCTTTAACTAGACCAGCTACTTGCTAGACCCAGTCTTGAACACATGCACCAACAGTTCTACCCTACAAATGTGCTCACCTCTTCTGTTCCTGGCTGGTTTGTTTGGCAGGTGCTCGTTAAGTTATATGCAATCATTTGCCCATAAGTCAAACTGAATTTATACATAATCTTTATATTACATACAATTTTATGACACCCTATATGATAAACAAGGCTATATGAGAAAATAAAAGATGTGGAAGTTTTAAGGGCACTGATAAGCCCTACAACCACTCTTTATCCTTGCAGGAACGCCCCTCTACCCAAAAATACCCAGCATCCTGCTCTCACGCACCTCTGGCTGTCCTGCCGGGTGAACCCCGAGGGGCAGTCGGGCACACACTCGCCCTCGTGGATGACGAAGGGGTCGAAGTCGTTGGGCATGTGCACACGGGCGCACAGGTCCATGGTGATGCAGCGCCAGCCCTCGAACGAGTAGGTGTCAGGGGGGCAGGTGACCACGCAGCGGCCCTCGTGGAAGTAGTGCAGGCAGGCGGCGCATGCCGTGTCACTGTCGGGCTCCGAGCAGCCGCCCAGGCACTGGGGGTGGCAGCACTCGCCCGTCTGTGTGCACGCCCGCTTTTCACATTTGGCAGGGCACTCTGTGGGGGAGAGAGAGGGGGCCGACAGTTAATGACATCACTCTTCAAATTTTACACAGACATTAACACACATACTACTCCCATTTTCACAGATCAGACACTCTTTTGAAATAGCCATCACATACTCCATCACCATGACACACTGAAAAGCTTCTTAAAGCTAATAGATAAATGTCAAACATATTACAACTTCATCTGCCTGACAGCAAAGAAAATAAATATGTCCATAAAAAACAGGAAAACGTGTCAGGGCCTGTATAATGGTGTGTTGTGAATGGGCGCATAGAGGGTCGCAGGGACGGGGGGGTGGGGAGGTGGTGGTGGAACAGCCCCTCCGTTGTGGGGCCTGACTGGTAAACAACCGGATCCTGTAATTTCCCGGAGTAAGCCCCTGCTCTGGAGAGAGGCCCTGCACTGTTGGGCCTGTGGGAGGTCGGGGGGGGCTTGGGGGGAGAGAGATGGTGGGATTAGCGGCCTGTAAAGCGGTAATCGCCCGGCAGGGGCAAGGGGGGTTGGGGGGTTGGTTTCTACACAGACCTCTGCTGGTCATATCTGTGAATTGCAGCTCCTGTCTTTATTTTATCTCTTGTGTCAGGGGGAGACTATGAGGGGAATTCAGCAGTCTGGAGGGGGTTGCTGCTGTATCCTTCAGAGGAAAGGAGCAGTGACTGAGTTTCACATGTCCCAGGTTAGGTGAGCCAAGTATGGCAGTGAGGGCTGACTGTGGACACAGTGCCTACAATCTACACAAATACCCTTTAACCCTACACTGATTTAATTCACAGACAATACAATGCCAACACAACTATACAGGACAAATCAGCTCCTTAAAGTCTAAAATCACATCATTATGGGTACTTGGGTACTGAAATGTGAGAGTCAAATTAACACTAAATATTTACAATGCACAGTGTGCTTAGATATTTATTTATCTAGCTGGCAGGTCCTCTTTTTCAGAACGACTTACAAGGTCACCACGGCAAAACGCGTTCAAAGAACATCATTGAAGCAGCAGGAAAAATGAGAGCAGCTAGCCCAGAGAGCCTCCATGAACGTCATGATGCTTCAGCCTGAAAATCTATGCAAAAGAATCAGTGCAAAGTGTGACAGCGCACTCTTCGCTACCCTCTCACCATACGACAGTGCGTGAACCTTCACGGCATGTGTGCTGCCTCCTGTCGGAGGAGCTGCTGTCACCATTTCACAAACTGCTGGTCCTGTTCTCAGGCAGCACTTTCAACACAGAGACCAGTTTCATCTGAGCAGCACAGATCCCACTGTCACCTTTAAACCACCCTTTATTATTTCTTTCCATTGTAATGCATCCCACCAAAAAATGTACACAATATCAATGATGCCCAACCACTGCATATCTTTGACGAAGGAAGAAAGAGGTGTTTCAGCCTATGCTTTTGGGTAAGTAAGTGTTTCAGAAATACAAGCCATGTTTACTGCACAGGGTTCAAACTGTGTGACTTTCTATGTGACTTGGGTCTGCTTTCAGATGGGACAGGGTCTTGGGTGAGACAGCGCTGGGGCAAGGACCCTGTGTTCTGGGGAAGAGGCTGAATGCTGCGTGGGTCATCTGAGGTACGTGTCCTTTTCCGTTTAGCTCATCCAATCACCTTACAGCGCTATGTCTGACATAAGGCACAGCCAAAAAGCGCACCATGCACGACTCCCGTTTCAATCCAAGACATGCCCCCACGCGACCCTAGAAAGAGGACGTTCAGAGCAGAACACGATGGAGGATGCGGTATTGACGTCTCTTGGACACTGTGCACACTGGCCGGGTGGCACTAACGCGGCTTCTCACTGCCCCACGCGGAATAGCTAGGTGAGCCAAGTCCACCCTGGCCTCGCGGGCCCCCGCCAAGAATCGCGGCACTCCTGGTCTCCGAGCAACCGGAGCCTGGCACCGTGCCCGGAGCTCCCAGCGCTGGCCAAGTGCACGTCTGGAGGAGATTTGTCGGCTCTGATTTATTGCCGCATGCCGTACGGCGGTGTTTGGAATTATTAGGACACCTGACTAATATGTTTATCGGTGTAATTAATCCAAATGATGACACGCACGGTACCTTTGTGTACACAAGGCTAGGGGTGCGTGCGTTTCAGACCACTCTGTCTCCCAGAGAAGCTTGTTTGTTAGCAGATGAACTCGGGTCATGTCAGGTGGTACAGCAACATGCTCTGCGGACCCGGAGAGAGCCACAATCTCAGCATCAATTATTAATGTTGCTTCACCGAACATCTGCGAAGCAGAGGCTCAAAACACAGTATCACTACAATGGTCAAAACATGAGCAGCTTGCTCAGAGCACAGTAACTGTACCAAAACACTGCTGAGAACACTGTACAGTGACACTATTCCAGCTCAAACCAAATACATGCTTTGTATAAGCCTTGTTTTAAGCCACTTTGAGAATCCACACCTCAAAAAAGCTAACTTGATCTTCACTTAAATTCACAGCACTGTCAAATCCTAATTGTATGATATCCTGTACAAATGTGTCTAAATGGGGGGGTGCAGGAGTGGGTGGGAAAACATGCAGGACTACAACTGCAGGGGAAAAACAAACAAAACCCGAAGTGGAAACCTTTTGCATCTTGGACAGCCACCAAAAGAGGGCACCCCAGGCCAGCTCAAACGGGCTTCGCTCATGGAATTACAAACTCTTTCCACAAATCCTTCAATGAACAGAAATTCCAAACATGCCCACCCACCCGTCTTCCCCCACTTCCAGGGAGAAGAGAAGAGAAAAAAGAAGAAAAACGCATCCCTGCAACCCTTAGAAGTCAGACCCCCCCCCAACCTGCTTCCCCATATCTCAGAAATGGGTATTTTATTTATAGCCATCCCACGAGCGGTCCTTTTTACACATGCATACCCCTCCCCCACACCGTCCCAAGCTATGCCTGGAAGCACGGGTTAGGTGGGAATTACGTGTGTGGGAATAAGTATGTGTGGAATAAGGAAGAAGTCAATCAAAGAGTAACATTTTGGGTGGAGTGCAAGGGTAGTCAAGTCCCATGCAACATTCTTTTAATTAAGAAGTCTAACAAATGGAAGCTTTCTTTAAAAAAAAAAATACATACACAGTATACACTAATCTGTGTTACAGTAAGTATGACACCAATATAAAACCAAATACAATTAAATAAAATATGGCCATGAGTTTTTAAATTCGTGAAAGGTACATTTTGTTTTGCTTGGACAGCATTGGTTTTGATAGCTCTACCATTTCATTGTAGGGGTTAAGGGAAAAAGCTTGCAGACAGGTGAGGACATGCGCCATCAGGCTAAGACTGCATCACCATCACTTCCAGAAGGCCTCACAGCAAATGCAAATCCTCCTCATTCCAGGTTAACATACAGCTACCCTGAGTCGACAGCAGTAAAATCCAAGTCTTGTGCTACCCTGCCTTTCCCAAAATAGTTGCTATCGCATTGATGGCACCAGCAACTCCGGAAACACATACGTGATCATAATGTGGTAATCATAATGTGGTGATCATAATTTCACCCTCTACATTATTTTATCTGTGAGCCAATAAGATGCAGTGTTCACTCCATAACAAGAATATTTCTGTTTAAAGTTGAGTTCAATGAGTTCAAAAAAAAAAAAAAAAAAAAGAAATGCAGGTCGTCAGATCCCGAGGTCACAGATGAATTGTGAGATGTGGTGCCTGGATTAGTAATCTTAAGAATAAAAAGAGACATTGTTTCTGAAACACAGACTTTTTACAACACAACTTACAGGCTTGCGTTTCCACGAAGAACAAAAAGCCAATAAAAAGGCAGATACCATCTATCAGTGAGGGATTAGTGAGCCGTTTTAAGTTACACAATCTTATGGAAAATGGATCAAAACCGGAGAAACCTGACCAGCTTTTTTTCCTTTTTTGAACAACGACGGGGTCCTCATTCTGACTGCAGCGCCTGGCTGCTGTATTGACCTGGGGGCTGGGGGTTTGCTTTTAGCGTTTCGCTGACAAGCGTGGTCCTGTCTTCCGGAGAGAAAATTCGCTAGTCTAAATACTGAACAGGCTTCTCCGACAGTGCGTGAATTGCTGCGATGTGCGACGTGACACGCACGCAGTCTCTGAGAGGCAGAAAGAGGTTAATGAGCAGAGAAAGGGAGAGAGAGAGCGCTTCCCCTGACAGGCCGCGCGGTGCAGTACATGCTCCTAGCCGCTTCTATTTTTTCCCTGGAAAGACCAAGACTTCCATACAATTTCACGGAATGAAAGGATTTGTGTGCGCGGCGAGTTTGTCGTATCTCTTTACAACTACACGACTCCACGGTTTTATTGCATGAAAACAAGGCATTGCCTAGACGTCCCTCTGAGAGCCGTGTAAACACTCAACCTCTTGGAAGCCACTGCCACAACATGGGTGCCAAAGTAGGCTACTAAACTGTGTACAAAAATTCTCTGGAACGTTCTGGCCAGTGGTAAACTAAGAGCGTAGAATGTTAATCCGCTTATCCTCCATACAAATACGAATCTCAGAACTTCAAAATACGTCAAAAACAGAGAACTCAGTCATCTAACCACAAAAAAAGATCAAGCACTGGACCTATTCTGTGATCACTTAACCATTTGGGTGATCATGTGCAAGGTTTCTAAATATTATCAAAAACTGCACTAATGTAACTGCTACACAGGACATTAATGTTGAAATTGATACAACAATATAACCATTAAAAAGGACAAAACAAAAGTATTCTATATTTTGAAAGACGAATGTATAAGCATTCACCTGTTAGCAAATTCATAGGTTTCAGCCAAGTAGAACTTGAGTACAGGGGTTGATTCCAAAGGTATAATCACAGCTGCCTGGGCCAGAACAAACCTGCGCCGAACAGAATTCCACCAAACATGCCAAGAATACCACGATCATTTCAGCTCCGGAGTTCATTTCAGGCGAGCTGCGGAGAGGCATTAAAGCGGCTTATCTAAATAAGGAAGGGGGAAAAAACCGAGAGCCCTCAGATGTCCAACAGGTGTTTTTACCAGTAAAACCTCCAGCAACCAGCAGGATGCGTCCATCAATCACCAGCTGTCAGCAAATGCATACACTCTCTCTCTCTCTCTCACACACACACGTACATGTAAGTATATAACCTCAGAGACGCAAAATGACCAATCAATGAATGTACTACAAACAGCCTGGATGTAGCAAGCTGATGTAAAAAAAAGGCAAACATTTAACTAAAACAAAACAGATCACACTTTCCACTGAGAAAGAAGAACTCAAAAACTATCATTATGAGACTAAAGGGGACGTCTTTGCTAACATCTGTTGCTAAAGAATACAATTTAGAAAACTAAACTGTGCTTGACATAAAGGAGGGCCAGAACAAGATTAGAATCAAAAACAAAAAACAGACCGTACGTCAGGGAAAAGAAGATGTATCATTCACAAGAATGAGTCAGAACAAACATATCAAATATTCCAATGAGATCACAGTAATATTGTTTGATTATTAGTTAATTTAAAACCATTTCACAACAAACTGACTGCAAACTATCTTATTGGTAACTACTTTATTATTTACTATATATATGAGAGTAATGTAAGTCCCAGTTCCAATCAATAAAGGATTTAAAGTGTCATTATCGGTCAATCTTGACATTGCCTGTAAAGTTATAATCAATATCAATCAATCAATATTCAATATCACCAATGTGGGCAATGTCTCAGGCACTCAGGTGCACCAATATGAAAACATATAGGTTATACACTCAGGTAAGAAACAGGCATCTTCTCAAACATGCATACGGTTGCTGGTGTCTGGGAGTGGAGTGCCCATTTCGTAAATGCATTTCAGACAATCTCCCCCCCCCTTCACGAATACGTAACCCCGATCCAGACCACAGCCTGTATGCAGGCCATGGCAGAGGAGGAGGGATGTGACATGATCCTGAGAAGTTCCTGATCTTCTGTGTCAGGATAGTGTTTCTGTTGGCCACAAACAGCCCCTTGACCTTAGCGCTGAGAAGTCCCCGGGGGGTAGCTGTCTGGGTTGTTTTCGTTTTCTATGGCAAAAAGGCGACGCGTACGTAGGCTGGAGCATTCTGAGATGCCGAGGTCATGAGAGCCGATTGCCTGCTTGTAGCTTGTTGTCATCTTTTCCTCCAAGCCCCCAAACTACTCTGAAGTCAGACTGGCTGCTTGCCTATTACACTCAAGTGTAACTGGGGATGGAGCAACAAGCATCTTCCAACCTTGTACCACTTCCGTACGATCCAATAGGATTCCCTGTGTTATTCTGACTTGATCTGATTATGTGGTTGTGTCCAATCCATATTTAAAAGCACTTCAGGGCTACTCCACTGCAGTACCTCAAGTACTAACAGTATAGAGGAAAACAAAATTATGCAGCCTATGTCTTGATACGTAATAGTTTTTTATTATTAGTTAGTTCTACAGCTAAAAATGAAGGAGTGTTAATTCATTTTTTTTACACGTTATTGTTGAAAATAAAACTTGGTGGAATGTAGCAACCACGCAAAAAAGCAGTGATGAGGACCTCTCATCAAATCACTGGTCACCACATTGAGTGCCATTAATTGTGAAACAGGTGAGAAAGTAGTTGTGTTTCAGGAACATCATAAACTGGAGGGTAAAGACGAGGAAAAAAAAAAATGAGGCAGCCATTTTGTCTGGCACTCTGCCTTTCTTTATACCAGTAAGTGTGTAGCCCTGGGCATATCTTTTCCCACTTCCTGTTTGTTGTTCACACATGGGCTGCCCAAACAGCATTTTAAAAGCAATATGGAGAATACTTTAATCCTTGCAGTTTTTAAAATTTTTTTTTTTTTGCAAACTAAGGGAAACATTTTCCTAATTTTAACAAGCCAAATAATATTTACATCATCGATTTTCACGTGGGAAAACTGAATGTTTTGTATTACACACGTTCTTGCATATTTTTATTTTTTCTCCCACCTTATTTATTTTGTTTTTTATGTTTCCTCTTACCGTTATGAATTCTTTTATTAACCTGTAAACTAAAATCCTTTTAAATAATAGTTTACAAACTCTAAATAATATGCCGTTGACATATACATCGAGAGAGAATTGCCCCTTACTTGTAACTTACGATCCATCAACGGTATCTCATATGCACTTCAGGATACTGGCCGCACATGGGCGTTTATAGAGCTTCTGGATTCTTTCTTCTTTCTATTAACCCGGTCCAATCCGAACCTATACTCAACTCCGGTCCATTAATTCCAAAAAACCTTGTTACAAGTCAGTCAGTGGGAGCTCGGCAATCACTCTAAATAAGAGCACATTGTAACGAGGGCAGAGACACTGATTCGGGTCAAGGCGTCAGGTAGGAAAACACCAGCATTAGCGCAAGAATGTCCTACATTCTAAGAAGCGGTATTCCTCGGCTGATTTGATTTATGTGCTTCGAACATGGCTGACTGCATTAGGAATGAAATCTACACCGTATCCTCTACAACAGAAGACGGCTAAAAAAGAGCTGTAGGATTTTGAGTTACAGCTTGAACGAGGAATCCAGCAGACTGCACTTTAAAATCAACCGCCTCCCCAGCTCTGATCAGTAGCCTTTATCTGCGACGTGTCATCCTGCTGTGCCAGGACACGATGTTGCGATTAACTGCCTGCCACTCTGGTTCGCTAGTATTTGTAACATGCGTTATCAGAAGAACAAAATTGATTATCGTGAAATAAACCGGAATATGAAACTATAATCAACCAAACTGTTATCATAGCACTTAAAGACTCGCACTATCATAAACTTCTGATTATATCAACAGGGTTGTGTCGCATCAGTACATTACACGAGACTGGCCGCTACATGCAGTTAATTCATTAATGGGTCTGTAAAGCTGGATGGAATTTCTTTTGGACCAATAGGAAAAGAGTAGGGAGGTTCCCGATGATTGACATGTTATTGACTCGGGAGCAGAATTGTGGAAAATAGTCTGGTGCGGGGTGCAGGAGGGGGTCTGTAACCATGGTAATTAAATATCTTCCGTTTTTCAGTCTGCAGCTTGACTATACCTACAGGAACTGCGCGATTAAATACTGTCTGCATCCTCATTGCATCCTAAGAGCAATCCTTCGCTGAAAACAAACCTTCCTTTGAAATGTGCTCTTAGCTGCGGCTAAACCTACATTTTGCGAAAAAGAAGAAATTAGGTCTATATGCATATGCCATTTAAAAATACGAGCGCTACTTCCTTGCTATTGAGTGTACAGCTGCAATTTAGCCTCGTCATTTCCAATACGCATAAAATTAAGACAATTTGCTCAATTTCCCGGTAAAACAGTTTCCTTGACATCTGATATGCAGTTACTGTCAGGGTCGGAAACGTTGATTTAACTTACCTTCACTTTGCACAACATAACTTGCTTAGGAATTATGAGTAAGGCTAAACTAAGTAGTTACAGGAATCTTGAGTAATCTCCACAGCTGTGGGTTGGTATATTAAATTACATTCCATCCTACACTATACAATAATGATGCACACTGCCCTCATACTGTTTCTATATCACCTACAGTAGGCCTATTTGTAGCCTACTGTATTAAACATGACAGCATTCTCAGAATCGGACATCAGCCACAGCTTAAAGGAAATTAAAATAATGTATTGCTACAAAAAATCTAGATAACTTGATTACATTTTAATTCTCAATAGGGGGATTGGGTTACATTAAAAAAAAAAAACACTGACCTTAGCTCTGTGTGTGTGTGCGTGTGCGTGCGTGCGTGCGTGTGAGTAAGCATGCATGGATACTTAATATAAAATGGTCCTACCACCTCATTACATTTAGCATTTGTTTTATTACTGTAGTTTTGTTTTGTTGCTGCCACAATTTACGAATATGTAACCTACTGTAAATTATTTGGTTAAAATGAGCGACACCCACTTACAGAGTTAGTGGAAGCAAACACTGGCTTTGTAAGCAAGTCCATCTGTTATCTCCAGCAGCTCTTAAGTAATTTCATACTGCACCATCCACAGGCCTGTACCACCGTGGATGGCCTATATTGTGCCTGGGCTTGCAACAAACTGGAGGAACGGGTTACATGTAAATACAATGAATGCAAATTGAAGAGAATGAAGAAACAAATTGGGTGTTTGTAGAATTTCTGAATAAAACTGTGAACCAAACCCCATTTTTATCTGTCTATGCCTTTGATCCTGGACCTTAAAGCACCTGCCAGTTCTGCCTCAGTGTTTGCACGATTCAATCCAAAAACTACTTTTCAACAAGATCACTGGACCATGGACCACATCCAGCCCTCTGAATGGGAAAGCAAATGTGTGCACCATAAAACCGCAGTGCTGTAAATCAAGACTGTGACAAAATAAATAACGTCAATTATACAAATAATAGATTTTTTTGCTGGTATTACATTTATATTGGCTTTCTTTGAAAGTGAAGTGACATTTTTCTGAATTTGTTCACACTGTATAAACAATCTGTAAAAACTCAAAATGCTGTGGAACAGAAAATGGAAAAATGTTCAAGTATGTTCAGCCTAAAGCAGAAGACATTTTCTTCTGAATACAATGACAAAGCCAGTCATTTTAAAACATAATCATTCAACTGGAGTCACCTAGTACCTGCTCAATTGTTAGACAGCCAATTTAAAATTACCTATGTGATTGAAAGCCTTTATTCTCTCTGAACAATGGAGACCACTTACCATTATTAATTTGATTGGTTGTCACCATTAAGCAGCTTATCATTTGTAAATAGTTGTTGTGATTGGTCAACAGTGATTCCCTAACCCAACCAACTGACCAACCACCCAGCTCTTACAATTAGTGGGCTGTCTTCCCACAAGAGGCAGCAGGAAATTTGTAAACAGTAGTTAAAGAGTGTACCCAGTTTTTTTTGTCTTTCAATGCACACTTTTTAAACACTAATAAAGCTGTGGAGTAAAATGGCAGCACCACTTTCAGGAATCATGACTGCAGAGTTCTAGTTTTAAGCGCAGTTCCACAATCACTCCACCAACCTGCTGTCATAATGCTCCATACAGAAGCTGAGGGTTCAAGTCAGGTTTCTGACTTGAATAAGTGCTCCCTGTTAAATTGAACCCAAGCATGTGAAATGTAAACCATAGGAACTGGGAATGGGCTTTGTCTAATCCAATCGCAAATCAAACCAATCCCAAAAAAAAAAAAAAGGTTGGTCCCAAAAAAACAAGAGGCTTCTCATGACCTCCACCGCACACTGAACCAGCCCTATCCTTCTTCCATTCTATGCCGATGACATCATCATCCCTCTACCCTGGTTGCCTGGGATACCACCAAGACAAACAAATTAAGACATAAAAGATTTCCTGCAAATGCATGAAAGCGGGACGAAATGCAAGAGTTGCTTTATCTCATCCGGCCCTGTTCCTAGGTTCACCTGAACCCTGCGAGCCGCAAGACTCTCAGAGCTTTTACAAAGTTGATCAATCACTTCTGTTGTGATGATCTTTGTACATGTGGAACTTGTTTAGTAACGTTTAGATCAATAAACCTCATATTCAAAAGACTGAAGCCAGAGGGAGTAAGTGATACCTTACAGTGTTATACACTTTTATAATTATATATATATATATATATATATACACATGACTTCTGGTCTTTTTAAACCCTTAACAAATTAGTCACACACCCTCATTCATTTTCATCATCAGCTCCTTTATCCCTTTCTTACCGATTTAAAAAAAGATCCATCTTCTGGATTGATGCTTTTACTAATTTCGGCATTGCCAAAACTTAAAGTCCCCTCTGCCAGGCATGGCTTCTCTGCACATGGCAATTCACCAGCTGAACTAAAAAGGTAATGTGCTGTGTGAATTCTGCCAAGGGCCAATCAGACCATCCCAATCAACCAGGATTCCCCCCTAAGCGATGGGGTCAATATCCTGCAGACCAAACCCCTCCCTCCCTGACGTAATAGCCAATCATGCACTGTCCCATACAACTCCAGAACAGTCTGTAAGACAAAGTCCAAACTGGTTTCGGGCATCACTGCAATAAGCTCAAGCACCTCAAACACAGGGTCTACTGGTCAATTCTGTAAAAAGGACATAAACAGATTACATAAAAGGGGGTGTGGCCTGGAGCCAAAAAAGGCCTCAATGTGGCAGACCTCTCACTACCAAGTATGGAACACTCTCAGCAAAGCTGATCACTGCTGTGCTCTTTCTACACACACAAATTTATGTTTTAAAAAAATAAATAGCGGATGGTGAAAAACAGGCAAGCCATCAGAAAAAAACAGAAAGAATAAAGGAACGGCCAAAAACATTGTTCGGGTGATATCATGCAGCCGGCAGGCAATTTCCCATGCATATGGTTAAGATACAGTAACCTGGTGCCAAAAGGGATGCAAATACATGGGGTGCTGCAGACATCAGACCAGGGAGTGGCACAAGTGGATACAATCAAAAGACACGGTGAGAGCTATTTGGTCTGATCTGAGTCACACCTACACAGGTACACTGATCTTCATATGATGTGGATATGCTATCAAAGTGTTTGGAAGATGAGTGAATCTGGGCAGATGCAAGTGCAGGTCTCATCAAGCAGAACCTGACTGATGATCACAGACACACGTGCAGAGGCAGACACGTGTCTGTGATCACATCGCATGTATCACCCCCCCCAACCAACCCCCAGGATTCAAACCCCCAACATCCTGATACAACTCCTACAATATCTCAGCCACCACCCATTCTCCCCTTGGTGTATACTTATCCAAATAATTAAGGCCATTTCTGTGAATCTGTTCCAGTGTTTGTATTAACATTTAGAAATTGACACAGACTTGAGGAAATAATTATTGGAGGGCATTCACACAGCACAATTTACAAAACCAGCATTAGCCCGATTTGAACAACATGGATACTCAGAGCGATGTTACAAGTGAAGGCCACAGCCCATCTCAAGAAGAGGACATTTGCACAGAGGAGCATAGAGGAGCGGACATTTTCAGAGAGATCCCAGAAAACAAAGCCGACAGTTGTTCCCCATTCTGTATGTGAACATAAAAAACAGGCCACATTTACTTAAAAATAATCTCTAAAGTGTTAGAAATAATTGACAATATATTACCGCGGCAGACAAAGACCCATTTTAAATGTGTGATACTATTTTTTCCAGGAAACACAGGTGTGAAAACTATTGGCATCCACAAATTTTCTTAGAAATCATACCCAAGTTAAATCCTCCCTAAAATTAAATTTCCATTTACTTAAGTAGATCTTCGTCTTAGGAAAAGAGTTGTGGCCTTAAATGACTTCTTGTTTCACTGGGGTATAAAAATGTGGTGACATGCATGCAAAGTCCTTCAGTCACCCATCACCATGAAGAAAGGCAAAGAACTGACAAAGCAAGAGAGACAAATGGTTATTGACCTTCACCAGTAAGGTACATGAAAGACATAAAGCTAAGTACACCACTTATTGGGCTATACTGTAGAAAAGTCTAAAACCACAAGAGCAGTGGTTGACCTGCCAGTAAGAGAGCAAAAGTGCATTCTGTCCCCATATACAGTGAGCAAATGCTACATTCATGGACATCCATGCCATTCACAGGAGGGTTGAGAGAGTTCTGCATGGAGAAATGGAACAAAATCCCCACAAATGTGTTCTTCAACCGTATTAGAAATTATAGAAAAAGGCTCAGTGCCATTATACTTGGCAGGAGAGGCTGTAGAAAGTACTAAAAAAAAGTGCAAATAATTTTCACACCTATGTATTTGAGAAAAAATAGTATTAAGCATGGAAAAAAACAACTGTATTAGAATATCAGTTTTCCTCAATATCTGGGTTATTTATTTTGCACAGGCTTCTTTGTCATCTCCATCAAGGGTGCCAATCATTTGAGCCCATATTGTAACATTATATGGTGATGACGACAGCCCGAACAAGGATTACAAAAGAAATTCTGTCCTCTTCAGTTTGGTTGAATTAGCCCATGATGTGTGTGATTTGTGTTTGAATGAGAGAATGTCCTCATTTTAATACAAATTCGTGTCCACCACACATGTCAGCTCCAACAACATCAACATTTGGTGATCCGGCTCAAGACGAATGTGCATGCTTTCTGGCATGAGGTGATCAAGGTAACTGGCTCTTCAGTATTTGGGCTACATCTTCACTGCTTCTGGGCCTGCTGGAATTCAGGTTACATTACATTACATTATAGGCATTTAGCAGACGCTCTAATCCAGAGCGACTTACAACACAAAGTGCATTTCTTTCGGGACAAGGGCGTTAAAGTGCTTGCGAAGGGTAAAAGTCTCAAGTGCTAGTAGGGTTAGCATGGACTAAACCCTAGGGATGACCTGTTGAAGAAACAACACAAGAAACAATTATGAACAAGAAACAATTAGCAGATGCTGGGAGAAGGTTCTGCTTCCCCAGAGTCGTGGTCATCATAGCATCCGTAGAAAAGTGCTAATGCTGCCAGACACAATGTTCAGCCGCCGCTGGGAGAGCTGGGTGACCTTAACGCCTGCTGTGAGGACAACGCAGACTCGGAACTGGAAGTGACCCCCAGCGGGGATGCAACCCCCCATCACCCTATCAAGCCATTATCTCAACAGGCAGACCCCTTAGGTCAGATGGAACTCCTGTCTAAATTACATTTAACAGAGACCGAGACGCAGAGCGCACAAATACTCCCATTCCATCCAATACCATTCTATCATGTTATCAATATAATTTGATTTTTATACTTGTGGTTTTCACACCTTTTGAAAATGCACAACCACAAAATCCATACTATGTGACGTAACAATGCGCAACAATATCCATCAAATTCTTTAAATCGAGTGTCACATGTTTCAACACATAGCCTTTATTTGATTTAGAACTTCTTGCGGCATGCTCGGTCACAGCATAAGCGACAGAATAAAAACTCAGACAATAGAACTCAGACAGTAAAATGTATCATATCATTATTTTAAAACAAAGCTCCAAAAAAATCCAGCTCAATAAAAAAAACACCACATCCTGTTATCCAACTACAGACGAGCAAAAAAAAAAAAAAAAAAAAAACCCATCAGCATCAGCACCAAAGCATTCTGCCTTCCATTGATGTCCTCTATGAACCCCCACCCCCACCCCCCACTGCATTTGTTACAGTGGTATGCGCCGGTCTCTGAGTTCAGGCATGCCTGGCACTTCCTCTCACCCGTGTTCAGTCATAACAACACACCCTTTCCTGCCTGCCCCCGGCTTTCGACGCTACTCTCGCGGTCGTTGACGTCCTTGCTTATGTTGTTGTTGGTTGTGGTTGCGGTGGTAGTATCCTTTTAAATTCATTCTCAGTTAGCAGATCACTCCCATTCTCCAGTCAGAGGGCTCATGGAGAAACACACAGAGAGAGAGAGAGAGAGAGAGAGAGAGAGAGAGAAAGAACAGGCCTTGCCTCTATTTGATTTGCAATTTAAATTCCATAGTCAACAGTAATGCAGAGGTAAGGAGCCTGTGAGAGAAACTGCATGCACAGAGGTGTGTGGGAAATGGATGGGAATTTTTTAAATTACATTTTATCGCTGTACTTCCAGATCCTCAGTGCAGCCCTCTAGCCCTCTTTAATTCCACCCATTGCTGCTTTTTTCCCATTCTCAAATCAATATGTTCTCAGCCCCACCCACTGCAAACCACTGGAGACCAAGAGAAGGTGGCCGCACACAAGGTCAAGTCACAAGGTGACTAGCTATTGCCCATTCCACCAAGTGAGCACAAAGTCAACATATGCACAGTTCACTGAAACTGCAGGTGCCAGGTGAGAGTTTCTCTCCTGGCATTGCCCATCCAATGCTACCTTGCCAGTGAGGGCCTTTGGCCATAGCCATTAAACATGCAGCTGGGTCCTGAACTCTGCTGCACACATACGCGTTTACTCAAAAAAAAAAAAAAAAAAAAAAAGCTACTAAATTCACTTACAGGTCTATAAGACAGGGTGTGTGTCATTTAATGAAAGGGAACAAAATGTCATAAAATTAGGCTGCCTCCAGCGACGTACGGAAACGCAGGGTTTTCATTCATGCTGCGGATGTCTGATAATGACAACCGAGAAATGTGGCAGGTAGGGCACTGTTTATGATCCTAAGTGAACACCGCCTTTGCTGTGTACCTACTGACTGATGTCATCCTTTCGATTTTACAGCCATGTCTTTACAATGACAGTACACATGCATTACTTAAAGGAAAAGAGACAGCCAAATGACATACACACACTGTGACTACATTTTAATGCTGTTTTGCAAGAGAAAAACTGCAAATGATCAATGTCAGTTTGTGGAGCAAAAACACTAAAACGGATACAAGTCTATCAATTTTTCCATTTATGAACAGGATAACTACTTCCGGAAATTCAAGTACAGCTCAAGAGAACAGAACAGATACATCAGTTTTCATTTATGCTAGCTATTCAGCATTTCAAACTGCAGCCTCTACCTAGGTGGTTAGCAAGTAAGGCAACTACTGCAAGCTATTAGACTAGCAAGCATACCTATCTTACAGCTGGCTTTAGCACTAAGTTACATAAATGAAATTATTACTTGTAATTAGGTTACATTTGTTAGGCATTTGCCTTTGGATTAGGCTTCTTTTTACAACTGTGTTTTGTTGTAAGCAAGAATGTCTGAAATACTCTTTTGTTACTGAAGGTATCAGCATTACATTTTCAGCATCGGATTTCTACAAGACTTCTGTTGAAGCACAGCTTGCTCCTCTGCGGTCTGCAGCCTGTTCTGCTCCCTTCCTGCAGAATTTTCCTCAGTGCATTTGTTCTGAAAGCAGTCAGTGCTGGATATGCAGCCAGCCAGGCCCAGCTATAACCACCCAGAACCATCCAGAATTACTAAGGCTCAACAAGGCCCACGCACTGTATTTACATTTATATTTAGGCATTTAGCAGATGCTATTATCCAGAGCTATTCAGGCCCAGCCAGATCACAGACGAGCAACCAAAACCACCCAGGCTCAAAGAGACAAGGCCAGAACCAGCCACCATCAGCCAGGCCAAGCCAGAGCCAATCAGACTTATCCAGAACCAGCAAGACCCAACAGAGTCAACCTAGCCTAACCCAGCTACACTCATCCAGGCCCGTTCATGCCAACTTACAATGAGCCAGACCAAACCGGTCCAGTCCATGCCTATCCAAATCTCTGTCCCCCTGCTCATCCTCAGACAGACTGCTGAGAGAGGATGCCCGGCAATATTTATTTTTAGCCGATGGCACAAGGCTCAGCAGTCTACCTCACAAACTCAGGAAACTCTCCAAGTTCATCGCCACCGATTTTGGCTGTCATGAACTGGCGCGCTTGAGAAAAACAGGTTGTGCTTGCTGGAACAGAATGTACTCTCTCTCCCCCACCCTGCTCTGTCTCGCTCCCTCTCTCTGTTTAAATGTGACTGTGTGATAGGAACACTACCCCCCCCCCACCGCGTGTAAAAACGCCTCAGCTCTCCAAGTGCCGGAGAGATGCAGCAACCTTCATCTTAGTCGAACATTCTTTATTGCCTTTTGTTCCTCATACGCAGAGATATTTTATGACCTTCATGTTTTGGCAGCTGACAGAACGTACCCTGATACACAAAGAAGCATGAGAAACCGTCGCCCTGGACTTCAGCCGTTCAGCCTTCTCGTAAGTGGATTCACAGCAATGCAAAGTGATATTGAATGCTTTCACCGCGAGCACTACTCTGCAGTAAATAACATCAATAAGCAGGCAGACACAAGGAGACAGCATTGTAATGTTTCTTAGCAGACGACATCATTAATATCATATCGCCAAACTATTGATGCCTGCAGCCGGAATTGTCTGGATTTATCAGACATCTGCGGTGGAACTGGGGCACTCGCTGTGAAACAAGGACACAGCTCTCCGCAGAAGCTGTGCCGTTTACTCTCGCTGAAAACTACGCCGCGTCTCCTGGCTCTGCTGTTCTACAGTCAGTCCGTTACAGTGTGCTGCCTGGGAGCTCAGGTGCCCCGGTCGCCATGGCAGCTGATCCAGGAACGCAGCTTCCTGACCCCCTCCCCCTGCTACCCACCCCGCCCTGGTCTGGCCTGGCCAGACACCAGGTAGAGTTACGCTATCATGTCACACCACAACGTGTAAACATGATCCATCACTTTTTCTAATGACAGTCTTGTAAAGTGAACCTACAATCCACCATAAGACACACAAACACACACACTGGTGTGCACACCCACAAGCACTAATACATTGAAATGCACATGCCAATCCTCCCACACATGCACACACACTCAAACAAAAACTCAAGGAGATACAGAAAAACTGAGAGAAACACAGGCAAAAATATGCAGCCATGAGGCCTAAAAAGCTGTTGCCATGACATCACCAAGCCCTGCCCCGTAATTTGGATTGACACTCGGAGATAACTTTTGGCACCACCAGCAACACATCACTCCAACTCCAACTCCAACGCCCCCCCCTTCCTCTTTTCATGTTAAACGGTCTGGTGTCAGTTCACACCTTTCTCATAGTATCAGTCAAAGAGACATGATCACATGAGCTTGCTCCAATTCAGCAGAGGCGTCCAACTTCACTGCACTGCAATCTCAAGGACTCATCGTTTGTTTATTTACATGCCTGTCATTTCTGATACCCAGGGTATTCAGGCAAGTCATGAACACTTAAACTTCTGTATCTGTTGAAAGAGAAACAAGCACCAGCTCTTGACAGACCTGGTAACCAGGCACATTTACCCAAGGGCAAAATTTATTTAAGGCCTGCAATATTAAATATCGGCACGGGCAACACCGTTTTAATTCAGAGAGAAGTTGCTGGATTGGAGCAAGAGGGATTTACCAGATCCCAGCTCTCCCAGGTGCGAAAATACTGGCGGACAGGCTGAAGGCCCAACAGTCAAAATGATATTTCATTTAACTCTTTTTAACTGATAGGGTTCTCACTGTACGACTACAAAGGGTGAAGCATGAATTTGTGAACATGTCATGTCTACACAATGTCTACACTCGGAAATGTGTTGGAATTGGCTCCAGTTCCCGGAACTTATTTTCCAAATGCTCAAGGTCCGTAAAGTCACATTGTTCCACCCAAGACTGCCAGATTTTGTCAATCTTAAGCAGGTACAGTTAAATTATACACTATACCTATATTATATACTATACCTGCATATAGATAATCAAACAGCTTTCTCTTAGAGAACTGGCTAGTTAGCCATCAATTGTATGTGCTTATCGAACATTCCATAAGCCAGCAAACAAGCTATGTTACAATAACAAAAACTCTTGAGGTTGGTGCATCAATTAAACAGGTACAGTGACGATGCGGTGTCTACACCATCCTCAGTGGTCATCCCCGAATGACAAATCCATAAAATAAAAGTTGGGTGACTACTCAACTGTGGTACTTGGCCTCTTAAAAAAGTTAATGCTTGATGAAGAGGTGCCTTTCCCAGGAAAAACACACCACTTTCATATCCAAGGCCCTGATGAAGGAGCAGGGTACCCTCCTGAGGAGGGGCTACATGAAGCTCCACCCTGAAGGCATCCTATTGGCTGCTGGTGAAAACATGCAAATTCTGCACCTTTTCACTCTGCTCTTCATTTTTACTTTGTATCCTCATTCCTTGACTTTGTTCCAACTCTCCATCTGTCCCTCCACCCATTCCCAGACCCCCTATGTTCACATGACATTTCCAGCATGGGCTTAGGGTGTACGAGGGAAGGTAAAGAGAAAAAAACTGAGAAAATGAAGCACAGAGGCACTTCAGATTTTTAAAAAAACATGAAAACTGGAAGAGTTTTATTAGAAAAATTATATTTCCGGTTACTTAAATTTTTATTGGTTCATAAAAAGTGCACACTGAAGTTTTATGCCTAACCAACCCTATTGTGTTTAACTGAGATTGCATCTGTGTTTGCGTATGCATGTGCATGTGTGCAAGTTCATAGGCCTGAGTGTGTCTGGAAGTGTGTGTGTGTGTGTGTGTGTGTGTGTGTGTGTGCGAGAGAGAGAGAGAGAGAGAGAGAGAGAGAGAGGGAAAGGAGAGTTAGGAGGCATAGGGAGAGACATGGAGATCACACAGGGCGTGCAGACAGAGTGGAAATCCCCCCCAGGTGTTTCATGCTAACGTTTAACCTCGTTCATCTTAATTCCAAATCCATGCATTTCACGGTCCAGTGTGTGATCTTCAGCTGCAAACACAAATAGTTCAATGTGTCAGTTCTTCCACAATCAAAAAAAATAAACATGTTCCTCGCAAACCAGGGCAACAGGAGCTAATCCACATCGCTACCTCCTCTCCTCTCTATATAAATTTAAACATTGAAAGCCAAGCCATCTGAAAGAAATGCTAATGTAGTGCTGAACTTCCAGCAGCTTTTGAAGTATAATTTGATTAGTTGTTTGATTAGTTAGATGTCTTTCAGTGTGGCTGTAGTCGTGTTCAAAAGAAGATCAAAGCAGTGTGCCACTCTTTTCAAAGGCTGTTTCCAACGAGAGCTTCAGACGTTGAATCATAACATCCTCGGGGATGCTAGTGAGTCAATCAAACATGATATTTCAAAACCCACGCCGCCGTGTCTCAACACTGTGTCGGTAGCCAATGGGGCGAACCCAGATAACCCCCGGGCCCACGGTCGGGATGGACCAGGGATGGACACTTGGCTGCCACTCGCCGCTTTGCCACGTGAGGAGAAAGGGGAAAAACAAACCTACGACAGCAGTTTCTCGCTCCGCTTCAGACCTGCTCTCATGTTCATGTTCGAGCCACGACAACGCCAGCCCCCCACCACCCCCACCCCACAGCCATGTGACAAGTAAGAGCCGCAAATGGACTGAGATCACGAGGAGAGAGACTGTCACAGGGGGGGAGAGACCATAAGAGGGAACTTCCATAAGAGGAGAGATTGTGATGCGACACAGAGAACGCTGTTAGAGAGAGAGAGAGACCTTCTTGGGGGGAGACCGGCTACGACGGCAAGGGATGCTGTCGCAGGTGGAAGGCCGCCACGGTGACAGAGCGTCATAGTGATTTATCAAGGGCCGGCTCAGACAGCTCTGAATCACAGGGATTGATCCTTGTACCAGACAAGCGGCCTCTTATCTGTCTCGGCGGGGTGGGGGGGGGGGGTTGGGTGGCTGAGCAAGTGAGCGAGTCAGTGAGAGAGTGAGTCACCCTCGGCTTGGTCTGACCTGCTGCAGCCCACATCCCCCTGTGACAGATTAGCCCAGGGTGGATTAAGAGGGAATCAGCCATCCGTGTTTAGGAAGTGAAATATCGTCCCAAGCGTGCTGCACAAGACAAACCGGCGAGAGAGTGAGAGTGGGAGTGAGAGAGTACGAGTGAGAGTGGGTTTGGTACTACAGGATCTGCAGAGATTGGATGGGGGTAGGTATGAGAAAAGCAGAAAATAGCAATAAAACCATTGGGGACAGGAAAGGGAAGTGAATGAGAGGAAAACGAAATGAAGAGGAACACGCCAACGACTGAGGAGAAAGTGAAATGAGGAAAAGGCAGCGAGGATGGGGAATGAAGAGGAGGGAGGCAGGAATCACCTCTGAGGACCGAAGTGAAGTGCTAGAAAGAACAGGAAAACGAGGAAGGGAAGGACAGGAAGTGCCGGAGGGGATAGAGGAGTTGATAAAAGGGCAAGTAGTGTCTCAGGGAAGGCAGAGAACTAGAGCAGTGTGCAGTGTAGCTCTTTGCGACAGACCCCATTCACCAAAAACACGTCCATAAATGACTGAAACAGAATGCCTCCACTTTCCACACCATGCACAATGTTCGCATTGTGCAATGTTTTGCCACAGACGCGCTGGGGGACCAGTAAAGACCAGCAGGCCCTAGTCGATCTAACTCAGAACGGGGAACCTTAGCCCACAGGCTCCACACAACATGGCCAAATACATGCCCACTGTATTCCGATATCCCCCAAAACTCCCAGAATTCTTAAGACACTGCAGATACTGGCCAGTAGGGGGCCCTAACTTTCAAACCCAATTGTACTGGATGGTACTACAGCACACTGATGTTTTTCAAAGGCACATACATTTCCACCGTAATGAGCCTGGCATGTTCTGTCTTCTTCTGTTGCCATTCACTAAGAGTGAGCAAGCAAAGCAACCTACGTCAGTAAGATTTTCATAATCACTGCCATCATGGTCCTGTACAGAGGTGATGTGCTTTTAAATTTCAACTATGCTACATACAACTACACTTACATGGCATATTAAAAACGATAACATAAATGGTTAAAAACAAGATAAATGGTTTGTCATCCATTGTTGAATTTACGGCTTTTGCTCTTAGGACATGTGACCAATACTGAAGCAACAGAAAGAATTTCTACTGTAATGGCAAGTTAATCCTGCCATGGCTCTTCTATTGCAATTGAAAAATCTACTGTTACTTTTTCCTTGGAAACAACATCAAAATTTTGCTGCTGAGTCCCGGACCAACAAATCAAATTAATCGTCCAACACTAATCCATAGTGTATAATATTTTAACCAAATTATTAACTTTCAATTTCAAATGAGTCCTAAATTATTCATATGGCCAAAAAAAACAGGAAAAAATGGAATAATTGCTTGAGCAATCAAAGGGAAAACTAGTACCTGTACGCACCAATTTTAACAATATGCAAAGGTCATTCCAACTTCAGGTCACTTTTTCATGCTAAATGACCAGGAAATAAACTCGGCCTGCTTCTCTATTAAATGTTGCAAATGTGGAGGCCGTGTGCAGCGCAGGAAATATTAATCATTGTTAGAAAGAGAACGAGAGCAAAAACAAAGCTGAACTCAAGAACTGGTACTATGGGACCGGAAACTCCTCTTTAAAAATGAATGGTTACAAATATCATATACTGTGTAGCAAGGGATTTCCACTTTAAAGCAACTATAACCAAAAGGAATTCAACGCTGTTCGAGTGTCTTTAACAGAGCTAGAGCAGGACACACAGGCAGACAGACCAAAACGCAACATAATCACAAACAAAATGAAAATATTATATTATACTGTCTAAATACAATAAATATGAGATACCGTTACAAATATCTCCAACTAAAGAGAGAATCGCTGCAATGTGCTGAAGGTAACAGTAAAGGTTCAAACATTCAACTGAAGCCAGAGGCTACCAGTTCTCTGAAAGTGTTACATTTGAATTCTAGAGAACTAGAGCACAATCTTTTTCTGGATTCACAGGATGTGTGATTAACTGAGCTGTTTATCTCCTGTCGTTGTGCAATTGCGTATATACCAGCAATGTGTTCTAACTGAGTCTTCAACTTTCACAGATGACGATAAGAAGGATGATACTAAAAAAATGGAATGAATCCACATATTTTGCTCATAAAAAACAGCCTTGAATGGGAGGCGGTTATTCACAATCACACAATGGTACGACACTACTTAAAAAGACATAACTTGTCAAGGTGCAATTTAAAAGGACCTTATGTCAAAAAAGGGGAAGTAAAACCGATGTAGCGGAAAGGTTTTTTTCCTCTCTCTTCCTTTTTGTGAATGTGGCCACTCAATTCGTATCGTAGGACACGCAGTTCTCTGCAGTGACATTGCTATGCCGCAGCTGGTGATGGAGAGAAGCTGAGGCCAGGTGGAAAATCCCACCTGCTGGTCTACGGCACAGGGGTTTGCAGACTTTTCGATGTCCAAGCCTCCTAATAACGACCACCCTCTGAGTAAAGCCGCTGCATACATAACACAGTCAACTGCTCATTTACACATACACCACCCATTACAGTGCAGGGCAGCAGGTACAAGCCAGCATAAACAAACCGGCAGACTCATTCAAGTCGTCCCCTGCATGAGTACCTGAAAGGTTAGATGACGTGGGAAAAAAAGTGGGTTTGCTTAAAAGAACAGCAGTGAGTAAATGCACGAGGCAAGATGACGGCACTGTCTCATGAACTCCACATCCACACTGGTTGTCGTGCCACGGTGCCGGTTTCCAGTTACCGTGCAAAACTACTCTAAAGCGTTCCTCGCTGTTGGGGAGACGGGTATCTTTTATGGCGGGCAAGAAAGCAAGCCAGCAAAGGCCCTCAGTCATGGCTGGAGTTCGGGAACACCCGATGAACAGGATCACAAATATACACAACAGCTCCTCTGAAGCCGTGCTCCCATGGAGCAAATCTCCCCCATCAACACAAAGGAACCCCTGACTGTAAGTGTTCCACCCTCTTTAGTTCCAACCTGGGCCCCTGACAGTATCATTCCTCAAACTGACCCCTTTCCCCCCTCCACGTACCTCAGGGGTCATGCCTCCACTCCTGCAGGGCTGGTGTGCTGATTTTTGGAGTGTTTCAGCACCTTGCTTCCATGGCCATAATTTGCTACTGATTTAAAGGAAATAATAAGAATCTGCAGACAATGTAGCCCTCTAGGAGTGTAGTTGTGCTTCACTATTATGTATCTATAAAACATCAGCAACTGCCATCATTCCAGGACAGTCACTGGGCTGTGCTGGAAGTGCAAATCAATAACTTCCTGGGAACAAAGGGGCATGTGACCCACGCGCCCATGTGTAACATACTGCCCAGACAACGGCAGTGAGATTTCAACCCCCTCCCCTGTGAACTGCGAGCCACAGCCCAAGCCACTGAATGGAGTTGACAATGGCCAACTGTTTTCTCCTGCCCGACCAGGGAGAGAAAGGGGATATCCAGTGTTTGCATTCTCAGACTCCTTCCTGGCAGGCACAGGTATCGATTTGTTTCTTATCATTCAGGTCCCAGCCAGCAGACATTAGTAGCTAAACCTAACCTGTGGGAGGAAAACATGCTGTATGTCAACACAAACACAGGAGCGAGAGAGAGAGAGAGAGAGAGAGAGAGAGAGAGACTGCATGCAGAGACCAGTGTGACACCAAACTGTCCTTCGGGGAAATGAGTTGTTTTCACTTCATCAGCATGCTTCTCCTGGAGGAAGAAAGTGTTGCGACCCAGACAAAGTGCTCTCATGCACCCGCCCCCACACACGCTCAGACACACGCGTATGAACGCAGAAACGTTTCATGCTGTTCTCAATAATGCTTCTAAGGTGGAACAGCGGGGTTGTTTGCCTTTTTACAGTAGTTACGGGTGTGACATCGACCAACAGACCCATTAGAAAACAAGGCCTTATGGGATCGCACGGAGTGTGCTATACGCTGTGGGGGGACGACAACACAAAAACATAGGCTTTTAGAAGAGTATGGATGTAGGCCGTCGTCAGTCCCGCCCCTGGAGCACACAGGACTGGCGCTTGTATAGCTTTTCATCACCTGACCCTCCTTCTCTTTCCTCCCTTCTCTCTCACTCCCCTCCCTCCTTCCTCATTCACAAAATGGCCGCTTCACTCCTCTAACTGCTGACATGGGATTTCTGCTTGAGTGGACGGAGGCGGTAAGGGGGCACAGGACGTTTTGTTCTGGGTGCGTATGCGTGCGTGAGTGCGTGCGTGCGTGCGTGTGTGCATGTTCGTTCTCGTGTGACTGCGTGTACTCTTTATGTTTGTATGTGTGAGAGGCCGCATGTGTGTGAGCGCGTTTGTCCGTGTCTCGCCGCACACATTTTTTGCATTATCCATCTCGTTATTTCAACCGTTTCTCCTGGCCGCTCCTAATCCTGCACCCCTGTCCCCTCCCCTCCAAACAAACCTGATACGGCACTGGCCCGTGGGAGCTGGGCGAAAGGCCGGAGATTTCATCTTCGGCGGGAAGATGGGGGCTTGGGGGCGGGGGGGGGGGGGGCACTGATGTGCCACGTGAGGCCTAGAATGTGCAATGGTGCATGCTGCTGCTCTGTTTCAAAAGCGATGTTTATCCCCAAAAGTAAAAGAAAAAAAATGACAAAACCATGCTTTTCATTAAGACTTCTGCCACATTCTTCAAAAAAAAAACACACAAAACAACAACATTCTACGCTTAGGATTAGCTAGGCTTTTGCGGATTTGAAGTAGCAGCTTCCATGTTTTTAAACTATCCAGGAAGTAACACAGGATAAATGTGCTTTGTGAGAAAATCACATGAGAGGTGGGGGGGGGGGGACAGAGATACATTTCCTGAGAGATGTAGAAAATCTTTGGGGATGAAGGCAGCGATGAAAATGGGATGGATGGATTTTCCCTAAGGGGACAGGGCAGACATCATCCAAAAAACGGGGTAAGGAAAGCAGACCACCCCACCCCCAAAATCCCTGCTTACAATACAATAGAGTTTTCCCACAACAGACCAATCATTAAAAATTATATACATTAATAACAACAGCAATAACAAAACTCAGGCTTTACCTTATTTTAGGACCCTCACCCCCCATTTCTGCAGCACTCTTAGAGTTGGTGTTTAAACTGCAAGACCTGTACACGTGGCACAACATGACAAAGCTCTGAGTACTTACAGAACGGGGGGGGGCACCGCATACCCACCCCCACGTTATACCACACTGCAAGAGCGACGCTCACCTTTGAGTTCCCCCGCCCAGCCAAAATATCCCGAGCACTCCCCCCTATGGTCTCCTGCAGTCTCGCACTTGGCCCCACCCCCCTTCATCAGACTGCACAGAGCTGCAGCGGTCTGACAGCCTTCCTCTGAACAGGCACACAGACCAGCGCTGCTCTGCCACCAAAGGGGGAGGAGCCGGGCCAGTTTTAACTGGCCCTCTAAAGAACAAAGAGCTGGCCCTCCAGCTGAGTGCCCGTGCAGCATCACGCCTCCTCCCGCATGGAGGAAACTCCACCTATTGGATCCAGATGTGTGGGGATGAGGGGAAAGAATGGCCATGCCATAACACTTCTCACGCACGCACGCTCGCAGGCATGTGCCATCGTATGCACACAAACACACAGCTACATACAAACCGACGTGCACACAACTGCGTATTCACACACACACATAGATACGCACATAACACATGTATGCATGACTTCACTCATGAGTGCTCGCACGCACACACACATGCACCTGCATAAACAGAACGGCGATGAGCTCTTTTGGCACTCCCACTAAAAGTGTTCTGAGCTGCTATGATCAATGGGCCAGCATGGTTCACCCCCTGGTCTCCAAGCGGGTCGATACTCCAGAGATTCCGGTGACACAAGATCAATCCTGGCACCAGCGGGGGCGGAAGGGGGAGGGGGGCGGAGATCACTGGGTTCACTCCACCGACACCTGCTCTGTTCTGTAATGAGGCACAGGCCTGGTAGGCCCCACATAAACACACCCTCCAACCCCCCTCGCCCCCCTTCCATTTCCGCCCTGCTGTGGATCCCCAGCAAGGCCCCCAGTCAGCACTGCGGAGGGTGGGGGCGGGTACGCCATACATGGCTGCTTCTACAGAGAGAGGGGCCCGAACGCTCCAGCACAGTTCCCCATAGCCATGAACGGGTCCAAACGCACCAAGACACCATACTGAAATTGAATGCATCAACGGACCCAGGTTACGCATGAAACATTTAGGAGGAATTCCAAATCCTGGTAGTGGTATTTATTTTTATATCAATTAAAAAAATAATAATTTTGCAGGTATGATAAATTTACTTGATACCTATCCATCCTGAGGAGCAGAAGGGCAGTGCGACCATTTTTGTTCCCGAGACCGAATTTTGGCAGGTTCTTGCCAAAAAACTTGCCGTTATACAGCTACTGAATGCACAGTGACAAAATCAGGTGACACAAACCTTACAGAGGGGGTGAGTCTCAACCATCGTTAGCTCTTGAGTCGTTGCTCCCCCACCAATCTCTCACAGAGCCAGTGAGACCAGACTTGTGGCACATGCAGTGACTGTTCTTTTCACTGTCACACCTAATCCCCTCTGCCACTCTTGTTAAAACATAACTCAAACACAATGGGAAGATAAAATTACTTGAAATTTGTCCAAAATGGCTCCTGTACCCTTTGAATGAGGTGGAGGGGATTTAAGGGTAGACCCAGCATGAGGGCATATCACAAACAGAGACAGCGAAAAAAAGAGACAGAGCAAAAGCGACAGAGGGAGAGAGAGTGAGACAGAGAGAAGTTGTACAGACACACAACAGGGCTGCCTGGCTCCATTTTGAACTTGGAATCTGTTCCAACAAATTTTGTATTTTCAATAATGTTTTAATTTAGACATTCAAATATATATTTTTAGCTACAGAGATATGTTGCTGACCAAATTTTTCCTGAAACAATGTGCTTCAAGTATACCAAAAAAGCCGCACTACTTGAATACAACACTGTTTTCCTATGTAGGTGGTATGTTGTCTGATAATAAGATGCACAAAAGTGCTGACATATGTCGCTTTCAATAATACCACTCATCCTTTATGCAAAAAAAAAAAAAAAAAAAAAAAGATTTACACATAAATGTGCACTGTAAACATGGCCAAGATTAGGAAATCTCTCTCTCATGAGGAGGTTATCGATCCTATGAATTATACCAGTGCCATTTTAAAATTCTGTGACTTTTCGGCAATTAACAATGGGTCAAATGAGAAAGCACATATTAACTAACGCAAAAAATAAGGTCACATAAGTCAATACAAGGAGCAACCCGAGAGTTCTTGATGCAAACAATCCCTCATATTAATTTATCTGTACAAAAAATTTGCATTACAATGTATTGATATATGGCTTGAACTGCATTTCATTTCAACCTTGCTGTAGAGTCAGGGTGGCATGATAACGTCTCCTTTTGTATTCTATTATAGACATAGCTCATGTAGCAGGCTAAAAGCAACACCACATATAATAAAACACACAAACACACAAAAAGGCTAACAGAAAAACATTCTTTCATGCACCAGTATAAATATTTTAAGTGCTAATTATGGTGTGGGAGTGCCCTACATATTATTGGTGTTTTTGGGAAGGGCGGGGAAGTGGGCTGGTCAAGGTTTCAAGGTTTTGAGGAAGCCCACAGAATGACAATTCCATAAAACATTGGTTCATACATACTGAAAAGCTAATCTTCAGTGAGACTGGGCCAAGTCATCATCCGTCACCCCCAAACTGAAGGCAGGGCCATTGCAGGGAGACCAAGTATTCCCAAAACACTCCACTCCCTCTGTCCACCTCGCCTGGTCACCCTTTGAGTATAGGTTATCAGGGATGGACATTGTGTGGTGAGGTAGCCGCTCGCTAATCACCTCAGTCTGTGTCCAGTCTGTGGCCATGTGACCCACTGGCTGGCTTTCTGAGTACTCCCGTCCCCTATCTGGCTCTGGCCAAAGCCCAAACCAAAATGCCCCGCCCCCTATCTGCCCGTTTCACTGTGAGCCGACGTCTCCAGTGTTAGCTACTGGCCTTGACAGCGTTTGACCAAATTATGGTGGGAGGGCATTCTCAGGTGAACGGGACCGTGCCACGGCGCAGTCTTAGGCTCTGCTCCGCTGTGACCGCGGGGCCTGCCGTCGCGGGTTTCTGAATGGCGTGTCCCACGTGCGGAGGGATCTCCTGGAGATTAACCATACGGTCATGTGACCAGGTGCTGCCGCAGAGCGCCCTGGCGGACGAAGGCCGCGGTCTGCCCTCCAGCCCTCAGGGGTCATGGGGGCGGAGCCCTGGAGCCCGCAAAAGCACCCTGGGGAACACTCCCCCCTCCTTTCCCTCACCCACCGCAACAACCCCTGTGGACAGCAGCCAAAGCGTGCGCGCAGGCGTTAGGCAAAACAGCCAAGCAGATGCTGTAGAGTGCTAAAGCCTACTGCAAGAGCAGGGGACACAGTCTACATCAGCACAGTCAAGCAGCGCCACCTAACACTTCCCTGACCGGCCCCTTAGAAGTTTGATAGCCCACACTCACAATGCCCTTAACAGTAAAATAGCTCACTGTCATTGTACCCTTAACAGTTGAATGGCCACTCTCACTGTGCCCTAAACAGTGAATATTATCTCACTGCATTATCATGGCATGTCACTTTGAAAAATGTGTAGCAAAAGTCTAACAATCCATAAAACTGCAGGATGGAATTATATGGGCCAGCATTGTCAAGGTACAGTTCAGACTCACAGTGAGAGAAGAGTGAAAGCCTGCATTTTCTGCTGCTCTTTTATTATATTGGGATAAGCAAGTTGCAGCTTTGGCTGATTAACAGTTTTCTCTCAGTTAGCTATAGAGAGCTTGATTGTACTCTGTGCTTTCTTCTCTAACACATTACAGAAAGCAAGTGGGATGATTAATAAAATGAACGATCTTATTCTTTATGGCTGCGCCTCTGGAGTGAGCAACATGTTAAGCCAAATGCATCAACCACCACTTGCTATCTTAAAGTTCTTGCTAATATATCGGTGCTTTTACATTCAACGTTAGCAAGCTAATTAGCCTGATGCTTGGGAGATTTTTTTTTTTTTTTACATTAAAAAGCTCTGAGAGCACTAACACACCACTGGCCACAGGCTTTCATTTTTTATAGCAGCTTGCTGTGGCTATTGCCCACCTGCCTACCCATGAGTCTGTGTAACCTTACTGTTCACAGGGTTTTTCATAACAAATGCAGGCTGACATTTCATGAAAGTGTCTTCCAAACCCCTAACAGGGAAATGCCAACAAACCCTGCAGTGATTGGCCAGTGAGTTGCCACTCTCCACCCAAGAAAACTGCTGCTTCCATGACAAGAGAAACTCCTTCTGTCATTTCACAATTCTCCTTAGCATTTACCACATTTTATGTAATCCTATGTACCACTTCTTCGTTTGTAAGTAAGCCTCTCTCCTGAAGAGTGGCAAACCAACCTGATTGGTCAGAGGGAGTATAGTATGCTCTTGCCAACCATAGACGAGAGGGTTTCTAGAGTTTCGTAAGGTTTCAAAATCAGCTTTAAATTCAACTGATAACAAATATGTGCCTAAATGTGATATTCAAGCAGCAACTTTCTTTACTGGCCCGGAATGACTTTTCACTGGGCTCAGGCCATATAATCACCATTACTATTGTGCCTGAGAAAGTTGACTTTTTATTGTTTGATTTCCATTATTGACGTCTTTAACCATGATAACTGAGATTAGATTAAAATGCATTTTGCAACAAGATAATGTGTGTTGGAAACCACAGTAATCTGGCAATTGTTAATGATTACCCTTTAAAGAATCCTTGTCAAATGAAATTTTTTTCTTGGAAAGTATGGATTTGAGGAAATGTGGCCAAAAATATAATACTCAAATATGGGTTATCATCATTGAAAATGTGTGCTCATGACTTTCAACAATGGAATGATGCGTGCCGTTCTGCATGTTTGGCCCTGAGATCATGTGAATGTTCCATTCAGAAGCACTGAAACACAAACATGCTTGTGGCACTGCAACCTTTAATTCGATTGGGCAGGGAGTGATTAAGAGCACAGATGTCTTCATGCTCTATGTATGCAGGAAAGGGGGCGTAGAGCTACAGAGAGAGGCCTGTCACCGCATCCTCACCACCTCTCCCAGAACCAGTGTGTAATGGAATGCAGAAGACAGAGGTGCTGCTGTCAGAAAGCTGCCTATTGAAAAGTAACCCAGAGGTCATTTTTCTATATACTCAATATAAGTATTTCAAAACCTTTGTCTTATTTAGGTACACATGTTAATGACAAAAATATTTTGCAGATTAATTGTAAATTCAAGCAGCTGAGTAGTTGTGATGAATGATCAAATCAGAAACGGCAACCACTGGAGACCTTCCCACTCTCACATTTGACCAATCACAGCAAACACTGAGTGTTGAGTTCTCTGGGAAGCCTTTGTTACAGGCCAAGAAACAAAAAACCAAATAAACAAACAAATAAATAATGCTAGCATACAGACCATGGAGAAAAGACGTGGACACTGAAGCCCAAACTAAAGCAAACACTTTGTGTTCATCTCCCCCGAGTAACTTGTTCACTTCAAGTATACTGATGCTCTTAGCCTCTCTCACTCGCTCATCTGTCCGTCTCACTTTTTTATCTTTATGTCTGCTTGTCTCACTAAATTCTTATTTTCCCCATTTGTCTGTCTTTCACTATAACGGTCTAACTACCCCCTTATTTTTGTCTGTCCGCATCTCTCTGTCATTCAATTATCTCTCTAATTACCTCCTCTCATCTTTATCATCTGTCTGTCCATCTCACTAACTCTCTCGTTAGCAGTCTGTCCGTTTGTCTCACTAACCCCTAATCTTTCTCAACTTAGCAACAAACCTGGTAAGCTGGCAGCAGACCGTGGCGCCTCATCCAAACTGTTTACTCTGCTCCGGCACTTGCGTACCGTGCTCACCTCAGAAGCAAGCCCCGCCTCCCTGCTTGCCTGCCTGCCACTCAACAGAACCCGACTTTGCTTCCCATGTGTGCAGAAAAACACTGGGAGCCTCACTCCCACTCAGCTGCGACTAATCTCGATTAGCAGTTTTCACCACGAGAGAATGATGGAATGTGTCAGAAACTAGCAGCTTTGTTCGATTAACCCAGGCTCTAACCCCGGATGCTGTAGTAGCATTTGCATCATCAGTCCACCAGTTGTGATGGTGAGTGAAGGGGGGTGGTTGTGGTCGGAGCTTGAGCAGGAACAAGGGATTTTTTTTTCTCCATCTTTTGCTTCCTGTCACACATTCTTAATTGAGTGCACCTTCCCCCTGTGCGTGTGACTCCGTTAATGCGGGTCACGCTAGAAAAGACGGGTGGGGACCAAACAGGGTGCTCTCAGCGTGAGCGGCTTTTGTCACAGCGATCGGTTGGCCAGCCACCCTCACATTCCGGAACTTTCCTTTCCCCCTTTCCCTGCAATGCAAAGCCAGGGAACAATGAATTGATTTTCCCTTTCCATAGTCGCACTCATTCTGCTTTCCCCACACGGGGGGTGATTGCAACACAGTGCTTCGAACATAAATCTACTCAGTTGGCCTTTTCATTCCCCCACCCACTTTGCAAATTACGACAAATGGGGAAAAGTACACAAACAAGACAAATTGACATGTAGGGAGGAAAAAATCAAAAGCAAACTAGTAAGCAAGCACTTCCAAAATATAACTGACTGGCACAACAGTAACCATATGGCCAGAGTCAGGCCCGTCAACGCTGTTTTTCCTGGCTAAGCAGACGAGGACCCATCGTGGAAGAGCCACTGTTCTGTTCAGGTCTGCAGTATGGGACAGTGGTCTGCCAAGGTCCAGGTTACTGCTTTTCAGTACAGCCAGAGCAAAGTGGCAAAGTGAAAACAAAGTGAAACAGGTATAACTGAAAGAAGAGCAGTTACTGGAATTCTCAGGATTCCCATGAAAGCCACAGCGAGAGCAGTCCGAGTGAAGTGACAGAGAGGGTGGAGGGGAGGGGGCGGAGTTTCAGGGCGGTAAAGTACTCATGTTACAAAAACTGTTCTGCAAGCACAAAGGACAAAGCAAAACAGAAAAGGGAGAACTATATACATACACACACACACATATATATTTATATACTATATATATACATATATATATATATAGAGAGAGAGAGAGAGGGAGAAAGAGCGGCACAGCAGATAGCTTCACAGTAAGGAGGACCCAGGTTCAATTCCCCAATGGCTGGGCCCTTCCTGTGTAGAGTTTGCATGTTCTCCTCATGTCCGCGTACGTGTTCTCTGGGTTCTCCCATTTCCTCAGGCAGACATACAGCTTATGCAGACTAGACCTGCCACACTGCCCATAGGTATGAGCGTGTGAGTAAGTGTTCATCTGTCTAGCCCTGCAGTGGACTAGCAGCTTGTCCAGGGTGTGCTATTTGCCAAAATTGTTTAACTTGTCTATGCATGTGTAAATACACGTATATGTATGGGTATGCGTATATGTATACGTATGTCTGTGTGAATGTTCATATACATGTATGTACAAGTAAATATTCACATTTTCTTTTAAAAAAAAGGTATGTAGCATTATATTGTAGCAAAGTTTTATATTGTTGACACTTGTTTTGTTTCTGATTTACATTTTATGTAAGAGATTGCTTTGGTTATTATGCTGATGCGTAGTGATGCCGATAAAGATCATTTGATTTTGAATTTGACAAGAGGCTGGAGAAAGGTTATGGGGGAGGAGATTTACATCATGTGTCGGCCTACATCCTCCTAACCGAGTGGCTTGATAAACGAGCTGAAGGAAAGAAAACGATTCATAAGAGGAGCAACAGGATTGAAACAATCATGGTGATACATCTCCAGGTCCAGCCATTTCTGACTCCGCCCTTCTGCAAAGACAGAATCACCAAAAACAGTGATCAGCAAATGGTGTGCTGAGACCACAAACAGGAGACAACATTTTTCCTGGGGCAATCCTCCTTCCTTTGTGAAAGAAACAGATGTGTGGGTTTGGTGTGTGGTCTGCCTTAGGTAAGGTGTGTTACCACTGCTTACCTCCCCCTAAAGTCTGAGGAGGCCGTAGGCTTTGCAGCAATAATATGACCCCCTTGATCTGTCCAACCAATCAAAATAAGGGGGGCAGAGGCAAACAGAGGTCCTATATGAAAACTATCCCCTCGTTCTAGAGCTTCAGCAATGAAAACAAGGAGGTGGAGCCAAACCTATGCCTGGAATCAACACCATCCCCACCGCAGGCAGCTCGACTGATTAAAACAAGGGGTTGAGAAAAACTCAAACCTTCCATCAACACATGTCCCTCCCCTTCAGGGCTTGCTGTATCAAAATAGCAAGTGAAGCCAAACAGGGGCCCTGTATGGACACTGTTTAACCTCCCGGAGTCAACGCCATAAAAACAAGAGGGTGGAACCCACTCCCACCCCTCATACCCCCACCACACATCTATAAACAACCCAAAACCACCGTCTCCTGCCTTTACTTATCTCACAGAGAGACACAAAAATCTAGGGAATGTTCTAGGAGAGCCCCCCAGTGAAGCCTACAAGAATGTGGTAGACTGGCTAGGAGTTGACCTGGGAGGGGCAATGTGGTGATGGGTGGGCTTGGGAGGGGCAATGTGGGCAGGGTTTTTTTTTTTTTTTTTTGTTTTTGCTGATGACATCCAAAATACCTTTAGTCTTTTCCCATGGGGGGTGGGGTTGGGGGGGTGAGTTGTGGGGGCTGGGGCAGATCCAAAATGGGAAAGAGGAATTTTCACAGCTTCAGTCTCCAGAAGAGCAGACAGACAGCTGCCCCGCCCGAGAATGGTTCCACGCCTCTAAAAATGGGAGAAGCTTCCTAAAAGCAGTCGGCCCTCACCCCCCGTATTTATGAAAAAGCTGCGGTATTAAGTGGGCTGCGGAGTGTCCGTGACCTAAATGTACCTGCAAGAGGGCATCTGCTGAGCTCCTAAATAATGCAATGAGAGAAATCCTCTCCTCTCCACACAAAGGATTTCTCACAAACACACAACCACTCTCACCCTCAGTCATCAGTTGAAGAGCTTTTAACATTGTTGGCTGAGTGGTGTGACTGCTATCGGCAAGTCCCTCAGAGTGACACCAATAAACTGAGGGTGGATGGTTAATGCATTCATGTATATGTCGCAGGAGTGAAAGCTATGGAGTGTCTGCTCATTTTAGAGGGTGCTCATTTTTGGCTGATCCCAGGTCAATCAGGGGGAGACCACAGCCACCTATCAAGATCGGCAGGAGGAGAATTTAATGGAGGGTTCAGTCCATGAACGTTCCACCAAGTAAATATATGAGGTGTTTAGGAAAAGAGTTTCATTTCCATTGAGCCTTTAAGAAAGAAAGCATAAAGTAGCCTTTAAACATCACACTGCTGCCACCATTCATCACTACAGATACAGTTTTTCCATTATTTTGTCTATCCTTCTAAAACCCTTCAGTGAACGAAAGGTGAATTTATGATCGCAATGTGGTTTCTCCATTTCTAATTCCTACATGGGTCTCTGTGTCAGACATGCAAAGCACCCAACACCCAAGTTCATCTACATAAAGCATGTCAGTGCTCCCACAGGGAGAGTTCTGGAAGAGAGAGTTCTTGAGGAAAGACAGACCTGAGGAGGGCAAATGCAGGCTACGTTTCCACACTGACATCATTTTTACCAGAAATTATAAAATGAAAGCAGTCATGCTTCATTATAGCCAATGTTCTTTTCCATGCATGTCCCCAACTACCAGGTCAGTCTTCTCCCAGTAGCACTGGTGACAACCTATGCATGGTGATCATCCACAACGAGTAATTTAATAAACCATTAGCACAGAAAATCGGATTAATTTCAGCTAAGTATCATGGCTTACAATGCAACAATGAGGGGGTGAGTCAAATAGGAGGACAAGTCAGGGGGGAGGGGCAGCGTGTCACTCAATGTTCTTCTCTTGTCCCATAACCTGCCTCAAAAGTTTATCCAACAACACCATAAGCAGGGGCTGACACTTAAGAGTCACCTGACCTTAATCCCACCAGGAATGTGTCAACTCACAGCTAACTCTGGGGGGGGAAGGGGTGGCAGTCAAGGTCTGGGGCAGGGTTTAATTAAGATAGGGTCCATTTTAGAAAGCTGTGTGCATTGGGGAAGAAAAGGTCTTTGTGGGACCGAGGCGGACCGGAGGTACAAAACGAAAGTGAACGTCATTTTGTCGCTGTTTTTATTTTCTGTCAGCGTTGCCCCTGCCTACACACCCACCTGGTCCCCTCGAGGGATGCAAGCAAACCTCCATGTTGGGACCGGCGGTGGCTGCCAGGGCTTATCGGAGTACGTTTACGATAACCCTGGTCTCCGCGCAGTTATAAGGCTGCGTAATTACATGGGAAAAAGTTAAATACGGTACAACCGCTACAGATTCCAGGAATGGGAGGGACGCCTTAATGGAAAAGCAGGAAGGAGCAGAGCGGAGGGAGCAAGAGCAGCACAGACAAACAGCCGACCCTGCGGTTACACACGCGTTCAGGGACGCACAGGGACACGCGGCGGTCGCTCCGTCTGCTCCTCTCCGTCTCTCTGACCTGTCGAAACAGGCTCTGGTTTTATAACCAAAGCCATCAGTGCCATATACAGTTCTGAAGATGGCTGTCGGGGGGGGTGAAAAGAATGATGCAAACAGCAATTTACGCTGAAATTTTTCGAGGAGAGCCTGCAGCATATGCTGAAAAAGGCCTGTTTATGTGAAAGCTCTCAAAATGCTGTACCGCAATGCGTTAGACACGCCTGCCTTCCCTCTCTGGCTGCTCGTTTACGCTGGAACACATGCCTGTTACAGGTTTGTCTCACTGGGAGAGGGGCCTGGCCAAAATGCTCCTGGAAAAGTTGCTCATGTCAGGTTCCAATCCCTGTAATTACAGACGGCACTGAACATCAACCATGTGGCAGTTCACATCTAAAGCACACCTGGCCCCCAGGAATTTTAACTGCAGTACATGTGTTCATCAGTCCTTAGGTGTAACTCATAAAGCCTCTCTGTGCTCTCCCTGTTCTTTCTCAAGTGTTCCAGCAAGTCCACTTTCCAAAAAGAGAACGCATCCATCTAGGAAAACTCCAATTGCACATCTGATCTACTGCCACAAATTGGTGAGCAACAACAGCTCCAACAAGAAACCAGAATCACCAAAAATAAGCTACCCATTTGTGAGATGGGAACAGTTCCAATCTCTGTACCCCTCTGCAGTACCCGGAATGTCTCACTCCGTCAGGGTCTGGACCATGCCTCCCCTCCACACTGTTCCCAAGGCAACAAGAGCACAAATTGCTGTGCAATACCACATCCCTTTCCGGCCTACTTGCCAAAAAGCTTCCAGAATTTTGCCATATCTTCTCGGTTTGTGCCCTGTGCTTGGCAACTTATGGTTAAGGAGACCGAAATGACTGAGTTTAAATGCTGAGGTCCCCTGCACCAGGGAACCAGTGTGAAGAATATTGCACTGAAGACTTCCATTGGCCGCTCTCCCATAAAACGCCCATATATCTATTCTGAACCACCAGGACTCCCACCCCACTCGCCACTATGCACCTTACGACCCCAAAAAGCTCCCCTGTATATTTACATTTAGGCATTATGCACATGCTCTTATCCAGAACGACTTACCCAGTTCATACTTTATACAGCTGGATAGTTCACTAAAAGTACCTTACTCAAGGGTACAACAGCAGTGGACTTCCTGGGGATAGAACCCACGGCCGCTGACTTTGAAACCCCGCTCCCTCACCATTATACTACAAGGCTGTCCAGTAGTCCCAATACGTTCCCTTCCCTTTATAAACACACACCCATACTATACAAAGCTGTCTTCAATGATCAACCGCAGTATTAGCCCTCCCCCTCCCACCGGAAACCAGCCCAATTATTCTCCCTGGGTGGCCCCTGGCTGCTCATGACGACTCCTGAACAAAGCGTCCTGACTCGACGCGTGGGGCGGGGGGGGGTTGGGGGATAAACGGAGGAGTCGGCGCATGTCATTACCCACACGAGGAGACGCACAAAAAAAACATTAGGTTAAAACCATGTATCAAATCCGATGGAGCAGAACTTCCAAAACAAGCAAGTTTACAAGCTAGCACATGCCCTCCCCACCCCGGGTGCGCAGGGTGTAGCGCGCGCTGACACACCGCTCGCCACTGCACGCCGCCAGCTCCCGTCTGTCACCGAAGCTCACGAACACACACACAGACACGTAGACACACATCGCAGGCTAGCACACACACGTGTACATACACACAAATGCATGCAAGTTTGTACTGAGGGTAAGGTGCTTGACTGGGACATGGAAGATCGGTGGTTCTAGCCACAATAAGATCAGTGCAGCTGTTGGGCTCTTAACCCCACATTGCTCCCAGGAGGAATTGGCCCCTGGCTAGTCTAATCAACTCAAAGTTGCTTTGGACAAAAGCACCAGCTAAATAAGTGTAATGTAACTGTCATGTACATTGTGCTACATTTCCATGTCTCCCCTGGCAACCCAGGGAAATGTACTGCATTTCACACACACAAACACTCATATACATGTGCCATATTTCTACCACAAACTACTGCATTTGCACACTGCATGTGTCCTGATAAAAAAACTGGTGATGTACATGTTTATCAGGGAGGTTTGTATGGGTCCCTGCTGGAGGGTGAGGCTGTGAATGACAGCACTGTCCTGGTCATATTCAACTGTAGGGGATAGGTGACTTCAGGGGCCCTTAAAACACACCTCCACCGGAGGTCCCTCTGGGCCCTATGGCGCTGACCTAGGACTCTCTCACTTCCATGGAGTCTCCCGGTCTTACTTTATTAATAAGAATTAGAACTACCTCCCCCTCACACAACCAATATCTCCTCCACAATCAGGCATGACACAGATTACTACCCTGGGATCTGCAATAAGCACATCTTAGTGGGATCAGGCTAATATAACAGCCCCCAGCACATTCAGTAAGAATATTAGGGCCTCCCCTAAAAAGTTGAGAAGGAAACAGCTTTAAAGAGATTTGCAGTACAGCGTGTACTCCACTGCACTATATTTATCTGACACACTAATTCCCCAAGTGCTTGGTGATAAAACAGCAAAGCATCCAAGCCTGATCCTTGCAGGTGTAGGCTGAATGGAGCCCCAGGGCACAGGTCTGAGGTCTGTTTCTGCTCCTCCGGCAGAATGGCTGAGGGGGGATTAGGGTTAGGCAGCGCTGGTCCTGGATCAGGACCTGGGGCGTGAGCCATCTACTCAGGAAGCAATCCTACCCTGAGCCTCAATTAATCTCTGCCCTTATTACAACTGTACATGACGGTGTCCTCACCCTCCAACCCCACCTCTCCTAAAATAACATCCGGTTTAGGAGCCAAAGTGCTTACTTTCACATCTCACCCCCCGGTCCAGACAGCAGGCAGGCTTATCTTTAACCCAGTTCCAGCACAGGGGTGGACACTAAGGTTCTTAATTACATAATGCGGCCAGTGCTGCGCTGCGCGTCTCTGTGTCTTTGCCCTCCTCCTTTGCCTGCTGACGGAACAGCCTGTGCACCAAACGGCTTGGCACCCACTTAGCAAGGACACCAAAACCACATCAGCCAGCCACACACCCCAACCCAACCCCCACACACACACACACACACACACACACACACACACACACACACACACACACACACACACACAATTCACATATGCACACATGCACGCACTCATATACTCGCAAACACGCCCAATCGCATACACACACTTTTCCTAACCGGCCATCCAGAAGCTCAGACACATCACGCCAATGGGCGATCTTCCCGAAGTGTCGCCTTGTCGCAGCAGGCGGCCAAACAGGTCCCAGAGCTGCCAGGGGAGACACAGAGCTGACCAAAACTACGCCAGTCCAAAAAAGCCCATGGGGGTTTGGCGAATGGGGACAGCCACCCTCTTCCTCACCCCTGTATTGGCCAACCTTCATAGCGCTGCTGACAGCAGAAGTATCGCCAAGGAAACCCGCCGGTACGTCTGCAGTCCCACAGTTGTGGCGTCTCGCTCTCATTCAGAGCCAAAATCTGGAGTAATAGTTCAGTCAGTTCTGTCTCTTCCGTTCTCTTCTTTCCCCCTCTCTCCCCGTCTCTCTCTACGGGTCTGAAACAGACAGTTAGCAAAAGCCGGACGTGCTGCGTTACTGTGTGCAAGCACAGAAGTGAACTCTCCCTTCTCCCTTCCCCCGCCCCCATGGGCGTAGATGGTGACATGGTGTCAATCACAGTGCTCCTCTGGATCAGAAGTTGTCCCCTCCTTATCGGGCTCTGGGGGGTGCTGGTGAGGTTGGTGCAGCGCCGAATTCCCACGCCATCTCAGACTGCACTGCCAAAGCTAAAATTAGCCTTTATTGGCATATGAAATATTCAGGTTGTAACAAAAACAGCAAGCGTTTGTTGCTGACAATAAAGCACATGTACACAGATATACAGTGTTTAAAACTGTAGCTGCTAGTTCTGAGAAGGTAGCCTCTATGTGTTAGCACGAAATGTTGAGCAGCAGGAAGTAGCAATGGAGGCAGGAAGTACAGGTTCCACAAAGGAGTGACATCCCCCTCCAAGCTGGGATGTGATTCCATACTATATTACCATTCTACCTCTGAGTAAGACTGCCATTTGTCAGAGACCAGCGAAGGGTTAATGGGGTCAGGGGCGGCTCCATGACTGTAATTTCCTTTGTAATTTTACCCCTTTGATCTTTCCAAAACATTAAAAACACATCAAAGTTAATCCTGCTGGCACAACATGGTCTGTGCTCTCACGCTCACACAGATACACGGAGATGCACAGCGACAAACACACACACTCACAGGCGCACGTACACACACACGCGAATGCGCTCACGCACAAGCACTCATAAACCCACCACAATGCACGTGTCTGAACACACAAACGCAACAATAATCGGAGACAGGGAAAAGCAGATGTGACCTCAAAAGTTCAGCCTGATTGATCCCTGTTCAAGACTTAATCATCTTGTTTACACACCAAAATATCTTTCCTGTCTTAACACCTGAAAACATTTCATAAGAATAATTTTGGCTCCCAAATGTATTTTCAATGCATCATTTACACTTGTAAAATCAAGAACATGTAAAATCAAGCAAAGATGAAGACAGCAGGGCAGGATGCTCTTTCATTCACAGCATTAAAGCCCACCCTCTCTCACCCTACGCTGAGTAAGACACTGCAAGCATGTTAACGCTTTTACGGGTAATGGCCGAGAAAGTGAGGAAACGGTTTTTATATTTTCGTATTCTGATGCCATGGGGCATCTGTGCTCTGCACTTTCCGAAAAAAAGGGGTGGGGGGGTTATAAAGGGGTGGAGTAAAGAGAGAACACAAAGAAAAAGGCAAATGACATCAGCGGCAGAACTGCAACTTGAGCCAAAATGCTCCACACTCACTACCAACAGGCTGGCTGGGTGAACATGGGAACGCAAGAGCAACCAGTCCTCAGCAATTCACCAACCCCCTAAAAGAGCCATGGTGCTACAACACATTTATCAGTTGATTTGAACCAATCACAGTTGCTCATGACAGTGTACCCCCAGGGAACATGAAAGCTAGTTGATTTGACAGAAAAGACTCTGGCTCAAGCAATTACAGGTTGCAAGGAATCTGAATAAAAGAAAAGGTAATTGGTGAAGCATGGGGTTCCATCCTGACCCTGTCCACCATGGCCCTCCATTGTTGGGGTGACTGATTTTCACCAGGGCAGCCTGTGACAAGCCCCATCCCAAATGGAGAACAGGTAATGTGACAATCTGTTAAACCTTCGCAGAGCAAAGGAATGGGTCGTTACAATGGGAAGGATAGAGGGCACCCCATGTAGACACTGGGGGATTACTGAATCTAGAGCAAAGGTTCAGAATAGCCTAAGAGGGCAACACTTCCAACCTCCACCTATGAAGTGCCACTGGCCTTTGACACTGGAGGACAGCTCCTTGCAACCAAGGTTTTAGGTTTATGCAGCAGTCATGTACAAGGTGCTCTTCAGACCTCCATCGATTCCATTCATGTGAAGCCAGAAAAACAGATGTCACACTTAAGTTCGGAGGGTCTGCCTGGCTCCCTGAGGGCATTCGCTACATCAGAGCGGTGTATTGGAGCACAGTGTATTCTCTCACATGAACTGGCTGTCCTTACATCAAGACCAGTCTCTGTCCCTGCCATCATACCACATCCAACAGGAAGTGGCTGTCATTATTAACCTTTTTAAAAATTGTAACAGTACATATCTATACTAATGAATAAGTGAGAATACAGAGGAAAGTGTGAATGGCCTTTCTCATAGTTTCATCTGCTCTGGTGCCTGAGGATGGGATGTCAGGCAGGTTATATGGGTTAGAGGATACCGTGTGTACATTATTTACAGTGTGTGTTTGTGCGGGTCGTGGCAGGTATGCTGGTGCTGCTCTGATCAGTATAAGCCAGGATGCAAATGTGTGCATGTATGCAAATAAAGCAAGTGTGTGTGTGTTTGTGTGCGCGTGTGTGCACGCACATGTGGGAATGTTAGCGTGTATGAATGATTGATTGAGTGAATTTACAGCCAGAGAAATGAATAGGCACAGAAGAGGAAAATTAAAGAGCCAACAAAGCTGGGCTATCAGAAGAAGAATTAGGTTTCTGAACCAAGGGAGAAAAGAAGCTGGCAGTCTCCCAGCCTGCACTTCTCTTTCGGTAACGCTGCAGACCATAAAGGAAAGTTACTCACTCAGAACATGAATCAACAGGGCCAGAAAGGGCCTCGATCATCCTAAAAACAAACATCAGACTCCACTCCCACCAAAACAACCAGATATCCTGTAAGTAAAGAGGCAGACAGTAGGAAAAAAAAAAAAAGACAGAGCCGCACCTTGGGCACACCTGGTTAAACCAGGCCACCAAATACACCTGGTCTATGCCACACGTCCAGACACAACTGGGGCTTATTCAACGGGCGGAATGTTCTGGAACTTTTCCAAACGGTCCCTCTACTGAACGCAAAGTTCACTCTGGACTGTTTCTTTTGTTTAGCAGCACACTGTTTAGGACTCCAAGGAGATGTTTGCAGGTGTATTGGGGGGGTGGGTGGGGGCTATGGTGTCACCATTAATTTAACCAAATCCAGCAGATATGTGTAAGAGCCAGTGTGACCCCCACAAATAATCTTTCAGCCATCCGACATTGTAAAAGCATTCTGCAATTGGAAGTTTCATAGTGCTGTTTCTGTTTAGAAAGCAGTTTGCAATGTTTTGAAAACCTGGTCTGAGCCACAGTCCTGAGACGTACATCCAGCATGCATTCAAAACAGAGGGCATAATTTTTCCATTTACCCAGTGAGAAGCAGTACCTGTGCAAAACGAACTTCAGTGAGGTGGCTCTGGTCAACTTAAACTCTCGTCACGGACGACGTGATCAAACACGCAAAATCCACTCCCATATTCATCATGCAGCATTTGTTGTGCAAATTGCTACAGACTTAATTACATTACACCAAGGTCCATGTAAAAAAAAATATAATAAATTCTACAAATTTTCCCCTCTCACAAATGGACTGAAAATGCATTTAATCATAAAAAAGGACAATTTCTAGCTGACCAATCACTCATTGGCTCCCAGAGTCCTTTAAAATCAGTGAAGCGGAAAACTCGTTTGTAACCCAGCTAATATTTTTTTCCCCTTTTTTCCCAGATGGTGGGGCAAACATGTGCCAGATATAAGCCTGTACACATAATTCTGCTGTTATGCTTGTAATGCATTACAATTTCCTGTCCAAGTTTTTAAAAGGGATATTGTTAACTATAGAGATTTAAAAGGAGGGGGAGGCAGTGGGCAGAAGGGAGAGAGGGACACACTGGTCCAAAAATGGGAGCTTATTCGCTCAAATGCTGTGCCCGTTGACCATTCAGAGAACGATTACCCTGAGGAAATTTAGTCTTCTGAAGCCAGTGATAACTGCTACGATAGAAGGAAAGTAAAAGACAAATACTAAAGGTATATGAGAAGAAAGAGAGCAAGAAGTGGACTATTCAGGGAAGTTAAAGGTTTGAGAAAGAGTTGAAAGAGGACAGGGAGACAGAACGTACAGTGTTAGAGCTAGTGTGGAGCAATGGAATAACAGAGTAAGAGGCTGAATTGTGTTTCCAGGGAGTGTGCAGATTTACACAGACGAATCCATTTTCCTTACTGGCCACCCACCTGTCCATCCAACACCCACAATGTTTTGGATACTTTTGCACGCTATGGGCATACCCAGTGCTGAGCACATACTCACAGTTCTCACACACCACCGGTGTTGTGGATGCGGGTGAGGGGAGTGTATCTCAGAGCTTATCCAGTCTTTTAGTGCCTAACCCTTCCCTGCTAATTCCTCCTCCCCACCTCTGCACAGTGAGAAAAGACATGGCCCATGGGAGGTGTCCGTCTCTGCGCCCGTCAGGTCACGTCAGGTACCGTAACTGCGCCCGACTTCCTTGATCAAGCTCACGGCCGGGAAAAGGCACCATGCATAGGCCTTTGCTTAACACACCGCCATTTTGTTCTTAGCCCAACAGCTGACTCGCTTCCTCATGCCACTGGTCAAAAAGGAGGAAAAAAATCGAAGAGAAAAAATATGAAATATTCTAACAATCTTTATAGAAGGTGGATGGGTAGAACAAGCCTCTAATGCAAGAAGCTGTAACTACTTAAGAAAAATCCATGGTGGAAAAAACTACTCTGCAAAATTCTGTCCTCTCAAAAAGTCCTGAAAGTCACCATAAAATGTCTATTTGTAAAGCTAAATGTAAAAATTATTGGACTGTGTGAGTCAAACCCGTTTGATTCATATGTAGTTTGTGAATAGAAATGTGAAACATTCACTGTGTATTTGGAACTTTTTGTGTCTTTGCTTCAGTGAGTTGCTTTGACTTAGAAAAATATCACTTCGGGCACTGCAATTAAAATAAATTACTTGGTTAACCCCATTTCTTAAAATTGGAAAAATATGTTGTAGGCTGTAATACACACACACATACACACCGACCCACACTGACACACAAACACAATTTGTTGTTATTTGTTCAATTCATGCAATTTAAATTGCTTGACTGAACCTGAAGTTTTGGTTTCCCACCTAGCTAGTTAGCCACCTTAGCACAGTAGCAAGGATTGACTTGCTGACAAATCCACATTACATTGTAGTAAGCAGTATGATGCTTTCCATTTTAAGACTACATGCACGAAATAAAAAGCCTTTATATGAAAATGTACAGCTCGTGTGGAAGCAGGAAAAGTACAGCAAGCAATTTTCTTAAAGTTCTGCTAAATTCTGTGACAAGGTACAGCCAGAATCTGTGCATGAGGCCAATTTCCATGAGAAATTCTGTCACTGTGGAATCTCTGAAAACCAAAGGGTCCTTCATAATCTGCACTGTAAAACAGCTCCCAAACTAAATTTCAGCTGTGAAATTTTGTCTCATGTACTGAATTTTATATGGCAGGTGATGCCATTTTGGTACTAATGACAGAAACAGAAACGCAGCAGGATATGCCATGTTGGCTCCAACGACTGAAATAGCAGCAGGGCAGGAGACACCATGTTGGCTCTCATGAATGAAATAGCAGGACAGCGGGAGATGCCAGGAGCTACCAGCATGGGGCAGGGTTTCTACCTGCAACCGGTCCTTCATCCAGGTCTGCCTCAAAAGCCAAACTAACCCCCCAGCGTGTACGGGCAAAGGATTCTACTGGTTAAATAAACAACCACCAGATCGCACAGCAACGCACATCGTCAAGTCCGCTCCTCCCAAAACCTGTCACCCAACCGCCTCCCATTTTTAGGAATCACAGAGTCAGCTCACGGCCTCTCTAATGGCCCCCGAGTCCTGCGCTTTCCCCTTTATCCTTTCCGTACGGCAGTGACTAAGCCAGCTGGAATTCCTGACTAATTACATGGCCACTTAAAGGGACAGGCACGCACCCCCTCCCCCTCCGACCACTAGCACCCCTAGTCTCTCGCCCTTTGCAGCACAACTATCCGGTTTTCTCCTTCACAAGCTCTGAGAATCAACGCTCCACTCACTCCATGAGCCAACATCCTCTTGAAATGGAGGATGACATGACAATCCCGTTGCAAAAAAAATTAAAAACAAATATATAAATACTTCCAAAAATACAGCTGTAAAAAGACCTAAAATAAAATTGCTATCTATTTCCAGACTAAAACCTTTTCACCAGCTCTCAGTAGTAAAGGAGTGATTGAGCAATAGCTGAGGCTTTAGTTACCCTGCAGATGCCTTCAAAAAGTCCAATGATTCCACACTTCGGAAGACAGATTCCACACCTCCGTCACACGGAAGAGAACCCCCTGGTTACATCAACCTCAAAATAAATGTTTAAACAATTCGGGCCAGCAAAGTCTCGCAGAGCTCTCAAAGCTATGATATCCAGCCCATCTCTGGAACCATAGGAGTAAACAGATTATCAGCCTTGTGGGTCTTTAAAATGGACTGACAGGTCCAAGGATATCCCTGCCTTTGCTCCATTGCTCCGGGGGGGGGTGGGGGGTTCAGATGGAGGCCACTGCTTCAAAACACACTCAACCGGGCGTGGGTGACCTTGACTCAGACGCCAAAAACAAGGCCCTGCGAAAAGGACACAGGGCTCAGACCAAGTTTAATCGCAAACACAGGAGCCGGAGCAAGACACTGTGTGGATGTGGATGTGTGTCTGTGTTTGGGTGGGTGGGTGGGGAGTCCAGCATAAAACCTGTCAACGTAGAATTTCTATTATCATACACATTCGTCCACCCAAATAAACGGAGCATGGATTCTAAAAAAGCTGCAGCTGGAACAAGGACAGTCTGAAAGCTTAGTGCACTTCTTTGTGTTTTAACTTAATGCCCCCACCCATGAAGCAATTTGGGGGGGACAGGACAAACAAAGTCATAGACACAGACACCACCTCTGGCTGTCACCAAACACACTGTTACCCACACATGCGGAGCCAGAGGCTATCTCCACACTCACAGCTCTTATCAGCAGCCGATAAGGGGCGGCCAGAACAGAGGGAAACAAATAATAGTAAAAACTGCCATACGGCGACGTGGAGAGGAAGACAAACAGTGGAAAAGATAGAGTGACAGACCGAGAGAGAGAGAGAGAGAAAAACAATGAGCTCGAGGGAGGGTGAAAGAGTGACAAATTAAACCCCATCTGGCACAAGCACGAACTCATACGCTTAACAGTTCGGTTACCAGCCCCCTAACACATTCCATAGCTTGTGCTAAGTCTCGTTAACTCCTGCGTCACCCAGAGCTAAACAGGACCCAGGCTTCGACCCCTGCTACCCTCCCCCTCGATACACTAACAAGACAAAGGGGGAGGTGCACTAAACCCATTATGACAGAGTTTACCAAAGAACCAGATGTGCAATAACAAAGCACCTTGTCCATAACTAAGAATACAGAACTTGCTACCTGCTATTACCTTATGCCAAATAATTATTTTCCATTTAGAGTCCGAAAAGAAATGTAACTGCTTGTTTAAACTGCAATTCAAACCAAAAGCACCAGGTACACTTCAGGTAATCTATACCTGGAAAAAGCTTTCTTCAGATTTTAACATTAGTAATGTTAACTACAATAGTCCAAGCATCCAGTTGACTTCATATTACAAGCACAAAAATGGCGGACGGTCAAAGTTATGGGTTACAGGTAACTTTGAGCCGTGAAACCAAAAGGCAAACAGGAACAGAGCGAAAGGGGAAACGTAAGTGATGCGTTCACAGGCTGGGCTTTCTTTCAGTCGGGAAACCCTTCGCAGTATCAGAGGGAGACTTCATAGAGACACACATGGAGTCTGAGGAGACCTAAGGAGACACTCTCGACTGAAGACCTAAGTCATGCTGTAGTCCCAGGCCGCTGTATCAGGACTGTATGGGAGCTAGAGCGTCAACTTGGCAGCTGCTGTGGAAACCTTAAAAGTTTAAAAACTTTTTTGTGAAATTTCAAATCTGGTATTTTTCTCTCTGGAGCCCATACGTGTGTGTGTGTGTGTGTGTGTGTGTGTGTGTGAAGGGGAGAGAGAAAGAGAGAGTGTGTTTATGTTAGTATGTTTAATCAAAACAAAATCAATGCCGTTTCCAAGCATAAAAACAAACATAACACAGAAAAAGTATTTTGTTTCATTTTATTTCTTACATGAGGCAATGTGTTCAGTGGGCTTGGAAATTAATGATAAAATTCTGTTCAACAAAGTTAATAATTTAGGTTAAAATTGTGGAGAAAGCGTACCGCAGCAAAGACTGAATGGCAGCTCAGGCTTTCGTGTCCATTGGGGAGCAAAATGCAGTGCCAGGTCTCTGAGAATACACACCACACAAGAAGCGCGGTGCAGCTCAAAACATCCTCTCCATTCTCACCACACCGATGAAGAGCACTATGGGAAAAAGGCGAGACTGAGGCCATCCTACGCACATGCTCACTCAGCAGCGAGATCAAAAATAAATAAATAAATAATCAATGAGGATGCCTACAGTCTATAACTGCAGGTAGAATAAATAACAAAAATCTGTCCTAACCCGCCATCACCTTCCCTCTGTAAAAAGCCATCAACAAGTCACCCAAATTTTCCAGTCAGCGAGAAGCCAAATCTGAGGGAAGGGGGCTTGAATGCACCTTATTGGCACTTTGTTGTCAAGTGTGAGTGAATTCAAGCTAGCAGTGTATCGTTTTCAACTCTTTTATGTCATATGTTTGACATTTGCTATGCAAAGATACCAAGAAAGTTTGTGACTTGTTGGTCTTGCATGAATATGTTTTTCAAATTTGAGGACAAAGCACAGTGCGACGCCAGACAAAATGCCCTTTTTAGTGTGGCCTAACGATAATAACTTAATCCAAACGAAGGGAAAATATCACAGGTCAGATAAGAGATGAATGTTACAATGTCCCTATATTTTTTATGGTAAATTGTGTGTATATTTTTATTGTGTGAAAGTGTGTGCATGTTTTTGTACAGTATCCATATGTTTCAGTATGGACAGTATTTTTTTCTTTTTTTACGCCTGCAAAAGACACAATAAACTAAGGACGCTACAATTTTTCATCCCTTAAACATCTCTTGTGTTCCAGAACATTCTCAGCACATTCTGGAACATTTACAGGATTCCTTGCGCCATTTCGGTAGCAGCAGGGGCTGCTTCCTCAAAATAAAAGGCGAGCAGTGTTTTTGCGTCTGTGTGTACACATACACAAACCATAGCAAAAGAGCTCTCGGGGGTGCATGTGCGGACAGGCAGAGGAATGTGGCACCGGCCCTGGAAAACAATAGCGCCACAACGGGGCATGAGAGACCCAGAGAAGAGGAGAAGATGTGGAGAGAGGAGATGAGAGGAGAGAAGAGGAGCGAAGCTCCTGGCCAAATAATTACAGAGCCGAAAGGAGATCGCTGGTCCTGACTGACTGGAAACGACCGCACACCCTGGGAAGAACATCTGCACTGAAGAAAAACACAGCAATTACGCAGCTAGAGAGAGGGAGAGGGAGAGAGAGCACAGCAAAGAGGAAGAGACAGAAAAAAAACAATGAAGGAGATGGAAAACAGAGGGAGAGAGAGAAACGGAATGGGAGAGGAGAAAAAAAATGGGTAAAGCATTTGCCCAGCCAAAAACAGCCTTACGGTGTGTCACTCAACAATACTTTAGACGAAAGCAAGCTGCAGCTCTGGCGTAGGCAGGCAGTGGATCGGGACACTGTCCCCATTCAGAAGACGCATAACGATATCCTCATGCTTTAAATGTAGGCACAGGAGCCAACCCACTAAACCCCCCACCCCCGTCAATACTCTTCCTCACCTATAAAACCCAAGGTTCTCCTTTCAGTTGTGACTGGAAGCAGCAGCTCTATATGTGGTGGTGTCCCTGCACCAACAACAGACGGTCTCCTGCAGTAACTATATCTTACCACTAGATGGCGAGACAGCCAGGAAAGTGGTCCCTGATTGTTTGGCTCTGTTTTCTGAGAACCTTAACTAACCAGTAAGACTGTGACAGAACTAATAGCTTAATGTCGTACAGAAGGAATGGTGACATTTCACAGATGAATGCTGGCAGATGTCTACCCCCTTAATTCCTTTCATCGTGCAGTTTAAAGGATGGGAAACCCTTTCACAATAAGAATAATCCTTTCAGAACCATCCTGTTGCAAAACACCTATCCAAAGTTTTTAAGATGAGCTAAAAGACCAGAGGTTCCCAGAGTGCACTGGGCCTTGTGGGGTTACCTACTCCTGGGTTGCCTTTTCCACGGAGCGGAGACTGCTGGAGTCTGAGGAGAGCAAACGTTAGCCACTTTAAAATCAAAAACACCACACCTATCATACTCTTGTTCTGCTGTCTTACCCAGGGTTAAATATTCAGCAGACATTACAGAAGTTAACCATTGACAGAACTGGGTATTTTTACGAAGGCAGTTCAGATTACCCCTGATGCTGCATTGCTCCAGGGCATGGCTAAATCCAGGCATTGAACCTGCAAACCCTGGGTGGCCAGCCCAGCTCCTGGCCATCTAACCAAGGCCCTCTGGTTCCACCTTCTTTCCTCACAACGGCCAGGCTTCCTCCTCCTGCTCCGTTCAGAATTAGCTAATGAAGACCATGCAGAAATGCCTGAGGAAGTAAACACTGGTTTAGGAGAATTCCTCTTAATCAGCCTTTAAGTGCAGGTTTTAGAAACGACACGCCAGCAGGCACGGTCAGATTCAAATTCTCGGTGGGAAAAAAAAGGAAAAAGTGTGCATACACACACACACACACACACACACATACACACACGCACGCACGCACACACACATATGCACACATACACAAATACACACACACACACACACGCACACACAAAGACAGAGGACTCCTGTGTCTGTGTTCACTGAGCCGTAGATATCCTCTCCAAAACCTGGTATTAATTCAGCAAGAATGCTTATTCCACAGCAGGGAAAAAAAAGCACAATCCAAAGAATTGAAAAGAGAGAACGTTCTAGAAGTTTGCAGCTGGAATTCGATTAAACATTGGTTGCTAAAAATAACCCAAACGTAATTTTGATTTAAAAAAAAAAAAAATTTTGTAAAGATCAGTGATGTGACAACAGAGCAGTATACTACAATATCACCTTCACCATCACAAAACAGGTACCCTCTCCAAAAGTTACTCCACTAGTAACTTATAATAAGGCAATAAAACCTCTTAACGTGCATCCTATATGTTGTCCCAATTACATGTGTGCGAAAACTGCAAAAGCTCTCATTATGGTCTCACAAAGCTTCCATGCAAACGTGTGACTTAAACGTGGGATTAAAAAAAGAGGGAAAAAAAGAAGTTGCATTTGATTATACAGTCAAAGATTTTTCCGACACAGCTGTTTTTTTCAACACCGCCTGCACTGTCACCACATGATGTTCCCAACGGTCTGCACTACCGGTCAGCTCGGTTCAATTTCTGCTGCATCACTTAGTTACTGTGACATTAAGTGTCCCTTCGTGCTCTTGCAAACAAACCAACGGTATTGCCTAAAAATCGCTATTATCCAAATTCCAAATTCTGCTATGCATGATCGTCGCTGTCATAAACATGCTATCGTCAAAATCATTCTACCATAGACGCCGACGCTGTGTTTTCAGAGCTGCACCACAGGCTACCCTGGATAGCAGTCAATATCACTCAACATCAAGGCATCAATTTGTCAAGCCTAACAGGAAATTCAAATCCACAAACTGCACAGAGCAGGTGTTCAGTCCAATGGAATCTTGCACACGCCAGGGAGGATGTGCTGTATAGGGTGTCGGAAGCGTTGTTAGTCAGGCTGAAAGGGAGGGGAGTAAGTAGGTGCACTTTAAAGTTGGACCTCTACTTTGTTTGGGCGGGAGGCCAGCGATCGAGGCCACTACAGCAGTGCCAATGAAGCCAGGCGCTTCAGCTCTAAAAGAGAACCATACAGGAAACTGAGGACAAAGACTCAACAAAAACCGTTCAAATGCTATGAATTAAGGCTGGATCCTGAAGAGGAATGATTATGATGACAAAAACGGCTGAAGTTTCCTGCAAAAAAAAAAAAAAAAAAAAATGAAATGTAGCTAAGGAGGTCGTTTGCTCTTTCCTCTTGTTTGTTTTTGAGAATGGGAGGGGTCACCAGGGAGCAAGTACTGGGTGGGAACAGGACGGGAGACGGAGGTGGTGAAAACTTCCAGTACAGAGAATAAAAAATTCTCTGGGGTAATCTCAGGACATAGTCCCGACTGCAGAATTCACACGGGACGAGATTGACTGAGGTGGGTAAAAGTCAATACGTACTGCGGGGACCTCAGGAAATCTGACCCAGAATGAATGGTTCTTTTAGACCTTCAAAGTGGGTGGGGGGCAGGGTGGTTCAGACTGTTCCTGTGGTGACCATTTTCCCACCATTATAACATCCTTGGGAGGGGGAAAAATGTGCAAGGTTTTTCTTTAAAACACAAATTAAAAAAAAAATAAAAAAAAAGCTGCAGGGTCTGGTAGGTCAGTGTCACCGGGAGACCCAAGGCCAAAATGGAGGGGCGTACAGATGCCAACCGCATTGTCCCAGGGCCAATGAAGTTTTTTTTTTTTTTTCCCCTCCATTGCAATGCTAGGACCTCTCTGCTCTTTGCGCTTGGTGTGCTGGCCCCTGGACAGAAAAGTCGCACCTATGGGGCACCTGACCACGGCTAACCCCACCCCCGCTCGACACAACAATTCCTGCTTGCACTCAGCCTCAACTGACCTTCTGCCGCTGGAGGAAAACACGATTAGGAGAAGAGGCAAGGCTGTGTCCCACACTCATAATTCATGTCATATACTATGCATTCTGTTCCTATAATTTTCACCCTTTTATAGTATGCACTATGAAATAGTGAGCACATTCATTCATGGTATTAAGAAATGTAGGATACATTAACTAAAACTGCCAAACATGAATGATGCTTCCTGGACAAAATTTGATTAAAGAATCCAACCAAACATCACACATGCCTGAGGAGTAGTTCTTTTCCTGATAAAATGTGTGCTGTGCTCCAAACACTTGCAATGCAGCAATGCAGTTACTGCACAGATACTACTGTTACACAGACAACATTTTCATGTAGTAATACATTTCTAATATAGAGGCGTTTGTGAACACAGTGTACAGTCCTACTCATTAATTCACTAGATGAGACAATATGCAGTCCACATTGATCATGTAAATAAGACATGATATACAATCTGAGACGCAACTTAGGCCTTTTTAAATCAGGTGTCCCACAAGCCAGTGCATAAACAGTACACAATGTGGCAGCAGTGAACAACCAATTAGAACAGACCACAGAATTCTGCAATGGAGAAAAACATGTTTTGATTGGTTGATGAGCCAGCGTATGTCAATGCACACAATACACAGGAGGAAAAATCTTACAAGGAGATACAAACAAGGAAACGGTGAATAGTAGGTATGTTTAATGGCTCAATGGAATGAAACCAACTACACTGCCTTTTGTTCACGGACACGCGTAAACAGACATCAGTCAAGTCACGGGGTAAAATATTTATTCTAAATTTTACTCCAATTCAACGTGCCTCTCATTTATAAAGGCACGAACTGTGGCATTAATATCACTATGATAAGATAACGGGAACTACATTTCATCATGCATTACTGTCCAAGTGTTTAATTACGTGAAAGCACAGCACTGTGGACATAACTCATTCAATGCAAGAGAGATAAGAGAACGTAAATATTTACTTGGCAAGGTCATGTTCAGCAGACAGTTTCCCATTTCCCAGATGAAACACCAGCTGTGTTCAAGCCTAACTGCGGACCTGATTCTGCACGCAACCAACATGGAACCCATTTCGGACAGTTTTGTTGTGGCATATACTCCCTGAAATTAATGTCTCCTGAATGTCATCACTGTCCATCCAATCAGGCTCTGTCTTAAAGCTGGATGTGCGTTGCACTGTCACATTACCAACACTGTTTTCTTAATAACGAGGTTCGCCAAGCGTGACCCAACAGCCTGGGGGCACTGAACATTTCAGCACAGCCACCAGACGGCAGCACCAGCGGCACGATTTGGCCACTGGACTTTCTGCACTCAAGTCTTTGTGAATGCATCAAGTTAAATAATATGTTAATAAACATTCAATTGACCATCTTCAAAATACTACATTGTGATTGACGTTGCCATTCATAAGCAAGTGTATAGTTTTACAGCTTAGGGGCTAACATGTAGCATGCACACACACGTACAATGTGCTTTATTTTGGGTCATACACTTTTCCCCAAGAGGTGATATGGGTGTGATCTCACCTGGAAGGGAAGTGGGGGAGGCCGAAAAAAGGAGTGCTGTTGAGAATAGGAAATTTGAGATGGAGTATGGTGATGACAAAGAAAACCTAACTCTCTCATTTTCTTTAAAAACTCCTTTTAAATGCACCGGAAAGTGCATTGTTTGAGCTTTTGTATGACAATTGTCATCAGTTATTTATCCATAAAAATGAACTTTTCCAGGAATGGAGAGAAAGGAAATGGCAGCAGGCCCATAGAAGTGGCTAGAGGACGAGGCTAGCATGGGCATGAGAACAATTCCCCTCAGCTGGGGGATGGGAGGTCAATATTATTCACTGCTAGGATTTTGGAGGCTATCATAACCCTGTTGTTGTTATTTTTGGTCAAACTCTCTGCACACACATCATTAGACCCTATCCCTTTGATAGTCAAACCATCTGTACAAACACTTTGAGGTCTAAGTTGCTGGGACTTAACAACAGCAAGCACTGCTAACCCTTGTCAACCTTAACACGGGAGTCATCTGTGAGAATCACAATTAAACATCACTAATGGACCTGTTCTCTTTCATCGAAGATAAAAGATGTGCTTTTCAGCTCAGTCCTTCAAAATAAGTTCATATGTAACCAGCATAGGTGCTAGCTTGCAGTAGCCTTCTGTCAATGACTTGCATTTCTTAAACTGTTTTTGCATGCCACTGATACAGCATATGCATCAACCCAGTGACTTGGTCAGCAATAATATGAGGACCTACGTGTATGTGTGTTGAGAGAAAACTAAATTCTATGTCTGACCAAATATTACAGCTAGCTAGATACAGGTGTTTTCAAATTTGGCTCCAAAGATTTGGATCTGGTCCACAACACTTAATAACACAACACTCTATTAGTGTCAGAAGAACTGTGCCCATCCATGAGTGAGTGTAAGGGATTAGACAGAGAAAAGAACATGTTTTCACAAAAAACTGAGCAGAATGGCAATAGCTAGGCTTTAAAGGAAAAACTGAATGTACAACCTCAAGATTCACCTTATATATTCATATACAAGAACAGTGCAAATTCAGGGACATTTTCCAGAACTGAAGAGCATAGCCACCCACCAAGATCAAAGTGGTCTTGTCCCCACTTTTAAAAAAAGACAAACTCCACCCAGCAGCTTTATCATTAAGAAAAATGATCCTCCTAAACCTTCAGGAAAAAAAACAAAGGAAAAGTCTCAACTACTGTCATCAATGCAAAAAGGAAGAGTATGTGCTCAGCATAGGCGTTTAAGTGGAGTCCAAGTGGCTGAGAAGTCTAAAAGCTTCTAAAAGCCCAGACTCAGAGAGGCCCACACTGGAAGAGGCCTACGAACCCACACTGACAGAAGATGGGACAGCAACCACAGCTCTTACCTTTCTGGCAGTGGTTGGAGTTCCAGCAGCGGAAGCTGTAGTTGTTGTTGAAGCTGGTCTTAATGCACTGACGGTTGTCCTCCATGATCCCCGGACAGACGTCCCCGCACTCCTCCGACTGCTTGTTCCCGATGATGAAGTTGTTCGATTCGGAGTCCATGACGAGCGACCAGTCAACCGAGTCCAGGTAGCAGAGCTCCGGGTTCTTCTCGATCCGGATGGCCCCGCGGGTGATGTTACGCAGGTTGTAGAGGCCGATGTCCTTCAGACTGGTCATCTCGAAGATCACAAGGGCGTAGTTGTAGAAGAGGTTGCGACCCCGGATGACGGACAGGTTGGGGAAGAGCGTGCTGAGACTGTCCAGGCCCGAGACCCGGAAGAGGAGAAGGTAGTCTGTGATCATGGCCAGCTTGGGGAAGCTAAGGGTACGGAACACCTCCTGGTTGACGTTGTTGTTCTTGTCGCCGATGAGCAGGATCTGCAGGTAGCCCTCCACCACCGTGCAGTTCTCCAGCCGTTTAAACTCACTGATGTCATTCCGGATGTCAATACTCGGACCACAGACTGCAAGAACAAAAAAAATTGTAATGAATGTTTTAACATATAAATAGTAATTTATGGAATAGGACCAATAACTCACATAAATACATAAGCTGCTCTCCAAGAACAATTTGTACTCCAAGTAAATTGTAGAAATTATGTATTATACAATGTGACACACGAAGGCTCTTTTCTTTCCAACTCAGAATATGCTTATAAAAGTGAGCTATTGGTACATATCAACCTATAATATCAACATATCAACGGTTCACAATGATGTCAATCAGCTACAGAACGTTGAATTTTTATCGCTATTAGTTCTATTTTTCCCAGTGCCAGACTTTCGGTGTGGAGAGATGTTCTATGTGGCATTGCAAAGCTAGGACTAGACGGGTCGGCTGAGGTAAAGAATGAATGCAGCTCTGCAGCTCGGTTTTAAATGGCGGGCTTTGAAATCATTTTCACAAACAAGCGTGAAACATACCAAGGAAAGACACACTCATTTCCTCAAGCATTTCAAGGAAGCCTGGGTTCTGAGCTCTCCAAAAATATGGCAGTCCTTCATCCCTAGTTCCCCACACCCTCAATAGCTCTATTTAACAAAAAGACATTCCCTCACTACCATGTATGTGGGGAAAACAACACATAAAGCCACAGCACAGAGCACTGAAACATAGCATGCGGCTTCAATCACAGGGCCATATTTTATTCATGAAATCAGTTATTTGCCTCTTCAAATGTGTCAGTCAATAACTCAAGCGCTATGGAGCGTCAGAGTTAGTAAGCGACACTGATGGAAGCATTACCATGGTGAACGTACCTGTACTGTTATTACTACTTATTATTCTTGGGCCAAGCACAGGTACGTGAGCACCCAATTGTAATCATGCAGATTTACTGTATCATTTTACCCCCCACCGCACTGGCTGTAGCAGCCAGACTGTGTATCAAAAACTCATAAAACTTGGCATGTTCGTAGAAAGTGTCAGTAGACACCCACACACCAAAGATGGCATCGATTATTTCAAGCACAGCCTCGTAGTTGTTCTCTAAACATTGATTTCTGCCCAATTTTTAAACCTCCATAAGGGAAACGCTGCAGTGCACCACAGAGGTCTGAAACTTGGTACATTAGAGTGGTAAGTTTGCCCTTTGTCAGTTATGGGCAAGTGGGGCATTGCCCTTCCCTATACAGCAGGGTACTTCCCATAGTATTCTCCCACAGAAAACACCATGATGGCCAGTGACTCTCAGTGCTTATTGACATTCACGTCTGTGTTCCCAGACCCCATGTAAAACCATAACATTCTGTTACATCCTCACCGTGACATATAGAGCCCTATTTTATGTTCCTTTTCATCTTCTTCCTCACAATTCTTAATTCTCCTGCCGATTACATAAACAGAAATGCACCAGTTCCACAACTATTAATTCTGCCCAATTCAGTCAATATCTAATACCAAAAGTCAAAATGTACTTCAAGAAATAACTATAGCTTGTCAGATCGATTATAAAAATCTGTTTATCATAACCAATAGCATGAGATTTCGCAGGTTACATCAGGAATGTGTACATGTGATGCGATTTTCACCACGGAACAAAAAAGTTCAAAAAAAGATGCCACATTCCTTATCCGTGTCCAAGTAATTCATTTAATAACTAATATTGACTAAAAAGTAGTACTATTCTGTGGTATATACTTTATTCAACCAACAAAATGTTTCAAAAATGCATTACTTTCATCACTGCAAATTAACCATGCATCATACTGTTCTTTGACTTTGACAGCTTGAACATCTACATTAGTACTTCTAAGCAAAGAACTTTGCAGCCAGTTAAGAAGCTTTGTTTTTGTGCAGCCAGTTTGTAACAATTAGTGACCACATTGGATATATGATATAGCCTATCTACTGGACAACATGAAGTCAGCATATAATGGCTTAATGCATCCAGTAAGACAGAAGAATGGCAGTATAGATACAAGACATTTGCACAATCTAAAGAGAAGAACACTTGCACAAATGTGCACCACTGAAGGGAAACTATAACATGATGGATTCAGATTACACCGATTCGCATGTCCACCTCAGCTTTTGTCTTAAAGTCCCAAGACAGGAACATAGAGGGTGAGGAGACCTGTTTTGATAGTCTAGTTTTTGCCTCTGAGGGACTCCCCTAAATGGAATTAACTGACTGCAGAAATGCACTTTAACAAAGCACTGTTGCTTCTGCAGTTCCACACATGCCCTGCTTAGCCAGTATTATCCCTTAAGAAAAGGTGATAGGGGCCTTTTAAATCTTACAAGAAGTGAAGGCAACAAAGCAGAAATCTACAGTTAAAAGGTCAAAGTAGATTTGGACTGATGCCCATCACAAAAAGGTCTACCTAAGCAGAGTATAGTTATTCATGCCTGCACATGTACTCATAAACAAAACCCAAACACACACACACACAGACACACACACACACAGACTCTCTTAAAGTAAAAGCAAGCCTGAGAAACATAACATTCTGAAAGGTTAAAAATCCACTTTGAGGAGCTGGAATTTAGGGTAGAAATGTCTTGACATTTGAGCTCCTTTGCCTAAACCTTTTAAGTTCTCACAAGAGCTTAGGTTGCCTGTCCTCCAGAGCTCAGGAAAAGAACGCTCTGTGGTGAGAGCAGCACGCCTTCTCAGATCTCCACCAATCACAGCTTCCGAGTGGTCCAGTCGCTCAGGGGCAACCACCGAAGCAGGGTGAGCCCTACGATCTCAAGCTGGAGTCTCAGCAGTAGCCAAGACTGTGACCAGAAACCAGTGCAGCAGAACTATAGGCCCTGTCCCAGCAGGGGTAAGGGGGGGCTGAAGTTGGCCAGGGTTCCTCCAATTCTAGCTGCAGCCAGCCCTTGCTACAATTAACCAGTTAATATGGATGAGAGACCCATCTCTCCTCTAGGTAGCACTAACCCTCCTGTAGTAATGTGTGTCCCACAGCCTTTAAAATGGTTACTGTCTTGTTTCAGGGTCAGAGTGCTCAACTTCATGTGCGGTGTCTGGTTGTATAGAATATATAGAATATAGATCTATACAGAGTACAGATCTATAGCTGTATGAAGAATTTGCTGTTCTAAAGTTGGGCGAATACTAAAAAAAATCACCACTCACGGAACTCCATTTTCTAAAGCCATAACCTCCCCTCTATTTGAACCGTACTGGGGGGGAGATGTCTCAACCACCCTGTACCCCCATACATTCTACCACCCTGTACCACTCATACTGCCGTTTCTGTTTCTTATGCTGTATGATAACCTCAGACTGCTCTGAGGTATAGCAAGCTCCTCCATCCTCAACCACTGTACAAGATCAAAAAATGAAATCCATCTTATTGCCTTACTTTACCCTACATTACACAAAGACATGGTTTTGTTTAAGGTAGGGATGAGGTCATGTTAAACTTACAAAAAAACATTCAATCATGAGATCACAAATCATGATTAACTGGACAGGTATGTGAGTGTTTGTTAACGTAAAAATGTTTTATTTCCTTCTGATAAGTAGTTTTAAACGTTCTTGCCTGAAAGTATAACAGAAAGAACATCTTTGAAGTGAGTCATTATTTACACAGAAAGATGGAGTTCCACACTGTGCTCAGGGGGAGAGGTAGCAGGGTTAGAATGCTCATGCATTTGATCTTGAGAGCCAAAGAATAATTCAAATATCACATTTTTTGAAATTCACGACCCTGTTAGTTTGAATGTTTACAAAGACTCGTCAATCTGGATTGATTTGTCAGCCTCCTTGTGACGCTTAAACAAAAATGCATGTTTGTTTTATGAAAACAATCCTTTCAGTTCTCCAACAACACATCGACTTGGAATTTGCAAATCTCCTGGTGAAATATCTCTGTATAATACAGTTTTCTGGGAGCAGCCAATTCTTGTCAAAAGTACCAGTGTTCCCGATATTATCGATTTACAAAACAAGTTTCTCCCTGACAACAGAACATCCAGGGGGGTATTTCAGAAAGGTGGTCTAACGAACCCTGACCTTAGACCTGAACTCTGGGTTGAACAAACCTGAGGTAACATACTCAGAGTTTCCTGTTCCAGAACAGCCGATTAGAATTAGTTCAAATAACTCTAAGTTGATCCTGATTGAGGCGCGTTCACGATGAAAGTAGGAAGTCATCATCCATGGGGCGCAGATAACAGGAAGCACAATGGCAAAGAGTAAAAAAAAAATCCCAGAGTTTCGTACAAGTATTAGGTTAGTCCGCATTTTCACTCAAGAAATATTCATGTCTTGTTATGGGGTCAACGGCTTTATCTGACGGTAAAAAGCAACAAGACAGCGACAGCGAAAGAGAGTGAGAAAAATTACAGAGTAAACAAGTTTAAAATGAGTTTTAACACGATGACATAATAAAAAGCGTAGTCTTCTTATCCAATTCATATAAACAGATGGCAAATCCATTAACAAAGATGATGGAATTATGATTTATTTGATTGTTGGTAAATTGTGAAAAAGAATAGTGAGTCATTTTTATTTGCAGGAAATGAAGACTTACAACGAAATAAATAAAAAAAAGTCTATTTTATATTATGACTGCTGGGAAGTGGTCGGTTAATACCAGAATTAATGTTTATTTTCTCGAAGTCATGGACGGCACCTGGCCACTTGGCTGCAATACATTTGAAACAGTGTGGGCAGCATCACATATTATCTTTACAACGCAGAAGAGTGATGATAATAGTTACAACGGTTGCACGAAATTGACATCCCTCATATGAAGACACAAGGTGGCATGGAGCAGGAGCAGAAGGGCAAACACACGTGATGATACTTGAATGTGGAAAAAATATGCTTGAATATGAATCCAATGTCAGTCCACTGCTAACATGCTACCTTAGCAAGAAAGCTTAATTTTTAGCGTTACACCGGTTACGCAAGCAATATATCGTCAGATAGGCTATGTAATGAGGTAAAACGTACATTAAAATTCATTACGAATGAGATTACGAATGTATTGATCCTTTAATGCAATAGATACTTTAAATACCTTAATTACAGTTATGTAGTATATTCACATTTTACATGTCAAATTAATTAATTTGAAAAGAATCATTATGAAGTTAATTATATATGAACACAAATGTTTATTCTGAGGAACTGGTGCAACGCTGTCTGCCATTTTTTTTCTCATCAAATGTTCTCCTCCAAAATTATTTGCAACATATAAAACCGCAATTCCTAATGGATGTATACGAGCAATATTTTACAAATCAGTATATCATCTGGGTATCTTTGGTGTACTTGAATTTTCATTTTGTTTGCACACTGTATTACTACATTTCGGTCACAAATCAGTCTGTAGTTATAGTATAGTATGCGGTTGTTTTTCATCTAGGGGAATGTGAATACAAACATACATTGGAACAACCAAAGAAGTAAGAACATATATGCCTGTGGCTCTTGGTCCTACTATAATACAGTACATCATTTATAGAAACAAATGGGCTATTTTTTGCTTCAGTCAATTTAAAGCACTTCTACTAAATTTAGAGAGGAAATGATTACTTCTCTAGAAAATTGTATTTGCTTTTGCCTTTCATCCAACATGCCCTGGAGCTAAGCTAGTGCGGCATAGAGCCGATTGTCTCTCATTTCATTGAGAACTTTTTCCCCTCTCTCAGCTTCAGACAGACAGAGAGAGAGAGGAGAGAGGGGAAAGAGGGAGGGGGCGGAGCAACTGGGACACAAAGAGTAATTTGTTTGTTGGTCAAAAGAAACTCTAGTTTTCACTTCCTGTTGGCAGCGACCATTAATAAAATCAGTGAAGTCTGAGAATGGCGGGGTAGGAGGAGGCATGGGGGAGGGGGCAGAGAGAGAGAGAGAGAGAGAGACACAGAGATGGAGGAAAAAAGTGGAGAGACGGAGAGGGAAGAATAGAGGAGAGGGGGAGGGGCTGAGAGAGAAAAAAAGAGGCATGGACGCAAAAGGGGAAGACTGAGAGACAAGAACAGAGATAAAAGAAGGAACAGAGAGGGGGAAGAGTAAAAAAAAGAGAGGGAGCACTTGGCAATTGAGTGAATGAAGTGGAAAATGGAATTCCTCAACATTAATGCACTCTAACATAAACATATTTCAGACGTTTCTGGCCACTTGTTAAACTAAAACTGGCCACGCCGTAAATGGGGAATAACAATGGAAACATTGCATCTCTCTGAAAAAAATAAGCTTTTTTATATGCACGCCTCAATCAAAGTAACCGAATCAATCAATCACAAGTTAAATGTTAAAAGCATATTTCAACAAACGAGCTGTCTTTTTTCTGCCTCTTTCTGTCTTTGGATGGCAGCCAGGGAGCACGATGCAGGGAAAAGCGCAGTCCTGAAGGCTAAGCCAACAGATCGCAGGGGTGCCTGCGGAGGGAACGTGCATGGCTACACAACTATGCTTGTCACCGCCTGATGCCAACCTGCCCCCCAACCTACCCCGCCCCCGACAGGAGCTATGCTACACTCTCCATAAATTACCCTCCGCCTACCCTGCCAAATACTGATCCGTGTACTTCCGTAAACACACACGCATGCAAACAAAGGGGAGAGGGATCTGAATAAATGCCCCCCTTCCCCAAAACTCAACTCCTTCCCCACGTCTCCTCCCCTTCTTGTGCAGTGCAATAATGAAAGGGCTGGAGGCATTTCACCAGATGTGTGTTTGTTCTATCAAGCTGCCAAAGGCATAAGTCATTGCACTGAGCAGACGCGCAAAAGCAGACATTATCAACAAGGCAAAATTATGCAGTCTATTTGTTAACAGACATATCTTTTTCCTCTCAAGTTATGCAAGTAATTCTTGGCAAAAATACAACAATACAATGTAACATGACTTTTTTTTGTAAGAACAAGCCATTCAATTCTAGGGAATAATGCATAGTGAACTTTAGGCATGTTCTAGCTGAAGAAACCAGCCAAATTTGAATGTTCTGGGAGAGCAGAACATGACACAACAGGTCTTAAACCACACTTAATGTCACCAATTTTCATTCAAATGCCACTGGTTGTGAGATTTCACTGATATTTGCATCCTGTTGTATTTTTTGTGCCTGAGTTTAGGGGACTGTGGGAATTTGCATAGCCTCGAGGCAAAGAGGAAGTACTGCAGCTGCCCTTCCTTCCTTATCAGCATCACCTTTACAAATCCCTCCGCTGAGACCGCTAATCTGCTCCTGGTGCATTTAAAAAAATGCTACCCCTTGTCATTACCTTCTGCACTCCCCTGTGTTAGCCTACCCTTTTCCACAAAACAATCTCAATTATCACCAAGGCTCAAGTAGCCAGTACTTTTTTGGGGGTTCATACAGATTCCAAATGTGTTCTTTTCTTTTCTTTTTTTAAACTGAATGATAAATGGAAGGTCATTTGATGATTCACCAAGTTTAGTCCTCCGCACCTCAGTACACCAAGAACTTCTGGCTAAGAATTAGACTAAGAATCAGAAATAATATAATATATCCAAATAAAAAAAAAGATAAGATTTTCTCAATTAAAAGGTATTTGGCATACAGCTATCTTATCAACAAAATGATCAGAATGTTATCCGTCAAAGATCAGAACACTTCCTGTTCCATCCCACTGCGATTCTGATTGGCCAGATTAAGTGCCAGGAATTCCAATCATTTCCCCAGAGGACAAATAAGCCAGGCCCTAACCACAGCCACTAACTAATGCATCTCCATGGACTGATCTGCTCAATATTTTCCCGTACCTCATCTTTGGATGACACCATATTTTATCTCAGAAGCCCACGTTGTACTATGTTCACACGTAACACAGTACTAATTTTTACCGGATGTTTACAGAAATTCAGATTACATGCCCTGCTTATGAGTACAACAGCAGAGTAATAGAAGCAAACAAAGACTGTTTCATTAAAATGGTCTAGCTCCCATAATCATTATGCAAAGGCTCCAAAACACTGACTGGCAGGGATGGGAAAACCACAACTTCAGAAAGCAAAAGTACTACCATGTTTTTGTTCCATCCATGCACTAATACAGAGGATTGTAATTAGCGCAACCCTTAAGCCAGGTAAATGAGCTGATTAGTGAAATCACCTGTTATAGTGCACAGGTAGAACAAATACATGGTAGTACTTTTACTTTCTGAAGCCGGAGTTTTCCCACTTCTGCTGATTGGACCACAACAAGGACAAATTTGGGAAAGCAGAGTCAAAAACAAAGTTTACAAAAAAATAAGACGAAAATGATGACAATGGCCTTTCCTTATAGCCAAAGCTCCTGTGTCCTGCAGACCTTAACCTTGCCCCAGGCAGCTGCCTCACACAATATCTCCACTTCTGACATGGCCTCCAAATCTCCAAATACAAAGGAACTGCTTTGAGAACACACTATTTTCTGAGAACATTAATTTACAGGTTAACCGTTGTGTTTAGATATCATCTTGGACCGGAAAACAAGTGCTTCTTACTGCTTATTGGAAACACTTGACTCTACTCTACGTGTGCCTGTTGCAGACCATTTTTGGAGGGACGATGGCTTTGACTATATCATGTGAAGCCCTGAAGCTGCGAGCCAGCTCAGTTCTTACATACTTGAAGAATATGTCATACTTAAGAATGGTTGGGTCTGCTGGGTGGCTCATCCTGTTAAGGCTTTGCTCAGGGCTGAACCACGTTAAAGCTAAATAAGGTCATACCCCACTGTGCACCTCCTAACTCAGCAACTTACACTACTCAATATTTATAATCCAAACATTTGAGGACTTTTAAAGGATGTTTAAAGACAACCCTCAAAATATTCAGATACACTTTTCAACACATCTTTATTTTAAAATATTTGGACTTGGATGCAACTCCCTTGAACCAGAGAGGTAATTCTGAGGCCTGCTTTGTAGTTTGAAGTCATCCAGGGAGCGAGAGAACCTATAACCGATAGTGATTGATAAGGACGTTTTTTTTTTTTTTTTTAAAGACAGGGAATAAATGCCTAACAAATCATGAGAAACTTTTATTTACATATAAAAATACTTTAAAAGGTCTTTTCCCTGCAGGTGGTCTGTGTGGCCGTCAAGGGGGGAAAAAAAAAACCTCCTTATGGTCCTGACCTATAACTCAAAACTCCTGTCCAGCCCGTACCGAGGACTCAGTCAAATGAAATTATGACTAATGCAAGCCCCAAAAGAGGAATGTTTGTACTGCTGCATGTGTCAGATGGTCCAAAAGGGGGGACGGGGTGGCGGGTGAGGGGGACTCGTTGGGAGGAATCTCTGGGCTGCCAGTCTGTGCGGCGACCACCGGCCCGCACGGTCAAACCCAATAAAACACACAGTTCACAAACTCCTCACTCTTCCTATCAACAGGACGGGGTCTGTTTTCGCGCTCCGTGAGTATATTTTTACCCCCAGCTCTATTTTTACGTGCCGCACGTTTTTCTCTCTCTCGATGAATCAGGGAGTCTTGTTTGCTTGTGTCCTTGGAAGCCAAAGCCTGGAAATTTTACTGCAGGGAGGACTTGAAAGAGAGCTTAATTACATTTTATAAGCCTGACCAAGTTATTAAAATTAACAGCATACAACATATACAAGACCAAAGGGGACTCCTACTATGGTGTGCCCATTAATTTGCTTGCTAGAAATTTTTAATGCAGCTACATTCAGCTTTATTCACATGCTGACTTTGTGCTTACAGATTGACTTTTCTTAACCCTTGCATGTGACAATTAATACCCTTCAGCAAATAGACAAAAATGCTATCAAAATTAGCCTTCAAATTTGAGACACTATTTTTAAGTCGATACCATTACAATTAAAATACTGCCATCTTTGCACCATAAAGCTTTTCCAAAAAATATATTAAAAAAATAAAGAAAAACAAATTGATGTCATACAGCACCAGAGAACTCGTTGCACTCACAGACAAGGTAGGAGATGTTTACACTGGCAAAATGGCACATGCCCACTAGGGTTTCAGTATTAAGCCTCAAAAACACACAGCATTTACACCTAGGCCACAAGCCCTGTCTGTTAACACACTTGAACTGGGTTATTGCTTATTAGAAGTGTTTGGTCATATTTGTTCAACAAAATAAACAAATACCATATTTTCAACTCACAAAATTACGGTCTAACAAATACATACATTTTACAATTCATTCTGCAATAGTATTTTAATCCCTGACACATTTCATCATGTTGTCCTATGTAGAAATCCGGCCGGCGGCAGTAGCCTACAGTGTTTCATCTCATTCCTCCCAGTCCTGAAACACTCTGTCTACACCAGGTATTAACATGTGACTTTTGTTACCTGATCACCATTTTAGGGTACAGAACTGTACAGAACATTAATGTTCCAATTCAGTCTCATGTCCATATTCAAGACCAGATTTATTTTTCCATATACTTAATCCATGTTCTGTTTTTCTTGGTGGCAAGTAGTATATCCAACTTCTTTAGCTTTCAATAGCTTGAATGCATCTGCGCTCTGCCGAAACCCAACCACAACGCATCCCCATCCACCTGCTGAGGTACTCGGAGGCCATCACAGCTGGATCACAATGCAAATGTTCTGACAAAAAGAAAATGGCGTGATAATAACAGGTGTAGGCAGTGCCACAGAGATCAGTGTACTACTAACAGACTAAACTTGCCTTTTAAATCCCTGCTAAGGTGGCTGTCACTGGCTCATGGGGCCTGGATAATGCTGTTCAATTATGTCCGCTCTTCTTTTTCATGCTAATGCTGTTGTTTTCTGAATCACTTCACTTTGATACCCTTTTCATTGCTGCATGCGCACACCCCTTCCTGGACAGGCACGGACATGTTTGCATAAACCTCCACAGAGTTTAAGTTCAGGCAAAACACGGGAGTAACAACAACATGACAACATGATCAATGCAGATGCATGCGAAAACAAGCTTCGCATCAACAGTTTGTGATCTGCTCCTATGGGTAAGACTCAACGGACCAGACCACATACAACTCATAAGTCGTTAACGAAATCAGTAAAATTCGATCCAAAACTGAGGTTGTAAATTAATAACACGAATTATACTGGACACATTTTTCCACGAGGCCCTCTGGCAAATAGGCCAGTCCTGTTAAGGGATCAAACAATGGCACATTGAACCAGATGCCATGCAATTCAGGAGTCAGAGGTAATTTGTAGAATAAAGATAAAGAGCAACGGATAAAGATTTCCAGTGAGTTGGATTAAGACTGGCAGAAAGTAGTGCCCATCAACCTGCCCCTGTAAGCGAGGTGCAATGTTCACTGACTCGCAATCCATCCATGGCCAGTTATCGCGCATCCTCACCAATGTCCGCAAAGGCAGCAGCAGAAAAGCAAGCAAAATACACACCCAGCTAAAGGTAACATCACATTCCCATCAATTCAATGAAGTGCCACAAAAAAACAGACTGGGTTCCGGCAATACGATACACTTGCCGGTACCAAATGCTGACCATGCAAGTGCCAAGGGTTCAGCTGCCCTGTAATGAACCATATCATTGCGCAGAAGTGGTTTGTCTTTTCTAACTATGCAGGAGCACCTTCTCCGGACTAACTGGCATCAACAGTGTGGCTGCAACAAGCATGCAGTGTTAAATAGAATGGCAATACAGATCAGCTAGCGGATAGCAGAGTGAAAAAGAAGCCGTGGATAGAAGCACTAGCCTGCAATCTCCCAAACTGATGGGAAGACCGCCCAGTAATGAGACAGGTCTGCAAAAAGGTAAGAGAAGAAAAGCAAAATAATGCAGGACAGGATGAAGGCTGATGAAGATTTGGGTGCAGGTACTGAAAGCCTTGTGGTTCAAACAGAATCCGCTCTTCTGGCCTGCACCAAAAACAGCTTCCTCTGAGTGCTGACAAAAAAAACCAACACGGCAGGCCTAACCAACTGCAATAAACTTTAAAATACTGTGAAGATTTAATACGTGGAGCTAGGTCCACCGGTGCCAAAACACTTGCGGGCCAAACCCAAATGTGTTTTTAAGGTCTATACATTTCAAATCGACCTTATTATTTTAAGAGCTAAGCCACTCCCCGATGCGCGATTCTGATCCAGAACACTTCCATTAGTAAACTGATCTTTCTGGCTACTGAACAAATGAGACAGTCTCAATGTGATTCACAGTATATTGAAATCTGAGCATTGCAGGTTTAGGTTCACATATCAGACATCATACTCATTCATTACATCTCATACAAACGTTTTGTTAGTGCAAGTTAGCCATCTAGTGGCAGCTCAAAGATACTGTTTTTCCTTTGGGGGAGCCAGGTGAGTCAGTGTCTGACAGAGTGAGTGACTCATTAGGTTCTGGAGTGGAGAAAATGGCTGATAAATTAATGAAAAAGAAAATGTAGGGACAGAAGGGGATTTAGTGGATGAGTGAGCGGGTAAGTTAGCGGGAAAGAGGAAGTGTTGGCACTTGGTAGATGAATGAAAGTGTAGGTAGGTGGGTGGAACAGTGGTTGGAGGACTGGTTGAGTGAGTGAGTGAATGAGAGAGAGACAGAAATCATTCACATTTCTTAGGCTACTCAGCAAGCCAAAATACATTAAAGGTACACAGTTAAGATACATCTACATGCTGAAGAACCTTCTTTCAAAAACTGAAGTGTCTGGTTTGCTTTTAGTAAAAGACATGAATCCTAAAAATAACCTCAACATTTCTATGCAAATGTGATATCTGTGTTCTGTCCTCCAGGTTCAACTCAACACAAATGGCTCTTGTGTCGTTACAGTGTGTAAAACTACACATCACACAAACATACAAAGTTACTGCCCCAACTGCACAAGCTGATCCTAAGCAAACCTCCCACTTTTGTCCACTGCTATCCTGCTTGCTTCCAAATTTTTTGCTGGAGACTGAAAGAGATTGCATAACTAGAGGCAGCACTGATTTTCCAATTTACTTTGTTGTTACTATATCTTCATAACTAGTAATGTTATGTCTCTTCCATCTTGGCGTGTGGATATTCAAGCTATTCTTTGTCCATGGAGGGGGTGTAACTTGCAAAGCTGTTTTACACAACCTTCCCCCCCATCTTGTGCCATTCACACAGCATCTTTCAAAATAAAAAAGAGGGTGAAAAAAGCAGAAAGGACAGGTAAAGTTGCCCCTCAAAAATAAGAACCTATACTGGAGTTTGGTGTTTTATGTTCAAACGGAAAACAGAGAATGTTCATGTTTCTGTATTTAAACAGTACCCATTTGAAAATGTTGAGGGCAACCAGTGTTTGAGAGCCCCCTCACATGTAATAGACGAAGTCTAAAATGTCTGGATTATGTTATGGGAGTGTACAACATATTCACTGCTAACCGCTCACCTTTCACAAGGAAAGAACACTGCCGGTTTGTGTATGAAAGGGGAACAGAATGTAGCTCTGCATGGGCTGAAATTAGTGCATAGAAAGCCTTTTTACAATTTCCTCAATAAATCCCTCTACATAAAAGCGAGAGAGACAAACATCAAGGAGGGAAAAAAACAACACGCACCAGGAGGTTCCCATCGAAACCTAGCTACCTTCCTGCCGTCCATTCTAGTGTTTACATATCTTGGCACGATCAGAATTAGCATTGGTCTGCTACAAAGACACTATGGTCACAGTGATGCCTTTACCAGCACAGCATATTCAAACAGTCCACAGCAGCAGCAGCCAGTAAGGTCCACCTCAAAATCACAACACTTTATTGTGTTGTGTTGTTCCTTGTGTCACGCAACTCCCTCCCTAAAATTGTGTGTCACAAGATACAAGCAGGAAAACACATACTATTGTTCGCCCCTTCAACAGAAATTCATGCTCACTAAAGAACCACTGCTAGCGCATAGTTTTAAAATGATGCACAGACAAGTAATTAAGTCAGGTCATTAAAAATTCACTGAGACAGTAAGCAGGTACTGAAATCAGTGTTTTGAACACCCTGTTCTAAGGAACATCATTCCACAAGCAGACAGAAGATGAAAATTCCTCATGAAGCACTGACTCCATGGATCAAATTATTAAACCTACATTACCTCAGACTAATAAATACTTGTTTGTATTAGAGTTCAGAGCCCGACATATATCGATCAGTGTATTTTATCGGCCGATATGGGCATATCACAGATATATCGGTATTGGTGTACGTTTTCCAATATGTGCCAAATTAAAACTTTTTACAGAACATATAATGCAAAGAAATGTGCTTGGGGTGATTTAGATTATTTGCAGTTAAAGATTATTATCCATTTTATTATTACATATTATTTTTTAAGATGTTTACAATGTGGAAAAGCTGTGCTTCCTGCATAAACCTGCCCCTGTTGGATTGGCAGTAGCTTGCTTGCCCTACACACTTGCCTTGTTTTTATTTTTTAAAGTTATACAGGCAGAACTGTTTGTTTTCTTAATTCAAGGTTTATACATTTTGTTCCATTTGCATTTTTATTTATTTTTATAATAAGTGAAGTGAAATTTACTGTTCAGTGCACTGATGTCAGACTTATTTTGGGTAATAAAGTTTATTGTTAAACTGTAAAAGTAGTTGATAACCACATCTGAGTGATCACTGTTGTTTAAATGTGTGAAACGTATGTACAGAAAATTGGCCAATATATCAATATCTGAAATTTTTGCTCCCGGATATAGGCATCGCCCCCAAAAGCCAGTATCGGTCAGGCTCTAATGTGGATGAATGAAGTGCAAATTATTCAGTTGTACAGTCAAATGAGGCAAGACTAAAAAATAATGTTTAAATTAAGATTAAACCTATCACAGGTGCATTCAGTGAAGAAAACTGTCCAAGCAACTGTCCAAGATTTTGTGCAGCAGTGGTCAAAGAGATTAACACCTTTCCTGCAATGTTAGTTCATTATTCACAATTTTAGTCACATTTTTATTCAAGTACATTTTATAATGATTACAGTGCATGTCAGACCTCTGCTAAGTTATGAGTTGAGCTTCTTTTGTAACCTATAAAAATTCATTTCGGGGAAATAAAAATTAACATGATTAACTGAAATCAATATGCTCACCCTAAACATTTTTGCTTTAAAAAATAAACTTTGGCAAAACTCTAGAAAATATGCAAAGCTAAGTCAAATATATTACATCTTACAAAAGTGTCCAATAATATCATACATTGTTGTTTTCGTTATAAAAATATCACTGGCCCTCAGACAAATAGATCACAGTCTCATTATAGGATCCCATAAAGTGGTAATGCGGGTTATTGAAAACGGAAAACCAAAGTTTAAACGTCCTAAATCAGGGGGAGGAACAGAAGCGTTAGGAATCTTTTAATTCTGCTCCGCTCAATCTCGTGGAAATGTATCCCCGACTTTTATAAGGGGAATTGCACCTTAAAACACATGTTGCATTTCTCCAAAAGGCTTGTTAAAATACTTTAAAAATAAGTAAGCTGTGCAGCTTTAAAAGATCACGAAACAGACTCCGAAAGGCAAGTTTCAGTGGTCATTCGCAAATAAACTGAAAACGCTTGTTCCGGACAAAGATCAGAATTTACACACACGTATTTGGTTACAACAAAACAAAGAAACAATGTTTTTAAAATGTAACAATTAAAAAGGAAGGTCCGTTTCCATGTAACACACATTTATACTGCAGACCCGACCTTCCCACCTATCCTTCGCGGTGATATGGGAAGTATGGTCTAGAACTTAACACACTAAAAACCAAGCCATCTTGAAATGGTGCGTTCTCCATTCTCATGGGCTGCAGAATCCACAGCCGCAAAATATATAATTAACGCACTGCAAATTAATTCTTCAGTACCACGCTACATATCTAAACACACTTAATTCAAGCCATGATTTAGCTCCATCGACTTTTTCCTCATCGATTCAGATTACTTCGCCGTAGCCCGAATAAGGACCCTGGTAGATCCAATTTGTATCTAACTATAACAAGACGAATGGGAAGCTATCATCCTCAAATGATTAAAAATCACACATTTAACAGGGGCGCGCAAACATTACTACGAAAAAGTGTTCCAGAAATGCTGCACCAAGGACATGGTCGCAAAGCAATGTCGACACCTCTACTCGCATTGTATGCGCTTATTAAAGCTGGGAACGTCTTGGATGTCACGGACGTTTTGTCGGTTAAAACTGGAGCGCGTCACTGACTCTACGAAATGCAAAATGGCCACATGGTCAGTTTAATCCCCTTTTGCCCACGCCACGCGCGGACACAAGCTCAGAAATCGACCTGTGCTGCAAAGCGCAGGCAGTACGGTGATCCGAGTGCGCGCCTCATTTAGCGTTCAACTCATCTAATGTTAACCAGCGAAAGACTTGCCAATTTAAAAAGTGGTACTTCCAAGAGGAAATGTATAACGTTACAATCAACACATAAGGACAAGGACGCCTACTATTCAGTGTTTTATACTTAAAACGCATAAGCAGTTCCTTGATTCTAATAACATCTTACAGACGAGGTCGATTGATTAGCTAGATAAAGACGTTGCCCAAAACACAACTCCAGGGCTGTATCACATTTTAAGAAAGCAGAATACCTCTCAAACCTTGCATATGAATGTTGAAAGCACTGGATTTTTATATACTGCACACAGAGTGGTCCACTGGTAGATACAATCACAGATTAATGTTTGGCGAGCTAGCATTCTCTCAGTGGTTTACACATCATGTAAACTGGATGCAATATGCAGGTATCAAGAGTAACTGAATTCTTACGAGAAATGTACAAAAAAAACATTCTTCTCAATTTACTTATTCTGGATTAAAGACCGTGAAGTTACCTGGGTAACTTCAATACAAACAAATTCTTATGAATAACTATCTTTAAAGACGTGAAGAACAATTCGCCGAGTTCCTAGATGTCTTTGCTTTGTTCTAATTAGCTGTATCCGTAGAAAACCTTCTGACCTTTTAAACAACCTCCTCATAATGCGGTTTAAGGCACTTCAAATTCAGTGGGTTAGTCATATGCCAACTGGCCTTTATTTTTGTCACGAAAAGGTTTTCGCATTGGCCGCCCGCAAGCAACGTCTTAAGTCCTTGTTCAGCATACTCGTTCACTATAGCTACGTTATCCTATTTCAAAATCTCAAACATGATTGTCCAATGAATTTATGTTGCGCGCACTTGGCTAGTTTAAGAAATCTTGAATGGTTGATAAAACACGTGCTTAAAACTTGCTCGCTACATGGGTAGTTTGGTATCCAGCCATAATATTCAACACGGCTAGGTATACCCGTCTAGCCACATGGGCACTTCGCTAATGCGTTACTGAATTCTGAACGTTACACTGGCGAGCTAGAATGACCGTATGAGACACTGGCCACTTAGGATACGTTTTAGCTATCGTGGCGCACACACAAGCATTACAAACGGCATGTTACATACCATAGCGCGCAGCGAGATAGACTAATCAGTGTGGCAAGCCGTTTCTGTGTAACAATAAAACAAAACCGGGGCTCTGAATAATTTTGAATTAAAGACATGTTCATATATAATGTGATTCAAAAATAAGTACTGTTGAAAGGTAACAATCCACTTACTTTCTCCATTAGCGGGCCACAAGTAGATCGTGGTGACTGACAGCAGCAGACCCCAAAACAAGGTCAAATTATCCCTTGCTCCTCCAGACCTCATTCCTGTTAAATGAATTCCCACTCCAAAAATGCAGTCGTCTTCTTCCCAAAACGAAGCTATAATAGATCAAATGTGGAGAGCTTCCCTGTGGATCCAAAAATGGCAAAAACACATAGGACAGCTAAATAGCTTGCTTGTTAGATAGACAGCTAGCTAGCTAGCTAGCTGTTGTAGCTGGCTAGCTAGCTGGCGACTCCTTTGACTGCCCGGTCAAGACGTGTTTGCTCGCCAAATATTCCTTTTCTGTAATGCGGAATTGCCTTTAGCCTTGAGGACTGGATGACTTTTACCCTGTAATGTTTCCCCTCCTTGAGAAGCAAACTAAGATTAGCCTATACAAAATAAAAACTTCAAAACGTTTTGTTATTTATCCCAACTATAAAATGATGTCTGGGTGGCTATCAAAACACACGAGTCACAGATTCCACTCGGCTGATAGCAATCCGCATCTTCAGCCTCCATTTCTTAAGAAACCAGAGAAGCACACTTAGCTAGCTTGATAGCTAGCGAGCTAGCCAGCGTATTTCAGCAGCAGACTGAAAAACAGACCCAAACGCATGTATCCGCAATTTTCCTTTAAACCAGTTATGATTTTTTGAACGTGGAAGACGATCGGAGGCCAAGTCCTGAGCTTTTAGAAAGGCTGACTTTAATAAATGAATGAAATACTACTTCTTCGTCCAATGAACCTCATCAACGGTCCTCGATCCAAAATATCCGCCGGGACAAAAATGGTTTCACCAGCTGCACCCCCTGTTTCCCTCTCCCTCCCTCTGTCTGTCTTCTCTCTCGCACACAGTCAGTCTGCGTTGCAGTTGAAAACAGCGTCCGTTTTGCCACGCAGGAATGGCGATATTGAGCTTAAGGGTTTCCGTTGGATTCTAAGGGGATACCAAACGCATTCGTTAAAGTCACCAAGGTGAATACTGATATATTTAGCGTCTTTACGGTCTCAGCAATGTTACTCTGTGACCACACTACAATTCAGCCCTCAGTGCTGTCGCTCTCTCCTCCGTGGAATCAACGCTGTAAACAACACTCGGCTCCTCTCAGACACACTCATGCGCTAGCCAAAGTACGCATGAAAAGCCGGAATGGATTGTGATATGCCGAGTAGCCTAGATGTTTTGCTCGCCTGCCTAGTATTTCTGTGTAATTTTGCTTCATCGCTGCATTTATGACAATACAAAGCTATATTGGGCTTTTTGCGCTCTGTTGAACTGTGAAGTGTAGGCTATTTTCTGAAAACGGCAAAAATACCCTACAGGTATTTTCTATGATAACACACTTTTACTCAAGCAATTTGTGGTGTTTAACAAGCATTTCAAGAGGAACATTATATTAAATATGTAGTTTAAGTACATAGGCATAGAACTAAGCTATATTCCACACTCAGCTTTTGAAAAGTGCTGCGTTATAGACATACCAAAAAAATAGACTTTTATTTCTACCTGTCATTCGGAACTTTAGTGTTGATTTTGTTAGATGGTGAAAGTTACCCAATGAATGCATTCTTATATTGGGAGACAATTATGGCAGTGCAACTTTCAAATATTTGCCTATATAATAACTTTTTTTAAAATAAGAATATGAATGCACTGATGTTTGGGTTATTTTAGGGGCCAACCAACAGTCTGAATAAATGCTAGTCTACCACTGTTGTGACACCTCCTCCTTATTGAGAAGGCTAATGAACATCAATAAAACTCAAAGCATTGTTTTCAAACCACAAAAAGTTGGTTTTCAGTCGATAAAATTAAATATACAATTAAAAGTCATAAGCCTAATAGAGATGAAAGTGCAGGCAATGTTGCTTTGAAGAAAAAATAAAGCAGAATAATTGTATGAGTCCACAAGTAAGGTGAAACTCCACACACAGCACAGTGATTACTTGTGCCAGGTCTTGCTTAATCACTGAGCCCGTCAAACCCGTGTTCACACAGCTATTGACCATTTTTTGTACTCTGTGTATTTACTTCATGGCTGGTAATGTTCACCCATTAGCTTTTGTGACTTACAATCTGCGCCTCAAACATAGGGCTGTATAATACTCTGAGGTAGTTGTCGTACATGGTGTGTGTGTGTGTGTGTGAGAGAGAGAGAGAGTGTGTGTGTGTGTGTGTGTGAGAGAGAGTGTGTGTGTGTGTGTGTGTGTGTGTGTGTGTGTGTGTGTGTGTGTGTGTGTGTGTGTGTGTGTGTGTGTGTGTGTGTGTGTGTGTGTGTGTGTGTGTGGATACAACAAACTCCCGCATTACCAGCATAAGCTCCAAGGAGGGTGGTGATGACAGAGCTACAGGGAAGGTGTGGCACGATCTCTAATATAAAATACTTTGACGGATGAGCTGAAAGCATTACTGTTTTGGCCATCTCAGTGGCCATAATAGGCTAGTAGGCTATGACTGACACCAACTGATAGGGATTGTACTGCGGTCAGGGCCACAACTGCCTACTTTGGAACTTACAGGTTTTAACCTCATGAAGGCTGTTTAAGAAGGCTACCTGAAAGGTTGAGCCAGTGGTTAACTGAAAACGTTTTCCATTTTCCATCACGTGAGCTATGCACCCATCCTGTAACTATCAATGATAATCCTGCAGTATAATCATTAAATAAATGCAGTGTATGGCAGCATTTAACTAAAATGCACATCACTGTAATGGGTAATTAGGCCTAAGTGACTTTCTTAGTGCAAGTGAACTTATGAAGGTCAGCTTCGGAATGCAACGTCGCACCTGGCAGCCAAGAAAACAAGTAAGATCAGTTTAGGTTTTAGTTTCTCCTGTTGCACGGTACGGAGAACGCCGAAAGGCCGAAACCCGCACTGACCGCTGTCACACTATTCCCTGAGGTGGCAAAGCCATGGAGGTGCCCTTAAAATAGGAAGACTATCGGAACTGACTGACACAATTGTACTATGTATAGTCTAGTTACTAATTTAATCAGTTACAAATGTATGGATATAATGTTACTTCAGAAAACTGCTGAGCAGGCTAAGTCGAAAGACATCAAACTTAAAAAAATAACTCCCATCATAGAGTTTAGTGAAAATCTCATTTTAACCACATGCATAAAAATCCAGAGTAACTGGCCAAATGCTTTTCATTTTGAGATGTATGAAGGTGGATGGAACCTGCAGCCTTTTCAGTGGGATACACCCAGTGGTCGATTTGTAAAAAAAAATTCAAGGTGGATGGTCAAACTCTGAGAAGAAGGATGGTGATATATGCCTACATTATATATTCATGAATAATCACAAGAAAAAAAAAGACAGAAAATGTATTTGTAACTTGTATTATTGATACAAAACTACATAAAATTATCAAATTATTTACAAAATCATTTATTTATGCAATAAGAATAATGATATTACTGGTGCGGGATTTCAAAAACAGACTATATATATATAAAGCATGTTCATGAACACATTGGCTGAGCTGTTGCCAAAGTTTTGTTGCATAAGGGACTTATTATGTATTAATAATACATATGAATACAAATGAGACAGGTTATCATCTCACCTGTCGTTTCCTTCTTTACTGAAAACTTGAAAACTCACGGCGAAGTTGCATTAACCAATGAGAAGCATGCATTTGCAGGCTCCAATCAAATAAGCAATAAGCAATCCAAAGGCACAGAGGACAAATCAACACAAACTGGAGCGCAAATAACGTAAGATTTACATTTAAATGTCGCTGACGTTTTGTCTTTTCGTGATTAGGCGATAAATAGCATTGCTAATTATATTAAATAAAAGCGGAAGAGGAGGAGGAAGACAATTTTACAAAGGGGATGTTTGTGGGCAAGATTTTTTTCCAAGGGGGGTGGAATCCCCCCTCAACTCGAGCCTGGATACACCAGGTTAAAATATATTGCATAGACATCGACACACCTTTAGACGTTAATATACTACCTCCAAAGATTAATAAAATAATCCACATATTTTTATGCGATAAATTCAAGAAGTTCGTTCCATGTGACATCAATCAATACAAATATAGCCTACCCCAATGTCTCTAACATTTTGTAGCCTTAATTATTTCTAATTTGTTTTTCTCCTTTCCACCATCCCACCGCTACAATCCGCAAGTAGCCTTCAATCCTCGATGAACCACGAAGAAAACAAAATAAATAGTTACTCTTTTATCCCGATCAAAATTATAATGGATGTACCCCCAGTTCCACGTTTTTAACGCACATATTTTGATAGTGAGACAGGGTCCAACAACAGTGAAACGTAAAACCCGCCATGGATTTTCCATTCGGCAGAGATTGGGTAAGTCCTCCATTCGACCAGTACGAACGAAGATAAGTTATTAAAAAAAAGAATATGTATCACCCCAGGCAGTACTTGAGGCTTTGTCTTACAATAATGATTCGCACGCTGTGACATTTGTTTTGATAGACGTAAACCAGTCAAATTTTTAATGATTGAATTATCAGTCAAACAGACTGAACAATCATAGAATTTGCATATCCTAGAAGATTTTTTGCAGGTGCGTCATAGAAAACACATTCTGAAAAATAAGCTCCGGTTGCGACAAATGTATCTTTGACCAAAGCATTTTCAAATGTTTATGTAGAACTAACATATAATGAGCGATTTATGTAGGAAGCAGTATGTTTAAACAATGTTCAGCGTTTATGGGCTATTTTTATTTATTTATTTATGTTAATTAATAAGAGCTTCTTTTTTGTTAAACAGTCAACGTGAAACAGAATCGAAGAAAGGAAGAAAAATAATGGGTTATAAATACCTTACATGTGATTTGTCAGGAGGAAAGCAAAAAAAAAAAAATCTCTGAAAAATGACAATTTAAAAAGTAATTTCAAATGCAAACAATGTACTGGGACTTAACCTCGGAAAAAAATGTTTTATAAATAGACTTAATTATTGTTGATAGTAGATTGTTTTTCTTTTCTCATGCATAACCAGCATCTGCTTTGATTGAAATGTAATTTTATTTATTTATTGTGGATTCATTTTTGTATGAAGTTGTTTGATTTTTGTAACAATTAATGATATGAAGCATATGAAGCGTTGAAACAACAACAACAACAACAACAACAACAACAACAACAACAACAACAACAACAACAACAACATAAGCTATCCCTGAATATCTTTTTACATGTTTTAGATCTTGAGATTACTTGGCCTAGTTTGCTTCCAAATATATTAACACAAAATTAGTAACACAATCATTCAAGTTCATACAGTTTACTTGTTGTTTACTATAAAATTCCTTGTTGGACTTCCACTTTGGACTTCACCGAGGACTTGTTGAAGCCGGTCAGTGGCATGGACTTTGAATTCAGGACTGATAGCAATTTAATGAGTGTTTATAGTTTCTGTACAAACTTCATTTGGGAATCCATTTCCAAGATTTCCATTACTGTGGGAGCTTTGCAAATGTCCATCATTTCCTGGAAATTGCTTTAAGAGGATCAGGACCAAAGTATATTGCTGAGATTTGTGCATTTGTACCACAAAGAGAATATTGTGCAGAAAAAAAGTCAGCCTGAAAACAGCCCAGCCTTTGAACCAAAGTTTAGCTCTGCCATTTCTGAATCTTGCATATGAGATGCTAAAATATATTCTGGGATTTGCTGACCAAAAAAAAAAAAAAAAATATGGTGGACAAAATAATGACAGTGAGAGAAATATTTAGGAATACAGACATCTTTTGAGAAGAGGCATCGCTCTTAAGTTAATTTAGAACACATGCTTTTTATTTATCAAAAAAGACTTCTGGAAGCCTTCAGGTTGTGGGTTCTAATTGTTTAACTGCCACACCACATGACAACCCCAATGCCATACAGAATGCAAGCTGTTCTGTTAAACAATAGCTGCCATCATGAATGAAAAACAACAGTCATTTCTGTTGCCGTAGGGTTTGGTAAAAAGTAAAATTCTTATGTGCAATGATCCGAAATGAACTTATAATTTCAAATAGGATGCAGGGTTCAGCTATGTCATTACCACAGTAAGTTGGAGGAGTAGGTGTTGCAGCCTGCAGGTTTATGTTTTCATCTTGATGAACTGAGGATAAAGAGGTTCTGCTCCCTAATTTTTTTAGTCACTTAATTTGTTTTGCATAGCATATAGGGGTTTCCTGTGGTGTAAAATCAGTCCAGTATGTATAGTCTGACCAACTTCTGCTTACGAATCCAATTCCACAACCGAAATCCCAGGCACTGGTTATATATTGTATTTATTACATTTCTGATTTAATTTAGTACTTCTTATGCTGTGTGAAAAAAGTACTGACGTCACATTATAAACCTTTTCAGATCACTGGGGCGTGAATCTTTTGTAAATGGACTACAAATCACCCGAACGTCAATAATAATAGTTGTTGTTTAATAATCGTCGCGTAACATCTTGGGAATGCCTAGACTTCTTTTCAGAGGTTCATATCATTCCTGACTGAATTCTTTAACCTCATTAATTTTTGACTTAAGTTCCTTTTCCTCTAAGATGATGAACTTTGGTAGTTTTAGTACAAACAGCCTTATGTGTATAATGGTTGTCCTTGTGCGATTGTACACAAAAAGATGTTAAATTAGGAATATATTAATGGCATTAATGAGGAGTAAATTAAAATACATAAATTAATCAAAATGGAAAATGATAAATGTTTCAGTAATTGTTTAAATCTTCCTCTGGTGCTGTAATCAGCACTCTGTTGATGATGATGGTTGTTAAGCAAATACAGTACAATTATTTCAAATCTAAAACAAACACTAAGTATTTTGTTTAGTTTGTATATGTGAGTACAAGATAACCATCTCAAGGTCAATAACGAAATCCCAAGTTGGGTTTATCTCCTGTGTCAATATATTTTGGCATTTTAAGCATGAGGGAGATATCATTGCATTGTGATAAGTCACATGTGTAAGGTTTAACACTGGGGTTCTGTCAATCAAAGTATAGTATTATTTATGATCATCTGGAGGAACATCATCATCCACATTCTCTGTTTTCTTTGCTCTGGGCCAATCACATGATACTTGCAAGCATGCTGATTGGCCAGCAAAGCGGACATGGTAGTGATGCGCGGGTCAGGTTTTTTCAAATACCCTCACCCACTCAACCCATTATGAGAGCCAATCCGCACCACCCAACCCGCAAAAATATACAGTAATCAACAGCCTGAACCAGACCCACCAGCAAACTCCACAAACTCGTCCATGAGTTTAGGTTTTCACTGCAAGTGGCACCCTGTTCTTCATGAATGCTGACACCAAGGGCTGATTTGATGGAGCTTATTAAGTGGGCTTGCTTGGCTGTGGGGCAGTGGGCCCACTACATGAATGCCAATCAGTATTTTTCACCTAGATCTTCATTTCCATTTCATTATGATAATTGACACATTATAAACTCCAGTGCTAATCCCTTGCTCTGACAACTAAATTGACCTCTTAGTAATTTATTGTTGTCTTTCTTTTTTATTAGGAATAACGTATCATATACCTGTAACAATATCCAGTAAGGCTTCAAAAACTTGATGAACTTTACAGGCGAAGGGCGAAGCACCTCTCCAAGATAAAAGATAAAAAGAAAGGTTTGTAATTGCTGGCTTTGTCAATATTTGCAGTTCATTTGATCTCCTTGGTTACTGTCTGTTTGTGTATCTGCTGTTAGTTACCTTTAATGATGATGTTAACTCAATTACGTATCTTGCTACCTATGTAATTAAAAGGCAGTCTGCTTGGTGCCATATTGTACTCCCTCAGGTGCAACTGAAATAAAATATGTACCGATTACTAAATATTCACTAAGTTTGGACAAACCATACCGTGTTGCTATGCCATACTCTAATTTGATGTCAGTGTTCCTATCTTCCCATCTGCTGCAACTATGAATGTAAACACACATTCTTGTTTTTACCACCATCTGGTGGTAAATTAAATAAAGGGTATTAACTTTTAAACTGCATACAATTGTACTTTATTTGAAGGTAGCTGTAAGACACAGATAATAATAATAATAAGAGGAAGAGGAAGGAATGATGATAGTATTTGTTGTCATTACTATTACAAGATTTTATAGTCAAATATCAAATAGGTTTTGGTCTACATAAGTATTATTTTAGAATTTGGCTTGAATGGCCACCTCCTTCCAAATTGAAATGAAACTTAAAAAAAAAAAAAAAATTTACAATTACAACAATTTAACACTATTATTCAATACCTGAATTACCTTTACAAATTCACCTCTGTAATTGCATTGTGTCTTAGGTTTATAGCTTATAGCATGTTTGTATACTTTACCGCTTACTGACAAAACCTGATTGTCAATTAGCAATTGAGACCAAAGATGGCTAAAACAACATGGCATTTTCTGCACTTCATAAGGGTCATGATATATTACCTAAAAATTAGATCAAAGGTTTTATATGTGTCTACTGAGCTTAGATTTATAGCTTGAATTTGGTGAACCATGTCACTGAGCTGAGCAGAAAGATCAAAAGAAGTTCCATGATTCATAGCCTCAAAAAAAAAAAAAATTAAGAAACCAAGGTGTAGCATTAGGGCTTTTGTTAGGTATGGAGAGACAGCTGTTTTGCTTATACAAAGGGTAGTTCTGAGGAAGTAATCTGTCAAGTGCTGATGTCTAGTCTGCTTCATGGATCAATGACACCTAATGCGTAAAGGTCTTTATAGGAAAGACTAGGAGCCAGCATACCTGTGCTTTCTATCATAGCACCTGCAAGTGCATGCCTGGTTTTATAGGGGATCTGAGGGTGAAGCTCTGCTTTTATCATCTTACATGAATGTTTACTCTTTCTGAAAATAGAAAATAGAAGTGCTACCATACATTTGTTCCACCCATGATCTAAACCAGATTAGTACAACTCTTAAGCCAGTTAGGTGAGCTAATTAGTGAAATCACCTGTTTTAGTGCTTGGGTGGAAAAACAAACAATGTAGAACCTGTACTTTCTCAAGGGCTTTCCACCTCTGCTTAACACATAATACAACTAAAGTGAAAGTGCTCATGGAATTCAAATATGATGATGACACACAATGGAATTATAAAAAATGGATAAATATTCAGGAGTATGTAAGCTGATAAATCGTGTGTCCCCACTTACTCAAATGTAGCTCATTATTTGAAGAGTTGAAGAACATTGAGAAGGAAAAGTGGGGTGAAACAGCTGTGGCGCTTTCCTTTAGAGCTAAAATTGCAGCGCTTTTTTAATGACACGAAGAATGGAGCAAATCGATTTCATGGAGATTTTTTTCTGCTTTTAAACTGTCATTGATGACCTAATCTCAGAGGGATTTAAGCTTCTGTAACAAGCGACTGGCATAGAAATAATGAACTGTACATCGGTGGCCACCCATGTTCACCAGTACAGAGCTTGCCTGCAGCCCCCCCTCCAATTCTCCATCCCAAAAAAACACACTGTACCAACATGACCCTCCATCCCCCCTGCTGAACTGTGCTCTCATTTGTTAAGCCCTCATAAACAGTTTCCCACAAAGAGAGATGGCAGGCCCACCTACTTTGGCCTGCCTCTCGCTGGACTCATTCTCCTGTTGCAATCACGTAGAAATAAACGTGTTTACCACCAGCGGATCACACATGTTAATGAGCAGCAGTTTGTTTTTCATTGTGCTCAAGCATGAGGAAAAGAATTTGGGAAGGGTGGGGAAGCGAGTGAGAGAACAAGAGAGAGAGAGACAGAGAGAAACCAAACAAAAAATTATTATTGGTGTAATCTTTATCATTCCTGAATGAAACCAAAAACAGACATAATAAAGCTCACTATAATGATAAAAAAAACAGTTAGCAGAAGCACAATTGATGCTTTTACATTGTATTAGAAAATCAAAAAATGGTTTGTTGTACTTGAAAAAAAGCCCACCCTCTTTTTTAAAATGAAATGTTTACTGAATAGGGCATATTGACGATCATACCTTTAAGGTCACAATATTATATCAGCCTGAAACCTGTTTCTGTTGTTGTCATAATGTAGTTATCCTGCCCCAGTGAGTGACCAGAAAGTCATCATGACATATCACTTAAGTTATTAAACATTGTAACAGGATACAGATAACAATGTTATGAGGAGCATCTCTATTGTAGTACTAAGAAGTGTAAAAATCATTACATATTAATGATAATACATACACAGCAATACATATTCAATAATGTGACTGCATTTTGAGGGTGAAAACTTGACAGCTCTGATGTAGGGCTTGAGAATGACATCATGAAGATGATGTAATCATACCCCCAATGTTATCACACCCCTCTGTCTCTGATTTTCCGCTGTTAAAAGGCGTTGTGACAGAAGTTAGCATTGACATATTTTGGGGTCATTTCAATATTTATTTAATCAGACAAAAGTACAAATAGAAATTGTTGGTATGCATGATATCATGTACTACTTATGGGAAACAGAGAGCTGCATTTATACAGCTCAGTGCTTTTCCATGTAGGGGAGTTTCAGGAGGTGCTAACGCTAACCGTGTGAGACACTAATCCTTCAGTGCATCCACACAGCTGGCTACTTGTCAACAAAGTAGCGGGTTTGAACACGCAAAGGGGACTTCTCGCTGAAACAGATCTCGTTTTTCTTCCCACCCCCTTCATAATAATGATACCTCTGCAACACCACCTGCATGTGTTGTCATTTTTTTGGTTAACTTCAAACACAGTTCTCTTTCCTGTGTCAAGAAACAAATCTGCACAGAAAAGCAAAACACCAACACAAACCTGATACTCTCCTCTGCTAAAAAGGTCTAAGGCTTCAAAAGGATGATTTTTTTTGTCCTAACATTAACCCTGGTACGTCTGATGACATCTTAAACAAAAGCCTCTACCTCTTTGGCACACAATGGTGTATGAATCACTATCCGTGCTTAGTTATTGCCATAACAGTCATGTCTTGCAAGTTGAACCAAGTTGAACACGGGGCAGGTCATGGTGTATAATATAAAGAGTCATTAGAACACAAACGCTCTCTCTCCACAGCTGCAGAAAGCGCTCACTGAGTCATGTCTATCACACTGTCAGTAATAAACAGCCACAGCACGGTCACACAAACGCCCTATTCTCCGTTTCACACTGTCGCAGAACAAAGACGGATTGACGAAAACATGATATAGCTTTCCATTCACAGCTCACTTTGACTTCCCATTTCTGTACTCTGACATGCAGATGGATGGAACCTCCACACGGTTCTGTGATCATGTAGGAAGGAGGCCAGAACGTTGACAAATGGATCACAGATCATCAAACCCAGTTTTGGCATTGGGCTTCCTCTACCACTAAACTGAGAACCCAATACATCAAGCAAATAAATACATGAAACACGACCAATCTTTCGTGATTAAAGTTGGATCAAAGAGTTCATTTAATCCTGGTCAATAGTAGTCTAATCCGATTGGGAGGTCAGGTCATTTTATTGGATTGGAGGCACATGAATCAGGATAGGGAGGAAATCCTATGCATTAACCAACTCTCAGAGGATGTTCTCATCATACGATCATTCCTTGCCAACTCAGCTGGTGCCGTTGCACAGCCCTGTCTGTTTAGCTATAAAGATTCACCTTGGTATTTTTAGATGCATTGAAAATGTGATTCTGTACATTCCCTAAGATCTATGCCTAAAAGTAACCTTGACCATAAAAATAATTTCTCCATTCTAAATATATAAATATACACACATATGCAATTGAATGTAGCACTGTGTTAGATATTCAATCGAAAAGGCCGTCAAAAATACCAGTTTTTTTCCATATTCATCTCAATTCCAGACTCTGTCAAGATGTAGGCTGTAAAACTGCTGTTGTACAATTTTTGGTTTAAGTCTTCCAAAGTATGTCAAACACTTATGCTGTTATGTCTCCCCATGGACTTTTAAAAAACATATTCTTACCACATTTTACTGTGTTGGATGCACAAACAAGGCACAGCATACTATGCAGTCTAAACTGAGACTGTGCAATCTAAACTGAGCTTGCAGTGATTTTCTGCTCAAGGTCCCCACCTTCATTTCATTTGACCTTTGTAAGGGCACATATCAGAGGGGAATTTTAATTAAAAAGAATTGCATGTTTGAGGTTTTTCTACCAAAATCTACAGGAGTCAAGCAACAAAATCCTCTCGTTCACTTTGTGTTGCCTAGAATGTCCCCAACCTAAAAATGTCAAAATACAATGAGCATTGTACTGCTGGCAAAACAGAAACAATAGAGTTTTAATAGAATTGATAACCACTCATAGTAACCTTATTTTTCCAATGCATACGCAAACATGGTCATAGTCATATACACCGCATAGAAACAACAAAACATAACCACATTAATCGTTCATGAACTGTTATTACATGGTTCACAGAGCTTGTCACAAATAATCATTCATGAATGTGATTTAAACAATGCACTGTATGTGGTGGTGGTCATGCACAAAATTAAGTGCTGCTACCTCAGATACTCCCGCTAAGGTATTACATATCGTTGCAATAATGTGCATTTTGTGCACAATGACCTCACTCACCAGATTTAGTTCAGTAATCTCTTATTAGAGCCCCCCTTTTGCACGGATATGTGCCCCTACTGCCTTTAGATTGTATGTGTCTGTCTTTTCCTTCAAAAATTAGAAGACATGAATGATAACTAAGATTAAAATTATGGAAATGAATACATATTTGGTAAAAATGACATGCATATTTCATGCATTACTTCCAAAAGTAATTTACATTATTACTGTGTCACACACACATGGCTTGGCAGTGCATGAAGAATCAATATGGACTTTAGAAAGGAGATAGTGTGAAGCAAATTCCTCCATAAAAATAACATAAAATCTTACATGTGAACCTGGCTTTCATGATTATTGTTTTTTTTAGAGTGGGATGCCAAGTCTCCATATAGCTGTTAGTTAGTGTCAACACAACATAACTCTATCCATATGATTTGTAAATAACTGTCTTACCATCACTACTCTCATTCTTAATGTTTGTTTATTCAATCAGCGGAAATGGGAAAGCACATATTTAAGACCTCACAAACACTTATACTTGGCTATTGATAATGTCACCAAAACAACAGCTGAGAATGAGGGCACTGCGTATATTAATCTGATGGTCAAGAGTGGTGATAGGGTATCATCTCGGGACGTAATTAATCACATGTTGTGCGCACAGGTGCCAAGCTGGGTGAAAAACTCCTCCATCTGAGCTTCCTCCCCATAACAACACAGCGGATTCATACGCCAAAATATCTTCGGCAACCCAACAGCTGAGTGGCAGTCGATCCCTTATAATAGAGAACCCACAGCATGGTGAAAACAGATTTCACAATGGACGCTGTGGCTTAACCCGCACCAGGAATTTCAGTAATGTCTGTTATTTCCCAGTGGGAAGTTTGTGGTTTGCTCTGCAAAGGATTAGAAAGCATAATGGGATTAAAACAAGGGAGGAAACCATCACACAAGGCAAGGTCGGATTTCAATACTAAGCAAACATTTCAGAATGGCAAGGTTCTGGACTGTGGTCCTTAACTAAACGGTGTTTATTAGATTAAAAGGAATGGCAAATGTGAAACGGTAAGACACATTGAGAATGAAAAAAAAACATATTTACCACTCACACATACAAATCAATACGGAAAACTCATCATGAAATAAGTTCTGGTCTTATAAATGACGAAAACACTCAAGCCTGTGCACGGAGTTGGAAGTCATTCTGATAGCGTGCCTTCCTCTTATCTGTGCACGTGATCTAGTTCCGTGAACGCTCTGCTTCAGTTCCTCGGGGCGCTGGGGAGTGGTGCTGCGCGAGCAAACAGCGATAATTAAAAACGTTGTTGCGTGCTGCGTCGGTGGGAAACGCAACATTCCAGCAGTAATGTCAGGCGGAGGTATTGGGCATCTCTGCGGTAGCTCTCCAAGCCTCCCATCAGATCAAGGGCCTACGGGTCTGATGCCTTCTGAACAGGGAGAAACGGCGCACAGAGTCCCTGAATCTAATGGGACAACCAGCGCAGGACCTGTCTCCATCAATTACCAAGACGCGACCGCCCAGTAATAGAATTAAAGCAGCGATGTAAAATTCTCTCTCTGCACCTCTTCAACACAAATCATACTATGGATTTTACTGTTTTTTTTAATTGTATCCTCATAATATTATTATATTCATATGTGTATTATTATTTTCAGAAAATTATCGGCATCAAATCTGGCAGTTTACTTTCTGCCAAGAATATAATCAGCAAGGGAGAAAATGGGCAAGCCTTTTGCCCCTCAAAACCACAACCACTAACTTAATATCATGCATTTGACTTCAACCTGAAAGATGTATAGCTATATCACAACAAATAACAGCGTATTACATGTATGGCAAATATATATGATCATGTACACATTGTTACGATGTGTTAAATTTGGGTGTTCAAACACTTAAAATAGAATTCAGTCTACATTAATAAATACAATAAATTCAAGCAATCAAATATCTTCCGATATATGGTGTAATGTCGGGCTTACTGTCTCAAAATATATATCTAGAGGAAAAAAAAAACAAACAGAGAAAAAATGATCAGACAGGTTTGATTACATGAAATCTGTAATTAGACTGTCCTTGCTGAATCTAAACGACAAACCTGATCAGGTTCATTCTACCGACAACTCTGCAACTGTTAGATTTTTATCGTGCTATATCGCCATCTTGTGGTTATTTCAGGAGTTGCCGAGAAATTGGATATGACTTGCTACACCTTACTGTGATTTAGCCACACACACACACACACACACACACACACACACACACACACACACACACACACACACACACACACACACACACACACACACACACACACACACACACACACACACACACACGGGTGACTTCTTTGGTGCTACATAGAAAAATGATGCCTTGATTAAATGCCTTTAATGAACAATTTGGTGCAACAGAAATGCTCAATCTCTGATAGAACGTCTGGCAAACATGTACTGCTTCTTTGGCGTAGGCCATCTGCAGTCTTATTGATCCCCTCAGGTTTATGAAGGTGGATTTGATTGGCTGGGGTAGTTCTTGTTTAATGCATCCACCCCCACTTCAGTATTTTTAAATCTATTATTATATGTTAGTGTTTACTGTATTGTTGATGCCACTGTAATGCATTGGTTTGAAAACAGCCTTTTCTAATCAAGATGGACTTGCTTTCCTGCAGATGGAATATGGAAGAAGTTAGTCCAGTTTGTGTGGTGTTTATGTGTTTTCCCAGAATTTTTTTCTCCACAAAAATAGCTACAGAACACACATGTTTTGGATATATGCTTTTTAAAATTTTTAAAATTAATATTTAAGGGGAACAATATTAACAGCTACATAAGTTGGTCAAATGTATCTGATGGTGATTTTCATAGAATAGGCATAGACTCCTATATTTTGCTACTCATTTTCTAGGCATGGATGTGGATGAATTTTAGACTGAAAAGTCAGGCTGCTTGTGTTTTCTTTAACATTTTCCATTTCATCCTGGAGACAGATACCAAGCAGCAATCATCTCTACAATATGTGTCAATACTGGATTAAGTTTGGGCCACCAGCAGTAGGTGGTGGATGCAAATTTAGGCATTGCTGGCAGGTAATTTGGCCTCAAAATGTCCAGCAAAACTTAAAATTGGTGGTAGTCACAAGTATTTGGTTGTATTTAAATAGACAGTAACTTTGAAATGAAATATAACACCATATATCCACAGTTATCATTACTAATTAGATTACCTGCTTTTTACTCAAGTGTTTGTTTAAACAGTAAAACGTGTTGTCTATCCTACATAAATTCACCTCTCTACCTTTTCAAGATTAACGTCACTACATTGTATTGTATGTAGTTACTGACTTGATTGACGTTATCATCATTGTTCATTAAAGATGTCGTGGTTCTAACCACAAACACAAGGGGGTTCACCTGTGTCCTGACAAAAATCCCGATCTGACCACCTAATCGTCCACCAGCATAATAGGCTCAATATTTACCTCCCATTCCAACTCAAGCTGACATGTGGTGAGCTTTCTCACAAATAAAACAGGGAGGATTATTTTTTGTCAAAAACAATGGAGAAAATGCTGAATCCCAGGTTTATTTCAATGGTAAGTAAAATAACAGCATCAGCTGTCTAAATTAAAAAAAAAATACAAGTTGTAGATTCCTATTAGTATTTAAAAGTATTTAAGCATTTGAAATGGAATGCGAGAATGGCAAATAAATGTTTATGTAAAGCTGAAACGCCAGTGCCATCTCTGGCGCACATTTAGACTCAAACAAGTGTAATTCATGATGTCACCACTTTCTCAAAAATTATATTCCGCTTTAAAGGAAAACAAGGAGATGGCACACTTATGCTTTTAATTTCAGGGCGACTGAAAATATTCACGATATTTTCACCGTCACCACTAAATATTTTACACTCATATTCACATTCTCTAAATATTTAATCCATGCTACTTGACATATTTTGACATAGGTACAAAAATGACAATTTTTGGTCGCTGTGTTTTTCAAACGTGATGTAGGTCCATTCAGTGGCGCTTGGTTGCGCTATTGCAAAAGAAAGTGGACACAATACATTTAAATACAAAATGGAATCCCTTTCGAAGGGCGTCCATCTTCCAGGTAAGGAAAGGATTGTTTAACAAATAAAGTTAAGTTGAACTGCAGTTTGAGTACGTCAGGTTTTCGCAAATATTCTCCAACCCTGTTAGTTTCGCTTATAACTTAATTTTCAGTTTTGAATTCTCCTTAAAGTAGTCGTTAGTTTGAAAGCCTTCAGCTATCTTACAGACAAAGTGAGTGTACTTCAGTTTGGAACTTACAAACTAAATTATTTTCATATGATTTACGTAATTGAGCTAAATAAAACTAAATACCCAGTAGTTAATTCTGAGAACAATTCTCTAATAACATTACTTCTGCATACTTGAACACAGCACTACTTATCTGACAATGTGTGCTCAAAATGATGTCGTACAGAACAGCAAGCAATGTATATTCAAGTTCCGACCCCAGAATTTATTGTCACTTCACAAAAGTCTGTTGGCTACAATAACAAAATGTATGTAAACCGAAAAAATAAATCTTCCTTATTTAAATAAAGTTGCAAGGAGAATAAGTATACACGGTTATATCAATAAAATGTTGGCTGCAGTTGTGGAATTAGATAAATTAATTTCGTTTTCTCTAGAGCAAAACTATCCTGTAGACATATCTTTTCTGGATTACAATACACTGAGGAAGAGCACAGAGGACTTTATGGCATGTCTGGAAACAAACAGCCCTTCTGACAACTGGCTTGTTCTTCCCAGTGGAGCCAAGGTCAGCATTGATCAAATCATTACTTATCCTGAGGTTAATCTTGTAATTAATTTCACGCCATGTCACGTACACACACTGGTTGGAAATCTACAGCATATTCAGAGTTCGGTTAACATTTTCAGTGACATCCTGTATGTAACGATTTATTTATTTTTACAGCCTTAAAACTGTCTTTAAATCCACAGGCTAAAGTAACACACAGCAATATAGGCCGTCTGTCGCTGTATGACGATGGTGACCCACTGCATACGGTTCTGGCCCTGTATGCACCGGAGTGTGACAGTCATGGTAAGTAGGGTACATACGTAACATTGTATTTATTTATTTATTTATTTACTTACTTACTTACTTATGTTTCCGACGCTGTATTTCTCACATCTCATCTCATGATCCCGTAGTGGTTGCTCTCTATCTCAGTGGGAAGTGGTGGATGGTGAACGATGTCTTGAAGACCTCCAACACTTCCAGATCGGGACTTATCACGGTAAACTGTCTTAAACTGATTCCAAACGTGTACAACCTATAATTATAAGACTTTCTTCAGGAAAAAAAAAAAAAAAACAGCAATTCAGTGACGTTTATATGCTTAAATTAATATTCGAACAACAAAATTGTTCTACTGGTGTTGTTCATACGTCAGAAGACCTGGAATGCTTTGAAGGTGTAACCCATATAATTGTAGTAATACATATAAATGTCAGGTTCTGGATTAAATGAGTATGTGCCAATTTTTGTAACTCTTAAATTAATATGTTAGTGTTGTGCACAAGCAAGTTTAATTATGAACAAAACAAACATTTACTTGCATTTATTTGTAAGTTAAGCTGAGAACAAATGTTTATTGAATGGAGGCCATTGACAGCTTCTCAGAAGTGCCATGACAAATATGTGATAGTTAAGGCCTTTTGGGTGTATCCAGACTGATACCTCTGCATGCATTTGCAGGTGCAGTCCGTGGGGGAGCGGGTGGTGCTCTTCCTTCTCAGTCAGGTTATTTTTGGGGCGTTGGAGAGACCCCCAGATGAGAACATGTATTTCAGTCCCCATCCCGCAGGGGAAGTGGCCAAAATTCTCTGGCAGGACGGGGCAGCCTCTGGGTTCTACACAGTGAAACAGAAAGGTGTGGCTTACAGTAAAGTCCCTCCCAAATCTCCTGGCGTACACCTACTTTATTGAAAAATCAATGAAGGCCACAAAATACAGACATGCTCTGAAACAATAAAGCTAGCTGTAATAAAAATAAGAGAATTTACAGACAGAAAAGAAGAAAAATAAGTACAACAGATTTTCAAAATTGGCCAGTGAATTGCTGAATTATGGTGCTCTGGAACAATTTCCTCTTGGTTTCAAGTCTATGGGACCTTCACAGGCAGTCACAGCTGAAATGTAAAAAAAGCTTTCTGAATAATATGTCAAATCAATGCAGACACTTTGTGTAGTCCTCAAGAGGCACTACCTACTGTGTCATTCTCAGCTGACAAGTGTCATGTTCTACTGTTCTCTGGTATGTTCTGAGAAATTTTGACAAAATTTAATAGTGTGATCAGTGTCATAAAGAATGACATGTATGGAGTTACATGAAGAAGATTTCTGGTTCTCTCTGTGTATATGTACACTTTCTTTGTACAGTGGGCTCAGAAATTATTGCCACTTGTGATGAGGATGAACAAAAAAAGGCGGTATAAAATAAACATCATAAATAATGAGCTGTAAAAGATGTTTGAACATAAAAGATGTATCATTGTCTGTGTTATTTTGTACTGGCTTGTTTGTCCATCTTCATCTAGGTTGCCAATAATTTCTGAGCTCACTGTATATAATAGAAATCCTGGAGAGCCAAATGTCCAAACCACATTTGCACAATTAGATTTGCAATTCCATCAGTGCAATTGGTCTAATTAGTTAATAAGTTGCACACCATTAAATATTTGAGTGTAGTGTACATGGACAATCAGCTGTAGCTGTAATGTAGCTTTTTATTTAAACGAGAGAAAGCCAAATGGATTAAGTGAACGGTCTAATTAAGTTCAGTAATTTGGACCAGAGGGAGGATAATATGCTACATATGTTGTCCTTACATGACTAGAACCTGGAACTCTTGTGTGGAAGCAAAAAGCAGATATATTCAAAAATATATCTCCATAATCCCTCTGTAATCCCTCAGTGAAATTTGCTCAAAAATGTGCCTTCCCACCTCTCCATCTCAGCTGATGAGTGGTGAGCATTCTAGCGCAATCTTTCTGTGGCTCATCACTAGCCACAATGTGGCGACTAGATATTAGTGGTTGCTGAGATACCCCCTGCACTGCAAAGTGCTTTGAGGTCACAGAAGTTCATTATAATGTGATTGCCTGTCCTCAGGTACCCTGTGTAACAGTGGCAGCAGTCAGAGTTATCTGCTCCCTGTGTTGGACACTTTGTTTGTGAGGACACGGTTCAGAAGAAGAGGACTCGCTTTGCAGATGCTGGAGGACTTCTGCACGTCGTACTCGAATGAGGAAGTTGTGGGAATTAGTCGTCCACTGTCTAGTGGCATGTACCAAGGTGAATCACACCACACTCAAGTTCAATTTCAGTTCTAACTGGTTACCGCCCAACCACCTGACATCAACCCTTCCTGCTATGACTATTGTCATGCTGGGTGTTTATGATCTACAGTGAACCCTTGTTAAACCGGACCGCTATAACGAGGGCTCACTGTACTTACATTTATGAACACATTTTCCCAAAAGAAGAGATAAAATACATTTTCAATAGTTGAAATGTTTTTTTACAGTTAGGTGGCACAGATGTTATGTTATAATGAGTTATCACATTTCAGGTCAAAGACTAATTTTGCAGTTACTGATGTGGTTGTCATAAAGCCATTAATGACAGGATCCCATTATTGTAACAACCAGGAAAAAAGGGCTGGGACAGTGTTTGTGCAAGACTGTAATTGCTGACTTGGTGAGTTATTAAGAGACAAGGCATGTTTGGTGAAGATACACTATCTGTGTCAAAATTATAGAGAATAACAGAACAGTGCCTGTGAGCAATTGAACAGGCTTGTAGACCTTAACCTCAAGATGAATAATACTGCATTATGTAATGTCAGAACTTTAATATTCATGTGGATTTGATGGGAACCTGACCTGAAGTGCTGAACCAAGTACAGGAGAACTTCAGATATACGAACACCTGAGGGGGGGGGGGAAGTGTTGGATGGGGTGTTCAGAACTCTGAAAAATACTAACCATCATCTCTGTGATATTTGTAGGTTTTCATTTCACCAGCCAACATGTCTGTGGGGTTTAGGTTTTTAAATTTGGAAGATTTGAAAAGGCCTGACTTTGATTAGGCCATTTCAAATCCTTGTTCTTCAACCATTTGGATGTAGATTGACATATGTGATTTGTATCATTATCTCACTGCTTGACACAACTGCACTTTCTCCTTGTATCATGGGGGTGGGGTACAGGCAATCCCTAAATTTCTCTACACAGCATTCATCATTCCTTCAATGACCATAGATCCCAAAACCACAATGCATCCACCACCAGCCTTGGCCATTGATATGAGATTCTCACTGTGGAATGCTGTTTGGGTTCCCTGGTCATTGTTTTAGGGTTTTTTGTTTTTGTGATTTCCTGGATCATTTTAAGTCTTGCTGTTGGAGGGATTTTGGCAGAATGGCCATTCATTGAATGATTCACTTTCCTCATTTTGACAGCATGACTCTGACTGTGGTGTGTTGGAACCACTGAGCTTAAGAAACATCTATTTAACCCATCCCAGATTAATAGGCCACTGTATTTTCTCCTCCTAGTCTTAAAGAATGTATTTGGATCATAGCTTGATGTATAGCTACAATCTGTATGATAACAATTCCATTCCGATGATAAGGGCCAGTTTCAGTCAGATTTATGACTGCCAGGGCTGGGCAAAATCAGGCCTAATTTATTTCCTCCAGTGTATTCAAACAGCTGACCCTAATTATTCTTGTAATTGGGTTGAGATAACTGGGAGGAGGGGGCAATAACTTTTTCCATTTTTGTACTCCTGAAGATGTTGCATTAGACTTCCTTCTTATTTCATTTATCTGCATACTAAACAAATAAAAGACACACCAGTTTATTTTCTTGACTTTCTCATTATACAACATCCCCAAAAAATCTGCCCAAATTCAATGTGAAAAATGTCCAAAAATGTTTGAGATCGGCAGGAAATGTACAATGTTTCACAGACCTGTATGCAGTGTTCTGTGTATGTAGCATTTTTCTCTATCCATCTCAATCCACAAACCTTAACAAACCTGCAGGTTTTATAGCATGACTGGTTATAGTTCCACTGTGGAATGAAATTATGAATTCACCAATGTTGAACCAGCAAAGTTTCTCACACTCAGTTCTCTGGATGTGTGTTTTTTTTTCACTTTTTTCAAAATCGGGAATACCCAATAATATTTGTGGGCACATCCCATCATTTCAGTATCCTATTTTAGTTAATGTGCAAATTAGCACTCGTCCTGTGAAGTTTTCAGCCACTACTTCCTTTCACTCTGCAGTCCACCAGCTGAGCTGTGCAGACAGTGGAGTGGAGGACTGAATTTCTTTTGCAGCATCTGCACAAAGACTGCAGGTGCCCAGTTGATCACAGGAGCAGCTCTTACGCAGTGAGCTGAGGACATTATACAAGCCAAAACTCCCCTTTAAAAATGTCATGGCCTTTGATGCCCTGCAGTCAATCATGGATACAATTAAACAATATTGTAAATAATAAAATAACATATTGACTTAAGTAAAAGCTTGTACTCTGCACAATACAATATTAGTTTAAATCAGTATTCAGGTTATGGTCTACCCATTTCTGATTTTATGACACCTAATTTTTCCATCACTACTGCAGGCAGAATTTTGAGTCTTTTCTGTCTGTTCAGTTTGCAGGAAGTACCTTCAGGTTCATGAGAAAGACAGAGATCGGTTGTATGAGGTGGAGGCACCTGGGGGCTGGGCACAAAGACGGAATGTGTGGTTAAGCATACAGCTTGGCCGCCACTCCACAAACAGTAAGGGTTTGATTTCCTTCCAGAAATAAAACCGCAATGCTTTGCATAAGAGCAAATCAGGGCTAAAGTTTACAGATAGCAGTATCACTAGTTCCCACAAATCACCGCATGCTGTTCAACCAAATAAATATCTGTGGGTTTTGTGTTTTTTTAAATCCTAAAATGTTTGGCACATCATTGTCTTTTAATATTCCAGTTTTTGTTTTAATTTTTAAACAGCAGGGAATGTAATTCAACACCTTGAGAAATGTCTCTGTGGCCATGTTTCTTATGACAGACTCAAACCATGAGCAAAATCTATCTGAAGGAAAGAGGGAAAGTAAAATGGCCTCGGAAGAAGAAAAGGTAACATCAGTACTCATTTAAGGTTTTTAAATAACCAATTTCCTCAGTTGTGTCCTTGGTATCAGAACAGAGTTTCCTGGACCTGGGTTAAAATAACTGCAGTTATTGGTGTGACTATCTAACACCCAACAGTCAACACAATGCTACAAACTAGCAACAGTTGGGGGAGAGACATATCGCTCAATGGAGACCAACAGGTATTATGTGGAGACCTAGTATGGATTCTGGAAATCATATCGCAGTAAATTGAATAACCCTGGCCAACTGGACACCTACACTGCTCTTGGCAGGAGCGGGACAATTGTAGCCAACAGTTGTGGATTTCCAGTGATAGTAACTTAACAACACCAGTGGTTCAAACCTGAAACTATAGGGCCCAGGCCAGTGTTACCACCTTATAGACTCTCTTATAAGTAAGAAGAGTAAAGGTTGAAGATAACTCTTGGATCTGACATGACATTCTATATACAGTGGGGAAAAGCTTTAATGTAGTATCCTTTTTCTGTAGAATGATCATACACTGCTATGCCATTTGTATCCTTGCCCTTTCCTTGTTTCTGTAGCTACAGGTTCCGGACTGCCCAAATGCTGCCAGTATGGATTCCATCTGCAAGCCAGAGAGAAACTCAAGCTGGAAAAGAAAAGGAGAGACAACTGAGGAGAAGGACAGTGAGCATTCCAAACAAGCCCGAATGCTAAATTAGGTTTTCAGTAACTGAAAGAGACTAGTGGGAAGATGGATTAAAAGGAGATCACAAGCTGTCACTGAAGACCTACTCTATGAAACAGAAGACAAACTAAGGATGTGTTTCTGTCTCTGATTAAAAGCAACTACAAACTCCTTACTCCAGTGTTTGTATGACATGTTATTGGAGCATTGCACCTTTGTTTCATCACAACACAATACCATTGTAGTCGAGGAGAAGATCACCAGGACAGTTCAGGCTTATGTAATGTGGATACAAATCCAAGCTTTTTAAGCACAATATGAAAGCATTACATACATGTGGTATTCAAAATTTGTGTTGTCTCTATATGTAGTCTTTTGTTTGCACAATAAATCAATGCGATACCGCCCTGAATTTACGCAGCTTGTCAAACGAATTCTAACCATGATTTACATTTGGGACGTCCTACCACGGGACGGGAATCTGTTCATATTCCGACAACACCATGAGCATGCGTACTATATGGGCATGATAAGGTGTGTAGGTCTTTTTGCGGTTTTGTCCTCATGTGAAACCTTAATGACATGGAGCTACCGTACATAGCAAACACTCCATTGGTGCAAAACGATACAAAAGACTTAAAACGATGCTGAACAAGCACACCAGAAAATGTCCATTTAGGCGTGTCCACTTCCCACAATGACGCGTCAGGAACAGGAAGTGGAACGAAACTTTGTTGTGACAAGCAAACTGAAGGCAGGGAACCGAACGAACTGCAATGAGTCGAATTTACCAGAACACAGCCCTGCAAAATAAGCCTGTTAATAATGAAAAAATAAACACCAAGTGGCAGCCATCCACCTTCCAGAGGTAATGACGTTACAATGTGCCTCACTGGCAAACTTGATTTTCTTCTTCAGCGCCATGAACCTTCGCGCTGCCAATATTTTAGGACTGATTTTAAGATGCATACGATTTATCAATAAACATATGTACGCACGTCCTGCACAGCATAAAGCTGGTCGTTTGTTTTCCATGAATGGTTTCTTTACTAGATCACGAATAGAGTTATTCAATTCATGTTGAACTGAAAGCATCTTATTCATTCAACCAGAACTCTAGTGTATATCTGTAATTCGAATTTGAATTATCCTTATTTTTTCTCCATTCATATAGTGGCCCGGGGGTCATTTTGGAGGGCAAGCTGGTCGATGTATCGCGTCATGTAATCACTGATGTCTGCAACCAAAAGGTATCCAGAATGCTTTCACTTTTCTTCCTATAAAGGATTGTGTTTTCTTTGTCGACGGCTAAACCCACTGAACCCAAGCAGTGGCGGCAAAAGCCGCTGACCCAACCATGCGCAATTAAAACAGGGCGTCATTTTAACAACGCCAATACCCAATTATGATTATCACATTGACCTCATAGAAAACTACATGCATCTTTGCACAGTTTGAAGTTACTTTTTAGGTTAATTCCAGACTGAAACACTTCACATGTACTGTATGTATTAATCAAATCAGTTGTGAAATATGATGAATTGTTTAGCCTACTATACTTGGGCATTCTATGAGATCTAAACGCGTGAAAGCTGATGTACAACAATAATATTAAAATATATATTTGTATTATTTGTTATGGATTTCTTAGATACTGAAATATAAAATAGTTTGGAAAAAATGGTAACCGATTTTCAAATGAAATTGGACCCTTCTATCTGAAAAGCGAGAGAGAAAACCATAACCGAAGAACAATTTTTTTTTCTTTGCAAAATCATTTTCAAACTACATTATTTAATATATAGCTAAAGCCTTGATGATTCAGGTGGGCCTCGGAATATACTAAAATAAGCACCAACCTATATTCAATGGGTCTAGCCCTTTACCTAACATAGAATAGTATGCACTGTCAGACAGTTAAATGTCTAGTTAGTACATTAAATGTTGAAATTGCGTTTTTGTGCATTCTTTTAATGACCTTTCACATCTTATGGCAGGATCGCTATTATGTCCTGTATATTAAACCAAGTCGTGTTCATCGAAGGAAGTTTGATGCAAAAGGGAATGAGATTGAGCCAAACTTCAGTGAAACCAGAAAGGTGAACACCGGGTACCTTATGTCCTCTTTCAGTAAGTATTTTGTAAATGTTGATGGAAACACTACTATACACTACCAAATGAAGAAACCAAACCCCTTTATGAGACATTGATTTACTGATTCAGGTCCATGGAGATCACTGATTTTATTGCATAAAATGGATGTAAGAAAGCCGGTTATTGATCCTGGGATCAAAGGTCCTTGCAAATAAAAATGTTTTCTATGTGTGTGGGTACATGCAGGTGTGTATCAAATTCATAGAAGAAGCACTGAAGTGTTGCACACTAAATTACATATTTCCTCTTGTTTGTGGTTTTTTGATGCTGATTACACTGCATGCTTAAGGCGTCCATATGGTCATGTGATGTCTGATATATAACAGAGATTGATGTAGATAGGTGCAGGAGTTGCTGAGCAGGGAAGGTTGTTGTTGTTTTGGGGCACTTGGTCACTTGCTTGTCCTGTTCTACTTTTTTTTTTTCAGAGGTTGAGGCTAAAGGCGAGACAGATCGGATTTCTGTGGAGGACCTGAAAGCAGCAGTGAACAAGACAGAGCTGATGAAAGTGACAGAGAAACACACCCCCAGTGAGACTATCGCGTTCTGGCTGCCCGAGGAGGAGATGCAGAGGACTGAACTGGAGCAAGGGCAGGAGGTCCGTCTCAAGACCAAAGGAGATGGGCCATTCATTTGTAAGCTGTCATGAGTGAAGACTTCCTGTTTCTTTATTTGTTGTTTTGTTTTGTCTTGTCTGACTTCCCTTTTACAGTTAGGGGGGGTCGCAGTTTCAGGTTTGTGTGTGTGCATGTAGTCATCCATGTGCACATTTAGACACGCCTGTTCAAATTCAGGTTTTTGTTGTCCTCTGTTCTTTCACTGTATCAATTAGCGCAATCACACAAATACAAATATTATGTGCCTTAGGCCTCCAGAGTACCATATTCGTATCTGTTGTTCTGTGTGTAATGTTCTAATGTCATAATCAAATCCAGACTATCACACTGCCAAGTGTTGCTGGGAATCCTTTTCACAATTGGCCATAGTGCAGTAGCCAGCATGTCTCACAATAGTGTCTCCCCTAGTTGAATGGATGCCGGCTACCTGCCTTTGCCAACTGTGTCATTTAAGCGTCCTTGACGCCAGTGGCTGTGGCAGCTGGAGGATTGTGCAATGAAAGCAGGCTGTTGTAGGGATTACTGTGTGGCTCCTCATGTTAAGGCCTAAAGCAATCTTTTGAAGTGTGAATCAGCCCTAAGACCTGGTGTTGAATCTGGGCTGTACCAATAAAACCAAGAGATAATTGGTTGTAGTGTCACCAAGGGAGGGATACAGTCGGTGGAGATGTCCAGGATCTCATAGCAGTCTCACCACTGCTCACCACTGTGATTGGGTATTTGAAATTGGGTGCCAAAACAAACACTACACACACACATATCCATATGAGTTTATTAGTTTAAAATATATGATGTCACTGCACACACATACACACACTAGGTTTGTTATTCTTTTGAAGGATTACAGAACTCCATGACCACATGTTTTTGCTGTATTGTTTTTCTGTATTGTTAGTTACTTTGGGAAATACCTCTCTTTTTTTCTAGTCTCCTTGGCCAAATTGGATGGAGGTACAGTGACCAAGTGCAACTTTGCAGGAGACGAGAAGGCTGGAGCCTCTTGGACCGACAAGATAATGGCCAGCAAAGATGGTGGCGGGAGCGTGGCGTCGGGAGGAGGGGATGGCGAGGGCGCGGACGACGACGAGTGGGTGAGGACTAACATTGAGCCATGATCTGTCTTCTATTAAAAGCGTTAAAGGGGGATGTTTAACATGCTCTTTTACAGGAGCCATTCAACAATAACATATTTTATCACAAGCATGGAGCATTCCCTCCTTCATCTTGTATGTGTCAGGGTCAGGACTAGTCATGAACCTAAACTGAGCCGCTACACCAATGTGACATACTTATTTATGAGCCAGTCCACCGTGATTCAGAAAGTTGCATGTTCAAATCAAATTTAGTTTGTCACTGTTATACCGTTTTTGTCTTTCAGGAGGACTAAGGCGGGTACTGCAGCCGTAGGTTCAGTCTGGAAAAGAACAAAGATCCTTGCGCGGATATAAGCAGTACTGCCTCGTTTTTAATGTGCTGGTGACTGAAGAGGAGATGAGATTACTGACAAATCATGATAATTTAAATGTAGCGGTTCTTAACCTTCATTGGGTCATGGACCGCTTTGAGAATCTGATGAAAGCTATGGATCCCATTGCAGAGAGCAGACTGGCGAGCTGCCAGAGGTGTTGAGCAGGAAAGGAGGGCATGACGTAGGTCAGGGGTGGGCAACCCTGGTCCTAGAGTACCAGAGACATTTCTGGTTTTCACTCCAGCCAAACCCCTGACAGTGTAATCAGACAGGGGTTAATTAACAGACAGAGTTAATTATCAGGCTTTAATAACTGCAGTTGACCATGTGCTGGAGCTGGAAGAGGAGCTTCACCATTCAGGATTAGGCACTTCATAATTACTCAAACTGTACTCGAGAACTCGGGCAGAACGAAATCCAGAAATGGCTCTGGCACTCCAGGACCAGGGTTGCCCACCCCTGACGTAGGTCCTGATTGCTTATGACGTGAGAGCTGCATACAACTTCAGCATAACTGAAAGTAAATTGGTAAAGAAAATATTTTTGGCCGTAGGGTCGCAGGGCCCTTTTAATCCCTGCTATAGATCCCAGGTTACGAACCCCTGTATTAATGGAACATTATTCAGTATGCCAATTTATTTTATGCCAGCTTATTATATTGCCCAGCATGCACCTTGTATGACCATTTTTCATTTTGAATGAACATTTATATCCAGGTATATACACAATGTCTCATATACAATTGTGTCACCATATACAACATGTCTCACAACTAAACAGTGAATAAAATATGTTTATATCCCCATTTGAGTAAAGTAGAATTTAAAATGTCTATGAAAATGTCATATTTTTAAGATGCATTGATTTGTACAACAGTGCATAGGCTGGAATGTCATATTTTTCATGTTATTTTTTACTGTTACATAAAGAGATTTTTTACAAAAATATCTGTTTTCTGGTTATCATGTCAGGGTGAAAAGTTACTTCTGATCTGTACAAAAATGTATAAATGTATGTTGTTGAAGCACATACTATGGGGACTACAGCACTAGAGACTCGCTGCAGTTTAAAATCTGTTTGGTGACAGTTTTGTAATAGTCATAAAAGTCCTCCTTATCTTGTTTTTGTAATTATATTATGGGGGTTGTGTCCTCACACGGTTGAGCTCACATTGTGCTTTCATCCCTGTTTTAGGACCATGATTTTGTTCGATATAAAAGGCTACTTCTTTTCACAAGGGGGATTGTGGGAAGGAACCAAATTCTGGAGTCAGGGCCTGGAATTGAATTAAAACTTTGAATACAATGCCCTGTTGTTTCACTCTTCCACATGATTTCAGTCATACCCGACAGTCAAACCCACCATGTGCTAGGTTTTACATTTTTGTTATTTGTGAGTGAATCTAAGGTTATGTTGACTTGGACCGCCAGCTGTCTTGTTGAAGGGCTCTCTAGCAAATCTTACATTTATCCACATTATATACTTCAACCACATTATAAAACTATACATTGAATGAAGAGGTTAGGCATAAGTACCTTGCTGAAGGGTACATGCAAAGTTGCCATGTTTGGCTTTTTCAGTGAGCTTGAGTAGACATTGGTTTCACAATGATGTTTGTGAATAGAAACTTAAAATTTATCCTTTTCCCCCATTTACAAATACGATGTGTTATATTCATATGATTTATGTAGTGACTGGTTTTTCATCTTTGTTTAAGCCCTCTTCCAAACAATTTTTATTGTGACCTTTTATTTGGGCCTTCTCAAATTAATGGTTACTTTGGGAGACACATTGTTAGATTAATTTGGAATTTTGAAATGTAGGATTTTTAAATCTGCATTGTTTCAAACCTTTAGTTTGATAGCTGGGATTTTTTAAATTCTTCATGGGATTTAACCTGCCTCTCTTTACAGTCTTCATATGAAAGTGCAAAACAGCAGGTTGTTGCACATTCACTAGCCCAAAGAGCTATTTGTACTTCAAATTTACTGCTACAGCTAAGGTCACCTCACTGTCTTAACAGGTGCCAGCAAGTTAGCAACAGGATTTTCATAAGCGAAAGAATTAACGTGATTGAATCAAAATTATTTATTTATTTTTATTTTTATATTATTTTAATAAAAAGTTTTTTTTTTTACAATCAGTGGAACAAAGATAAATGTATATTTTCTAGAATTTTTACAAATATAACCAAAGATAAGAATGAAAAAATACAATTCCTGATTTCATACATTAGCCTGGCAAAGTGCTTTTGATGTTCATTTGTGTAAACATGACTAGAAAGTTTCTGAGGGACCAAGGTACAAATTACCATTGTATATAAGGTTAACTATAAATAAATAAAAGTCCTACAATAATTACAAACAGAATGAACAAAACCCAGTTCCATGGTATTTCACCATGTTTGCCTTACATTGATCTCATCAGTGGCAAGCATTGTGAAGTTTGATTTGATATGTCATATTTTAAATATATACAATGTATTCCTTTAACTGTAAAGAATGCAAAATAAGAATACAGTGAGTTTCAATGCTTGCCAAAAAAACACATCTGGACTTTGCATGTGACAAACCCCAGTACAGTTTTCAAAAGACATGACAAAAAAGGACAAAAAACACAGATGTCTGTTTCGAGTGGCAAGGAACTTTTGACTTCCCATCTGCTTCTCATTTGTAGGGAACTACAGAATCTTTGCCATTTCTATGTTAAAAATATTGGCTCTCCACAGGCTGTCCCAGAAACCAGTTCAACACTGTCTGTTTGTTTTCCTTCACCCACTTGATATTCGCCTGAGTCCTTTCGATGGCCTGCTGGAGCGCGCGGGTTCCGGAACTGAGCGTGTCCTCTCCATGGTCCTCCTGGAATCGCTTTAGCTGCACCACGTTCATGGGGACAGGAAACAGAATGTCGTTTGAGCAGGTGACCTCAAACAGACGCGGCAACAGCCACACTTACTGTTTCATCACATCATATGGTTTACTTTTCCAAAGGCGTAAAATCAGAAACTGCATTTTCACAAGAAAGGTCTGAGAGAGAACTGGGGGAGTATAATGTGGTTGAGTCTGTGAATTCATTGCGGCAGAATTTATTTATTTTACCTTTTGGAGTTCAAATTCTGTGGAGAATCTCTGCGTCACTCCATCAATAAGGGAGCCCAATGACATGATTCCCCCTCCATACCTGAAAAAGGAGTCTCACTGCAATTAAACTATAAACCAGTTGTTTGCACCGGCAAATAATTTTATTATGGTTGCCAGGAAACAAACAATTTAACATGTTGGTCCCGAGCAACTGCTGGGAAGAAGTTCAGATAACCCAAAGCAACCTTTGTTCCAGGTGTAATTAACCTGACCTTTGCTAATCTGTCGTGGCTTTACAGCTACGTATTAAGACTTACTGGAACATGCTAACATCTTTCTCTGTGCTACATGTACATTCTTTTTTGAAGCTCTACTTTACTGTACTGGTCTGTCTTCCAGAGGAAGAAGCGATAACTCACTCCTCGCTGATGTAGGTCCATTGGGATTCAACAAAGTCCCAGGCAAGAGACTGCCCAGCTACATTCCTGGCAATGTAGTTGATGGTTGAAACAGCATCCATCTTCCTTATCTTGGTTGGGTCCAAAGTATACTGCAGGTATCTGTTGGACAAAGTGACACATCAGAGGCGGGTCTTTGCAATGTTGTAAAAGATTACAGCATCACCACTTCAAGAGGTGTTCAACAAGCCCGTGCTGTTCCCACCTGCTGAGTATCCAAATGTCTTTGCTGCAGGACAGGGCATATCTCAGCTTATCTTTCTCAGTGGCAATGGTCGCTTTCTGGTACCTCTCCCAAACAATTTCCCACTCCTTCTCCCCCCCAGCAGTGATGCCATGACAGTAGATTGTGGACTTCAAATTGGGATGGATCCTGAAAAGAGGACAACACCTTCAATATGCTACAGCTCTCATAGTGGCCATTTTTGAACAAGTTCTTATGCTATATCCCTAACTTATAGTTATACAGTTTTTATTTATTATGGTAGTACATTATAGCTCTGCCACCATGCAGAGGTCCTAATCTTTCAGTTTTAGCATAGAGCTATCTTGTTTTTGCTTGCTAATCCTAACTCAAAACACAAGTAGCTATGAGAAGGTAAAAGCGAGCTGTGTAACCTAGTCTACTCAGTCTAGAAATTCATTCAGGTGTACACTAGATCTATCACATACAAATCTTTATCTTAAAGTGTTACGTGGTGTTAGCCTTTATTTATTCTGATCATCTTTTAATATATTTCTCAGACAAAAATAATCTAAAAGTAATCAGGGTACATTACAGTAATCAAAATGAATACATGACAAATAATGTTGAGCAGGTACTCAGTAATCTGTAACAGAGTATGTTTTAAAAGTAACCTATCCAACCCTAATCACCATCCAGCTAGTAATAATTTCCCAGTATGTAGCTATTTTTGTGCACACCTACACAACTATATATACTAAATAAAACAGCATACATACTATACAGATTTGTCAATAAAATTAGTACCCAAGATGAGATACAGATTGAGGGTCACTTGCTTGGTGAGTTGAAGGATTGAAACCTTTTTTCAAACAGACGTTAAGTGAGAATCTTTCATATCACCACTATAAGTCACCCAAGCTAGGATTCCAACGTGGAACCTAGCATGAAAGTTTGAATTCATGTTTAACTCAAGCATGTGTATCTCAAGCCAATATCAGGCTAATACTGTTTACTAAAGATAATACCACACATGATTCAATTGGGCAATTGCTCGTGGTTTGTGTTAATCAACAACTGCGCTGTACTAACATTGCGCCAACTGTTAGACATTTTAGTTAGGAAAGTGTTCATAATAAATACCCACACTTGTGTAGATATGGCTAGTCTAAGGTAGCAGTAGTACATGTGAAAACGAGCAAACTGAATTAAAACATGTATCGTGCTTACGTGCTGTTGGCTGGGTCATCTATCCATTGGGTGAAGACTGTCTTTACCATCTCTTTACACTGCAGTAAGTCATTGCTGCATGCCACTGAAATAGAATTGATCTGGTTGTACCTGTTGAGATAAATAAAATGGAAACAGTCAATATTCCCCAGTTCTCAAATTATTTTCTAAAATGTGGGATGATACACACCTCCTAAGCCATCTGAGCCGGATACTGGTCCCACTTTAAAACCAGCCAGCTAAGCTTTTATTTAATGCATTGTACATATCATGTAACTGCCATTTGCAAATAGTAGGTTTCTTCTTGCTGTTAAGTTTGACTGCCAAACCTCAGCATTTCATGCAGGTCAGTGGATGGCCACAAATGTTGTTGCGCTTTCTTTTAATCCCTCATGGGTTCAACCCATATGCAGATGAACATGTTAAAATACTACCTTCCCTCACCACCAATTAACGAAATTTGTTAACAAAGGCAACTCAAAAAGATGGTCTGGCTGAATTTTTGGGAACCCATGAAAATGGTATCTCTACTTACTGTGCTGTGTGACTTTTTGGAACCGTTGAATTAAGGGTGTAATTTTCAAAATGTTCATACAGAGGAGCAACTTGGGTCCTTAGGTATGCCTAGATGAAGAGAGGAAAAATACATTCATACCTGAATAAAAAACATATATTTTTTGCATTTTCTTCCATTTGTTTCCGATCCCAACTGAACTACTGTTCAATTGGATGGGTAAAAGTACAGCCCCATTAGACATCTGTCTCCAGCACCCTCTGGTCAGAAGAACTATACACAGACTCTGCCGATTCACGCGCCAACCTGCCTTTGCTACTTTCCACACAAAAGATGCAAAACCTATGATACGCTGCATTTTCCCCTGGAGGAATTAAAGCCATGACTGTGACTTTGTGAGGAGAAGTTTCTGCTGAATCGACTGACCTTCATAGGACCAAAGACCTCAGAGCGATCGAACATAAGGATGAAATATTCCAGGTTTCTCAAGGCAGATTCCCATGGGATGTATTCCATGTCATTTGAGAGATATTTGGTGGTGTTCAAAGCAAGTGTGACATTGACATATTGGGCTCTTAATAAGAAACAGAAATTATCATCAGTTTCATTAGTCATTTTGGTAATACAAACTTGTTGCATGTCTTGACTGAACTTTCCATGAACATGGTGACATAATCTAGATGTGTTATTATAGGTGTAAACAGTGATTCAATTTAAAGGAACATATTGAGAACAGAGATATGGGAGAAATCCGAGGCACTGGCCTTACCTTGCGAGATTGAACGCATCATCTATCAACTGGCCTCTGTTGAGGATGGGTATTTTCTGGAACAAATTAAAATAAATTTGGTGAATTTTCATAAAGTACAAAATACACAAATCTTTGTGCCTGACTTCAGGTTTTTTACAGCTGAGAAGGACATTATGGTTCCCTCCATCTAAGAATTCTGGACCCAAACCTGCTCGGGTCTCAAGTAGTCTTGGACTTTCGAGTTAAGGTAGACCCGCAAAGAACCCTGGGTGGCAGCTCACCGCCCTGGGAATGTGACATCTTGCTTGAGATGGTCGAGTAATCTAAAGAGCATTGTTTTTATGGATTGCCATGAAACTATGTCCATCAGCTATTGAAATCTATGCCAAGTACATATTTTACAGTCTAAACTGTGAAGTAATGCAGGTACTCTCATGTAAGCTGTGTGGGAGCTAAATGCATGAATACAAAAAGAAGGCGAAAACTAACAAGCAAGGGCTAACGAGTGCCTGTAGCTTTCACTGTGGGCCTGGAGGCCTTTTCAGAGCATAACAGAGTCTTACAGGCATTATTATGACAAACATATCCCACTGAAGTGGGTTTCTTCATGCTCTGAAATCAAACTTTCCAATTTAAAAATATTAAATGTCACTTTCCATGCACATACATGAGGAAAGACTACAAAGAGCGCACAAAGATATTACATCGTGACTGTTGTTCAGCTGTTGAAGGAGCCTTTCCCAGTTCTCTGGATTGTAGTTGACTCTGAAATATCCTGTGCAATTGTAATTGGCCAAGACCCACTCCTTGTCTTTAGCTTTGTATGCATCCTTTGTAACTGTGAGGAAAGAGAGCAACTATTAGTGAAATCACAGAGGGTCTGTATATTTAAGTTCAACACCCTGGCTTTGTTTCAGCTTTGCAAGAAACCAAAGGAAAATAGCTCGTTCTAGGAGTGGCCAACACAGCCATTTGTGGCTTCGATCCCAAAAAGTAATACCAGACTCAGTGACATTTTTGTAATACAATCTGCTGCTGTACTTTAACAGGATGAGTTTTTTTATTCATTTTAAGATAACAACACAGCCTGTCATGTTTTTTTTTCCTTACATATTTATACATTTATTTTACATACTGCAATTTAACAGACAGCACAAGTTGACAACAAGACTTGAATTTGAGAGCAGAATTCCCTTTCTTGCACACAGAATTATTCTGTTGTCACTCAAAACTCTGTCTACATACTTAACAGAATAACATTGCAAATGTGTGTGAACACAGGGCAAACTTGACTGTGCAAACAGAATTTTGAATGAAAGCAGAGGAAAGCCATGCACTAGCAAGGGGAATTCTGCTCTCAAATGAATGCCATGTGCACTTGACTTTCGCATTAAAGTAACACCATAGACATTTCATAGACACTATTTATTCTAAGAGTCTTGTTCAAAGCTTCAGTGGCAGGGACATCAGGAATTTGAACATTCAGCTTTACTGCTCTTCTGAATATTACTCCCTAACCACTTAACCAACCTGGCTTTCAAACTTTCTTCTACTACACCTTGTTTGTATCCAGCCATGCTAACAACCAAGCGCTCATGTAAGTGCAAGTTATTCTTTCTTACCTGGACCTATTTCATCCAGCAAATCATGTTCTGTTTTCCCAGGTTTCTTAATCTGTATTGGAACCTGCCAAAGGAAACTGAGAGACACAGACAGATGAAAAGAGGGAAAACAAGATGGCTCCATCAGTCATGTTCTAATTCTCAAAACAACAAACAAAGAGGCCAGGTTTTTCTCCTCTCGAACAGCATCCAGCAATCTCACTGGTAGGAAGCTCCTTTTATTTCCTGTTTCAGACTAGCCTAGTATTTGAGTCTGCAGTCTCCAGAGGAGTTCAGCAAAAGCATTTCACCAGGTCACCCTATTAGGCAAGTGGTCAACTCACAGCATGTGAGTCAAGGCTCAAACCTTTACTCCGGTTTCTATACCATGTTTTCATTTTTCTTCACATGAGGCTTGCTCAATTATATTTAGAAGGCTGTTCCAAAGCTGAAATGTCTTCCCCCAGTTTGGAACAGTACAGCATTGCAGACCACCATGTGTTCAGTTAGCCCCCTCTTCTTTTTACTCATCAGTCCTGTCTCAGCTAAACAGTCATCATGTCAAAAGATTACATTTAATGCACAGCCAGTGAATGGCCAACTAAAGTGACCACCAAAATTGACCTAAAATGACCATCCAGTAGGTGAGGATATGCTATGAAGATATGCTATTCATAAAATCTGTACATTTTCAAAAAAGTTTTTATTTTCTCAAAATGGGATAAAATTCATTAACTGTACCCCAATTTGGGGACCCTGTTACTACTTGTTTCGTGTTACCCCATTGTTAACTATATGTATGGTTTCACGGACGTGAGGCCCACCTGGAATTTGATGTCTGCTTGAAGAGGAAGTGCTGCTGGCGTACAGCTCCTGTGGTGGTATCGATGATGATGACAGGGAAACCCATTTGCTGAGTCCATGTTTTCATTACATCTTCAACCTTTTGGTTTCCTTGGGATTCGTCTACAGCCTATTGTATACATATACATGACTGTTTCATGGGTTTTCAATTGATTTTGAAGAAATATTTCTCGTTAAAGTAAAAAACAACATTTCACACATCAGTGACACATTTCGAAGGCTTGCGATACAGCTTGACAAAACAGCCAGCACAGACACTTTTGGAATGTATTTAGTTGCTTAATACTATCTAGCTTATAGAGTATGCTTTTATGCCAGTACACATATAGACGTTGTAAAACTGGTCTCTAAACATACCTTCTGTAAGTGGCTCCAAAGGTCTTTGTAGTCAGCATTGCCGTAGCTGTAAGCCCTAAGATAAGACTTTTGAGAAGGAAACTGATTTTAGAATACATGACACGCATACATAATGCTAAATGAGACTTTCGTTTGTCATTTTGATTCGTAGCTACATCACTGCACTGAATAGAAGGCATATTAAGTAGTGCCTGAAAAGCTAATAAATGTTAGCACCTCAGCAGAAAATAAAAAGACTTTATTTTTGGCACTGATCAACTGAGCTTGACCATTAATGTCCACAATCTAATTGAATTTCAATATGAACACACATCCTGAAAGAATATTGGCCAAGCTAAAATTCCAGAAGCATGTACTAGTGACAAATCTCTGAAATTACACTCCAGTGGAAGTCACAGTGCTGTACTCCTACAGGTTCAGTAATTGGGCTTCAGCAAATATTCCAAATCTAATTAACAAATAAAACGTCTATTTATTAGCCACAAAAATAGTGATTTAAATCATACTCACACGGAGGCCATTTAGAAAGACTGCTTCTCCAATGTAATTAGACAACATTCTCAATACTACAGCTCCCTATGAGAAGAAAGTAGAAATGGTTATAAAAACAATGAGTTTTTTTATATTGTCCACTGAGTAGACTATTATCAGATGTACTAAAAATAACTAGTGACAGATAGGATGCAGAAAATGCAGAAAAACTCATCAGACTCTCAATATTGTAAATTAAATGACATTCAGGAAAATGAATAAGTTACTATGAACAGAACCTTGCTATAGGTGATGGAGTCGAAGAGCTCGCTGATTTCGGCCGGCGTCTGTACATCCGCCTTATTGGAGCTGAGGGGGTGTGAGGTTGCCAGGGCGTCCACTTGAAAGACGGACTGCATTTCATTGAGGACGATCATATCTTTCTGTAAATGGCGGTACATTAGTCAATAGTGGACGCGGCTGGATTATGTTTATTTGCACTACTTACATACTGGAAACGAAAACAGGTAACGCACCAAGTCCCAGTCTGGCTTGACTTTGTCTACTCCAAAGTATGACATGTACGTTGCAAACCCCTCATTCAGCCACAGGTCGTTCCACCACTCCATCGTGACCAGGTTTCCAAACCACTGTTTTCAAAGACGACAAGAACAGCAGTGTTGCCAACTACGGATAGCTACAGGAATAGTTACATTGGCTAAGCTAACGGTTCAAATTCAGAGACAAGTACCGTACGTTTAAATGCAAATGAATTTCTATAGAGACCCATTTGTATAACATTGAAGTGAATTTTCTCTCTAGCATGATGACCTTCTCAGTGGTCATTGTGACTTCCATAATGGCTTCCACGGACATACCTGATGGGCTAACTCATGAGCAATCACTGTGGCAATCCACTCTTGATTGGATGTGGAAGAAACACCCTCTTCATACAGTAGGGCTGTCTCCCGATAAGTGATCATCCCCCAGTTCTCCATGGCCCCCGCTCCAAAGTCTGGTAGAGCAATCTGATCTGTTATAGTAATGAAAGTACAAAATAAATTGAACATTTTAGGTGGTAATTGTATGCCCGATACCATATCTCTGCACAAGGGTTTAGTTGCAAATGCAGTCTTTCGGGCCAAGAGTAGTTAAACCTTTCCGCATTTTTTTTACACAAGTCTCCTATTAGTAAACCCATGTGAAAAAATTCAAAACGAATTACAAAATTAAAGACTGAGGTCAGCTCACTTGAAACAATAACCAAGCTAAAGGAAAAATTCAACAGAAAACATGTTTAAAGCATTAATATTGTGCATCCGTATGTGTGAAATACATAACAATCAAGAATACGCACTAAAATTAGCAGTCTACTCAGAATATACATGAATGTAAATAGCATTTTATATTTCTCATGTATACTAATTCATTGCAGCAAACACATGTAAAAGGTCTGAAGATTAATGGGAATCGATTATGGACTACACTCCATGACGCTATGATCCCAGTGTTTTTAATAGTGTGTGAGAAGTGAAAGTGTGAAATGAATGAGGAAGGAATTCACTGTTTGTGAAGTGTTTAATCATCAGAGCACAAGGATTTACCCAGTTTACTCAAAGGATAAGGTATGCCAAAATAGTCTTCATAGAATAGGAGAATATCTCCTGTGATACTCTGTGCAAATTTAGCATGTCCATTCTTTATTGCCTCAGGTCGGGCCCATGTCTGGTGTCAAAGAAAAAAAAAGTATTATTATTTATCATTGGGGAAAAAAGCATTCATCTTAAAAATGTAATAAAATTTCAATATTATGGGCTGGCATAGAGTCCTTGAATGTCACAAGTGGTATAATTTTTAAAATTATTTTTCCTTTTATTACTACTCAGCTTGATCAATGTTATCAAACGCCATTGTTCTCATAACTCCTCCTATTCACACGGTGACGAGACTTTGCTATTTTACACACTGCAGATGTGCACATTTGCCTGTGCCACAAGAGGAACATAGACTCCGCACATGCTCTGTTTAGTAACCTGCTGGAACCAGCCCATCCAGCGGAAGCCACCAAAGACGTATCTTTCCCCACTAGGTTAGGCCTCACCAGTTGCGGTGTTGATTGCTGAGCTTAGCTTCTAATAGCAGTGGACACTTGATTCTCCCAGCTTTAGGACACACAGCATGCAAGGGCCTTTACGGTGTGCGTCACCCAATGGCTCTACTGTATCTGAATGTCTTGTCTGAATGGTAGAAATAAACCTCACCTACACTTTGCGCTACAGTGATCTCTGTTTTTAAATGGCATAATGAGCCACTCTAATGTGGGAGTTAAATGTACACATAGGGGGCACATTATGGAATCCCAAATGACAGATGATTAAATAAACATGAACAGTTTCGTTTTGAGAATAATGTAGAAGAAATCAGTATTATAAGGTACATATTGTTTGTGTGATAATAAGGAAACGTAGCCGAACAGTAGACCTCTGATTCTTGGTCTCCGTTGAATCAAAGTTCAACGTCACAATGAAAGCTAACAGGTAGGTTGACATTTTTTTTGTTGGATAGAACTCAGACTTAAGCCATCTTTCTCCATCAATTTCAATACTCTCCGGAGATCCTTGGGGTAGAAAGTGAAAACATGTATTAATGCAGGAAACATAACCATATGATAAATAAATATGCAGGAAACATGACCATAAAATAAAAATCATTCCAAGCATTTTAAGTACATCTTGAGTATATGTCAGAGGATCATTTCGGCAGCACTTTTAGACTTTGCAACAGAGTAATCTGACTCTGACACAGTAGAAAGTGATTCTTAAAACATTCACAGTAGTACCAGATAATAAAAAAATGCAATGTTGCATAGCACAAATACAACAACACAACAGGTTGTGTTTTTTTTCTCACCAGTCCTCTCTGCATTTGAGAGGGCTTGAGTGTTTTCCCTGTGAATTATGGTGATGTGAAAAACTGCTTTCATGTCTGGTTCATCAAAGCATGGGAACACCTTCCTTGCATCTGTGGGTTGCATCTGGCTAGCTACCAGAAATCTAGAATAATAAGATAATAGCATAAATATATAATTTATTGAAAAAATGGAAACAACTTAGAAATCAAAATACAAATAAAATTACCCAACATTATATTATAACAGGCACTCTCTGAAGACAGGCTACATGGTTCGCTGTCAGTTTTTGGTAAGTTTGTCATTCACATTTCTGTATTTTCTGTTTCAATAAAACCGCTTGTATATATACTTTATGTGTTATTTATTTGATATCTGTAAATACTCTCTTTGAAGTGAGTCGAACGCAGCAGGATGGAAGGAAAACCTACCCACGGAATCCCCAAGGTTCTTTATATAATAAACACCTTTCAACAGAACATATAGATACAGTGTACGGTTGAGAGAAATTGTTCCGGAAATGTGATATAACCAAGAAAAAGCTTAGATCCCATACCCCCAGTACTTGTGTTTTCTTAAAAAGACAGAAGAAGAAATAACTTATTAAATTACATCTCGAAATTTAATTTCTTGAAATGGGGCCAAATGTCTTTATTCATAAGAACATGTCCCAGTGGACTCAGCATGTGATGCAGATGGCTTGTTTTTCGTCATCTTGGCAGGCTATAATAAAAAAGTTCACCACCTTTGAATTTATCCATCCCATATTTTGTGTTTACAGAACACAGTTCAGAACAGATTCCCAAATTAAATAAATTAATTTCCTCCGATATCAGTAAATCACAAAGCCGTCTTAGTTTTGCATTTTCTGCAGAGGGCAATACGACGACTAAGGAAAACAAAATCATGCTTTAAAACCCAGAACCTGGAGCAGAGGGTTTACATATTTCTCTCTTGAAATGCTTCTTCCCTTTTTATTAAAAATCATACTCAAAACTTGAAGCCAAACCACAAAAGGTGAGGAAATCTCAGTGATCTCTATATTGTTGTGTTTTGTCATTGTATTAATGAATTTTACTGATAAGAACTTTTTGGTATTTTAAACTGTGCTTTAGACTGTGATCATTATTAACACATACCAGTATCTAGCCAGTCTTCAGAGAGTTCCCTGCACATTCCCACATGAAGAATGCAGAAAGCGTATAGCACACATTCGCAAAAGAGAGACAGCCTTACCGTTTTCATCCATTTCATCGTACTGACTCACATAGATCCCAGTCAAATCGTCCAACATCTCTCCCTCAAACACAGTGCTGAGTTTGTACTTATTGCCAACTTTTAAGCTTTCTCTAAGCTGAATTTCATAGAAATTGCTCTCATTCTGATACATGGTTAGTTTTTTATAGTGTATTGTTGTTTTGTTCTCATCAGTCACCTTCACGAATGTTATATTCAGGTCCTTGCAGTGGATTAAGATTCTGCTGGTGACTTTCATGCACCTGAAGGTGACATTTGATTTTCCAGAAAAGGCAAAGCTCTGGTTTGTCATGTTGTTGACCTCCAGGTATAGGTAAGGCTGCAGTGTTACAAAATACTCCTCAGGAATCAGGTTCCTTGGCAGCCTCATGTCTGGTGGTGGTCCTGTTGGTTCCACAGTGGTCGATGGTCGTGTTGGTGGTTCTACAGGTGGGTCATTTTGAATTTGGATCTGGAAGACGGTAATCATGGCAATGATGGAGCCCACAGCTGAGACCGTTACTACTCCGGTGGCCACGGCCAGCGCCTTGGAGATATAAATTCCCTTGGACATATCTGAACCCTCCGTAGACGTTCCAAAGAGAAACGGCTTCTGCTGACTTCCTCAGGTTTTAACTGACTCCGTATCTTAGCCCTCTGCTGACCTCCCATAAAACACACACACCCACACATACACATGCACACACACACACACACACACTCTCAGGCACACACATACACCATACAAACAAGCACAAACTGTCACAACACTAATTGGTAATATGTTAAGTATTAACTGTTGGGAGGCGGAGAGTGCGCTGGGAAAGCCAGAAAAAAAGTCAGGGAGAGAGAAAGAGAGACAGCGAGAAAGAAAATGTTAGGTTGAAATTCACTCAAATTCAAGCAGCCTGTCGCTTTCCCTACTTGACCCCCCAAACCCTCCACCCAACATCTGGAAGCTGTTCCCCCCCCACTACTTGCATACTCCCGTTCTCCCTCCAGACCAAGGTAAGATTTTTCTGAACCTCCAGTTTTCAAAAGGTGCAGAAGGAGAATTTAGTTTTTACTTACAAGACATGGTGACCCCCCACCCTCAAGCCCCACCTCACCGCAGCCCTGTAGAACATATCCCTTGGTTTGGGGTGGGGGGGGGGGTTGGTCCCATCGGCGTGGTCAGCTGCCTCAGATCGCAGCAGCCTTCTGAGTGGCCCCCGTTCCAACTGTTTTCAGAGTTCCTGTCCGGCAGGCCTTTGCCTCCCTTGACAGCAGATTACATTGCATTTGGAAAATTGGGAGCATGTGTTAGCGTGAGGAGGGCATGTTAAAGGAGATGGGAATTTGCACTTAATTACATGGGTAATCCCTACTTCACTTCACTCAGACACACACACACAACTGAAACCACCCATTTCTTCATTTTCAAAATAAAAAAATATGAGAAACTGAAAAAAAACCCTGACAAATCCTGGTTTGGCTTTGGTTGAATTGTTGTGGTCTGAGCCACTTTATGTAGACAATTATGGATGGATCAAAATGGAGGACATTAAAAAAGGGTAATTCTGTGAAAAGCGAGGTCCTGTGTTTTCCAGTTAAAATCCTTATGTAGTGCACAAACATCATGTGTTTTATCAACACTGTTACCAATATAAGAATTAAAACAGGAATAATTCATAAAGGCAAAGGGTGCTCTGTCTTGTCTTGTATCCATCACTATCTGATACATCTCAATATACAATATAATACAGAGAATTACCCATGAAAACAATGTTTATGAAACAATAAAGGGAAATAATGAGATATGTATTAATGTTTGTAATACTGGGAGGCTGTTATGTTTGTGATCACTGTCTCCAGTTGTCATGCAGATTCTTGATAATTGTAGGGCAAAGTTTAAATTGCCAGTGCACTTTGTTCAAACGAATGAGTGGGTTATTTATTGCTTCTCCAGTAAATTTGTGCATGGGATGACGTGTACTGTAATTTATGGACATTCAACTGTCTGTAGTCAAACACTCCCTTTCCATTTTCAAAGTTTGTGCTGTGAAAATATCCTCAACAGTGGAATAAACTCATAAAAAGGACATAGCCCTAAGGTTAACACATTTTACGACATAAAAAAGTCTGTACTTTTAAGACAAACCAAAGATGACAGGCACCTTATGGCTTTTGCTTTAAATTGCCAACTGGCAAACACTTTAAGTTTATTAAAGATTATAATATTTCATTATCAGGTGAAAAAATAAAAAGGTTTTTGTCTGTTCATATTTTATCATGGTGACAGAGAGGTGTTTTAGTTGGTGAAGAATCATACACATATACAGTGGTCTATACTGGAAAATACATATATTAATGAAGGATGAAATGGGTAAAATCATTTTTAATGATATTACAAATGAATTTGCCTGCTATTTCTCAGTAAACTTTACCACCCATTCCAAAAATGCTCAAGTGATTTTTATTTAAATTCTCATTAACTGGTTTGCAAAAATTTTAGCTTATACATACCAGTCATGCAGATGAAAAAAAAACATGAAAAGGCACTTCTCTGATCTCTCCCCCTCTAGTGGTGAAATATTAATTCACAGGTAAAGTGACACCAGAAGGTTCTGTAACAAAAATTGGAGTGATGTCCTTGATTAGACAGTCTATCGAAGGATTTCATATCCTCTTGATGCCACATTAACTAAAAAATAACTATGCCTATGTATGTTATGAAACAAAAAATATTTGAAATTGTTTCCATTTTATTCGGTCAATTATAGACTGAAATGACAATGACATTACAGATGATAATAAGCCAAACCTATATCGTAATATTATGTTGAAGGACAATATTATGGTTAAGCGTAAACATGTCATATTTTCTCCAACCTGACAAAGAGATCGGCAGTAACTGTTATGCATAATGAGTTCCAGCAAAGTTTGAGAACCACTGCTGCACAAGAACTCTACAGCTTTGTTAAAAGTATCTACATTATTGGCAAAGAGAAAATCATTCTTAACTGGACCCAGTTATGTTGTTGTTTGCAGTGTATAACAAACTGCATGTTATGTAAGCCTGCATCCGGACTTTATTTCAAATTCAGGAGAGTGAAGTGATAATTTTGTGGTTGTTGATAATTTAATATACATGTAGACATAGATGATGATCCCCTAGGAACAGCTTTTGCATCTATTATTGACTCCGTTAGCTTTGTACAGAATGTCTCTGGACCGACTCACTACCGAAACCATACTTTGACCTTGTGCTATCATATTGTGTTACAGTTGCAAATCTGACTGTCGCACCCCACAACCCTGCATTATCAGGTCACTTCCTTATTGTGTTTGAAATCCAGGCAGCAATCCTTGAAACCTAGATATTATTACAGCAGGAAGCTAAATTCTACAGTAATTCATGAATGTATGTAAATACGCTCCTGGAGTCACTCCTTACTAGCAAAGAAATTACGAATGAAATATCGCAAAACCAATTCACCAACCAGTTCAGTAATCTGCTGAAAAGCACCCTCAACGCAGTCACATCTCTAAACAGAAGAAATTGTCATCGGAAGAATCATGCCCCTGGATACAACGACATCACCCAGGCCCTGAAGCAATCCTCCAGAAAACTTTGAAGATTGAAGATATTAGAGACAAGATCTCCCAATCAGCGGCTTCTACTGTCACCATCCCCAAATTTTCTCCACAGCCTAGTGCTTGTTCACAGGTACCAGTAATGGCATCAACCTGTTTTATCCCCATTGAAACTGACGAGCATAAACTGGTTATGTCCTCAAAGCCAACCACCTACCTGCTTGATCCAATACCAACAAAATTGTTAAAGAACTCTTTCCTGTGCTAAGCCAGCACATGCTAAAAATCATAAACTCATTCTTAGTAACAGGATATGTACTGGATTCTCTAAAAGTGGCTGTTATTAAGCATTTACTGAAGAAACCTAATCTTGATCCTGATAATCTGAAAAATTATCGGCCTATCTCACATCTCCCCTTTTAATGAAAAATTTTAGAAAAAGCTGTTGCAATGCAATTTGGTGCCTACCTTTGCATGAACAATATCTATGAAACCTTCCAGTCTGGCTTTAGACCTTGCTACGGCACTGAAACTGCGCTTGTTGAGGTTGTCAATGATCTGCTTCTGTCATCAGAAAATTCAGATTCAGATGTTGGTTTTGGGCCCTAAAAAACGAAGGGAGAAACTGTCTTCCCTTTGTCTAAATTTTGTTGATTGCTTAGTTGTACAAAACAAGCATGTGAAAATCCTTGGCGACACTCTTGACACAGATTTAACTTTTGATGACCAAATTAAAAATGTCTCCAGAGTAGCCTTCTTCCACCTATGGAATATAGCTAAAATCAGGCACTTCCTATTCTTAGGGGATGTATAGAAACTGATTCATGCTTTTGTCACATGTAGACTAGACTATTGCAATGCCCTAATTCCTTGTTAATTCCTTGTTAAAAAATCTTCAGCTTGTACAGAATGCTGCTGCTCGTATCATAACTAGAACAAGAAAGTTTTAACACATCACCCCAGTGTTGGCATCACTCCACTGGCTAAGTATAGGGCTGATTTTAAGGTTCTGCTCCTGATTTCTAAAGCTTTGCATGGAATGGCACCTGAGTATTAAACTAGCCAGTTTTTCCTCTATCAGCCCACAAGAACGCTTCGTTCTCAAAATGCAGGCTATCTGGTAGTCCCAAGAATAGCTAAGAACTTAACAGGTTGTATAGCCTTCTCCTACAGAGCCCCATTTCTGAAGAACAGTCTACCAAAATTTGTAATGGAGTCAGACACGGTCTCAATATTTAAGGCTAGACTAAAAACATAACTTTTTAATCAGGCTTAAAATCAGTTATAGTCTTGAGACAGGGTTGGAGAGATTAGTTAAATCTAGCTTAACTTGTTTTACCCAAGATATTTATTAGAAAAATATTTCTAGTAGAAAAAAGTTGGGAAAAAAACTAGATTAAAATACTGATTTGACGAGACTACTTGCATTATATAATTTACTGGTTTTTAATTTCATTGAGTGCAGTGATGCAGTTGCTGTGAAAATCATAGGACCTCGGTAATGGGTAAGTCAAACAATGCCCTTGCACAAACGCAAGCACATTATGGTCTCTGCCTTTTCATATTTGCTGAAAAGACAAGCTTTTCAAACAACTGCTGATAAATTGAGACATCTTGTGGTGACAATTGGAAATACAGCCCACGAATAAGTTACATTTACTCTCAACTGTATTGTTGGTATTGTTTAACAAGACATTGTTTAACAATACCAAGAGTTACCAACCTAAGACCTGGAGAGAAAATGGAGTGTAGTGTTACTTGTTGTTTCTTTACGCTTAAGTGTTCACTGAACACAAGTGATTACACTGTTATCCCACCTACCGTTGTTTCCAGAGCCTCAAGGTAAAAACAAAAACCAGTGTACCCTGCCGATTTCTATGACTCGGGCTGGCTACCTCTTATTTATACACATTATAATGGGCGCTTATGAAGACAACCTTTTCAGAATATGGATACAAGGAAAAGAATTATGAAAAGATCATAATTCATGACTAATGTAATGGAATAATTCCTGAAACAGAAAAGGATCCATATGATCTGCATTTCATTCATTTCCTCAACATACACTAGAAAAATGTCCGATTTTGTTGCAAAGGTTTCATGAAATTTCCATTGATGCATTTACAAACATCATAGCTGAGGGAAACGTGTTTCTCCATTTCAAGTGTGAATCCCTTGCAGCAAACTTTTATTTTTATTTAACTGCAGTGGTACAGTATTTATTTTAGCTTCATCTTTTCAGAACTCATTAGGAGATTGTATGTATATATAACTGTGATTCTAAGAGGACAAACATTTGGAATGGTTACCTTGGGTGCACATAGACAACAGCAGGCAATGTGTATGCGTCAGGATAAAGTGTCAGTGTGTCAAAAGAGATGGTCATTTTTATTCTTTAGGGCATGATTCTAACACCATTAGCTTGTCTTGTCTATGACCAATATGATGATGGATTTGAATATGAACATTTACAGCCAATGAATCATAAAAATGATAGGAAATGATACTTCACCCACCCAGGCGAATTTGTTGAATTTTACTTTCATGAAAAAACAGATGTTCACAGACCATCTGAAGACCAATCTGGAATGCCATTCACATAATTATAACTACAATTTGTTTTATAAGAATGAAAACATGTCTGTATACTTTATAATTACTAATGTAATGAGCAATTACTAATGTAATGTACTAAAAAGATAAATCAAATTAATCCAAGCATTACATTTCAGTCATGATGAAGCGTTAGATTATTACACACACACACACACAATCATAAGAAAAGCCTATCATATGACAGGTGAAATGGAATAAAAATAAAAAAAAGTTCTGAGGTGATTTTCAAAAATATGGCCCTGATTTTATGATCAGTTTTGACAGTCCACTCCATAATCGGGGACACACTACAGTGATTGGTTAAGACAGCCATGGTCACCAGAGCCAGCTGTCCAGGTGTTGGAGGCAGTAACAGGCCTGCTGTAGGATTGCGGTCAGCTCCCTGTAGCTCTGCTCCCTCCAGCTCGGAAGTAGCCGCTCATTGTTGAGGGCCTGAAGCTTGGGCGCCCCCTCCCGCAGGACCTGGTAGAGGCAAGGCCACCGACTTTGGATCCTAAGCCTAGTGCGGCGATCCAGTGTGATGCCACGAACGACCTTCTTGGCCCGCAGTTCGCGGAGCGCTGGCAGGCTCAGGCGGGAGAAGACCAGGCCGCGGCTCTGGGACACATCCAGGAACTCCAGAGACTCCGATTCCAGAGTGTAGGAAACCCCCAGGTTCCGGAGCGGAACCAGAACATGTAGGGTCAGGGACCGGAGGCTAGGCAGGGACTTGGTCAGTGTTTGCAGGGTGCCTGGATTCACCCCTTTGAAAACCCAGAAGTACTTAAGCTCCAGGACACGGAGGTGCCGAAAATGGGTCAGAAGGGAGACGGAAGTCTCTGACCAGTCAAAGTGCAGTCGCATCTTGGTTATGCGTGGGCAACTGTGGGCCAACTTTTCCAAGAGAATCTGGAAATTGTTGACTTGGTCCATCTTGGTGATGCTCTCTTGATGGGAACCAGAACTAGAAATGGAACTGGAACTAGAACCAGAACCGGCATGTGGCCGCAAGTCCAGTGGCTCCAACAGTGTAAAGGTCCAGTTCAGGTCCAAGTTGCTAAGGTCTCTACAGTGGACACTATCCAGGAGGTGGGAGAGGAGCTCGCCCCACTTGTTGTAGCGGTCACCCAAGTCAAAGCTGGCTCTGAGGGTGAGCAGGCTGGCCCCACGGGAAATGAGGTGGTGGGTGTAGTGGTTGACCCACGCCTTCCATCGCTCAAACTCCCGGTTGGACACTAGCAGTCCCTCTTGGCCTGCGTGGAACGCCCCACGACGGGAGAAGTCTGCCACCCTCCAGAGCTTCCCAGAGCGCATCAGCCGGCTCCAGCTGGAGCACACCAGCGCTGCACTGCACTTGTCCACCTCTGGCAGGAAGGCCAGTACATGCAGCTGGCATTCCACAGGCAGTGAGTTGAAGGGAAAGACGTCCTCCTCGGCCCTGGGCCGCCTCCTCCCACCAACCAGGGCCAGAGCTTTCTTCCTCTGTGGCATTATCTCTGAAGAGAAAGGACTGGAGTGCCCCTGACAATGTCATGATCCAGCTAAATTGACCATGATCTGCCTAAACTATCCACCATTCGGCTAGACCTGGCCAGGCAGGGTGGAACACCTGAGAAACGGAGAAAGAACAAAATTGTGGATTTAAATGTTTTTGTGATTCAAAAAATAATCTGATGATTCTATTAAAGGAGAACTAAATACAGAATGATGCTTATAACACCTTCAGCCCCCAGCCTATATTGGAAAATAACAATACTAAATTTTGACCAAGTCAGAAATAGGCCAACTAACAGAGAGCACAACAATACAAATTTGTAAGCATGCGTTTGTAATCGATAATTAGATTTACTGAGCTGTGTTACATTTCAAGTGACTAAGAAACTCTGTCCCTTTTAGGATTTTTCGACCTCTGATACAGAACAATTACAACTCTAAATTTGATTTTCCCTAATTTTGTCTTCTAGTTTAGACTGTTTATCAACCTATGGCCTAAACAACATGGAATTCACAAGGGATGCTTATTTTTTGCCATTATGTGAGATTAAATATAAAAAGTCCACTTCATTATTTGAATGAATTGAGGTTAAAGGTAAAAGGAAAGCCACGTGTCGGCTATCAGCTTTTCAAGAAGAACTATATAACTGGCAAATTAGGATTACTCAATTTAAAGGGGGAAATTTTGACCACCTTTGTAACAATAACCGCATATCTCATTTAAAGAGTATTTTAAATGTTCCGCTATTTCACACTGGATTACAACAGCAGAAATCAACAAAATAGCACCTGAATTCAAAATTGAGCAATTATGTCAAGATATTTTTATCAGATTATCAGACAACACACTCCTAGATATAAACATTATTACACGATTATGCGTTTTAAATGTGGACATTAAATAGACCTACATTAAATAAACCTATTTTGTGAATTGGTTTTCAATGCTCAATTTTAAACCTTTACTAAAAATTTCCCCTACCACTTACGATATTGCAATTTCTTCATATATTTTCGTTTATGAAGCCGTAGTAGTAGTTTATGAAGCAGATAACGGATGGAAGTTTATAAGAAACAATACAATGTTTAATTTTGCCAACATCAACTCTTCGGCAGGATAACAACAGCTACGGTGGGACACAGACGTAACTACATGGCCATCTTTGTCAAACAAGTAGGTATTTACGTTATCTCGATAGTGAATAGCTGCTGTAAAATGAAACAGTTAGCCTGCTAGTCAGCTAAATAGTTCATGCTGACAATCTAACGTTGTCTATTGATTTACTCGAGACAAAGATTACATTACAGCTCTGTAAAACTTACCTTTTGCATTATCTGCTAAAATGCAGCGACATGGTATGCAAATGACAACAAAAACTGCTATCCTCGTCGTCGTTTTTTAAAAGTTTTAAGAATGTTACCACCTCTTCTCGCTAAACCGTTTGTTGGCTTTGTGTTATTTACACCTAAGTAGCGAGAAAATCTAAAAGTCAAATGTTCTATTAATTCCCAAAATGATCAGCAACAGTTAAAAAGCAATATTTTGTGTTTTATGAAAATTTCGCATTGTGGAAAGGGTTTAAATACCCTACTGCCATAGTTTTTGACAAGTCAATTCCTTTGTAGCATCACGGCTCTTGTTATTCTTTCACGATGACATCATCAATACGCGTTGAAATGTCCACTTCCGCAATCTCCTTCCGTTAATTTCTGACAAAATTTATTTCATGAGAAATTGACGGAAACTTATATTGTGTCAAGTCAGATAAACAGTCATTGTTTTTTTCTGGCTATGGTGTAGAGTAACTTATTCATTTGAAACTTACAAATGTTTAATGTTTTTGGTGCTAGCATGCGAGCTGCCCAAGTTCGGAGTCGAGCTCAATTTTCAGCACACACACACACACACACACACACACACACACACAATCGTCATAACATCCGGATGTAGTTCGTTTCTCAGCCCCTGCAACCAGAGGCTTTAATTTCGTCCAGCCAGATTAAGTAAAGTATCTGGTAGGTAGCGAAAAGTTTACGATGATCAAGGCAATCTTAATCTTTAATAATCATGGGAAACCGCGACTCATCAGATTTTACCAGTATTTTGTAAGTACCTACGTTACACATTTAAGTTAGCTATATTATCTTGTTATCACAAGCTATCAGTGATAAAAATCATTCGCGATTGTTAGCTGACGTCCGCTAAATTGGTGTTGGCGAGCTCTGGCCTCTTCCAATACCTCCTTTCATTGGGTTAATTTATTAGCATACAGATCGGTACTTATTTACACCCCCCGCTTGGCTTGACATTTACCACCAATGCTGTAAAGATATGCTGACATCTGTTCGACTGTGTTTGTATGAAATCACTAAATCACTCAATATGTAATAACGAAGTAGTATAAACTACAAGGTCATACATACCGCTTTTCTGTGCTGATACCCATGACCAAACTCATTTTCTTCAGGCTGAAGATATGCAGCAACAGATTATACGTGAGACCTTCCACCTTGTGTCGAAGAGGGATGACAATGTCTGTAATTTCTTGGAAGGAGGAAGGTAAAATACATGACAGCTATGGTTTCAGCCATCAAATGGAATAGTTTGGCCAGCTCTTTTTGAATAATAACAGCAAAAGTTTAAGACTTGTTATCTTATCTGAACATTTTTGTCCCTATCTGCACAGTCTGCGACGTGTCACAATGAATTGGATATTTGAATTAAAGTTGTTGGCGACTAATCCCAGCGGTGTACGTAACTTTCGGTGCAGTAGATTCTGTGCTTCCCATTGGCCTAAACCATACATCCGAAATCATTTAATGTTGTTTGAGGAATTGTCCGTTATTTCTCTCAATTCTTCCACTGCAGATAATAAATCAGACATGTCAGTGCTGATTATAGCAAAAAACTCTTACACTGCCGATTCAATAAAATCTTTTTACTCGTTAAGTATTTCTGTCAGTCTCATATGGATACGAATTTTGTGTAGGTCTAATATATTTTCAATGAACTCCTCTGTCCCTTCTGAACAAATCTGTGGTGTATTATAAAATAAAAAATTACATTTGACGCAACAGTCCAGGGAAATAATTGTTTCCTTTTGTGACCCATGCAGTTTGATCGGTGGCTCTGACTACAAACTGATCTACAGACACTATGCCACACTTTACTTTGTTTTCTGTGTGGATTCTTCAGAAAGTGAACTTGGCATTTTGGACCTGATACAGGTAAGCGCCCTGTCACTGTGGTTGAACTACTTATCTTCACATTTTAAAACTGATGAATACATATTAAATGGAAGATTCTGCACTATAGAATTAATTTATTTAATTTATTATTTTGGATTGTTGAATTCCCAAGCTCATTAAAATATATTCAGCTAATTATAACTTTATATGGGGCAGGAAGTCATCATTTTTATTGTAAATCTGCAGTCGTGAGTATTTGACATATGTGCAGATGAGTACACCTCTAAAATCTACAATCTTGGCTTAAGATTTTATACATGCACAGTCAAACAGTTCTTGATTGCAGTGTGATTCACTGTATACCAAGCAGATCTGATGCTCATGGACAATAAACCTGCTTGTCGTGTTCATACTGTATGTAACAAAATAACCTGCAAAAGTAACCTTATATTTGAATATATTTGTTTTTAATAAATTAGGATTGTTCATACTTAAAAACACACCATTCATTGCACTGTTCCTAGATTAATGCAGTGCTCCTCCTTATTTAAATCACCAGATAACAGAATTTGGGGACCCAGTCCTTATAATAACACCTTATAAGGTGGGAATTTTTTGGATTGCACATTTATAGGTGAATGTTTAATAAATCTATCCAGTTATATGTTCTATAGTTTTTGTTGGAGAAGCTTTGACTTTTGTCATTTGTATTTTTAGTGAAAGGATGGAAACAGGGTTTCTGAGAAGCCTGTTCAAGTGTACATCAGTATTTTTGTTCTATTTTGTTTTTGATTTAAATACATAAATGATCAAATTAATCGATTTTTTTGCTGTTCCTCAGAGTGGGAATGCACTTTGTGGTGCCACATGCACTACCTGCCCCATGCACAATACAATAAACACACATTTCCATAATGAGGCATATAGTGCACTAAGGATATTAGTCTGTAGTGTCATTCATACAGCAGTAGGTGGCAGCATTGTGCCATTTTTATTGACTTATTATTTTTTTGCACATTTTCACAGAAGGTATCATGAGATAACTCATTTAAAATGTTTTTTCCTGCTACAGGGTATGTACATTATTCACATTTATGTTTCTTTGTTTATGGAAAGAGTAATATGCATGTTTATTCAAGGTCTTAAAAGAATAAGGATTAGCAGAACTTGCTCAAGCACACTTCACAGCTGTAATCAAACTCTTGTTTATGTCACTTGATGTTTAGCTTGTTATCCCAAAATAACATAATTTAGATGGCAATGCAATGTAGGTGTTGGGGGATAGGGCTTGTAGTGAAAAGGTTGCAGATTTAAATTGATTGGGTATTAGGCTACTGTTGCTGTTTTCACCTATATTTCTGTATGAATGTCATTTGAATGTTTTAAAAGTTACATGACAGTTATTTATTCTCCTTTTCATAGGTTCAGCACTTTAAATGTCAATCTTCAGTCAGTCACATAAATATTTTTATGGCTTTGTATTTTGACTTTGTACTGTGCATTAATGTAAACTGATCCATAGATAAATAAACTTTAACAAGTTGCTTGTTCTAGCCTCCCATCTTGATGCGTTTATGTGCCGTGTCCGGCTTCATTCTGGAAAACCTGCAGGGTCACACCTGCTTATCTGTTGTATTGGGGATGGAGGTGTGATAATATTATTGGTCATAAATATTTATTGTAGCAATGAATTAATTCCTAGAACATTCCTCCTCCGCTCTGATGAATGGTTGCCGTTTATGGAAAAGCAAACAAGGAAATAACTGCTTGTGCAATTCTGTGTCACATTGTGTGTCATACCACATGTGCTTTTTTGGATATCTATTGGTGAAACTCTCACAAATGTCGCCAATTCTCCCACTGTCATTGGTGCAAATGTTTATGAAGTCAACGAAGGGGAGACTTACTGAAGTCTGCTAAGTGCTGCTTCCCCCTTTTTTGGACTCAACAATTATCTGTCGTGTGAGGTTCAGAGAAAAAATGTGTTGTTTTTCATAATTATTTCCAGATTTTTCCCCTCTTTTTTCCTAAAAGTGACCAAACTAGTTTACTTGCTGCCACAACCATCCTATCAGCTTCAGGACACTCCCTTGATTCACTTGACCGTGATCCTACACCGCAGCAACACTGCTGACCGACACTGCCTGTGTCACTGGAGGATGATGAAAACCGTGTGCACTCAGTTCTCACCTTGTCTGGTGCCCGGCCTAACCAGGAGCTGCTGCTAGAGAGAGACCAGACCAACAAAATTAACCGGCTCATCCTCCATCATCCCCAGGGAGGCTGGGCCGTTAATTGCCAGGCCAATGCGGAAATGGCTGGGGTGGAATTAAATTGCTCAATCGTAGCCACTTGGGCAAACGTATTACCCTGTAAACCACCTAGAATACAGCACTGTGCGAAATAATTCCGAGGGCAGAGCTTATATACTATGCTATATGTACACATTCAACGAGTCTTGTCTCCCATATTGTAGTGGATATGACACTGAAATGCATGAGGTTTTGCCATGAGCATTTTAGTGGGATGAGCAAAGATCACAACTTTGAGACCGTTATGAAAGACAGGCAATAATACCTTATCTTTGCTTCCATCGCATAACCAGAGATATGGCTCAAAAATAGCAGCTTAAACAGCTGGTTACATCATTTAGCTGAACGGTAAATAGGCTTGCATTTCCTGCAAAGACAGACCATCCATTTAGGATTTCAAATCTAAGCTATGTTTTGAGGGATCTTACAGGAGATATTCAGCTGCTTTGTCATAGATCATCTGTAACCACCACACAGTCATCACTTGTCATTGTGGCTTATCAGTTCTTGAAATTAATTGACAGAGCTGTTGGGGGAAAAAAGGGAAATTTAACTCTGAGACATTGTTTTTGACACATAGAATAAACACACTCTCTCCTTACAAGGCTTATGGAGAACCAGACAATTTAATTTCACATAAAGCAAGGTGCCTGGAAGCAGGTTGTTTGATTATGTATTACATAAATCATTTTACATGTGATTTTATCAGCCTCTTTGCAGGAAGCTCACACTAAAAAACAGGTATCCTAATTTGGGTTGGAATTCACTTCATTTGAAATGTGTATTTCCCTTCTCTTCTGTGTAGGTTTTTGTGGAAACGTTGGATAAGTGCTTTGAAAACGTCTGTGAATTAGACCTTATCTTTCACATGGATAAGGTAAGTGCAGCACACGGATAAAACGTGACCCGGCAAGCACAGAAAAAAAAACGTCTGCAAAAAATACTATGCTATTTTACCTCCATTTATTTAACAGTGCTGGAGTTGCATTTTTCAAAAGGATGTTTCAAAGTAAACAACCATGTTAGGGTCTAAATAAACAGATGTTTCATAGCTTTTAAATGAGACAAGGAACCAATCTGGGTCATATCCGAATTCCTGTTTATTATTTATAGTACTTTCATGTATACAGTCATTCAAACCGCTCTGTCTACAGACCTCAGTAGTAGTGGCTTGTGGATTGTCTCATCCAGCTGAAGAATGAGTCCTTCTTGTTGTGATTTGCCTCATAGCCCAGCATTGTATCTTGCCAATGGCAGTACTGACCGTGGCGCAGAGTCTCATAGTAGTGCGTAGTTGGCCGTACACTGTATTACCTATGGAGGGAGGGTTTCAGCCAGCACTCCCTGGCTTAAGTCATACATACATGCACACATACTAAGGGTGTGACAAACTTACCGTAGCCACAGCTGTTTTCTAATAACTTTATCTGGGATGTAATGGTTTGAGGTGTATCAGATAAAACTGAATTACGTGGAACTAACATTGAGGGAACAAGGAATGAGTCCCAGGACATGAAGTTTTGACATAACCATATTTATTATCTGAGCAAGATCAATGTTCATGTTTTTTTTTTCCAGTGGAGAACTTAACTGCCAGAGGAATTTTGGAGTCGATAACCAAGATCCAAATTACTGCGTAGACGTTCATATTCATCCTAACATTGTAATCAGGGGTGTAATTTTCCCTCACAATTAGATTTGTACCTTTTACAGATACAAAAATATTATAAGCAAAAGATAGCAACTGTCTGAGCCAAATGCACTTGTAGAAACCAGGATGTAGGCTTGATTTCATGCCCTTAGCCTTCCTTCTGCTTCCATCTTCGGCTGCCTAAGTCACTGCTGTCTCCACCTTACACACAGCAGGTAAAGCACTAGCAATACAAAGCTTTTGCATCTCTCTTTAAACCACCATCACTCAGTCAGAATGGGAAAGATCAGCAGGTCAAATCAAAACGATTCTTATATTTGTGTCAGGCAGACAAGCTTCAACCAGGAGCTGTCATGATCAACCTGTACTTGCCATGCCAACAATAGTCAAAATCTGTACAATAAAAGTGGTATGTTTTTTTTTTTTAAGTTTACATATTTTATCATTTTTAAGTAAAAAAATCATTGGTTGTATTTTTTCTCCCTGCTTGACTTAAGTTGAAGCCGATACCTTGGACACAGCTGACTGGCCAACTTCTTTTAACGAATGAAATATTTGAACATGTTAAAGCGTGTTCTTGTGAAGTGGATGTTTATGTGAATGACTGCATAAGTGGAGGTGAACACTGATGAATGAATCATGGTAGCTGGAGGAGAGGGACTTGCAGAATTGGGGGATTTTTCTGACTTGTTGCACTCCTGTCACAGCTCATGTGTTCACCGGCAGTAGTTGAGATAAAATTACAAATTGAACGCTGGATGAAGCAATTTTCTATCGTCTTTAAAGCACTCTTCCTGAGTTTATCCACTGCTTTCTGATTTTCTGTTACACCCCTAGTACATACACATCTGCTTGCATACACAAATTAACACATACATAGATACTTTCATTCACACATACAAACCCCATTGTTATCATCTGTCCATGAAGTGTGGAACAGTGAAAAAAGTTGTTTTTTATACAGGCATACATTCTGTTCGTTATGTTAAGAGGGAGAAAAGATTCACATTAAAACTAGAAATAAATTAATGAGCATATGAAATACAGTGAAATGGATACTTTGAAAAGTTAGCAGAACAGCTATGCTACATAAAACTCAAGCGAATTGTTGTTCTGATAGAGCTTTTTGCCACATGGTCAGCATGGCAGGTCAAATAAATTTATTCAAACACTGTTATCCCTGATATCATCTTGATAACACCACCGTGTCATGTACTTTTTGTGTAATGATTGGCCGGTCATGAAAGCTTAAGCGGGTTTGCTGTAATGCGCTATCATCTGCGTGATAACACAATTTGTAGTTTGTTAACAAGGACTAATGAAAAACCTTGTTCAATGACAAAAGTGTTCTGTTAAAGACTAGCAATGCAGGTTTTTGTCTTATTGAATTATGTGACAGTACTTAATAACAGGAATGAAAGTAGAAAAGAAATTAGTACCACATACACACAAAAACAAGCCCCCCATGTTCTACTATCATTAAGATAATAAACAATAAATAAAAGCAAGTGACAGGAAAAAAAAGTATTTAGTTAGTGGAAGTATCAAGTATCAATATCACATAACAAATATCCCATCATTGACACCATTGCTTTTGAGACATTGCGTTCAATACTGAAACTCCCCCCAAAAAATAGACCCTAACCATCACCCCTCTTAAACAGTCACTGAGGTTTCCTTTTGCCATGCAAGTTGCAGTTATCGTCACCCAGGCCCGTCCAACATGTATGCATTTATCACCATGAATCAATGGATGACCCACATGTGCTTGGTTACCCCTGTCTAGCACAAATCTGTTGTCTCTCATTTTACCCAGATGTTCTCGGTTTTTTTGTTTACCTATAAAGCTTTATAATTGATATTGATTTTGAACAGGCGATAAGTGTGATGTATGCCGTCCTGTAGGTGCACTGCATACTTCAGGAGGTGGTGATGGGGGGGATGGTGCTGGAGACCAACATGAACGAGATTGTAGCCCAGGTGGAGTTTCAGAACCGTATGGAGAAGTCGGAGGTGAGTCACCCTTAAAAGAAATGTTTCATCTGAGAGGCTATGGAAAAAAAGGGGAGAAACCTGTCCAGATATTATATTTACTCAATCAAGTTGAACATTAATACTCCAGTAACTAGACCGATAAATTTAATAACTAGACGTTGTGTATCGCTGGGCTCTGTGAGGGTTTATTGAGCTTGGGGAAATGCGTGAACTTCACTTTTGTGCACATAACTGTGGTGAGTCATCGTGGCCTTGGACTCTTACACAATGTGAACCAAAAGCATGTTTATGGGAGATGATGACTGGCCTTTTGTGACAGAGGAAAAATGGCTCTCTATCTTAGGTTGGTCCAGCACAACCGACACCACAAAAATTTGTGCACGGCCATATTGCAAATAAATCTACCAACACTTATTATTCTTATTATCTTAAACCTTGGAAGAGCCAGATAGTATAAGCTTATGCCAGACATATGCAATATTTAACCAACATGTTTTCTTTTTGTTTGTATGTATGTATGATCTTGGCTTTGGAAATGTTTGGGGCGCACTGGAAAATTACCTAAGAAATTTAATAATGCAACCTGAAATCACAGTTGCAGGTGCAAAATTTCCCTTGAAAATATACTGTAATATGAATTAATGTTACTTGTTGTTATCTTGTTAATGTAATGTATTCAAAACATTTCTAAAAAAGTTGAGGTTGGATCCGAATTGATTCACAATAGTGTATTGTCGGCCAGCTCCAGAGACTGCCAGGAGAACTATTTGCTATAACTATAATTATAACTATAACTATACTGAGCTTTTTCCCAGCTCCAGAGACTGCCTGGAGAACTATTTCCTCTGTCTATCTAGTATGAATGCTTCTGTGTATGCGAGTGGAGAAGACCTGAAAACTCCTCTGCCAGCAGAAGGTCTCATAGAAGACAAAACAATGAATATCTACAACATAGTATTTAGGATTTCTTAATATCTGCCTTTCCAAAAACAGTGGAACTCAAGCATATCATGACCAATACAAAAAGGGAATGACCAATTCAAGCTAAAACTGTTGCTAGTTGGCAGTTTGCGTTGTTGAAGTGATAGTGATATACCCCCACCCCTTAATTACTACCCCCACATGTGATTTATGAATTTTCAAGGATTTTATGTGGTTTTATTCTCTCGCTTAATTGAAAATATTTAATGCTGACATTAGTTGTATTCCAGAAATGCCTGTAGTTTGGGAGATAACTTTCCTTATATGATTCAGATTAAATAATGGCGTGGTTTGACGGTTTCATGCATGTGCCAGAGTTCAATCACAATTTTCTTGTCTTTTAGCAGTATAATAGAACATACCTTAGTTGAACTTCGAAATGGAAATCTAACATTAGTAGATGTAGCTTGCTTCAGTCACTAAGTATTTTAGCAATGAAATATATTGGAGAACAAGCTTCAACTAAACTCTGGCATCTTTATAGCCAAATTTGATTTCATTTGATGGCTTGTAAAAAATGTGACTGGCAGGTTCAAAGCTAAAACATCATTGGCTAAGAAATGTATTAATATATTATAGAGAATAGATTCTCGTGTGCATCTCCATCTGTGTATGCATGTGCATATTTGCGTTTGTGTCCTTGTGTGTTTATGTGACTATGTTTCTGTGTTTGTTTTACAGGGAGGGCTGTCGGCAGCACCTGCCCGCGCTGTATCAGCTGTGAAGAGCATGAATCTTCCGGAAATCCCTAGAAACATCAACATCGGAGACATCAACATCAAAGTGCCAAGCCTGTCCCCTTTCTGAGCCATGGCCAGAACTGTGGGCTGAGCGTGGTCATGGGTCATATCCCTGCTGCTGTTTTTCTTCAGTCTTTATTTAATGCATCATTTCTTCTTTGTGATTCCGTCCATTTCAAAACATGGGAACCCCAATCCCTTTTCTCATGCGAGAGACAAGAGCAGGCATTTTCTCTGAGTGTGGAACCGTATCCAAACAGCACAAAGTCCCTTTGAGTTACATTTGTAATTATTATATTGGTTGGAATTAGCTGTGGTCCCAGTGTTGTTTGCATTCCTTATGATTGTATGTATGTTTTCAGCTTTTCTGTAAATTGCCCATTACATTCCTTTCCCATTCCATGGAGGATATGACCTTCATACATCAATCTCTACTTGTGAATTTGCTTAAAGGGTGCAGATATGTCTCACACCTGGGTTGATGACTGCGTGGTGTTGGTACTGGCTCTCATAGGTGTAGCCTTTCTCTCTGTACATTCTGCCAAATCCAATCTGCTGAATCTGCAGTGTAAAAAAATAGTCTTGGTAAAACAATATAGCTGAGGACTTTGGAAAAGAAAAACCTGAGACAGATTTGGAGACCCACAGGGCTTCCTGTTGGAGTCTCCCAGGGGCCTGAGGTTCACTGTAGCCCCACTAACACTAACAGAAGATCCATGCTAATCTTCTGTTTGGGCTGCAGAGGCTAGTGGGCAGGGAAGGAATCTTGTCTGTTTGAGACGTGTCATCGTAGCTCTTCTGGCAACACGTGTTGACATATTCAGTTTCTCACAGAGGTGTTTGTTCCCCAGAGTAAACACAGCAGGGGCTGGTCACAGTCGCGTCCGCACAGCTGTCCTCCACGCCGGGTTGTATAAACAGTGTGGCTTGGCCGTATTGGACTAGCCATTTTCCCTTCACTCCATCGTCTTATAGGTCTTCAAACACAAAGCTTAAATCTCTTACTGTCTACACACCCCTAGGATTGAAGGACACTGGTCTCCAGGCATTGCGGATCGTAATATAGTTGAACACGTCAGTCAAAATAATGATGCGATCAGACGTGGTCAGATGGTGGTATGTGTCATAGTTAAAGATTGAGGCAAGCAACAGTTGTTCTCTGACAGTGTTGTAATGGAGTTTTTCATAGTTTATTGCCACTGTTACATTGTCTTTGTCCCATGGTCACACCAGAATGGTGTGCCAGTATTATTGGGCATTAATGAATAGATGAGTCATTTGTGGTTGTGCCCAGTTTTAGCAGTCAGTCCTGTTAGACTAACATTTAGTCTTGATGATGGATGGATTATTCAATGGCTGTGTGATCAACCACATCCCTTGCATTCCTGTTTGAATGTCTCCTTAGGGGATTTAATAAAGTTCTGTCGAAATTAATCTTAAATGAGTTTTACAATGTCTTGAGGCTCCACAAAAATGGAGCTGTACCCCTCATCAGGCCATTATTGGGTAGAGAAAACACCCTCGGCATGAACGTGTCTCCCATTCCTCATGAACACGGGTGGCTTGGGTAATTTAACTCTGTTTAATGACATGCTCAAACATGCTTATGTATATGATTACAGAATCAATAGCATGGTAATTGTGTACAATCAAAATGCTTTTGTAAGAAATGTATTTGTTCAGAATACACATTTTGCCCATCCTTGTTTTTGTGTAATAAAGGTTGAACATGTAATTGTCTGCCTGCTGTTAATTTAAAAATAGTCCATTCTGTGGTGTTTCGTTGATGATGTCATGATCATGAGGAAGGAGAGGTCTTTATGGGCGGGGCTCAGTATGAGTTTGTTCTCTTTTTTTGTCAACCTGCTGACATGGGTCAGTGCTAGCTGAGCCAATGCAAAGGGTTAACTTTCAGCAGTGGTGGAGTGAGACAACCACAACTGGACTTACGTTGGGTCGTAAAGTCAACAGTCATGAATGCTGTGGTCAGATTATCAGCTCTGGGGTACTATAAGAACTGCGGATGAGAAATGGAAAATTTAACCTCCTAGTCAAAAGAATTGTTACTCTAGCTTTGCTAGTATATACCTTTTTACAATAAAGTCTTGCACTCTACTGGTGAAGTGTGGTTTCAAGTCTGCACATTTAATTCATGCCAGAACCTTAATTCCAGGTGCTTTTTTCCCTCTCCATTCAAGATGGTAATGAGTCGGGACAGAGGAGGTGCATTTCTTCTGTCCTCCCTCTTTCTGTGAAGATCTGGGGGTAAGTTTGTATGTTTGGACTGTTTTTTTTTTTATTTAGTTTGCTTTGTAAGAGAATATGCATCTCCCCTTCCCTGACAAATGTAGAATGAAACAGCCAGTCTGGAAGATGTAAACTGATATTTCTCTGGACCTGCAGGCACATACATATACACATAAAAGAAGACTGGTTACAATATCGGGTATGTCACTACATTATTTTTATAGCATTTTTACGTACGTTCCGGGTGATCCAATAATAATAACCAAAAAGACTTTATGGGTTTGACTCAATGCTGTAATGTATAAACAAGAACATAAATATATTTAGATGTGCATGTCACTGTAATAGTTCTCAATGAACACATGAAAATGACAGCAATGCAGATTCAAGATTTGAAATAAAAGTAAAATATGGAAACATACTATGTTTGATACATTAATTATCTAGTGCAGTGAAATTTGAACATAGAAGAAGTGGAGACATTGTTAAATTGTTTCATTTCTGCACACAGTTTGTTAGCAGGCTTTATCTTCTGGAGGTATCAATCTCCAGTTTGTTGATGTTTCCTGTTGTTACTATTTTGAGTGTTGAGGAACCAGTCAGCAGTAGAAACAGTGAGGTTTGTCTCAGGGTGAACCAGTGTTCCTTTTTTTTTTTAAAAGCATTTTATGAATAAATGAATTGTAGGTACATAATACATCATAAAGTTTATGTGTGCTTATCTTCCTGGTAGCAAAGGTCAAAATTATTTTTTTCACTCTATACACTGAAGCAGATGCTTTCATACCCATAAGCCCTTTTTTCCATTTGGTTTGTTGCTTGTTTCAAGGTTGTTAAAAAAGACCCATCAGGTAAATGGTGGGGATTCATGAATTGTGGCAATCATGGGACTCCCATAGGCTTTTATGACAAGTTTTGCAGACTGTTTACCCAACTCCAAGCTCAATCGAAATGCACATGATGAAAACTGCAACTGATGGATGGAAACACCAACCCAGCATGTTCTGTTGCTCTATGGATAGTCTCCGCTGTGCATAAGATTCATTGCATTCAATGTGTGAAGATGAAACAAGTGCTTCGTTACACTAAACCACAGCTGAGTGGGTTGTTAAAGGTATATAACAAAACTTAAACTAAAACTGTTTTTGGGATTCAACTTAAATTTCTCCATACTGAAAACATGTTTGTTGGAAAAAGTGACCTCAGAGGTGACTTAAGTTCTTGTGATTCAGAGCTCACAGCTATGACCTTAAATTCACCGGCTCACCACAGCAATGGGCTCAATAGTCATTAGATTATGATTCTCCTTTAATCCAGTTTACATAGTGAGGCAAGCCCTGTGGAATTGCAGACACACTGTACTGAGAGATAAAAGATGACTTTCTTTTATTTTCTTTTATTACCCCTCATGTGGACCGTATGAGAGGTATGTTGGTGGTTTTCAATGTGCTGATGGCAGCTTGGCATTTTCCACTGTTTTGGGGCAGTGCCAGGGGAATCGGGCTATAAACAAGTCTGGACTGAGCAAAATCAGACCAAAGGTACAGAGCTGAATAAAAGTGTGAGGAAAAGATGAGGTGTGGCTAAAATGTAGGAGAAAAAATGGACAAACATACTCTGCATGCTGGTTAGAGGAGAGCATCTGTCTGCATTTGAAGATGATATGCTATTGATTTTAAAAATAATAACACTAAACAAAAATAATCGGGATGTCTTACTTCAGACACGCTGCCCACTATACAAATGATCCACTCAACAAAAGTTGAGATATTTCTGCTGAATATTTTAGATGACTGTAGTGGATGTGGTAAGGTATCCTGTTTAGTGTTTTTTATTTTGCTACGTCTGAGAATTTGTGTATGTACCTCAACAATTTTGTGTTTGTGTAACGTTGTGATGTTTATTTTTTGAGTAGATGCTACTGGCTTCTTCAGTTTTGTGAATACTATCCATGTATACTGCTTAATCATTTCTAAGACATCATCCATATGCTCTTAATCCATTCTAGGGTAAAAGGGGTGCTAGAGCACCCATCCCAGTTATGTGTTTTTTATATTTGACTATTGAAAGGGGGTTCCCAAACTTCCCTTTTCAAAGCCCAGTTGAATGTCCACTCTGTGTAGACCTAACCTCAATAGAAAGGTTAAATTATGACACTTTTAACAAACTCCCACTTAAGGTTGCGATCTATTCACTACTGAAGACATTAATGCATAGAAGCTACATTATGGAATTCAGTAAATCTTGGTACCATTATTTTATTTATTTACAGTTTTCATGATATTTACCTATCCCCATCCTGAGTGCTGGCACATAATTCGGAGATGAGACTCAAGTTTTATGTAATCTTATAATTGTTTCCATGAAATAATGTTTTATTCAGAGGTGAGGTTGCTTGCCTACAACCAAACCTAAACTTGAAGGACCAAGAAATGATTTTATTTGATTTCTCCCAATTGAGTTGTCCAGCAAGGGTGTCCCCACCAGGGACAGACAGATATATACAAACATATTCATAATTACAGATATCACAATATTATCAAGGGTATTTAAACCATACATTTTTGTTTTATTTATTTTATCCTAACATGAAATTCCTGAAATTTATCGAAATAATATATGTAACAGTGAAAACATTTTCTCCATTTTATTAAGGAATTTTTGATGGATCCTGTTGTAGGATCCCTTGCTGTAGATGACATGAGCATCTTTGGAATCTTACAAAGATATCAACCAGATAGATCTTGCTTATCTAAGGTCAGAAACAATAAGATTATATGTGCAGAGTCACTGTGGAAAGTTTACTCCCATAAAGTAATCCAAATTTTGTGGGAGTTTATTTCTGCATCATGGTCACATTCCGACCTTATCATATTTTATGGTTTCTTAAGAAATTATGAAATAAGGGGAAAAATGACTGCCTTTCTCTTCAAGTTCTTGGATTCTAAATTTAGTCTTTTGCTTTATTGTTTGGTTGCAGGTCAACTGTGTCGTTGACATGAAAATGGAGATAAATGTATTTACTTCTCAAATTTTAAAAACATTAGGTCATCACTGTCCTATTCACTTTTAACTTTCATGAATGATTGGTAATGGAAGACTGAATATCTTCAAAAGGGGTTTCTGAGAAAATAAAAAATAGTCTCTATTCTATGATGAAGTGATCCAATAAGAGAACATCTTGGTCTGCTGATTCTATAGTTTAAAAAAATATTTTATATTTTTGATTGACAGACAGAAAACATGAATCGAAACTTTTCAAATGTTCTAACCGCAGAACAAAGAAACAGAGATAGGGCATGAAACTGATAATGTAACAATCCACAAGGTGATATTTTATGGACTGCAGTTAGAATTATAACCCTTGAGTTTATTAGCACTGAGATGAACTCAGATGGGAACAAGGGTGTCATATACATATAAAAATTGGCTGCAGCTTTTATAACACACATGTTTGTGTGTGTGTGTTGCCAATTTTTTCATCAACCAGCCACATCTTCAGTCTCCTAAACCACAGTATACCTCTGTAAAAAGGGGTAAGTGTTCTACCATTATTTCTGCTGTTGCCATGACAGTGAGTAATGGAACACTTGGTGCCTATATCTCCTAGTCATGGATAGACATTCCCAACATTAATTTCCATAAACAGGTTAGTACATTTACAGTCAACATGAATGTAGACACAATGACTTTCATAAGCCCAACTTATGATATCTTTGGTCAGTTTGTTACTTGCATTCATTAAGAAGAGTCCAGAATGATCGATCAGTTGAAAAAAAAAATGGAATCAATATATTTTGATTTAGCTTTAAATTAGATGTATGTTCTTATGAGTGGTTGCATCAAGGTTAATCTGTAAACTGTAATGTAGTCTTTGAGCTGTTTATGATCCTGTCAGACATTTTCATTTGTCCATCCTTTGGATGAGACCTTAAACTGAGGCCATACTCACTGGTCTTTAAACGTCTGATGGCTCATGTATCACAAACAGATCTGGGTTTTTCTGTGTCTTGGTAAAATGGCCAAACTGAATCTCTCCACCTAATCATCTGTATTATACACAGTGATTCCCTTCCTGTTCACCTTAAGATGATGGTTGGTGAACATTCTGGTAGAAAATGCCTGCCATGCATGGCTGGTGGGTGTTTAGTCACTGGTGTTGGCTGAAGTGAGTTTCTGCCCTTCACTGTAAATTGTTATGAGTCTAAGATAAATCACTATAACATAAATTCAATATGATAATATTTTATTGCATTATTATTCATGCACTACTATATCCATGTGTACTGAGTTTTGTGCCCATTTATTTTTTAACTTTTTGAATATTAACTGCCTATCTCGTGTATATTTTGGAGTTTTGAGTGGGCTGCATTCCCTGCATCTGCAGGGGTTAACTTAAATAGAATAGATATATTATATACTTTGGCACTCAACATTTTCAATCTGTTCTATTGTCAAAAAAGGCAATTAATTGTTTTTTTTTTTTCATTTATTCGCCATAGTAGAACAAATCCCTCAAGTTCCCTATTGAAGTGCTTTGACCTGTACATAGTGTAGCAATGGTTTACATCATTCCCATCCTCTATCTACATTCTATCTCCTATTTGCACTCCATTTGTATTCCTATCTACATTCACCTTTAAATTACAACCTTTCATTCTACAAGAGTTTAGTGTTTAACTAGCAGGAAGCCAGCATCATTGCAGTTGCACAACAACCTCTCAACGAACAGCTCATACTATAAAACAATAAGACCTTCATTTCGATCGTTTATGTTGGACTTTCTGGTTCTACCTGCTGGAGTCAACTCAGATGATGGGAAAGTTAGCATTAAAACTAACATTCAGAAATGTATAATAATGCAACCACTGGCATACTTGGGGGGTGTTTGTTTGGTAAACAAAAAAAAAATGTGAAAAAAGGTGCCATCCTGGGTGCCCCTCCTCCTGCTAAAACGTGATGAAGTTCCCTCTAGAGTTGCCCTTCGTATATAAAAATGTAATAAAGTGCCCTCCTGGATACCCATCTTGTGGAAAAAACTTGAAGTGCCCTCTATGTGCTGCTATGTGTGAGGAAATGTGACAGTCGCTAAAACAATGATAATATTAACTAGGGTTGTTTCAGCACACATGCATAATGGCTAGTTGGCCCCCACGGCATGCAGGAGGTTCCCTTCTTTTCTTCCCTACCCCTGAGACAGCCTGAGCTATTAAGATGGACTCTGTGGCGACTTCATCGCTTTGCGATTTTCTCTTCATTCATAGTACAATCTGTTCATGCATATGTATACCTGGGGTGAAGGCACCAAAAAAGGGTGGAGATTTTGCAAATGAGGCCAGTTAAGTATTCTGTCTAATTTACTAACCCCTGCAGTAACTGTGACTTCCGTCTTTGCGTGGGATTTTTTACGACTAATGAAAGCAGCCGTCAAAGAATTACCCTCTTTCAGTTGACCTAACAGCAAACACTGACGTGATATTACACAGGTGACACAGTCACAGGATAATTGCACTACTGGAGGAGCTTGAAGAACTTGAGCCATGTACCCAAAGTTAAAATTCTCCGTCGGCGGTGGTGATGCCTGATCTCCTCATACAGTTGTGTGACTACCAGGTGTGTTGTTCCATCATACAATGAACAAGTATTCAGAAAAAGAAAACACATATCCCATGAATGTACAGATGCAAGTTGTATGATGCAAGACAAATAACAACAATTGTTGTTGCAATGTACCACGGCACATGTCACGGCAGCTTAATATTCAGGAGTAGCTTTCACAACAAGCAGTGAGAGGGTGGAACAAGCGGAATGTGTTAGCCACACCATCATAACCTTATTCCAATCAGTTTTAATATTCTTCCTGTTGTTAGACCACCAGCTGTGGTATTTTCCCTTATTATGTTGTAGGAAAGCTTTTTGTATGCCGTCATACATGCCATCATGCCATATTTTCTTTACTTCCGACATTGTTAGTTTTGTTATCCCTATACCTAATACATAATGGGCATGTCTTATCTGATTCTGTCAGAAGTGTTTGCAACCATGCAAATATATATAGTGAATATCCTTTAGTAAATTTGCAATCAGTGTCATAATAAGCCAATTTATAACTCTCTTGAGGTCAAAATGAATGTAGAATCATTTCCAGAAATGTAAATGCATGATACTAGAAACTTACCCCTCTGGTAATTTGACTCAAATATATTCCTACAAATGTACATCATATTTCCTACATCTGGGAAAATATGGGGATAAAATCACCAATCTGGCAACCATGACTCACACAGTCAAATTAGGGGTGAATGTCCTAGTTTCATCGGCATAGCAAATACGATTTCTCCAGAATGTTCGTCTGGGTACATTTAGAGCTAGAGATAGTAAGAAGGAGAGAACTTAGGTAGTCATCCTGTAGCATATATGTGGAATTTACCACCAGTTACAGGTACAATCGTGTTTTTATGATTTAAGCTGTAAAAGTGAGTCTTAAATCACTTGGTTTGGGGTTTTGTAGCTGCATAACACAATGTAAAATGTACCAAACAAATTGCATTTGACAAATGTACATTTAAAAGAAGGGTCCAAAGTCAAAATTGATGAAAGACAATGTATTACTGGATATGCCTAAGGTATAATATAATGATTAATTTTTCTAGAAATCATTTGTACATTTTTCCACATTGAGTGTCACTACAAAAATAGAATACAGCTTGTGAATGTTACTGAAATTTACTGAAATTGAACTAACTACAGGTTCTGTTTTTAATTTAAGGGAACCAAACAAGATTTTGAGAGTAGTGTGTGCTGAAATTACAGTATGAAATGTTGGGAGAGCTGTTTGAAGTACAAATACATTTCTGTTTCACCATCTATGTTCTTATGACCCTTTCAGATAGCGGTGAACACTGTCCCTGTCCCTCGGATTTATGTGTTAATAGATGAGCAATTAACCCTGGTGGGAGGAGAATTGTCACAGAGCTAAAATAAAAAGCCCCAAACACAGCTAACTGATCTTCTCAGTCATAACTACTGTCAGACATGGGCAAGGGCTTCTACATCAGCAAGGCTGTGGGGATAGTGGGAATAGTTGTAGGAGCTGGAGCTGTGGCCACCATCATTGCACTGTCGGTCGTTTACGCTCAAGAGAAATCCAAAAATGAGCCGATTGAAGATGGAACAGTGACCACGACTACCATCAAACCTTCAACCACTCCAGCACCCTCCAATGAACCATGGGACAAGTACCGCCTCCCGGACACACTGGTGCCTGATTCTTATGACGTTTACCTGTGGCCTCGTCTGGAGAAAAACCAACATGGCCTGTACATCTTCACAGGAAACTCCACTGTCCTCTTCAGATGCGTTAAGGAAACAGACTTGATCCTGATTCACTCCAATAAACTGAACTTGACCAAATTTGGGGACCACCATGCAAAACTGTTCGCAGTGGATGGTTCAACTCCACCAGCCATAAAGGAGACCTGGCTGCAAGTGACGACTCAGTATCTAGTGGTGCAGCTGAATACAAAACTAACAGCAGGAAAATCCTATCAGCTGTTCACTGAATTCCAAGGGGAGCTGGCAGATGACCTTGGTGGATTCTATAGGAGTGTCTATTTTGAGGATGGAAAGGAGAAGTAAGTCAGTTTTTCAAATTCATTTTTTATGTGTGTTGTAAGGTCAGTCTTATGGTGCAGGACACTTGGCTAGAGATGACGTGTTAACTTGTCTATTTTAGTAGCTGTGTGACACAAATTATTGTTTATATTTGCTTTTGACATGAGGAGCAGATTGATAAAGAACACTTTAAAAAGGAATCTGTCAGTGTCAAACACTTCTCACAATTATATATGCCTTCCTTACATTGAATACTGTATAGTCCAGCCAATTCGTATTAAGCCCATGGCAAATTCCTTTAAATACTGTTCACTGTTCTTACAGAGCTCTCCAAAACATATCTGACTTCTCTTTCGTTATAGTCTGTGCTTGGGACTTTGGTGGAATTCTGTTTTTTTATTTTTTTATTTTATTTTACAGAATTGTCGCCACAACTCAAATGCAGCCTACGGATGCCAGGAAGGCCTTTCCATGTTTCGACGAGCCAGCAATGAAAGCCATCTTCACCATCACTCTCCTCCACGAGCCCGGGACAGTGGCCCTTTCTAACGGCATGGACATTGGTCAGTGCATGTTCTAAAACATCAAGAACTAGGGAAGTGCCACAGGTCAACACTAGCTACATTCTTGCCCTCTCACAGATAGCTTGTCATCTTTTACAAAGAGGCTGGGAAGAGTATTTGTTTGACGTATCAGCCTTGTGCAGTGGCACACATAATACATTTAATCTAGGAAAATATTCTAGTGGAATATGTTGCTAACACAACAGATAATCACCCCCACCAGTAATATGATATTCTTTACAGATTTTTTGTAGACGCTTTTGCCATAAAACTTCAAGATTAAATTTCATATTTAAATACTCAATAAAGATGTGCATACTCACAGTGCATGTAAAAATGGAATCTAGAGTTATGAAAATGATAAGCAAGTTCATTTCCCAATGTTCACCATTAATGTGTGCAGCACACGATAGCCTTGTATCTGAAAAGAATCTGAAGTTCTTTTTGTTAAATTAGCCAGGTAGTATATTTTCTTGGATATAGAGAACCAATCAGCGTGCAGATATTTTAATGTGTCTACTTTCTGTTCTTCCACAGAGACTGTAAACATCACTATCGATGGCAACGCAGTCACGAGGACCAGATTTGAACCAACTAAGAAAATGTCCACCTACCTGTTGGCATTTATCGTCAGCGAATTTGACTCCATTGATGCAATGGAGGACAACGTTCTGGTGATTATTTATACTATTTCAATACATGTTGAAATTTGAACGTTTCTCCTCAAGACATTCATTGTATTTCATGCATCATATATCAGCAAAATCTTAACAAACTGAAATATTGAAACTGAAGCATTGACCAGAGAGCCAATGTACCGACAGCTCATGTATCAGACAGGGTGAACAAAAGGGTGTTATTGCTCACATCTGCAAGCAGAGGGCAGTATAGATCTCTTTTTATAGTTTTTTTTTTTGCATGTTTTTGCGGTGTGTGAAGGTTTGCCTTGTACATCCTTCAGTGAGCATTAACAGTGTTTATATACACAATTCATCACGGGAAATTGGTATCAGAGACCAGGGCGCACTGTGCATTTTCTACTCCCTCAAGCCATATTAGTAGTTTTACTCACTCTTGATAGATTAAGTAAAAAACAAAACAAAAAATATCTTTGTTTTCCTGATAGATGCTGACAAAACACAACTAATAGGGATCTGACCAAAAAATGAGTGTCTTTTCGGCCTGTTTCATTTTTTTCCCTTTCATTTAGATTCGTATCTGGGCTCGTCGAACAGCCATTGCTGAAGGTCAAGGACAATACGCCCTCAACAAGACTGGGCCAATCCTGAAGTTCTTTGAATCATACTACAATTCCAGCTACCCTCTGACTAAATCAGGTAGGAGTTCAAACTCTTTGTTCGTCTTTAGTGAATTTGGAGTGAATAAGTTGGTCGAAAATTCAAATTTGTTTCTGTTTCAGACCAAATCGCTTTGCCTGACTTCAATGCTGGGGCCATGGAGAACTGGGGTCTCATTACTTACAGAGAGACAGCACTTCTGTATGACCCACAAATGTCCTCCAACGGAAACAAGGAGAGAATCGCGACCATTATTGCACATGAGCTGGCTCACATGGTAAGCGAAAGCTGATGGTGGTCATTTCCGTTTCCCTCGATCTTCTTCCTTCATCCTTTTTCATTGGCGGTGTCATTTCTCCTCCGTAGTGGTTTGGCAACCTTGTGACGCTGAAGTGGTGGAACGACCTGTGGCTGAACGAAGGTTTTGCCTCATATGTGGAATATCTAGGGGGACATGAAGCAGAACCCGACTGGGGTTTGGTATGTGCTATATGCTTTACAAATACCATAGGAACAGGACATGTCATAGCATAGCAAAGTATTCTGCAATTAAATCAAAATTTAAATAAAGAATACTTCATTGATGAATGTGATTACGTAATTGACACTCATCATCGCCTTTTTTCTTGTGTCGTACTAATAAAAACCAAAGTATATACATATATGATTCTTATACGCTGTTCTGAATTATAATACGATTACTACAAGAACAATTGCTATAAACACTAAAGAAAAGATACGACCCTGATTGTATGTGCGCTCACAGGAGTTACTCTGCTATTCTTATTTAGTGGCACTGTCTCACTGTGGCTCACTGGGCTGTCCTTACCCCTACAGAAAGACCTTATCGTCCTGAGTGATATGCACAGGGTGTTCGCCATCGATGCCCTGGCCTCCTCTCACCCTCTGTCCTCCAGAGAGGATGAGATCAACAGGCCGGAGCAAATCAGCGAGCTGTTCGATGCCATCTCTTACAGTAAGGTACGGAACACTGCAGCCTGTGGAGTTTAAAGCCAGACTGAAAGGGGCTCTGTTATGACCCTTTAGACTGGATACTACCCCCTAATCACATTCACTTCACTGTTTTTTACATAGAGGCTTGAATTCAAGCAACATTTCTCCATTATTTGTCCAAATTCAATGCTTAAAATGATGTATTATATGTATTTAATTTCTGAAAAATAAGGAAACGCTTGCATGTAAATGTGACCCAAAATTCATGCCTTCGACAAATATATCCATTGGTTTTTTTTTTATAAAACAGAGGTTGTATGTTATTGTTGTTTCTTGTTGTATTATAGTTTATTATATCATTGTTCTTCACAGGGAGCGTCGGTACTGAGGATGCTGTCAGAATTCCTCTCAGAGGAAATCTTTGTCAAAGGACTCAGCGTAAGTATTATATTACATACCACACCTTTTGTTTTTCTCACTCCACACCTTTATCTTATCTGGAAAGCAGTACGACAAGCACTTTAGATATTATTACTGTGACACATTAAAGATGGCCACTTGAGCAATAACATGGCATGGGACTCAATGCATATAGACCCCACCACATATTACAAAGAGTGAATGTGTACGTATGAAATCACATGATGCACACATGATATAGGGGTAGGCCCAAAAAAAATGTGCCAGTGCAGAGTATATTTCCACATTCTTCATCTCCTAAAAAAGGTGGGGGGTGAAAGGCCTTCCATCTTAAAGAATGGTTGAATATCACACATTTTGACAAATGAAAAATGGAAACTGTTCTGCAGCAGCCTAACTCCATATTATTTGGTTTTTCTATTGTTTCATCAACCCGCCTCGTACATAGTCCCACAGGTGGCTTTTTTTTTTTTTTTTCAAATGTTCATTCGGAAATCTGGACCATATCATTTATGGAGGTCATTTGGACCAGCAAATAAATGGCCACAGCACTACCAAGGGAGATTTCAGTCAACAAATACATTAACTGCAATAGCATCTTGTCTGGTCGATTGACCTCCTCAAAATGGCCTTTAATTTAGAAAAAAAAAAGAAAATCCAAAATATGAATATGTCTATATGAGATATAAAATAATTATTTGCATACGCATTTTACATTGTGTATGTAAATGTGCTTCTGAATATAAACTTCATGATTTTGTTGCAGTGTTCTGTATGTCTGAGGTAACCCAAAATATTTCTCATTGCAGTCATACCTGAAGGAGTTTGCATTTAAAAACACAGTGTACACTGATCTCTGGGATCATCTTCAAATGGTGAGCAGTACTTGATCTACAGTGTTGATCTACCGTACAATCTATAAATCAAAACAGAAACCTATTTCTGTTCTAGTATTCATTGAAAATTCGTCCATGGGCAACTGTAGTGCCCATTAAAAGTGTCTAATTGAGTCTATGACAACCTGAACATTCGTATTTGATTGCTGATTTTGCGCACATCTCTATCTTAAATATATTACAATACATTAAATTATCTACATCTACAGTATTATGGAAGTTCATGGAGTTTTTTTCTCATTCCGTAATGCCTCATTGGTCCTGATGCTTTCACATGTATTCCCATGGGTAACAACGATGTCAAGTACAAGCATATCTGTTGAATGGAATTTGACTGACTTGAAGCTCGTGTGGTGGAACATCATCTTTTTTTGATATTGTGCTTGATCGGTTGTTGAATTTCTCATCACCAGGCAGTGGAAGGATCCGGCTTAACCTTGCCTGACACCGTGCACAACATCATGAACCGCTGGGTTCTCCAGATGGGTTTCCCTGTGGTCACCATCGACACACACACAGGACAGCTATCCCAGAAGCACTTCCTCTTGGACCCTGACTCTATTGTTGACAGACCGTCTGAGTTTAAGTTAGTCTTGGCCCTATGGTTCTGAGTAGGGTGGTCTGGACTGGTTATGCAGTGGATGCTAGTGTCAAGAACACTTGTTCAGTGTTGGGGATGTAAATCATAGAATTTTGCTAATGGTAGTGTCATTGCTTTAGTAATAGTAATGATAAAGTTAGCAAGAGTAATGATTAAGTAGCAGTTATTAAGTAACAGAGATGACAATGGTGTAGTAAGGATCGGAAGAGCAGCTGGTGTTCCATAACAGCACGGGAGATAATTTAATAACTGTTACTGTTTTTGACCCCAGTTACAAATGGTTTGTACCCATCAAATGGATGAAGACAGGAACGGATAAAGGCCAGTATTGGCTGATGAAGGAAACAGGTAAAGACATCATTAACAGTTTCTTATCTATGTCAGCCTTTGTACTGAATTTTCAGATCTTGAAGCATTGTGAGCAGGGAGGCTTTTAAGTATTAAGGGTTTTAAAAAGCCAGCCATGTCAAAAAACTTAAACACTATCCTGCTGTCTCCCACTCTCTTTGGACTCTTCACGACCAATGCTAACATGAAACCCATTGTTCACGTTTTAGTTGAGCATTCAAAATCAACTCACCTTTCATATGAACCACGATACTGCCCCCCAGTTTGCAAATGGTTTCATAATTGATCGCAATTGGAAATGTATTCACATAATACTTTAATATTGCCTCAAAATAATCAACTTCCCCTTTAAGTCTGCAACCTTATATGGTATCACGAGAGACAGTCATACATCATAAGATTCACTAACTACGAGTGCCCCTCTTTGATTCTTAAAGCATAATGTCCAACCAACTATAATATACAACCAAATACATAAAGAATCACATACAGTTCACAAAAATGACCCCCAAAATGTGTACATTTATCTCTCTTTTTTCACCTTTAAAACTATACCTTAATTTATGCTTTCTTTTGCTGCGCCCTACTGTACCTGTTTTTAAATACTCTTTACTCATTCTCAATACAATATACATTTACTGTATTCTTCTTTCTCTATTTTGAATTTCTGTCACTAGGGATCAGGAAAGTGTTTTTAAAAACAGTTGCGTAATTGAAATGGGCTTAGGTGTACATCAGTGTGTGGCACCTGCTGTTCTTAAAATCCTTTTTCTGTTGAAATAAATAAACTAAGTTAATGATACATACAGTGCGTTTCAAAAGTCTGAGATCACTAAGGGAAGTGCTTCTTTTTTGCATTCTTTTATAATTTGGTATGCCATTTTTTGTTACCAAATATATGAATGACTTGACGGAAAAGTTGAATATTTGAAAAATGTACATGAATTTCAGAATGTCTTATGTTTTGGTACGTCCCTCTTTTGCTTTAATGACACTGTGCACTGGAGATGGCATTGACACCACAAGTTTGTGCAAAACCTGATGATCCATGCTATTCCATGGTCTTCAAGTGCCTAAAACTTTCTTGGGCTTGAAGTGCCCACATACATTTTTGATGGGGTCTGACCTTTTTTTTTTTTTTTTTTTTTTTTTTTTACAAAGGAGTTGGTCAGTGTCACAGATGTGCTTAAAATAGAACTAGAAATAGGACAGAGTGTACACAATCCTTGAGACGTTCTGTTTATTTCCAGGTTTATATGAAAAAAATTCAATGTGGTGAACTTTTGGACCCCACTTAATGTGCAACAATTTCTTGAAAGGGTAACTCACTGAATGCGATGTTCAGTCTTGTTCTGCCTCATCTTACAGAAACTAACAACAACATGGCCGCAGCCCAGAATGAGTGGATTCTGGCCAACCTGAATGTAACCGGATACTACAGGGTTAATTATGATGAAGGAAACTGGAATCGCCTCCTAAGTGCACTGCAAAGCAACCATGAGGTACAAGAACACCATGCCTTTCATGTAAAAATGACTTTGCTGGTTTAAATTAATCAAATACTAATCAAACACTACATTTTTTTCAGTTCACCTCAATAACAATCTAGAGTAAAAAAATTGTTATATATATGTTTATGTAGACTTTTACAGAAACACATGGGATTTTCCTGGAGGTAGCCTCAATAAGCTACCAATTAAGGAAGAAGAGTAGAAGATCATGATTAATATGTTCCAAATACAACAATATTTATATTATTCACATCATAATATTCATATGTTTCACACTCATTTGTATATTGTGGCTAAACTGTAAATGTAAATTGTATTCAATGCAAATCATATTCTGACAAAAATTAATGAGAAAGGAAAAATTTAGTCTGGTGACTCTATGATGGTATACTACCCTTAAGTTGGTATCTTTCTCCTCTTTAATACAGGTTATTCCAATGATCAACAGGGCCCAGCTTGTGGATGATGCATTTAATCTTGCAAGGTGAGGGAACCTAAAATCACCTTCTAGAATCTAACTATTACTGGTTCACCAGAGTATTGTTATCTAGGTTCTGCATAGCACCATACATGAAAATAGGTTCATCCTTTGGATTTTATTTGTGTATATTTACTGTGTACAAATCATTTATGCTTTTATCTTCTAAAGAGCAAGAATTATCGACACAACGTTGGCTCTGAGAACAACGAAGTACCTTTCTGCGGAACGAGAGTACATGCCATGGGAGTCGGCCCTTGATAACCTGGACTATTTCTTCCTCATGTTCGATCGCACTGAGGTCTACGGACCAATGCAGGTAGTTCAAAAAGAGAAAACTACACGATTCACGGAGTGGGTTAAAGTTTTAGTGTTTAATTGCTTGTGAAATTAAAACGTTCCCGAAGTTCTGTGTTTTTAAAAAGCAATCCGGCAATGGTGTGTTTGTATTTACAGGCTTACATCAGGAAACAAGTGGGACCTCTTTTTGAGCACTTCCAGACTATTACTTCTAATTGGACCCACGTACCTGAAGGACATACTGACCAGTGAGTAATCTCAGGATAGAAGTGTTTATCTGTATGTTCATTAAGTGGCCTTTTTGTTTATACAGTTATGAAGCCTTAGTAGAGCCCAGTCCCATTGGGATGTCCTGTGTCTCCAGGTATAACCAGGTCAATGCTATCAGGATGGCCTGCAGCAGTGGGGTGCCGGGTTGTCGGGAGTTGACCACAGGATGGTACGATCAGTGGGAACAGAATCCAGACAACAACCCGTGAGTTCTTCTCTTGTCATTTTGTCATCTGGAGCCTCAGCAACACCACCCTGCCGTTTCATTTTCTCATGATTGCAATAAAATTTTGGCTGTTTCAGTCAGCATAACATCATCAAACATGGTATTTTATTATTTTATTATTACACTTCTACATACTGTGTCTTCCACAGCTGGATTTTTTTCCAGAAGCAGTTAAGTTTAACTACCTTAGAGACGGATTTCCCTTGACGATTATTTGAACTTTGCTTACAAACATAGTATTCCTTACTGTTTAAAAATGTATTCACATCACTGCATTACAAAACAATATCTTCTAATGTTTACACACATATTCTGTTATACCGATAAAGGGAAGATTTATTGACATCGTGTTTAACAGGATCCATCCCAACCTGAGGACAACGGTTTACTGCAACGCCATTGCTGCCGGCGGAGTGGAGGAATGGAACTTTGGCTGGGAGATGTTCCGTAACGCCACCATGGCCTCAGAGGCAGAAAAGCTGAGGTCTGCGCTGGCCTGCACCAAACAGCCATGGCTGCTCAACAGGTCAGTTTGGGCCTGCGAGATTCAGTCGATGTCCGCGCATACTCAAGCAGCACATATCTTGTAGAAAGAACCTGATCTAACACGAAATCAAGCTATCTAAGAATCCTTGACCTGCCAAACAGTTCGGGTTTAAATCTTTAAGGCTTTAATGAACGTTGAAGATGAAGAAGATGGAGAAATATCACCAGCAGTATTTTAAAATGTAAGATAACTCGATATTTTACCTTCTTCATTTTTATTGGCGGTGATTGTAGGTACCTGGAGTACACTTTGGATCCAACTAAAATTCGCAAACAGGATGCCACCTCTACTATTGTGTACATTGCCAACAACGTGGTGGGACAACCTTTGGCCTGGGACTTTGTCAGAGCAAGATGGGAGTATATATTCAACCAGTAAGTAGAACATATGCATCTTGTGTAGATCGAAATACTTAACTGAACTGCTAGATATTGTATTTCAAAATATGACCAAAAACTCTTGTCACTTGTATTTGCAAGGTATGGCGGTGGGTCATTCTCCTTCTCAAATCTTATTAATGGAGTGACCAAGAGGTTCTCAACAGAGTTCGAACTCAAGCAGGTAAATGATAATCTGTATTGACTATATACATGGCTCTATTCATCCGCATTACAACACTGTATGGCAAAATCAAAATTTCTTCATATTCTATTGACAATGGTATGCACTCTGTAAATTAACACCCTTTCTGGGAATAAAATCCCAATGTTATTCTTAACAAATTATGATAAATTGACTATTAATGTGGCTATTTTACATTTGTATTTAAATTTGGATAATTTCCCTAAATTCCCTTACACAATCAGATGACAGTAGAAAGTAAACCTTGGAGAAAGTTTTTAGTTTGATATTTCTAGTAATAAAGCGATAGCTTTTAAAATGACTGAACTGCAAATGTTAAGCAAACTATGCCCAGCCAAACCAAATCCAAAACATTAAAAAAGTCCAAAACATTTAAAAAGCTGTGATCAATGAGTAGATAAAAAGCTAGATAAAGCTGATCTGCTGAGTGTATCTGGCTTTGAGACTCTATAATACCGTAGTGCAAGTCAAAAAGCATACTATATTCACACCTAAAAGGACATAAACATCTCCTATCTTATTTTCGTGCACTTCTAAGTACATCCCTGCATTTATGTAGATAACATAATACATTGTATGCAATGTTTTTTCCATGTTGCAGCTGGAACAGTTCAAGGCGGACAATGCAGAGGTTGGATTTGGATCTGGTACTCTTGCGGTTGAGCAGTCCATCGAGAGAACAAAAGCCAACATCAAGTGGTTGGCACTCAACCAGCAGAAAGTGAAGGACTGGTTCGAGAATGAAACAAAGGCATAAGAAAACTTCAGCAAATGAAACTGTTTGCTTGTGGAAGAAAATATCTTTTGTAATATATTTATGAATTAACTTAAATTTGGATGGGCCACCATGGTTTCTCTTGTTTGTGTCTTTATTTATTGCACTAAATAAATCACCTTCCACTTGCCTTGTGGTGGTGATGTTTTAAAAAATTGGCATACTATTAGCAGTGCCTGCATCTCAAGGATGGCCATACCTTTTTAAGGAATTCATGTCAATTTCTATTTAATTAACCTCACCATTCATGTGATCTTACATTTTTAGCAAATTTCTTGATAATCTCAAGAATGATTGCCAATGTGTTATGACCAACTGTACCTTGGCCTGCTTTATGAGTAAATTGACATTGGTATATGCATCTAATATGCTAACTGAGGCAGGATAGCTGACAGAAACAAAGAAATGTATACACACTGGCTCTCCAGAGTTAGCCCATCCCTGCTTTAGCTTTCTCATGTTTATTACATAAATATCAAAAGCTGGAAAACAAAAACAGATCCTATTCTTACAGTTTGATGATGTCTCATACAGTTTGCAGAAGGAGAACTCAATTTACAATCACCCAGAAATATATTTTCCCCAAACAGGGAAACGGTTGTCTCTTCATTAAGACATGATTTGCTGTTTTTCATTGCATATGCTAATACAAAGCTCATTATTTTTCTTGAACAGGAAGTTCTTGATCAGTGCAAAAAAATGTATATTTGAGAGAACTACATATCTGCTTAATAAATACACTGAATTTTTCAAATTCTGGATTCATTATTTGACATTCTTATCATTTCAAGTAAAAGCAAATGTAGAGTTTTAAATTGTTATTAAGGAATACTTGAGTTTAGGAAACAGCTGTGCAAGGTGTTCACATGAATGACTGCAAAAGGTTAACAACTTGCAACTCTTTTCTAATTTGCACAACCCAATAATGCAAAACACCCATCTCAACAAAAATTCATTTGCAAAATACAACTTGTGGTTTCCACACAAGAAATGTCAGAGCAAGTTTAATTAAACAGAGAGATGTTGATATTCAAACAGTAAAACAAGTACATCTACACAATTAACCCAAGGAGTTGCTAAAGCATTTGTATTAGATTTATTTATTTACAAAAATGAGTACAAATTATTTAATAGATACACCTATGAAAGTAGGTTTATGAAAATTTTTGTTTGCTGGATTGTGGAAAAAAAAGTATTTTCTGGTCAAATGAAATGCCATGGTGATCTTTCCAAGTTGACAAATAATGAAAAAAGAATAAAATAAATCACTAGATTTTATTCTCTTATTATCTATGTCCATATAACCCCTTTCAGATAGGAGTGAACTCTGTCCCTTTGACACTAAATTCACATGTTAATAGGTTAACTATTAACCATGGTGGGAGGGAAGCTGACACAGAGCTTAAATAAAATCAGACCGATCTTCTCAGTCATAACTACTGTCAGACATGGGCAAGGGCTTCTACATCAGCAAGGCTTGGGGATAGCGGGAATAGTAGTAGGAGCAGGAGCTGTGGCCACCATCATTGCACTGTCTGTCATTTACGCTCAAGAGAAATCCAAAAATGAGTCAACTGAAGATGCAATAGTGACTACAGTCAGGCCTCCTCCCACTACTCCAACACCCTCCAATGACCCATGGGACAAGTACCGCCTACCGAACACACTGGTGCCTGATGCTTATGAAGTGACCCTGTGGCCTCGTCTGGAGAAAAACCAACATGGCCTGTACATCTTCACAGGAAACTCGACTGTCCTCTTCAGATGCGTTAAGGAAACAGACTTGATCCTGATTCACTCCAATAAACTGAACTTGACCACATTTGGGAACCACCATGCAAAATTGTTCGCAGTGGATGGTTCAACTCCACCAGCCATAAAGGAGACCTGGCTGCAAGTGACGACTCAGTATCTAGTGGTGCAGCTGAATACAAAACTAACAGCAGGAAAATCCTATCAGCTGTTCACTGAATTCCAAGGGGAGCTGGCAGATGACCTCGCTGGTTTTTACAGGAGTGAATATTATGAGAATGGAGTCAAAAAGTAAGTCAATATTTCCACGCTGCTGTTAAAACCTCATGAGTGTTTAAAATTCAGGTCTTGTGTAGTTCAAAATCTATATTGATCATCAAGAGTGAAAATACAAGTCGCTTGCAAATTTCCCCTGATGTATCTCTCCAACAGAAAACTGTTCAGATTTACTTGACTATAACTGATTAGTGCCTTCATGTTTCTCTAATATTCAAAAACAGAGTACTTTTCTTATCATCATCATCATAAGTATGTGGAAACAACTGTTTAAATGTTCTCCACAATGTTGCAATTTAGATTAACTACAGTAAATTGTTAATGTGGACTTTTGAAATTATTTAAGTGCCAAAATAATTTAAAATCACTCATTATGTTTTCAGCGTGTAGTGAACAAATTAGCATTTCTGATTGTAAATAAATAACGTAATGTAAACTTAATGTTTGTTTTTCCCCAGAGTTGTTGCCACAAGCCAGATGCATCCCACACATGCGAGGAAGACCTTCCCGTGTTTTGATGAGCCTGCACTGAAAACTGTCTTCAACATCACTCTCATCCACAACCATGGGATGGTGGCCCTATCCAACGGCATGGACATCGGTCGGTGCATAAACCAAAAATTGACACTGATCCATTGGACTACCTACCTAACCATCCCATTACCTGTCAGACAAGTACAAATGGAAACTGGGAAAACATAATCAAAAGGAAGCAAACTAATAAGGTTGCAATTCAGACTGTAAACTAGTGTGGAAGGTCATTTTAATGCAGTGTTGTTTTCTTTGTCTTCCAGAGACTGTGAACATCACCATCGATGGCGTCACAGTCACCAGGACCAGATTCGAACCGACAAAGAAAATGTCTTCTTACTTGTTGGCGCTTATAGTCAGCGACTATGACTTTATCAGGTCAAAGGAGGACAATGTTCTGGTATTTGTTTCCTTGTATTTCATTTATTAAAATCAAATTTTATTTACTTAAAATAATACCACCATAATGTGATGAACAAACACTGTAGGCTGCTATTCCCATTATATATAGCATTGTGGTGGCCTATAGGATTCCTTAAACTTAGAGATGGCCAATATGGCAAAGCTATTTCCAAATTTGCACATGCAGCACCACCCAGTGTAGGAATATGTTCATGTTCTAGTCTAGACAATATAATATCAACTGCTGAAAATGATTGAGTATGGATGTATGCATCATGTTATTAGCTCTATCACATATTTTGTCCAAGTGTTTATTCAGAAGAGCTACATTTTAATTAATTCATATTAGCTCATTAAAAATATTCTTAATACACTGAGTTAATATTTCCATTCATTTAAATGTGTTTAACTAAGTTAAGGGCCTAGAGCTGTTTGGTCAAGTCAACAGGCTTGCAACCTGGTGCTCTCCAAGAGCATGTATCAAATTGGCAAAATGCCCTGTATTAATGTTGGGCATTTACTTCTAGTATTCTATTTCTGGCACATAAAAGTGATATGTAATTTTAAACAGCTTTATGACTACTGTTTAAATGTTAACATACTAGGTTAACGTATTAGGTAGTCTGTGAATATATGCACTGTTGCTAGCATACAAGTCAGGCAAAATGATGATAAGAGCATTGCAGAAAGATATTTCTTGGCACTCCACCTTGCAGGCCTTTTAGTGATGTAGTAATGTTGGAAATAATACCAGGTCAAATTCTCTAACTCAAAAATTCCTGTGCTTGCCAGTACTGGTGAGTCTTAAAAATGGAAACACTAAGCAATATATCAATATTTTGTTGGAATGCTTTTCTATACATTTCAGACTCTTTCTTGATTTTGATCTTCAGAACAAAAAGCATCCAGTTTTTTGGATAAGTAAGGAGATAGAAATTAGTGATAGCAGGGATGAGCCTTCATTAAAGCAAAAATGAGAGATGCTACCATATAGTTTCAGTTCCTAAGTGAATTGGACCAATGACTACATTGATTATGGAGATGAGAACATTTTTGACTGGTTCAAATAAGTCGATGATTGACAGCTGATTGTAGCTCCACACTAAGGAGTTCATGAAACCTATTTTCAATCATCACTCGAAATCTGCTTCTAAACCTCCCAAACATGGAAGATTAAAGTACAAAAATGTTATTAAAAGACTCTGCATTTGTCCAGATCCGAATATGGGCCCGTAAAAACGCAATTGCTGACAGACATGGAGACTATGCCCTCAATGTGACAGGACCAGTCCTGAAGTTCTTTGAAAGCTACTACAATGTCACCTACCCACTATCCAAATCAGGTAGGTCCTGGTACTTTCTTACACAATAGAAGGAGAAACCGTTTCTCAAAAACAATGCAAAAAATAGTGACAAAAAAGTATTCTAATTAGTATTTCCGCTACGACCCTCATTCTCAGACCAGATTGCTCTGCCTGACTTCTATTTTGGAGCTATGGAGAATTGGGGCCTGATCACCTACAGAGAGACAAACCTCCTCTTTGATCCTGTCATCTCCTCCAATGCAAACAAGGAGAGAACCGCGAGCATTATCGCACATGAGCTGGCTCACATGGTATGTCGGCTGGGATAGACAGCCTTATTCGTTTAAACTTTTGTCTTGTTGTCTTCTCGACTTTCTGACGTGCCATTTGATTTACACCCCTGTCAGTGGTTTGGAAACCTTGTGACACTGAGATGGTGGAATGAGGTCTGGCTGAACGAAGGTTTTGCCTCATATGTGGAATACCTCGGGGCCGACTATGCAGAACCCACCTGGAATATTGTAAGTATTCTAATAGGAGTGCACAAGTAATTCTGCCAATGTTATTTCACATATACAAATTAAAATTACAACTGATAATGTTTGCAATATTGTTTGCTCTGACAAATGACTTTTTAGTAACTGGAAAAATTTGAAATGATTTAGATATATTTAGATATTCATAGGGTCGTCAAGCATTTAAAAGTATTTCATTTATTTATTTTTTAAAATAAGTCAAACTGATTTGTCTGATGTGATTTTAGAAATTCTATTTCTCTGGAATCTGTCAAGTTGTTTTGATTTTCAGTATTACTTCTAACAGCTGGCACACATTGATTAGTTTATGGTTGTGTTGTCAACAGCCTTCATTTTCCAACAACATATTAAAATCCATTTAAATAAAGTTTTAAATGCCAATATTTTATTTTATATTGCTTTGGGTGAACTGGTCTGAGTAACAGATTAATTGTCAGTCCCGTTTATTAATTGTTTAAGTTGTCCTGAGAACAGTCTTGGTAAATTGAATGTTTTTGGAGGTTCCTTTGAATCAGATTCACTGAAGAAGTTGAGAAGGAGAGATGCTTCCCTTCTGTGACTCTGCTGCTGTCCCTCCCTTTACAGAAAGATCTGATCGTCCTGAATGATGTGCACAGGGTGTTTGCCATCGATGCCCTGGCCTCCTCTCACCCCTGTCCTCCAGAGAGGATGAGATCATTAGACCAGAGCAAATCACTGAGCTGTTCGATGCCATCTCTTACAGTAAGGTACAGAACTCTAAATAGTTATTAACCATAAATAGTTGTTGAAAAATACTCAACTTAAAGGTATTTTTGTGTCACATTTTTGTGACTTTATGTAATTTATCGTTTTCTCCGCGAGAATTTATTGTTCTCCATGTCTTTTTATCAAATGAATAATCACTCTTCTAAATGCTGTCTGGCAATCTATAGTGCCCCTGCTGGTGGTGTCAACACAAATAGTTTCAGAATGAATGAGGTGTACCGGTGATAATTCTATTTCTCCTTGGGTCAGTGTCTCATGATCGCAAGGAACTTCATAGAAGGAGCACGTTTTAAAATCGGCTCAGTATTAAAGAAGGAATTTTTGTGTCGTAACTGCTGACAGACTGAAGACAGACACCGCTTTATAATTGTAAGGTATCCCTTTATTCAGAAGCCAGAGACTCTATGGTACTGCACTAAAACCTAAGACAGTTTAGCTGAAGTAGTGCTGAGGTGAAGAGGTGTGGGTGTTTTCTCCACAGGGTGCTGCAGTACTGCGGATGCTCTCAGAGTTTCTGACTGAGGATGTTTTTGTCAAGGGACTCAGAGTAAGTCTTATATGCCTACAAATGTCTTGTCTGTGCCTAAGCTGAACATGTATGTTATCTTATTTTTATGTGTGCCTGTCTATACACCTATGTTGTTGTGTTCATATTAGGACAGGTATGAAGATGTGTATACACGTCTGCAGTCAGAAAACTTATATGGTCAATAAAACAAAGTAGGAGTCAGTCCTATTTGAGTCTGAGCTAAAAGAATTTCCTCTCCACAGACCTATCTGTATGACTTTTCTTATGAAAACACAGTGGGAGCAGATCTCTGGAATCACCTTGAAAGTGTAAGTCTCCTTGTGCAGATGAAAGCTTGAAAAAGACTCCACAATCAATACAGCCTTTATTAGACCTGGCATGTCTTCTCATTCTTACATATAAAAAGACAATAGTGGGTTTCAATCTTAAAAATCAATCTGGCATACAACAGTCTATAATGAGTCTACCAATGATAATTTCAATTTTCTCTCCTGTGTGATGAAAAAGTATGCTCTTGTGCACATTCAGTTGTGCTCAGAATTGAAAAGTTATCAATGAACAATGAGGTTTGAACAGCAATTGATATAATGCTTGTGTCCCAACTATATTTGCTGCAAACCACTACCAACATTGTCAATTTATGCTTAACTGTTTTGGGTACATACGTAAATGCTCACAATCCACCATGACAGTTGAAAAACGTCTGATGTGAAGTGCAAGAAAATGCAAGTGTATAGACATATAATATTAATGACTTGCATTTTCCTAAACATTAAACTTCACATTAGAAGTTTCTCAACTGTCATGGTGGATTGCAAGCATTTATAAGACACTGTATAAACCCCCATGTGTCTTACGATGTGGATCTTCTGTCCTGTAATGGAATTTTATGCTGATAGATAACTTTACCAAAGTGATTACCTCTTCATCTGTCATTGTGCTAATGTGGTTGATCAGTTGTAGCATTTGTCATCACCAGGCAGTGCAAACATCCAGCATACAGCTGCCTGATACAGTACCCAACATCATGAACCGCTGGGTTCTCCAGATGGGTTTCCCTGTGGTCACCATCGACACACGCACGGGACAGCTATCCCAGAAGCACTTCCTCTTGGACCCTGACTCTATTGTTGACAGACCGTCTGAGTTTAAGTACGTCTTGGCCCTATGGTTCTGAGTAGGGTGGTCTGGACTGGTTATGCAGTGGATGCTAGTGTCAAGAACACTTGTTCAGTGTTGGGGATGTAATTCACAGTATTTTGCTAACGGTAGTGTCATTGCTTTAGTACCAGTAATGATAAAGTTAGCAAGAGTAATGATTAAGTAGCAGTTATGAAGTTAGTAACAGTAATGACAATGGTGTAGTAAGGATCTAAAGTGTTCCATAACAGCACAGGAGATAATTTAATAACTGTTACTGTTTTTGACCCCAGTTACAAATGGTTTGTACCCATCAAATGGATGAATATGGAAATGGATATAGGCCAGTACTGGCTGATGAAGGAAACAGGTATGGGCACGAAACACAATATTTCGCTCTGGGTCAGTTTCTGCATTGAGTTTTCAGATTTTTACACTTTATGAGCAGAAAGCTTCCACATCAGTGATGCTGTATGTTTACTGCAATTTTGTGAAGGACTACTTCTCTGAACTGGAGGTGTCACCTCCCTCCCCTTCATCCTACAGATACCAACACCGAAATGATCACAACTGGGGCTGACTGGATTCTGGCTAACCTTAATGTCACCGGATACTATAGGGTTAACTATGACCAAGACAACTGGGACAGCCTCCTCAATCAGCTGCAAACCAACCACCAGGTACACCTTAGTAAGAATATGTTCTGCATCATGTCCTCGGGCCCTGCAGAGGTGGGTAGGTTTATTTTTATTGTAATTTTATCAGATTGCAGTATTTCCCGGCAGCTATGTTTCTTTGCTGGGACAACAGAATGTGTATCTGAAGTTCAGATGAAATTCTTTCCTCACAAGAGGTGTCTGGAAAAAACCTAATCACAAATGTTGATAAGGAACCCAGACAAAATGCTTCTTCCTAAAAGGCGGCTCAGGCTACTTTTAAGTCGCAGCTGTACCTCTTTGTTGCTCTCAGGTGTGCAGGTGAGTGAAGGTGGTTTGGGGGGAATTTCCACAGTGCTCTCCAGCTTGATTTGAGCGGCCTGCCCTGCATTATGTATCAATGTTTTAACATTTCTGCACCTCATGCCTTCCATTTCAGTATCTGTGTTGTTTTGTGCAGGTCATTCCGGTCATAAACAGGGCTCAGATTGTGGATGATGCCTTTAATCTTGCAAGGTGAGCAATTCTGGCAAAAAATAAAATGGTTTTCTCCTAAGGATTTTGGTTGGAGGTGTAAGAGTAATTTATGGTTTCCATTTTCACTTTTAAGAGCAAACATTACCAGCACAACACTGGCTCTGACAACAACCAAGTACCTTTCTCAAGAAAGAGAGTACATGCCATGGGAGTCGGCCCTCGATAACCTGGACTACTTCTTCCTCATGTTCGATCGCACTGAGGTCTATGGATCAATGCAGGTAGCTGACATTAAACAAGAAACAATGGAAATGATGGGTTTAAGCACTGACTTTATGCTTCTTCAACACCCAGAATGGTTGGTGCTATCATACACTATTCACTCCTTAATTTGAGCCAAGTACACTTGAGCTCATTACCTTTTTGTAATCTCTGGTAAACATGTTTTGATTGGTTAATATGAGTTATGAGCATATGATATCTCCACCATTTCTATGATCATGAAGCCGTACACACCCATTTCCCAGTGCTAAGGCCAAATTTAAGACTGCCCTAAAGCAAAAGGGAAGAGAAGAACACTTTTACAGTGCTCAAAATTCTACAATGCTGTTCATTTTCATAAAGTATCGGCAGACACATCACAGGATTTTTGTATTTGTAGTTTTTCTAGGGACATACATGCAGTGCTGTGCTGTTTGCCATGCTGTTCATTATCAAAGTAGTTGCAAAAGAAAGTGGACAGCTTCCTTCTCAATCTTCATTACTTTCTCAATGTGTGTTTGTTGTTTAAGGCTTACCTCAAAAATCAAGTGGGACCTCTTTTTGAGTACTTCCAGAATATTACTTCTAATTGGACCCACGTACCTGAAGGACATACTGACCAGTGAGTAATCTCAGGATAGAAGTGTTTATCTGTATGTTCAGTAAGTGGCCTTTTTGTTTATACAGTTATGAAGCCTTAGTAGAGCCCAGTCCCATTGGGATGTCCTGTGTCTCCAGGTATAACCAGGTCAACGCTATCAGGATGGCCTGCAGCAGTGGGGTGCCGGGTTGTCGGGAGTTGACCACAGGATGGTACGATCAGTGGGAACAGAATCCAGACAACAACCCGTGAGTTCTTCTCTTGTCTTTTTGTCATCTGGACCCTCAGCAACACCACCCTGCCGTTTCATTTTCTCACGATTGCAATAAAATTTTGCCTATTTCAGTCAGCTCTATATCACCGGGCATAGTGTTTTATTGTTTTAATATTACACTTACTCATACTGTGTCTTCCACAGCTGGATTTTTTTTTCCAGAAGCAGTTAAGTTTAACTACCATAGAGAACAGCAGAAGTCCCTTAACGAGGATTTGAACTCGTCCCCTAATGCTCATAGCCGTAGTATTTCTTTTTCTTTAAAAACATATTCAAGCCACTGCCTTACAAAACAATATCTTCTAATTGTTATACACATATACTGGTATAGCAGTTAAGGGAAGGTTTATTGATATTGTGTTTAAAAGGATCCATCCCAACCTGAGGACAACGGTTTACTGCAACGCCATTGCTGCCGGCGGAGTGGAGGAATGGAACTTTGGCTGGGAGATGTTCCGTAACGCCTCTATCGCTTCAGAGGCAGAAAAGCTGAGGTCCGCGCTAGCCTGCACCAAACAGCCATGGCTGCTCAACAGGTCAGTTTGGGGCTGCGAGGGTCAGTTGTTCACCACTCTTTTGCCCCATCTGAAAAACCTGTGCCACCAACAACTGCACAAAATGTCCTTTCTCCATTTGCCCATTTTGTTAATGAAGACAAATTCTCTGCACGAATCTTCAAAATACTTCTCCAGTTCCATCCACAGAAACTTTCCCCCCTTCTCTGTACAATTTTTTGGAATCGCTAGCTGTACCACACTATCCACATGTGGCCTAGTGTGTGCACCTCTCTGATATACTTATACTCAATCAAGTGGCTCTTTACGACATCACTAATCACTCAGTACTACAGAAGAAGTAGGAATGACCCGAGAGGCCACCCTTCCCTCGTGGAATGATGCCAGTTGGTTGTCTCCCTCGTGAGCTCACACTGTTTTCCACAAATTGATCTGATAACTGATTTGTGTTCATCCCTCATTTTGCAAAACTTGGTCTGATAAAGAATTTTGTTCCCTGTAAATTCAATGTATTTTTGTTTATTCTAGGTACCTTGAGTACACTTTGGATCCAGAGAAAATACGGAAGCAGGACGCCACCTCTACCATTGTGTATGTCGCTAACAATGTTTTGGGACAGCCTTTGGCCTGGGACTTCATTAGAGAAAGATGGGAGTACATGTTCACTCAGTGAGTTCTTCACTCTTCACTCTTCATTGGCTCGTAGCTTGGTCTACATCAAAATGCATTTTTCAATTTAAATCTATATAAATCTGTGTCTATATATACATATACTGGGGTCCCCCCATATACTCTTATGTTTTGCTCTTCCATATTTCGTCTTTTAGGTATGGGGTTGGTTCCTTTTCATTCTCTGAGCTTATAAGCGGAGTGACTAAACGGTTTTCAACAGAATTTGAGCTCAAACAGGTACAGAAAACTCAAAATTACCAACCATTTACAGAAGATAATGCTTAATAGAAAGTATATGCTACAGATGACAAAGTATGAAGTAGCTGTTTATGAGGCATAAATCATTATCAAGACTGTTTTTCTATTGATTAAAATGAATATATTACTGCTCAAAAGAAGCCAGATGTAATTTTTCTGTCTTTTACGTTTTCTCATTTATCAAAATAATGCTCCTTCCCATGTTGTTTCTAGTCTGCAATTCAAACAGGCTTTATGCTAAAAATGATATAGATTTTGACGTGATATTGAGACCCTATGATATATGTCTATTTGGTCATTTGTCATCAGCTGCAACAGTTCAAGGAGGACAATTCAGAGGTTGGATTTGGGTCTGCTACCCTTGCACTGGAACAGTCCATCGAGAGAACAAAAGCCAACATCAAATGGCTGGAAGCTAACCAGAAGCAAGTGATGGAGTGGTTTGAGAATGAAACAAAACCAAAAGAAATCTTCGGGAAATGAAAATGCTTGCTTGTGGTAGAAAATATCTTAGGCAAAATATTTCTGGAATAATTTCAATTTGTATAGTCCCCAATAGCATTGCATATTTGTTTCTTTATTTATTGTCTAATAAATTTTACTTTGTGGCAACAATATTTTATGTTGTTCATAGTTTTAGCTTTTGCCTTTGAAACTTGTTCTGATGTGCCCAGTTTCAAAGAATACCATTTTATATGCTTACATTTTACTTTGAAATGATTTATTAATTTTTTAAAGAGAGGAAATGTTGTTTCTATCTCTTCATGATCGTATTTATAATGATTTCTGCATGAAATATATATGTTAAATTTGCTGCACATGTAAATATTGAGGTTGGTTTATTGTTGTTTCTGTAAATGAAGTTCTGTAGGCATTGACTTGACTGGTTTGGTATGTAAGAAAGTTTAACTAAATTTTATCATTCATGGTGTATTGTAGCTTTATCATTGTGTCACCTGTCTGTGCAGTGATATTCACTAATACCCTTGGAAGGCTGCAGGATGTCTCTTCTTTATTTTCAGGGCAAATCAGTGCATTTTTCAGCCCCATGAAACCGAGCGATGCAGTTAAACTGTTAAATGAACTGCTTCAGTTAATCAATTAAATGCCTTGTAGCAACAGAAACCTCTTTGATTCTCAAAAGAAAAAAGTGAATACAGCCAGTCTAGAGTATTCAGTCTAGTATAGAGTATTCTTTGTTTCCATAACAAGCTTTGAGCTATGAAAGCTATAATAAAGTGTATTACATTTAAGCTATTTCATGCTTTAATGTAAAGTAATGAATGCAATTATATAATACTGCATGAAAAACTGAGCTACAATGTGCAACATTTTGTTGTTTGCAAAACTCTTACATTCCTGACTGAAAATTTAGTCGGAGGCTACTGGACAGGACAGAACAGGTGTGTGTGTGTGTGTGTGTGTGTGTGTGTGTGTGTGTGTGTGTGTGTGTGTGTGGGATAGTGAATGGGGAGTGAGCAGGAAGTCTCCTCTCATTAGAAGTGTGAGACGTTGTCACTCACTTGGACAGCTGCAGGGCTGTCACCTCTGTCACATGTGATATAGCTCGTCCCCTGCAGCTGCTGCGCTGTAGCTCCCAGACAAGAGCACAATATCATGGAGTAGCTGTTTTTGCATGCACTAGTAATCACACAGTGACAGCATTACTTTGCATTGCAGAAAAACTCAGCTGGTTTGGTCTTGATGCTTGTGCTCTTCTAATCCGTTGCTCTTGCTGTGTCTTGAATTAAATCCACTTAAATGTCTGTGTCACGTCCCATTAAGATAAAAATATGTACACAATGGTAGCATGTGGCATTGAAGAAACAGCCTCAAATATATCAGGCTGACCCAATGGTGAGTCGTTTGGAAAGGGGGCAGTTGCCTTTTATGGTGGACTCGTTTTGAATAAAGCGAGGAGAAACACCATTTAAAGGAGATTATTTTAAGGTATGATTGAATACCTTAACCTTTGGAACACAATAACATTTGGCATCTCTGAGATATTACCTTGTATGCCAGGTTGACCCACTGGTAGGTCAATCTTAAATAAATATAATAACCTGCAATATGTTTTCTCAGCCTCAAGAGGTATATCATACAATATGCATTTGTATGGTTTTTATTATTATTTCACTGCATCATCAAACACAATGGGAGCCAAGAATCTGACACTCACACACTCATATTTACATATTCTCCATTTACCTTGCTGTATATTTGCTGAAGTGATTTGTGTGCATGTGGCATTAGGCCTCCTCTTATCTAAAAGGGGTGCTTGCTTAGTGAACAGTCTCCATTTGTTTGCTTTAGTACTAATCAAAGCAGGGCTAAAGTGTCAGTTATCTTTACAGCCAGCCCACATGGTGCTTAACACCACAGGGGTAGTTCCTTTCCATCCCTTAGATGTCACGTGATGTTTCCAATTAACACTTCCTTCCGTTAATGACAGAATTCGCAATCTGACCCACCAATACATCCATCTAATCTTATGTACTGCATATCTAAATACATCGTTGATGCGATTTGTTATGCTTTGAAAAAGTACACGGCACTTCTCAATAATCTGTTGACACTGTTGTTGACATTGTTTTCCATTTTTAGAGTGAACATGAAGTAATTAATAAGTCCCAGAGTACTCCAGTAAGTGTTCAAGTGTTTGTGTACACAAGAGCAGAACAAGCAATGTAATATGTTTCAATTAATTTATTAATCCTTACATAAATATACAGTATATAAACATATTTCTATTTACAAATACATATTTAATAATAAATACATAAATTTACATATATGGCCCTTTGCACTGATTTCTTTGTACCGGAAATCTTGTGATCTTGTAGCTTGTAGCAATAATCCAATGCAGGCAATGTGAACAAGTCTCTTAATTATGAAATATCATCATTGTCCGTAGAAAGAGTGGGATAACTGTGGAATCCAGAGGTCCTCTGCTGAAACCTGCGTGAAGCTGTAGTCACCAATGGGATTCTGAAAACAGAAAAAAGGTGGGTTAGTTCTGTGTAACTTCCACTATATCAGCATCCCCCTCACTTCCTCACTACTTTACAAACACTCAGTAAGACTAGAGTGCCAACTCAGATAATGCTGAAAGTGAAAGACATCAGTGGATACTCAAAATGGAGCACAGAACAAGATTGAACACTGATGTATTTTGGGTATACAAGTAAATGCATGAAAATGAACCCACCTGGTGTGACAGAGAAGGGGTAAAGTGGTCGCTGGGGAGAGGAAAGTCAGGCTGAAGAGGAGAGACTGATTCAGTCATCAGAGAGTCTGTAGTGGGATGGAAGGAGCTCTGGAGGTTGTCCAGGGGATCTGCGAGGGGAGGGGAGCAGTTCATCATGCACCCTTGGGGCTCGTCCTTCCCACTGTGCTGCAGCAGGTCCGACAGGTGAGCGATGTAGCGGATGGTAAGGCGCAGGGTCTCGATTTTTGTGAGGGTCTGCCCGGCTGGGACCACGGAGGATGGAAGGTAGGTGCGGAGGTGATGCAGAGCTTTGGCCAGCCCCCTCATCCTCAGCTTCTCCCTTTCGCTGGCGCTCTGCCGCTTCTTCCCCGGGTACTTGGAACGGGACCTCCTCCCACTGTGGGTCCGCAGCGGCTGTGGGACAGCCGCCTCTGTCACCTGGGGAACGGCGCCGGGGAGGGTTGAGGAGTCCGTGGCAGCACACAGGAGGGGTGGGGGCGAGAAGCACCCGGAATCAACAGAGGAGGCTGGGGATAGGCTTCCACAGGTGCTGAAGTAACCAGGGTCCGAGCTCGGGCAGGCACTGTAGTAACCAGAGTCCGAATTTGGGCAGGCGCTGTAGTAACCGGCATCTGAGCCTGGGCAGGTTCCGTAGTACCCGGGGTCCGGGCTGGTGTAGGCGCTGCTGTAGCCAGAGTCGGAACCAGGACAGGCCTGCTCCAGCATGGCCTTGCAGTCCCATTGAGGCTGGGATCCCTGAAGCAGGAGCTGAGGGAAAGTGGATTCCATCGTGAGCAGTGGTGATTCTCCAAGTTTCTCTAAGGTTCTGTGTTAGCTGGCTGCTGTAGTGGAGACTGATGGAGGACTGGCCTGCTCCTCTGCCTTTATCCTGGATGGAGAGGTGTGATTTGGCACCTCATGGTGGGACTTCAAAGCTCCTGATGGGAGCTCACACCAGAGGTTTGGGGGGGGTGCCTGGGAACGGTCACAGCTCCAGACTCAGGTGCAAAGTGTCATCTACCATGGAGAGTAAAAAGAGTAAAACACCCAGACGGATACAGTGGGACAGATTAAAAAACACATGACTGTGAGGAAAATTTAAAAAATATTTTTCCTTATATGTACCTTCAAAGAAAAAATACTTCTTCAATACTTCAGTTATTAATGATACTTTTTTTTAATAATTATGTATTTCAATGTCTTATTCTTGACTATGATAACACGTTTCATTTTTTTAAATAAATGAATGTGAACACTTTCCTTGATTCTCCTCTCTTTTCATTATTGGGCTCAAAATGAATATATGGTAGCTGTCCACTCTTATACATGCCTTAAAATTAATTCCTGAGGGTTTCATTTCATATTTCAACCACTCAATGTTTGAATATTTGGTTTTGAAATTATCCAATGTTTTAACAACCTGGATAACCTGAACCCTGCGTTGTATAGATGTGGGTATAGAGTGACACGTCTGCACCTGAAGTGTGTCAGCTGTCATGTGTGAAGTATTCGCACCTCCGCAGTGTTTGGACAGGGGGCCCCAACACTGGTGCTAGCTTGGGAATTAGAGAGTTGAGTTGATGAAAAGGACTGGTGAGAGTAGATGTGGGGATCGTGTTACACTTTTCACCGGATGTTTATTACATTCAGTTTATCAGACTCAAAGTTGACTGAAGTTAAATAATTTTACGGTTAATGTAAGGTTTCCTGACAACATAAATGAAAGAAGCATAAATGATATCTTCATTCAAGATAACAGCATAAATATAGAACAAAGTGATACATATGCATGGCAGTTATTTTTTTTAAATATATTACTTCATTAATATTAATTCAAGACCTATGCTGAGTTGAGCTCCAGGAATTGAAGAACATTGATGCCTTTTTGAATAACTACATCCAAATACCCTCCCCTTTAATGAAAAGGTTTTCATCTTTAAATACTTATTTGCCCAAGATGAAGGTATTTTTGTGTATCTATAACAGGGGACTGATAGGATACCTTTGAACATTTAAATGGAGACTAATTAGCTTATTAGACTGATTGACAAACTAATTAGCAGGTATGTTTCAGTCACTAACACAGCTTCACACATAGGGCTTAATGAGTTTAATGAGTTGAGCCTCTGATATCAGTTCGAACCCTCCTGGTGATATAGAATGTGTGTGCATTATCATACACACCATCATGAGAAATGAAAATGTGTTTTATGTGTTGTTTTTTTCCTGTGATATTCGATGGCACCCTTGCTGTTCTCAGGGATGAGACTGTCAGTTGTGATGTTTTGGTTTTGTGGAACGGGTCAGAGGGTGAAGTTCCCACAGAAGAGGGTGTGATATTTTACCCCTGTGTTTAGCGTAGCTGTGATCGTGGGACCTTGGGCTACTCAGAGCCCCTCAGCCGTGACACTCTGACCTGAGACTGGAACCTCTGTTCGCCTGGGCTGCACCATGGTTCTACTCTCTCTGCCTTCATCTCTCTCTCTCTCTGTCACACACACACACACACGGACATACTGAAACCAACGCACACATGCCCATGCACACATAGATGCACACCACAGACACGAACCAATCAGTTTACTCCTCCTTTCATGTTAAGGTCTAACTTTATGACATCCTCAACACAGGGGATATGGACGTGTAAAAATGATTTTGCCCTACATTATCCTATTATATTTTTACAACATCATTGTGCCATCTGGGTTCCAAAACATCGCTCAGGCCAAAATTGCTCGACAGTTCAGCATGAAAGCTGACAAAGCAGGAGAGTGCAGGAAGAAATAAATATACATAACATTCTGCAAATATGAAAGTGGTCTGTCATGAGGTAAATATGGTATCTTCAGACTAAACAATTAAAAAACAGAATCATCTTATAAAAACACGAGTGATCAGTTGATAGTTGAGTTAAATATTTTGGAAGGGTTAAATATGAATTATGAATACTTTGAGGTAAATTAATCAACCCAAGTCAAAATTGAGCATAACTGATGTGACCAAAATCTGAACATAAGAGGGTTAAAGGAAGAGCAATTTTTACTGAGGATGTTCACTCTCAGCACTCTCATTACAGGAGAAGTTTACTTTGGAAATGGTTCCAACAAAATAAAAAAACCACAATCTGTTTCCTCTGAAGTGTATGAAGTTTATAACCTCTATAGTTTATTAAATTTTTTCTTTTAGAATTGTGAATTTGGGGGACATCATGCTTTATTTACATGCTGTATTATGTATTGTGTATTATGTATGAATGAAAATGTCAGATGGCAACAATTGTAGGGCACTAAACAACCAGAAGCTTTTAAAGGTTTTTTTGTTCATTTTAAATGTTTACTTATGATATACTGCATATAGTTGAAATCTAAAGTGTGTGTGAATGGTATGGATCTTGTACCTACAGCTAGTTCACATAGTTTAATTTGTCATAAATCTGCCATTTGAGTCACTCAGTTCCTCTCTGAAATGCTAAATGGACTTGTAGGTTCTTCACACAAATCTGTGAGTTTTTTTTCTCTGTATATTCAACACTCTCCTGGCATATGTAAGACAGCTGACCTGGTTTGCACCTTTCTGTCATTATTAGAGTCAGAACAGAAAAGGTCTTGTCTGGGCAGGGGTTAGGTGTGCTTAGCTTCTGTTTGCGTCTTCATCAAATGCTAATTAGCAAGTGACTGTGACCTCCATTACAGTTGACAATTCCTTTTAAGTGAAACATTTATTTCTCATGAGCATGTCAATGTCTGAAACCTGATATTCCCCTGGCATATTCTGACTGCATGTTTTGTCTGACAATTCATTGCAGCGCTCTCCTCTAACAGATAAAGCGATTCCATTGTTTTCTATGATTAAGCTTCAGAATTATCCTGTATATATTCATATTTATCCCTTAACATAATACAGGATTTTTGACTGTAACTGGTTGATTGGCGGATCTACAGCATACATCAACTACATAATTATATGTATAAATATACGTCAGATTCACTATTTCTCCCAAACCTTTTTCAACTGGTCACAAGAGTACTAACTGTTTTTCAGTGCATCCCTTTAGCCAAATAGCTTTGTAACCCTTTCCAGAATGGTTGGCATGGAAATATTTCTTTTCCATATGTCTTCATGAATTTCTATATATTGTAGTATGATGTGCTCCTATGAGCTTGTGGGCTGACAACTTCACCCTCATTCTAAATACAGATTTTACAGTATATTGGACAAGCCTGTGCGACCTCAGGTGCTGTAGTTGTCAGGGTGGCCGAGTGGTCTAAGGCACCAGACTCAAGGACTACAGTCCTTTCTGTAACTTTGCCATTCTGGTCTCCGACTGGAGGCATGGATGAGAATCCCACTTATGACATTACATTTGGCTATACTAGTGATATTTGTTGTTTGTATCTTAAATTGGACTTGCACGGCTAACCTGCACAGTTGCTAAGTTGCTTGATGTTGTGTAATCACTTGCTGGATAGGAAATGTAGTTAGCTAATATTAATATAAAATGCACTTAATATTCTCCCGCTTTTAAGTCACTCTGGATAAGAGCATCTGCTAAATTATTCTTATGTAATGTAAAGTAAAGTAAGAAGTTTGCCAAAGTTTTCAATCAACAGATGCCATGTTACCCTTTTAAACTAACAGAGTTTTCTAAGGAGTGAATAAACTTTTCACATATGGATAATGCACATCTGAGAACCTTATACACCAAACAACTGAAAGAAGCACCAATCTTTGAAACCATGAAACAATCTGACTACCTTCAATGTGAAAAACCAGCAAAATGTAGAAAAAATATGGGGCAAAAATCTTATGGTACTGTGTTAATATGAAAAGGAGCACCAGGAGGGTCAGAGGTTGGTTCTGTACAGCTGGTATAGTCAATAATTAGCTTGTATTCCTGTTCAGAAAACATTGAAATGGGTAAATATACAGATTATACTGTATATTTTGTGTCTTTAATGCAGTAATCCTTGCTGGTTTACTAAAAGTAACCATGAGTGGGGTCCTGCAGCAGATGGTAGGGTGTGAAACACTTCACTTCACTCAGGGGTTTATCAACAAGACCCTATTTCCTCTTTCTGGGTTTAGTAAGACTGAAGTTCTGCGTGGGACATGGATAATACTGAATACCCTGAGATCAGCAGCAGTTAATAATAGAATAATAATTGGGTCAAAGTCATGAGAATGCCATGAAAATAAAGAGCTGCTGAAGCCTATCTCATGAAGTTTAGAGGTATTGAAAACCTTGTGAAAGCTCTGGATATTTATAATTTGTTAATTTGTACACCAGACATAGGAATTAGAGTGATTATTAATACATACTTTTACTTAGTCTGCTTCTGTAAAAGAGTTCTCTAAATTTCTTCTGTTAGAATTTGAGTTGCATGGCTTTCATCTTTTTAAAGAATGCCAATCTTTAATTAGCAATGCTAATGCATTGATAAAGAATGGCATCATTGACATTGACATTTAAAAGACTTTTTTGAATCTGACAGATTTGGTAAATGTTAAATGCTAAAACTCATGTAATGAGTCCCTTATTTTTTGAGAAAGGAATGTATCAGACAGATCAATAGAAAACAAATTTGCTCAGTTTACCTCTTATCATGATGATTCTAAAGCTCAACCTCTCATCTCTGAATTAGTAAGTGGATGCTAAGCTCCATTATCAGATGGAAGTAAATTAGGTGTCATTAGAATGCAAATAAGAACGTGTCCTTATTTTCTCAGTGGTACTGCCAGCAGAGGGCGCTGTTTTGTTCCAATGTTGCTGACGTTCAGAAAAACACAAAAAAATACACCATTCTTTACGACGGTGATCACAAGGGGTGGGGCTTGCATAGCTCTCTCTGCTTTTCTGTGAGCTCCGACTCACTCTTTTTTGATCATTTTAGTGCTGGTGAATTTTATATAAGAATATTACACATTAATCTAAATGTCTGTAAATGTGGTGACAACTGAAGGGTCTTTACTTGCCCTAAAGCAACTATGTGTAAATTTTGTCACTTAACTTCATGGTCATTTTGGGAAATAATGAGATTTTGTTTCTGTCAAATTGGTATTTAAGTTAGTAATTATAAACTGTCTTTACAGTACATATTACAGTATATACAGCTGGATGAATATAACAGATAATCAGAAGTTTTTACTGTGAAATGAGTTTGCATGTCTTCATCAGAACTAAGATGTGTAACATTCACCTTGACTCTTTGATATATACTGATGGGTGTTCATATTGTAAGTTGTAAAATGTAATTCAGGTCAGTAATAAACACAAAAATCCAGATTAATAGAGAATGTTTTAGTATAAATAGTACTCATATATTTTTCAGTATTTACATCATACATATCAGCATAAAAATATATTATTTTGAATTTAAATAAATTAGTTGCGTCACAATGCAGAGTTGTAGTAACATAAATACACTGTACAGATGGAAGACTTTGATCAGGTAAAGCAAGGGAATTTCTTCTCATGCTGGGGAAATCCTCTTGTCTCAAACCCAGAATCCCTGGGGAACAATCTGACTGCAGTTGTCTTTGCTGTACGTCTGTAAAGAGGGGGAGAAAAGAGATCACATTTTTAGAACACTGCTTACTGTTTAATAACTTTCTCACAACTTAAAATCTAACGCATTTTAAATTCTGATTTTAAAGTCTGAGATTTCAATTTTTAAGCACTGCTTTCTCTTGTATTTGACTAGATTAAATAATGTTCCCTCATAATAGTTTGTTCATTGATTATATAAAATGAGGGAAATTTTGTTTTTGACTGCATTGGATTTCTAATTAAGGGGAACTGAACCCAAATCATTCAATGTAATCATATTCAATCTGTTACAATCCCAGCACGTTGAATATAAACTGTTCTGATTGACTTCAGTTGATTTCATACCTGTTCTTATAAAAACTAAAAAATGGAATTATTTTGATACATACCTGATGGGACTGTGTCATTTCCACACATGATGGCGATTGAAGCAAAGAGTCCAAGCTGGAGTTGAGGAGCTCGTCTTGGAAGGACACCTCAGTTTTTGTGAATTGCCCATGGTTTGCTGCGAGGTTCTGTGAAGGGCTTGTGGGTACTAGTGAGCCCTGGTACCACTCTGTGTTTGGCCCCTGCCCCTGCCCAAATCCCCAGAGACCAGGCATGGAGCCGTACTGGCCGAATCCTGAGGTGTCCCCATTCCCATATTGGTCCCCAGAGGTCTTGAGTTCCTTCCTGCAGGACAGGGCCTGCTCACTAAGCCCCAGCTGGTCCGACAGGTGAGCGATGTAGCGGATGGTAAGGCGCAGGGTCTCGATTTTGGTGAGGGTCTGTCCGGCGGGGGCGACGGAGGGCGGGAGGTAGGTGCGGAGGTGGTGCAATGCCTTGGTCAGGTCTCTCATCCTCAGCTTCTCCTTCTCACTGGCGTTCTGCCGCTGCTTGCTGGGGTTCTTCACCCTGCGCCCCCTTGTCTTACCCCCACCGGAATGGGTGGACTCCTTCCCAAGGGAGGAGAGCCAGAGGCCTGGGAAGCGGCTCCCGAAGAGGCCATGGTCCGAGACTCTGGCCCAGGAGCCCAGGTTTGGAGGGAGGGGGACAGGCTGAGATCCATGGAGTAGCCTGGGGAGGGGGTGTCTGGCGAGGACAGGCTGTAGAATTCAGAGTCAGAGCTGTGGTGGTTCCAATGTTGCTGTGTGCTGCTGTAGCTCAGAAAGGGAGAGGAGATGTCCATACTGTCTGTCTCTGGAGAGATGCAAGTTGTGCTGCATGGTTTGGGATGGGCCCTGTTTTTATCCAGGACAGGGAGGTGTGAAGTGACACCTCTGCAGGCTCTCCCAGGCCCTGGGTGGGATAGGGAGGGGTGCACTCCACTGCCCCTCTGCCTGGGAAAGTGGCTGCCCCCAAAAAAAATGAAGTGTGATTTTTTACCCCTTCCAAAAAACAACATTTTTCTCCAACTTATTTTGTTTTTAACTTATTCTGCTTCTGCAGTAATCTGTTCTGCAGCAGAGTTCCATCCAAGGTCAGAGCTGCATTTACTGTTCTCCCTATCAGATTTGGTATTTGCTTTAGCTGCATCTGTATAAAACATTTAAAAGAAGAAATTTATTAAAATGAGTACAGTTGTTACCTTGTTGTGAAAGCTGATATGATCATTGTATTTTTGAAGAGAAATAAATGTAAATATATAGGCAATATATAACTTGTATAAATATATTATTTTTGTTTCCTCATATCAAATTTCTTGGAAAAATGAAATGCAGATATAAATTCTCATATATCAAGACTGTCAAAAGTGGTGTAGATTTTGTCAAAAATAAATGACATTACTTTCAAAATACATCTGTATGATTGTGCATGCAGCAAATCATTTAAGAAGATATTGTCCATGTTGAGATTTTTTCACCAAAATTCTTTGCAAGGCCTTTATCTACACACAATACAATGAAACAGAACTTGCATGTTAACTCCATGAGATATTAAAAATGTTAGCTAAAATAGATCAGTACACTCTTACAAATCCATATAAAATGTCTAAAATATATAAAATGAATTACATAAATAGAACTGTACTTTTTAATTAAATAGGAATCAAAATGTATACTATATTCTACCAAGAGAAAGCAATAGAAAATTATGGTATTATGGAAAATATATCATCATCATCATCATCAGCTGTCATATTATTTTTCATGAATTTATTACTGTAGTAATTGGAATTAATATTATTTGGCTCATTGAACTGCTAGTAAAACTGGAAGTGTTGGTAGCAAAAAATAATAAAATAATACAAAATATAAAATAACTAAGCTAAAATGCTAGCCTTAAATGTTATTACTTCAGTGTCTTAACTTGTTAAGGTTTAAGTCAGCAGTAAGCAGCTGCCAATGGACAGTAGTTCTAGCTTGGAGGTTGTTTCTATGGAAACTGCTGCAGTGGGGTTCTCTGAGTGATGGACGGAACTGTGCTACTCTCTCACAGCGGAAGTGTGAAATGTCACCTCTTATGACCTCTAGGGAGAGATGGAGCTGCTGTGGCCTGGTGACCCCTTCAGCTGGAACCAATAATGGAATTTCACACCACAGGTGTGACCAGGATAACAGATCTTATAGGGAAAACAGATCTATACCGTGAGGGAAAATTTTGATTACTAAACCCAGATCCCAAGTTTAGTTTATCTGTGGTAATTGACTTGAACTGAATTAGTTGCCTGGCAGAAAATTTTAATTAATGCATCTTAATGATTCATAAGTCACAAAATGACCTTTGAGAGATTGCATAAAAAGAACCATCTACCTTGACCTATAAGTTAAAAAAAAAAGAGTATAATCTAATTGTTTCCTTATCTGTGTATGTAAATTCCCACAAACATATATTTGTTCAATGTGCCTTCATTCAAAATCTGTTTGGGAATAGAAACACAACTTTGTCAAGAGCTTGTTCTGCTAAGCTGATGACTCTGTTCTTCAATTTTGAACTTCACCAGCTGATTCCAGTTTCTCCCATGGGAGTGACATGAGAAAATTGGTTAAGCAGATTCCCCATAATTTGGGAGATGTATGGCTGTACCCCAGCCAGCCATTGGAGAAAGTTTCACACTTCTGCTCTGTTTGTTTGTACGAGCTCCTGTACGTGTCAACTTGCGAACTCTTTGGAGGTTGATTTTCCCAGGGGTCACTGCTGCGGACACTCTGACCCCAGCCAGGCATGGGTCAAGATGGCCACCCATCTTCAAGCTTCAGCTCAAGAATGAGAAAATTATACACATTTTCAAAGTGTCTTCAAAATGAAAAGAACAGAAAAAAATGTTTCAAGTTTCTCATAGTGTGTCACAGCATTTGTTTATATGCGCTTTTTCTTGAAATAAAATACAATGGTCCTGTCTGCAATGGGTGTAAAAATGTTCTCTTGTACCTTGGATGACCCTCAGTAATCTTGGGTTCACTCAGTCTATGGGAAGTGTGAATCACTGAAATCTTCACAGGTAAAATATGATGGATAATGAGGGCATGGAATTGGGCCATCACATTGTTTTCAAATCAAATTGTATAAAGGAAAAAGGATGCTGATCCCAAAGAGGATTTGGCAGTTTAATAGTTAAACAGGAATGAGTCTAGGAAATAATTAATGTTCTTGTATTCTATCTTTAGCCTTCAAACCATCTTTAAAGAACACACACTAGCATAGGTCCACCAGCAATCAAGATCTTGACACAGGCAGAGGGTGGAATCTTGATTGATTGATTGGTTTTTGCTTTTGCAAAATGATCTGAAATTTAGATGAATAAGAATTATATCAATTATTAATGAGTTAATTATTAGTATTTTCCCAACAATCACATTACAAAACCATTGTTCAGTTTATGCTTTGTTCACTGTATTTTCTCACCCTCATTCAGAATCACTGATTGATCCCTCTGAAATTATTGGTTAGTAGTAGTGTATGCAGATGTTGGACTTTCCAGACTCCCTGATTGGCTATCTCACAGCCAATGAACATGAGCCTGGCTTGTGCTGCACAGCTAGTGAGTTCATCCTGCTCCTCCTTCATTGTGAGTTATCCTAGCAGCTGCTGGTCTGTGGGAATTCAGGTGAGGTTTTCAGACTGCTATGTTTTTCACCCAAAGTGTGAAACAAAACAAGCTGGCTGGAGCAGTGGCCAAAGCTGAGACCGCATTCCCGTCAGCTTATAAATTAAGAGTAATTGTACAAGCTACTGTGTGTGTGTGTGTGTGCACATGCTTGCATGTCTCTGTTTTATATATTATACAATTCTATTATACCATATAATAATAGATATTGTGTCAATCAAAGGATGCATTGCTCTGCAGATGTGAATTACTTGACTAGATATCTGTTATATGAGTTTTGACAAGTTTTATCTTCATTTATGTTCGACCCTCAGCAAACAAAATGATGCTGTGGGTATACATTTGTTGTGTGCACAATACCTACAATCAAATTGCCCTGAACCACCTTGATTAATTTTAGGTAATATGAATAGTTGTAAACTCAAATAGCAAACAACATACCATCAATGTATAGTGTGTGCTACAAGAGAAATTAAAACATACAAATCTATCAAAAAATTTCAGCTAGGCACAGCAGATTGTATACAAATTTGTGAGAAAAGATATATCCATATCCTCACCTAAATATGTACATAAAGGCGGATAAGAGACAAGCAAATGAACATATTATATTTCTAAGGTAAAACTGTATTCATTAATTTTACTACCAACCAATTTTCAAAATAATAATTTTTATCCAACATCCTAGATTTTGCACACTCTACTGGACTGGCACCACTGGTCAAGGTATTAGGTTTTTTCACATGTCTGTTTGAATAAACAAAACCAGCCACTAGTGTCACTCCATCACACTTGTGTGTTGCCTTGTTTTGACAAGTGTCACTGTGACCCCTTCCCTCCCCCCTGCCACACCCCACTGAATGTCTTAAGTCTGAATCAGACTATCCCAACCAAATGAAAAACTTTAACCCATCCATTTCAAAATAAATGTTAGAAATGCATATTCTCATTCCACTGTTGAGACAAAATTGACCATTTGAATTGACTCATGATAATACCCTAAAAAGATTTGAATCACAGATATAGATGAAGTAATGAACAGTAAGAACCCGAATGGCTTAATATTTATTAATTTTTTATTTTTTATTTTTGTACCATCACAAAACAAACCAAGAAAATAAAAACCATGAGAACTCATGAAATTCTGAGAATGTGTATCCAGGTCCTTGATAGTCAGACATATTTTTATTTTAAATCAAAATATAAAAACAAAAAACATTATGGCTTTTCATACACGATAACGTAGACACAAACAACGTAAATTTAGACCAGCACATTTAAGACCTGTTGATTGGTCCTGTGTTTGCAGCTTAACCATATGATTCAGAGAGCTCGGTGTGTTTGTTCTGGTGTCTGATACACATGCTGTCTCTCAGAACTTCTGCACTCAGATAAGGCTAAATTCCTGTGGCTCCTTCCACAGGTTTTACTACAGTGTTCATGGAGAAGCATATATGATAGCAATATCAAACAACTAGCAATGAATGTTGAAACCTTAGTAATTCAGGTAATATGACAACGTAATGTTTATTGTGAGTGAAATTCCTAGTCAAACAAAACAATTCCTCAAGACTTAGCCTTACATCTCAAAAGAAGTTTTTCCATAGTTTTAAATTCCAGTGTAATATTTCTACAGTCTATGCTCCTTTAGGACAAGTAGCAGTGTACATGTGTTAATTATATTTTAATGTCGAGTATCTTTACATTGATACAACCATGGATTTTAAAGTACCTGTTAGATAGTTGATATGCTATGAAAAACTGGCATTGTACACTATGAGTTTGATACTGAGATATAGGTGAGTTACAAGCAGTATTTTTTTGATTGACCATAGACTTACTCCAGATTGTCTGGCAAATTGCTGTTCATTAGAAACTATGTATGAATGCATCTCTAACTTAAATGACCTGACATTAGAATTGGCAAGGACAGTTCTTTTCAAACGCATGTCCAATGTGTTTATTTACAGTAAGATGAACAATAAATACCATTCAGACAATGTTTTTATTATTTTAAATAACAGACATTTAAAAGGACATATAAACATTATTTAGGTATAACATACATGCATCTCCATAACCAGTATGTACTAAATGATAAATATGTGTGTGCTCCCCAGTATTAAGTAAATATTAGCCACTCTCTTTTCAAAAGCAGTGAAAGGCTGTTAGGAACTCAAAATGTCCTTCTGGAAATTTCTCTTAATTTTCCTCTTAAAGTTTTTGTTTGTTTTTGTTAATGAGTGTCTGGACACATGGGTGATGGTACTGCATCACTAGGAAAGCAAGAGAAGAAAGATTGGCTCTGTTGCTTGAGTGAGGTTTCAATGACTACATTAAATTGCAGGCTCTACTACACAGTAACAGGTGTGTTAAACGGAGAACTCCAAGTCTCACAATCCACGTAAAGAAAGCTGTGCAAACCGACAACTACAAGCACACGGAAAATATTTAGAACACCCACAGACGCAGCCATTATCAGCACGGCAAGTCACAAATTCTCTGTCTTACGAGGGAAGTCAAAAACAAGCTCAATGAATGCAAAATAAAGACATGACCATGACCAGGAGTGTACAGACAGTAAACATGAAAAAAACATACCTGGCTTTAGCAATATGGCTTGAGTCCTGGCCAATCAACTATGACAGACAAAACAAAAATCACTGAGAGTCATATTTTCAACAGCAAAAGGGAACAATGGAGTAAGTAATGCATAAATAGACATCAGATAAAGGTGGCTCTTTTCCAATTCACCTGTGAAAATATTGCTGAACTGCAATGAGGATAAATGGGAGCCGCGGCTGAATTCTCAAAATTCATGTTATTGTAATTGCACAATGATTTTTTCCAAGAAAGAATGAGGCCTGCATCTGCTAGCATGTTCAGAGAATGCATGCTAGCATTTGCTGGAGAATGTTGAGGAGTAATCCATGGCTCAAAAGCAGTGAAATACTTAGAAATATAAACTGCATTTAGAAACAAAAATAAACATTCTGTCACTGCCTGTTAATTTTTTTTTGTGAAGCTCTGTTGGGTGTTGGTTAGGAAATATACATCTTGTGAGTGCAAAACTTACCATCAGAGGCAATCCCAAGCGTAAATACATGGGCTATTTGCTAGCTTCTGTCACTATACCTTGTGTCCCTATCGCACATAAATAGAAGAGGATCAACGCACTATCTGGGTAGGTAATTTTTGATTATGTCCAGCCAACCTTTTATCTAGATATATTGCCAAATGTGGTCAAGAGTTGAATAAATTTATTTGAAATTTGCCGAAGTGCTTGGGATACCATCCTGCAGCTCGAGCATCAGAACAGTTTTACATTTTTGTCTTCCTTGGTAGACATCTCATAAAAGCTGTCAGTGCTCAAAAAAGTGCAGAACATTGACTGATAAGACATTTTACACAACTCACAAGTCATTGCACAATTGCTACAATCTGAATTTTGAGAATTTGGTGTTCCCCTTTGATGTGGCAACTCTAAACTATAGGATTGAACTTTCACATGGCAGGAGAAGCTTGAAAACACAACAGCAAAAGAAACTTAATTTTTGAAAAGAGGGTGACAGATCATTGAGGTGTACAGGGAAAAAAACAATTGCTAAAGTTTAAATACATACTTTTTTCATCAACCATGAAATGGCACTGGCGAAAGACAGTTTCACAACCAGTTGCCAGTTCTCTCAGGGTGGATAAGATCCGAACAGCAGTAAACAACAATGGCCTGTAGTTAAATAGGTATCTCCTTTTCCCATAAACCGAATTCGTGCAGCTAACATTTCCTTGAGAGTAATACTCTTCCTGCCAACGACTCTGCACATAAACGATAAACAAAAAAACACTATCTCTGTCCTGTTGGGACCTTTGAATTGGAATGTATTTGTTTTTATCCATAACCTTCTTGCATTTCAACAACTTATAGCACACAAATACACAAACATGCCCAGTGATGAACAATCACAGGAGAGGAAATGTAGCAAGAACGAGGAATATGGGTGGCTGATGGATTCAAGGCTAATTTGTAATTCAAAACTGGTAAAGCTGGGTAAAACTGGGACATCTGTGGTGGTAAAATTGAGCCCCGTCGCCATTTGTCTCATACTCGTCAGTCTTTTTCCTGGGATTCTGCCCCCTGGTGGCTGTGCGTGGCCTTGACGCTTTGACCTGCACTTGGCCTTTCAGAGGAGGAGTTTCTCTCTGGTGTCAGGCAGCTTGAGGGCGAGCAGACCCCCGCCCAGCAGTGCTGCGAAGGACAGTAGGATGGGGACGACCTTGGTGATACCGACGAAAGAGGCGAAGATCGAGCTGCCCAGGATAGCGGCCAGCTTACACAGAGCATTCAGCATTCCAAATGCTGTGGTTCTGTGGTGAGGAGGAGGGAGGAGGTGATGTTAGCCACCCTAGGATATTAGCCTAGCAAGTTAACACAAAAATTTGAATCATGTACCAATCCGTTTTTTTGTCTTTGGAAGTCCATTATTAGTACTTAGTTTTAGAGTTTCTTTTAAAAATGCCCTGAAACCAAGCAATATAATATTCAGATGACTATAATATTTAGTCATCTGACTACAGTAATTATATTGCAGAATACAGCCTGTAATTGTGCTTTATATGTTGCAGTATTATGCATTTATTTCAGCGAAATCATAGATCTCTATAACAATGGATTTAAAATTGTATTACTGAACAGAAAAAGATACCAGTATCTGGCAGAGTAACCAGAATCTGCTGTATGTTTGGATGACCAGCTGCCTTACCTTTTGGATGTGGGGTACAGCTCCACGGTGATGACCTCAATGCCGTTCCAGGCTGCTACGCTAGCCCCGCAGAAGAGGCACTGCCAGGCAATGATGGCCGCCTGACTGAAACTGAGGAACAGGAAGAAGGTGCAGCCCGCAGAAACGAGCATGGAGCCACCTGCAGGGACAGAAGGAGGGGAAGACTGAACCTAAATCTGTCACGGTGTACCACTGCAATTACAGATGTGACAATTACTGTGTGTTCATTTTAATCAAATGCGATAAATAAATAAACAAAACACCCCCCCAACCTTATTAATCCTCCTCAGTAACCTCCTAGACGGCTCAAGAGTTGCCCCCATTTTGCCTTCCCCCCAAATCTGGAGCATATTTATAGTTCTGCGTAATGTGCAACATCATCAGTTCAGTGAGCATCCTCTGAAATACATATGGCCAGCTGCTGCCTCTTTCTGTTCTGTGAACAATCAGCTGAGCTTTGCAGCCACAACATGAGAGGACTACACACCTTCAAAGGGCAGATTACACTCAGCCCAAGGTCAAGAGGAAATACTAGAGAGCACTGAGGTGGGCAATAAACAACCAAACGAAATCGAACACTCCCTCTGTGACTCCTACGCAAGACTCCCAGCCAGAGTTGGCACTCGACTGGGATTCACTTACTAACTTTGGGAACAGCCCAGCACTAAGAACAAGAGGCTCAGCTGGACAAGTGAGTCAACCATCATTAACATTGCCTTTCCTATGGAGGCCAAAACGTGGGGCTTGCATTGCGCCTCTGTCCTGTCTCCTTGGGAACAGGATGAAGCGTGATGCCTTCTCGACTGTCATCAGTTTCACTCACCAATCATTTTCACCCTGCCAATCTTGTCCATGAAGAGGGCGGATATAATGTTGCCAGGCAACACAGCCAAACTGCCCAGGAAGCTGACCAGGTATATAAGGACATCGTTCTCCTCTTGGTAATCCAGGTGACAGCCCTTCTTAGGATGCATGAAGGTGACGTTCTCCAGCTTACAGTCAATGAACTTGTCTTCCCACAGATCTGTTCAATCGGGAAAAAAATCTATTGTTTGATCAACTGGTCAATTGATCAACCAAGCAATCATCAAAGCAACCAATTTGTTTTTGATTTGATGTAACGGCAGCTAGGTTGTCCTTCTTGGCAGTTAAAATTCTCAGATTTATTAAAATACAGGAAGGTGATGAAACTCAGTGAGTTCTCTCCAGTTGCACAGAATGTCTGAAATGCTGAATGTTTTCACAAATTTCCCTTTGGTGTATCCTACCTGTGTTGTAGAATATTGTAGATCTTATTGTACAGTTCTCAAAGAAGGTTTCAGTAGACTTGATGTCCTCGAAGTAACAATCCTCAAACAGTGAATCCTCAAATTTGACAGACTTCATCTCAATGTTGAGGAACCTAGCAGATAAAAAGAACAATTCCCTCCTGTTTCAACTGTTTAACCAACAAGTGAGTGAATTATCCATTCAAAACGGAATTGCAAAATGTTTATTAATGGTTCTATACTTAAAAAGACTGTATTGTCAAGTCACCTGAACCAGCTGTAGAAAAATATTCTCTGAAAAAACTATCTTGTTTTGTCAACATCTGTCTATCCATGGTAAATGTAATAATACATATATTAGCTGGTATTTTACAAGACAAACCAATGATTCTATCCTCTGTGCTGAAGTAATCCATGTTTTGTTCTGTTGATAATGAAAACCCAAACAGCCTCTCAGTGGAGAGGATTTCCATGGCAGTTTTGATGTACCTGTCATTGATGTATGCACCGTCTTTGTGAATCTGGTTCTCCAGGGAGAAGTTGAAGGTGAAGTGCTCCACTTTCTCCCGGTGGAAGACCTTAACCTTGGACTCGTACTCCTCATACTGCAGGTGCTTGATCATATCAGGGAACCATACAGACAGTCCATAGTAACTGCAAAAACAAAGTGTTTACTTTGGTTATCACACAATTGGCTTCTCTTCATGGGCCATAGTGCCTTGTTGTGAGCATGTTGATCGTAGTCTGTGCTATGTGGCCTAAATAAAAGACTAAAAATTTTGCCATACCAATAAAGCACTTTGAATTTGAAATGTGAATTTAAGCTCTTTACCTGAAGGCCATAGTGAACCATATAATGGCCATGAATAAACTGCTCAGTCTCAGTTCTCGCGATGCAAGGGAAATGATATTTTGCAGCACCTGTAGGAGAGATTAAATCACAATGACGTAATATGCACATGACTGATGCTGATTATGTAGTTTGTTTGTTTTAATTTTTTTGATTGCATTTGTAACTATGCTAAGGTGCCTCAAGGCCTACCTGCTTGGATAAAGTTGCAGATCGCACCATCCATCGCTGGAAGGCTGTTCCTGTTGAACTCTGGATCTCTATAAACTCATCTTCCTGCTTGGGTGTCTTTATTTGGGAGACCTATGTGAAATAAATATTTAACAATGCTAATGAGAGGTCTTTCTGTAGAAAAAATCATGGTCTTTTGCAAGGAATCTCCATTCTTTACACCCTCTTTGACAGTTCTTTACAAATATTTTGTAGCTTACTTTGTTTTAACATCCTAGCTTACGATTTTATTTTGGAATGTTTTGATAAAAATCAAAAAAATATGTTAACATGAAAGTACTGAATAGCTAGCTCATCAGAGCTATAAAGATCAGAGATGTATAAACGTGTTGGATTTTACCTGAGGTTTCAAATAGAACTACCCAAGATTTCTAATAGAATAGTTCCAATAGCCTAACTGGCTTTAACTTGGCCCACTGGTTTGAGAACTCAGGAGTGAGCTGAGTCCCTGTGGTCAGTAAAGTCACTGAAGGGGGATGAGTCCCTGTGGTGAGGTGAGTCCCTGTAGTGAGGTAAGTCCTTGAGGGGGGATGAGTCTCTGTAGTGAGGTAAGTCCATCTGAGCTTTACTCACTGTGAACACTCTCTCTGGCTCTCCCTTTGCCCTCCAATTGGTGTCATGAACTTGCTTCAGGATCATCCAGGCCTCATCATGTTTGGCATTCTAACAAAGATTCAGAAAGAGTGACTGATAAACTAAACATGTCACAGTTTTGAGCCACAAGCCATTTGCACAAAATTAATATGATCATATGTACAGTATTTATTCTGGTATTCCCCTTTAACCCCCTCAAAACTTTGTTCCTTGGTGCCAAAAAGGAAAGCAGCGACTAGGCCAGGCCTGAAGCAGTACTGAATAGTCTGTAGACTTGTAGACAAGGTGTAGTAGGGCTGGATATCCTTTTGTCCACAATGTATGTTGTTATGTTCCTCTTGCATCAACCATACTTTTACAGTAATCAAGGAGGATGATGTTAATAACCCTACTATTGTTGAAATATCTGTCAACATTTCACCCAGGTATACTTCATGTGATTTAATCACATTCTGCATCTTGTTTAAACAAATATACAAAGGTGTAGACTTGGAACTCTCACCTCCAGGAGGAAGCGAGGGCTCTCAGGCATAAACATCAGCCCCACTAGGGCAGCGATGGCGGGCAGGGCACACACCAGCACAAACACACGCCAGCTGTGGAACTGGAACTCAGTGCCCATGCTGAAGCCCCATCCTGAAACGTAGCATGCAACATGCAACAAGACATGAGAACCCTTGTCTGAGTGCCCCTTTGTGTCCTGTGTGAGCATCAGGGCCTCAGGCCTGTACCTTTGTAATAATCATCTAAGGATTGATTAAGTTATGGTTCGGATAAGAACCGTAGTGAAAACAACAGACCTCCGGTACTGATGGGCGCTGCCACGACTTGGACAGCTAAGTGATAATCCTTTTATTTCCAATTATCTGGTTGGATGAGAACGAAATTGAAATGTTTTTGTGAAACTGCATTCTTTAGCGAGTGAGTCTCTACATAAGAATCTGACCCATTGAATTTTGAGTTGTCATATACACCTAAAGAGAGTTTTGGATTTGGGGAAAAACATAACATTTTTTAGTTCTTACCATTGGTGGACACATTTGAATGTAACATGCAACGCCATTGGTCCATAAAGGTGAATGACAGAAAGAAAGCAAATGGTAATACTGATAAAAATTAATTTTATTTCTGTAGAAGAAACTAAAATAAACTTTTTGAACTCACAGCTGAAGTACAAAAACAAGCAAGTGTAGGTACTCGTGTTTCTCAGAGAAAGACTGTATTATCCAAAGGAAAAAATTATAACTACTAAATCATGAAATTAGTTTCACTCACAATCTTAATGTGAAATCCACTATGGCATCGCAATGAGCTAGGCCAAGCACCAAACAGATTTCGATTAGTTCCCCACATATAATTCTCGTGAAATTCAGCAGAACAATTGCTCGGACAGTAAGACCAAAGATGAGAACAAAAGATGCGTGGATTAAACTTTTTTTCTGTGAAAATTTGGCAAAAATTGTTTTGACCAATGAGAGGCTAGTATTTTCTGGATCTTATTGCGCATGTGGTGCCACAGGATTCTTATCTGAACTGTCACTTATATCAAATCCTACAAAATGGATAAGTACCTTGAACACTTCTAACAATATAAATGACAGTATTTACTGAATTGGTGAGAGTGGTGGTTTAATAATTCAGATGAACACTCAACTGATTTCATGGATGACCGATGATTTTATGGGGGCAGGAAACAACATGATAGATTTTTATCTAGTATAGAGAAGGAGACATTGATACACCATGAAATTATCATTTAAACCGTGTAAATAGCTGCAAGCAGGTTGCAACCTAAATGGGGTGACTGGTGTGAAGGCACAGTGTGGCACTTCCTGCTTACCGTAATGAGGAATGATGCCCCAGGCGGTAAAGGAGGCGTAGAGTCCACCCACCATCCAGAACATGCAAAGCCAGCACAGGTGCTCACCCCTCTTCTCCATGGAGAGAAACTCAGAGAAATAGGAGTATACGATGGGGACAGAGCCCCCGATACTAAGAGAAAACAGCACAGGTAATTCATATTTAAACAGTCATCCCATTAGCAACGAGGGCAAGATAAAGATGATGGGCAGAATATTGCTCTATTGAGATCAAAGACCCTGCCTTTGGACTTGTTTTAACATCTTAAAACACAATATTATATATTAACACATCTTGCAATATACTGTAGCTCTAAACGGCAATGTGAACTATATACTGTATGTCTGCATCCCTTTGGATTAAGCTTTTGTCATTTCTTTTTCTAGTCTTTTTCTTGCTGTCATAGACAGTGCTGTTTGAAGCAAGCCAAACATATGTAATTACAAGGACCTGAGACTGTTCTCTTGGGCTGGCGCACTGTCACGCTCTTTGCTGCTGGATTTCCCCAGCACTACAAGAATTCACAGATCACCCACCACAGTGCAAAGCTGAAATTAGATGTAACACCTTTTTATTGGATTACTTCAGTACGGTGGGAATGAAGTGCGCTCTGCCACTTGTTACTTGGGAGACCTGGCGTAATTTCATTTCCACAGACAACCCTCGACTCCCTAAAATGATTTGTTCTTTGTTCTCAGGAACCCTGGGTCTTGTCGGACCCCTTAGCGTTCTCACCCGATGCCTGAGAAGAGCCTGAAGAAGAGGAAGAAGCCGTAGCCCTGGGCGAAGGACGAGAGGAAGGCGAACACGCAGTTGATGGCCAGAGCATTGATCAGACACTTCCGGCGGCCCACCTTGTCTGCCAGACCACCCCAAAGAAATGCTCCGACCATCATCCCCAGGTACACTATCAACCCTGCAGGACAGAGAGAGAGAGAGAGAGAGAGAAAATCGAAGCCATCATTCCAACATTCAAGCATTCCTGTTCAGGTTTTGTGGGGTCCGGTCAAATTTTAACATGCCTAGTTTTTAAGTCTGCATTTCTTTTTTATTTTGTTCATTCCATCTCTCCACCTAAGTGTTTCAGTTACAATTGCACTTAGGTATCTTACCATAGCAGTAGAAAAGGATTGTCCAACGTTTCTCTTCAGATGTGGAGGTGGCGTCGAAAATTAAATGCAAATGCAGATGCAAATATATATATCACCTTCAGTGCTTTGTCTAGAGGATCACAGGTCACCTGTTCAACCCTATTCAGTTCTCCTTCAGAGTAATGCACCTGACCTTTTTCTATTTATTCTAAACAGAATAGAATAAGTCAACCTCATTGTGAAAATAGCAAACAGGTTTGTGAATTGATGGATCACTTCATTTGGGGAAAACTCAGTACCACAGTATCATGGCTCGTGTACATATTGCATTCAACATCTACCTTCCATAAATCTTCCAAGAGACCCATCAATAATACTTACGATTCTAATAGATTAGAATCTTCAATAATACTGAAGATTGTGATCTACAAATACGTCATTCAGCTGCTGGGTTTGATCTGCATTGCATCAGCACGGATGCTCTAATCTTTAAATCGTCTGGATTGTTCATTCCATTGTCTTGGTATAGAAGCTGATTAGCATAAAGTAAAGATTGGTCTGCTCAGGTGGTATGCGGATCTGACTTTGTTGGACCTACGTGAGCTGGTTTATAGTTTATAGCATAATAAAAAAGCACATAAAACTCCTTCTGTGAGATTCTGCTTCATGCTGTATCTGCGATGCATTTTCTCCTGCTGTTCTGACTATGGTCTATTCATGCTTTGCTAATTTAGCACGTATTCAAAGAGCTTGTGGAGTGCTCTCTGAAAAATTAATCATCGTTGTTTACTGGCCTGTCCAATTAGATCTTAAAAATCTGGTCTGCCTGCAAAACGTCAAGGAGAATGATTAATGAGATTTGCTCCTTGGTAAAATGTTTCACTGGTCTGTCATGAACAGAAAAGGGATGTAAAATGTCCCTTTCTTGGGCAATTTACTCATCCAACTAAAAATCTTTCCTCTGTTTAATTATTTAATAAAACCACCACAGATGTCCTTAAATGTCAACAGTTGGTAATACATGTATATAGTGTTATCAGTTCATCTTTGGTCTGATTTTCCTTCCATGCCTCCAGTTTATATACAGAGAATTTGTATATATTTGTATAGGAAGCCAAACTATCTCTTGATAAACCTGGGAAACAGACACACTATTAATGAGGAAGGATAGCATCCCTACTACTAGATCAATAAACAAGGGGCAACAAGTAGTATTCTTAATGCCCAGTACTACTGAATTCTCTGCTGCTGCAGGGACATCAATAGCCCATTCTTCTACTTGGTGACTGTTTCATTTCACACAGGTTTACACCAGGGGGCGCTCTGTTCCCTCATTTTCAGGATGAGTGGAATTTAGCCTTTTGCTGCTCTGATGAGCTGCTTCAATCAGAGAAGTCAAGGGAATCAATACTCATAGGTGAAGAGAGAAAAAGAGGCCGGTGCACATGTTCATGTGACTTAGATGAGATCATTGCATACACAGGTTTCACTCTTGTGTTTCTTACTGTTATGCAGAAGCTCACTGAATTCATATAAGACCTTCCTTTTAAGAAAATATCTGACTGCAGAATCACTTTTTTTTCTCAGTGTTTTTGTCATATTGCAGAGATTTTATTCTTTGTTTTCTCTAACCCTATTTTGTTTTTTTAAATCCCATTATATTTCTATTCTTTTATCTAGCGAGGGACACAAAAATGTCCTCAATCAATGCATCTCAATCGAGCCTTCCTCTTCCATAATGGTTGTGAAACGACAAAATGATTTCGCAAAGTGATCCAAGCAGTGCTGATGCTTAAAACTGAGTGAAATGAACAGAATAAAACTACATGTCCATGAGACGGCCTAAAACTTGCCTATGATGTCATTCACAGTGACAGAGATGATGGATTTGGATACATGCATCTCAAATAAGAACCAATCCTTAATGGCCCTGAAGTGGCTGTTAAGAGGCTTGTGGTGTGTTATCAGGTGTGTTATTTGGCTGTCATAATGCTTTTAGATCTTAGAAAACATTTAGAGCCGTCACTAATGTTTTTTGAAACAATGAACAATAATCGCATTTAATAAGAGCCTTCTGGCTGTCTTTCAGTATATGAGAGGGGGAGAGAAATATTTTTAGCATCGACTCCATTATTGCTTGCAGTGTAGTTTGCAGGTTTGTGATTGCATTGATCTCACTCTTAAATCTGAGACTTTCACAGCCAGGTTGTTAAAACTGAATTCTCTGAAAATTCATAAAACTGAATGGAGTTTTGCCTTTTATGCCCCTGTTTTCCCACCTGAGCTGAGCTGTTGGTTCCACTACGGAAGCCCTCTCTTACAACTTCAGGAAGGAGTGGTCGATTGCATCACTTCCTCTGATTCATGTGTTGAAAAGCTAGACACCATTTGCACTGTGTATGCATATGTCACAAATCACATACACATATATGCTGAAAGTGGATCAGCAAGTCAGCATTTTCTCATATCATCTTCTTACAGGTGCCTGACTAATCAGGGGTGGTCACTGGAAAGTGTTGAAACTGATGAACTAACCCCTGTTCATCTGTTGTAAGTGAGGATCATTCAATTGTTTGCCTGGCCAATGCAGACATCTGGTTGGTAACCATGGTCGGTAACATGTGTCTTCAGGTTTTGTTCTACGGAACCAATACATGTGTAATAACATTTACAATGATTCAATCGATGTTGCCAAGGCAAATTTCATCTCATAATTTGCATTCTGTCTCACAGTGAGAAGAGAGAGAAAACTTCAAAGCGAGACATCATTGAAAAATACTTTGGTTTTGTTTGCCTATTAATTATTCAGATAACTGGCACCCTTGTTTGACAACCAATTTCATTTTTTCAATTAATCATTTCTAACACGAAACATTTCATTGAATGTGAAAAACATTGTGTTAAATGTATAATGAACCACCTTTTCATCCAAACACAATATTCACAAAAAGAAGAGACAAAAATCAAGTTCATCCTAAAGTAAAAATAATTTTTTGTGGGTTGAAAAAACTCCCAACGTTTGAGATAGGGAACAATAAAGCTGCCAATAAACAACACTGGTAATTATTATTCAACAATAATTGTAATTACTGGTAATTAAACAAGCAGTTTATAGAATGTGGTCAGTGTTCCCACTGTTTCAATGTCACTACTGACAAGGGCTGTCTACTATGTAGGAGCTTTGCTTGAGTCAGATTACCGACAGAAAGGGTTGCCAGCTGAAGATGAGAATGATTAGTAGATTTATATGGAGGTGGAGTGGGTGTAACACTAAGAAAGTTCACAAATGGCTATCAGACTGATGAGTGAGTGCGCCGTCAATACACAGAAGATAAACTTCCCTCGATGTCATTTAGAAGCTCACTAAATTTTAGCCTGCCCTTTCCCTCCACGATCATCTACAGTTTTTATGTTTACACAAGCCGAGCCTTGCTCTGCTTAAAAAAACTGACGTAGCACAAAAAAATGTTTCAGGTTACAGTCGGACCTATTAAAGCCACATTTCCCTTATGAAAAGCTTCAAATGTGCCAATGGCACCAGGGAGAAAACCAGAGACACTTAATTTGGTCAAAGACACTTGGAACTGTAAATGTAGCCTTTATAGTCCCAAAGAGGCTCTTAAAAGAACCTATAATTGTCCTCTGTTGTGTGCAGTGTTCTTCCAACTAAAACATTCTCCCTGAGTTTTCATTTTTAAATCCAGATACAAACATTCCTTTTTGCAGACAGCTTGCAAGCATGGAACATAAACCACCAATTAGATCAATTGCTGTAAATAATAACTGCAAGGTCAGTTACAGTTTTTTTTTCTGAGAATGACTCTTAAAAGTGCTTTGGTAAAGTGAATGCAGCTTTCACTCCAGGCTAGGCTCAGTGTAAGGGGCAAACATCAGGCCAGACGACCCTATCCACCTTTCCTCGTCAGCTTAAAGCTGGCATCACACACCTGCACGAGGTACCGCCACAGATGGCACTGCCGTCAGGGTGCCCGGGTCCGACCGGCGACACAGGGATGGGGGGCTCGCCTGTCCATATGGACGCGAGCGATAACTCCCCTCCCAAACGCGCACGGCTGTCAGTTTGGTGTGGCCGCACGCTGCTTTGATCGGACTCCTCCCACCGAAAGAGTCACGATCTCAGAGGCGAATGAGTCACAGCGGCGGAGGTCCATTCATGTTTCCGCCCCCATGGTTAGGCTTTTCCTTTCTTTTGTGCCCTCTCTTTTTAAAGACTTTTCCCTTTCTTGTTTTTAATTTGGAATTCCCAATCCATCCCACTGTCTCAGGAGAGCGTATACAAGCCCGATAAAGTATGTGCCACCAGCTGCTGTTTCTTTTCTGTCCACCATCTGAGTTGCACAGTCATTGTGTTGGAAGGGTACACTTCATTCTGGAACAGACAGACTGTATGCACCCTGCTGTCCAGAGGAGGTTTGAGTTTATGAGCGATGAGGTCTAAACTCCTCCCTCCCCGACTGACACTATGCACTGTGATCAGTTGCATATCATCTGTGTTGGGTACCTGCCCACAGTCTGTCTTGGCATGGTCAGGATTTTAAAAACTTTTAAAAACCATTTTTTTTTGTTTCAGCAATTTAGAGCTCATTGTTCCAAAAGTCAAATCTGTCAGATACAGATCGTGGAAGGCTACCAACAGAACAAATAAACAGAACAGGGACCAAGTATTCTTTTCCTTAACACAGAGACCACAGGCTTCATAGAAACAACACTTTGCTTGAATTATTTATAAAGAATTATACCTCGGTTGGTTACATGCTCATTTCTGATTGGTCATGAGGGTGTTGATTATTTATTAACGTGCATGGAGAAACAATGTAACGCATAATTATGTTCCAGGAAATATGCCATTATTCCAAATCAACATGCAAGCCTGATCAATAATCTATTTCAAATGAACTATTCACAACTGAAAATAAGGGCACCAGTAAATGGGTGTGGTGGAATAAACAACATAAACTGAACTTAGAATATCACACTGCTATGTAATGGCTTATTTTCATACAGCTGTACAACACATTTAGGTTTATTCCATAAAATATATAAACTTTTATTTCATTGCTGCACTGATCAGATCTATTCATATTTGCTGTTTGGCTGGGAAACATGTCACTGCATTGAGCACAATTGTTTCAGACAGGACACTGATAGGCTTTTTCTGCCATTCGCCCTTGGCTTGTAATCCCAATACATAAATAATATTCATATATATGTGTGTGTGTGTGTGTGTGTGTGTGTGTGTGTGTGTGTGTGTGCAACCTAACCTGCAGAGTGAGACAAAGAGGGACAGAGAAAGGTAGATGCAGTCACATGGAGGTGAAAGAGGGAAAGCTCGTTCCCCTTTAAGCTGTGCTCAGAGCTAAAACAGCGTACGTTGTTTTTGTATAAATGTTGTGTGGCGATTAGTGTGGAACAAAGGCCAGCAGAATGCAGAACGCTGGAAGGGAAGCGGAGGGTTTGTGTACTTAAGAGTCAAGGTCAGCGAAGAGGCGATCGATTTCACCACCACCTGCTGACTCAGGGCCCTGAGCAGGACACCAGCGCTGCTTCTCTCCCCTCTTTGGCTGTGTTTTCCTGCCTGACATTCCTGCCCCGTCATCCTCACAATAAACAGCTTCCAGAGACATTTCGTAATACACAACAGTTTCTAACACACTCCCCTGCATTATTCATTTTTTGATATAACTTTCAGATATTTCACTTTCCCTCCTAAAACACCCATGTTAAAGGGGATCATGTTATTTTTTTTAACCAAAAGGGTATACCCGCTGTTTTATGTATAGGAATAAATGCACAAGTTAAAAATCTTCAGGCAAGAAATCTGCAGATTAGCACAAAAATGTCTCTGAGAGTCATTTATAGCCACAGCTATTTTCATACCTAAGACACAACTTTTTCAGTTCTAGGACCTTACTGTTCTTTTAGCCTAGCCAAATTGACACACTGTGTAATGCTTCTGAGGATGCGTTTTCCAAAGAAATAGTCAGTTACTTCTTCTGATGAATTATAAGCTTTGGTACACGGGTCTACAATTATTGGTGGCAACGATCCAAGCCAACTCAGTCATTGACCTATAGGATTAACTTGGCAGGAAACTAATCTGCATTTGTGAAATCCAAAGTTATACATAGGTGTTATTATTCAATTTTGATAATTTTTAGGTAAAAAGTCTGGTTGGTTTTTGCTTAGTCACAATTGCTTCAGGGATATTCCTTGCTATCAAATCAATTGTCAACAATCTACCGTTCCTGACTGGTTTGACTCCAATTTGAAGTTTGTATTCAGAGGTAAATATCCTCTGGTGGCTTCTCTGTAAAGTATGCAGATATATTCAAGCTTTTCTGGGCCTGCTGAATCTACTGTCTTTGGTGGCACTAAGCTCACATTCATGTAAAAATTAGTCACTTCTGGCCATGTTGCTGACACAGTCAATTGAATTTTAAGCAAGTGCAGCTTGCATTATTCAGGATAGTAGTTTGACAAAACATTATTGGATTCCCTAACAACAGAAGTCTGAGCATAATATTTCACCTCACTTGAATAGTTAAGCAATTACTTCACAAAATAAACATTCACGCCAGAAGTCCTTAAAATCATGGGAGCAGAAATAGCTGTACACCATTTAGTTTAAAAATAAACTGCTTGACCGATTTCAATGAAATTTGGTATACAGCATCTACAGATGAAGGCCTTTAAAAATGTGAAGGAACGTTCATGAATGAGAAACGAGGTTATGGATCTGGTCAATAGAATTTCAACTGGACTGGCTTTTCACAAACATGCTTTAAAATCCGAAATGGTTTGAAATAATATGCAGTAATATGGGATTCACCCAGGCTGTCACATCAAGACCCCAGCCCTGCAGAGCTAGCCCAATCAAAGTACACGGCGTTGCTATATAGCTCAAATTATAATAAAATATTCAACAATTAACTTGAAGTCAATTACATTTTGCAGAGTTTTCAAACTCACTATGGTCCCTAATTGTTTCTGCATGAATATACGTATCTGTCCTGTGGATCTTTGCCAACTTGAATTAACTATCAAAGACCAATCAAAAATCAGCATTGCTATACATTAGAGAAACCCCCTGACAATGACCTATGATCAAGAAATGAATATGTAAATCAGTAATCAGGGAACCTACCAGAAAAAATTTACTTTTAAGATCATTAAACCTCATTGGGACACTCTAAGAGGATAATTCCCTTCGCTACAAATGGGAATAGCCACATTTTTTTTGTATCCATAGCTTTTACAGAACACAACTTTTGAGCACAGTTGTTTTAATGATCTTCCCGCTCACACTTACCCAGCATGCCTTTGTTGGCATTGGACAGGCACATGTCCTTCTCAGCGCTGGGCAGTACAAAACCCACCACGAAGCATTCCACGCCATCTGCCATGAGTGCCAGGCCGGTCACCACGAACAAGGTCCACTGGAAGCGTCCGTGGCCGCAGTCCTCCATGATGGCCTCATACTGGTCGGCCAGCTCCTCCATGTCCCGTGCGCCAGCTGCCGCGGCCTTGGCCTTCTCGCGCGCGGCGGCCCTAGCTGCCCTCTGGGCCGCCTTCACCTCGTCTGGGTGTGGGATCCCCTGGTACTCGCCCTCGTACATCTCATCATCCTCATCGTGTCCCTCGGTGGCATCGCTGGCCGCGTCGTCATCCTGTGGGGATAGTCGCCGCTGTAACCGTAACCGTCCTGTCCCCCGCCACCTCCGTCTCCGAAGGTGGAGTAGGTGTTGTCCCCACCATGCTGGTACACATTGTTCTGGTACGGGTCAGCCATCCTGGCAAAAGGTGGGAGACCAGGGGAAGCTGTGCAGTTGCAGTTATATAACCAAGAGGTGCTGCCAGGCTATACCAGCATAATCCGCTGCACCAAAGTGGTAGCTCTGTTCCGCCTGGGGTCTCGCGTTCCAGACACCAGAGGAGACTGCGGCAGGAATGGGGTGGATTGTCTCTCCAGTCTTAATGTCCTGACGTAACTTACTTGAGTACTCTCTTACGTGACTGATTTCTTGATTTGGCCCTCTCAATAATTCCTGTGATGACGTTGCTGTACTTCCCTTGCTTCACTTCCACTCAAGGCCATATTCTGAATCTGAAAGAGAAGGAATATTTCCATTGGTACACACACACCCACTATAAACATTTATACTGTTAGGGAAACTGGAATTCCAGGCTTATTGAAATGAATGGGTAGTGATCAGGCATTTTATACACCTGAACACACCAGGAGCTGCTCCAATGACTTCCTCCCTCAAAAGGGTCTGGCCTTTTTGCACTCATTGCAGAGGCTGACGACTGAGTTTCATTTCAGGCCCTAGGGAAAGCCAGGAATTTGGTAACATGCCTCACCCGTAAGATCAGAACAGAACCGTACCACATTAAAACCTGTGCACTGACCCATCCAGGTCTTCACAAGTAATGGTACAATTCAAATGTACAGAACACAGCTGTTATAGATCACTGCACTCGCTGCAATAGAGCGGTTTGCCTTTCTTTTCTGTCTGTATGTCTTAAAGCCACGTTTTGAAGATCAGAAGATCAGAAGATCCTATGGCTAAGGTTCTCTGACCCTCCCCCTTTCATCTAATGGAGCATGTCGGCACCTGTGTCATGTTTACACAGCTGCAGACCAAGTACAAACAGAGCAAGCAATATGAATGCGGTATTTGTTTACCATTTAGATGGAACCAGTAAAATTCCAATTAGCATATATATGTGACATAATAATGACAGATAATTAAGGAGAAGGATGCTGTGGAAACAAATCTGTCTGTCTATCTATCTATCTATCTATCTATCTATCTATCTATCTATCTATCTATCTATCTATCTATCTATCTATCTATCTATCTATCTACCAAATGCATGATATGTGATACATTTGTGATGGAGAGATCTGTTTAACCAACAAGATGTCTGAGCTGATACTTCCCCAGGCAGTTTTTGACTGTCGTATCTCTCCCCACCAGTGCTGTGCCTGTCTCTTCTACTCTGGTATTGTGCTAGTTGCTAACAAACCTCTCTGGGAAAATGTTTGCATATTCTTGGTTGTTCTTGAAAGAATCAAACAGTTTCAGAATTAAATAACCCAGTTCCACAATAGGGATCAATTCTGAACGGTTTGTAAAACACGCTGTCTTATATGTAATAATTATATCACTCTCAATGCCAGATTACATGTTCAAATTTCCAACCGTTTAATAGGATGAAAACCGGAACCAATTTCCCCTCTAATCCACTGTGGAACAGTGCTCTTCACGTCTCTGTGGTGCACAGAGAGAGGGTCTGGTTGGTCATTGCTGTGAACGGGCCTCTCTTCCCACCCGTCACACCACTGGCTCAAACAATGAGTCCAATTAGATCTGCCCTGGTAAGGATGATGCTGACCGTCCAATCGGAATGCAGCTCATAACATTCCTCCTGTGCTTTCAGCCACACGCCTACCTATCATTTTCATACATACCAGAATTATGAATGAGATCCAGGCTCCAGATACAAACATTAATAAACACTGACAGCCAACAGCAATATGAGCACATAGCCATTACATCTGTGTGCTATGCAAACTTTCTAATAACCCATTTTTTTTGCTGATCAGAGTATGATTTTTATGAAGCCTGACTCTGATATTTTGTGTGGTTTTACTATACAAGCCTCTGGCAGCTATCCTCAGCTACTTCCTCAAAAGTCTGCTGCTCCTCCAACTGATTTAAAACCAGTGGTGACATGTCTGTTATGAATTATAGTCATGACTGTTGCAGATTTCTGGTAATGAATAAACTCACTCTTTTGATCTTACAGAGCAAGAACCAGTGGAAGATCAGGATTAATTATTGCATCAAGCAAACTATGCAAGTGTGTGTGTATGTTTGTTTGAGTGAGTGTGAACGAGAGAGAGAGAAAGAGGAAGAATATGATATATAATGCAGATAATAATATTAAACGATAATCAATACTTATAAAGTAACAATTAATAATGTAATATTTTGTCATTAATTTTCCATTAGCTATATTTAAGACATGTATTGCATACAGTGTACTTGTCAGTAAGGCTAATCTGAAATTAAAACTGAGAGAGGTGGAGGGCTCCAGTACTGTTGTCTGTCCAAGCTCATCATTATATCTCATTATGCTTTTCCTTCAACACTGTGCCCATCTCTAGATACCTTTACCATACCTGTCTCTACATCTCATTACTTTAGCCATCGCTACAGATCATTTCTGTGCCCTTCTTTACCCATCATTAGTGTATGCAGCTTCACCCATCATTACTTTATCCATCTCTACACATCATTACTGTATCCATCTCCACACACCTTTACTGTGGCAATCTCTTCACCCTATTAACTTACTCATCTCTCATTTCAGAGGTGGCAAGTCATTTTAGAGAAACTTTTCTCTAAAAACTATTAGTGATCTCATATTCACAAACATATTTTATTTTTTCATGGTGCATTTTTACAGACATTTTTGTTTTTATACAGTGGAGTTGCCAGAGACTTGCTAGTCTACACTCCAGTGTGATATGGAACACTTTACATGAAGCAGACAGAACAAACAAGGGACATCGCTCTATCTAGGAAGCTCCAATCCATAGCTAGCTTACCTTTTTAACACATATTGTGTCTGCAAGATCAATTAGTGTTAGTTCTTTTTTTAAAATATATAATATATAAACAGATATAAACATCCTACAGTCTCACCTCTCTACTGTCATTACTAAGATGTCTTAAAAACATCTCCTTTAAAGTTTGACTATGCCCCACTTCTCCACACCAGCACAGTGCTCTATCTCTCCTGTCTCCTCTATTCTGCTATTGTGCCACTTGCCCACCAACCCGGTGGTCTAAGTCACCCAAACCATTTCCTTTGGACAGCATACATCAAACTCCCACAGATACCACCTGGGTTACTGCGGCGTGTCTTCACAGCACAACGTTTATTCCCATTATCCAAAAAACAATTGGTATCTGTTTTTGCACAATCAGTGCTGTGCGGAATCGTAAAAGGCTCTGCCCTCCCTGTGGGAGCTACAGGTCCCACAGAGTAATTGAAAATTGCAGAGTCCTACCTCCCCCCACAAGCCTCCTGTCAGTCCGTTATAATCAATTTGCAGCTCTTCACCGCCCTATGGCCCAGCAGCTGCCTGTCGCTGCACTGGAGTCAAATGGCTTAATTCCATTGCTCTGAGAGTATTGCCTGCTCAGTGCCTGTTTTATTACAGAGTTTCACTATGGCAAGTGCCCAGAAGGACATTAAGACCAGACAATTGGTAGTGTTCTCTCAAATGTGGGGTTACAAGCTTTTTTCTATCTTGTCCCAATGTGATACTGTCAGAGCTTGTGTCAGTCAGGGGAACATTAAGACTTGTGGATGATACCCAAGGATGACATTAGCACCTTGTTTGAGTCCAAATTTTTGTTTGTTTTGTTGATAGATTTGATGGTCCAGTAAAAAAGGGGTACTATCAATTGAGCTATAAACTAGAACCTGTTAAGGCAAGCAAATTACATATTGAGCACGGTGCACTCAGCACGCAGCATTAGATTATTATAAGTGTGCTATGCCATGCAGCTGGCCACATGATGCTTTGGTGCTTTTAAATAGCATGGGAAAGTGGTGCTGTCAAGCTTTTCGCTGAGAATCTTTTTGGATGAGAAATGACAAGTTATGGGAGCGGCCCAAAACCAGAGCCATTATTGTGACGAAGAGCGAATGGGGAGCAGACAGCAGAAAACAAAAATCTCTTCAATTTGGATGATGACACTGTGGGAATCGCTGCGTCCACTATGATGGGAATCAGATCGTTTTTCTGTTTTGATTCCAGAATACTGGCATGTGGTTCTCCAAATGTGAAAACTTTGTTGCAGTTAAAGGTTGTGGTGCCCTGTTTGGAAAAAAAGTCTCAAGTTGCAAACTGCAGGGACTCTGTGCCAGCATTAATAAACAGCATTAAAGCTTATAGGAATAATCGCTGTCATATCATGGCTGGAGATGGGTTCTGTTCTCAGGTGGAAAGAGACGGAACGGCCCTGGACGAAATGTGCCAGCTCAAAGAAAATGATGGGGTACTGGAGGATGATGGGTTGGCCGGGGGTACAACGAGAGCCAGTCACTTGGGGACTCAGCCAGCAACTGCAGGATTCCCAAGGCAAGTCAGATCAGGATGGCAGTGCCTGCTCAGCGGTTGTAACGGCCCAGTCATTATTGGCCTGGTTCAGAACAAGCACAGAGGACAAAAACTGCATAATATAATCACTTCAGCTGTAACTCTGGTCATCACCCATCATCAATATCATCATCACTATCCCTCACCTGTGAAGGGGGGTTTACACAGTCACACTGATTTAAAGGTCTGCCAAAACGTACTCTGCAACAGAAAAAATAACCCCCCCAGGATCTTAAATAGTTCTATTTCCTTATCCATGAGCTGAGACAGTGCTTTGGCATTATGGGCAACTTTGCATCTGAATTTACAGGTTTACAGTAAACTCTTTGAGTGACCTTATGAGCAGCGGTTATACATGGGTGAAATAACTGAGGGAGCCAGTCACCAACTGCAGGACCACACTATACAGAATGCATGCAGTTCGTGCAGGATTCATGGAAATGAGGAGAGGGAGAGAGATGTCATTTTTCCATGGTATGAAATGACACATTCTCAAATAACATATCTGTAAGCCTCTCGCTAAAAATATAGAGCAGTTATCTGAGTAAGTGTAAATCTGCACAAACTTTTTTCGCAAAACTGACTGTTGTCATGTAACTTTTCTTCAGTAGGCTAGAGTAGATGGCAGGCATGCTAGCTGACACTCTGCAGGCTGTTTTTTGATGATGATGACTACGTTGACGAGACTGCAGATAATGTTGCGAAGCAAAATAAAACCTGGCATCTCTTGGCTTTTTTGAGAAAACCTCACCATTCTTAGCTGATCCGAAACAGGCTGGAGCTTAAGGTGATTAGCTAAACCTAATGCAGGGAGGCCACAGCAAACTTGGTTTCATTTAGCTCATTTGGATATTTCTACAAAGGGAATGATGGCATGTCAGTACCCCCTTAGATGTGACAGAGCTATCCAAGATCAGATATACATTCTAGGGCAGTGGAGCAATGTTTCTCTTGCTACACCATTTAAAGTCAAGGAATATGATTACTAATCGAAAACTACTGCTAGCATTGCAGGGACACCATAATACTCACTAAAACACAAACAGATGAGGAAATTTATTTCATTTTCTTCATTGAGTTAGATTTGTGGAGAGGCCAGGCTATATGATGAGAACAAGCCAGTCAGGCTATATAGGCATTGCATTCTACCCAGAACTCACTCAATCCTTCACTTATACACCCCAAGGTCTCTGTCTTCACATTACCTGGCAAGTTGTTCCATGCATCGATCATGTACAAGAAATAAAAAAGCTTCAGCACATGAACTTTGGGCTGTGGATTTATGTCTTGCAGTATCAAATAGTGACACTAGGCGGCAGCTGCCTGCTCTTCTCTCTTATTTCTCTGTTGTATTGGTTTGTCCCTGGAGCAGCAGGGAAAAGTTTGGATCAATAGATCATGTGTCACCTCATCTACCCTCTGCAGTGTTCCTCACCGCCGCAGATATGGAAGGCTAACTTCCAGTGATAAAGAATGCAGAATCCATCATGAGAAACATCCTTTAACCAACTTTAACACACACACACGGAAACCTACACACAGACACAATACACTGAATGCTCACAACTGAGCACGAATGAATCCATTCAATGCTATGATACAAACCTTATGAGAATTGGCTTTGGAATAAAAAATGAGAGAGCGCTAATTGCACATGCTTAACCTGGTTTTACTTTTACTGGTCCACTGGTTTTACTTTTAATACTCTGCTTGAATGACTTAATAATCATACATACTCCACAAAGACAGCTTCAGTTAAGGTCACTGATTTTTCGTCAATCTTTTTCCTTTTTCTAACCGTGGTGGTAAAAGTTTATGATGCTCTACAGTCCGCGGTGCCCCAAACAGGGAGTCAGGCACTTAAACCACTGGAGAACACTGCCAACCTGTATGTTCAGGTGCCTACATCATCTGAATTCACAGTGAGTTCTTCCCTCAACAAAATATTTGACAGCATTTATGTCACTCTAACAGACATTACACATGGGGGGAGGGGTGTGTTTGGCCCACCATCCTGGCTGCTCTAATTACATATGCTGGCTTAACTTTAAAACAATGTTTATAACTGATGTGGAAAAAAATGACCCTCAATTAAGAACGATGATTTGTGAGATTCTATTGGCTGGGTTTGGTGAGTGATTTGGTGAGTGGACAGATAGGCTGACAGTATGGCATAGTGGTTCAGGATCTGTACTTGCAATAAAGGAGCTGCGGAAGCAAAGTTTGTATCGGACATGGAAGCGTTGACCTGAACTGCTGTGTCTGTAACAGGAAGGATGATGTAAAGAAGGATGTGTCCATGTAAAAATATGTAAAATATTGGATCATCTGCATCAGAAAAGATAACGAAAACCTGAAATGCAATGTGATCTGGGCTATGTCTTCGTCCACAAAAATGGAGCAGCAGTGAATGCCTGTCTCAGGGGGCTGTCTTGGTAGCGGAGAAAACAAACAGGGGGAAGAGTTAGTGTAAGTCAGCCATGGTTCATATGTTTATCACCACTTCAGCTCTTCCCAATGAAAAACATGTTGCCAATGAGATGAACATATGTTTTCTGAATGGTGCAATTTCTTTCATGCAGTACTGTGTGGTCTGTGTCTGTGTGGGTGTATCAGAAGACATGCTTGAGCTGCAGCGCTGCTGGTGTATGTGAAAAAAACATGTTTAAGTTATGCTTAACGTGTTTAAACTCAGTGTTTTCTAATCCATGGATACAGGTGGACTCCCAGGTGGAATCTTGCTGTACAAAAGCTGTAGGCAAGGAATAAAAGTTTTCTGGTGAAGAATTTGATTTACCTAGTACATTTCTTTTAATAAATTACATACATGAGTTATTTCATTTGATTTATTTGATTACAGACTAGTCTTGTTCTCCATGTAAAAGGTGGAATGGATATTGTTGGAGTAAATTTAAGGGGTGACTCCTTTAAAACATTACAGATGTATCTAGGCTATACATCGTCCATCCCTTGGTACCTGGAAAAAAGAAACTGCAGGTTTCCAGCACAGAAACTGGGTCAGATTTTATCAACCTTCTTTTTAGGTTTTGTGTGCACCTGTGTATCAAACAGACCAGCAAACATTAGCCTTACAGATCAACAGTATCTATAAAATAAAAAAAAATGAGTGTGCCACAATTATAATTTTGGTTCAATCTTATAATAATAGAATACCTTTAATTAGATAACAACAGAGGTGGAAAATCCCAGGCTTCAGAAAGTAAAAGTTCTATGATATATGCATTCTATCCATGCACCGAAACAGCTGATTCTAATTAGCACAACTCTTCAGCCAAGAAGATGAGGTAACCAGTAAAAACATCTGTTTTAGTGTACAGGTAGAGCAAATACATGGCAGTACTTTTGCTGTCTAAAGCTGGAGTTTTCCACCTCTGAATAACAATGAACATCTTACATTTTTACTGCACTGCCAGTAAAAATGTATTCTGTCTGCTTAATCGGTCTTTCACTCCAGCGTTTTTAATGAACATTCTTGCTTTTATTGGATTTTGTTCAGGTGCCAGGCAGACACCGCGTTTCACTGGGTTCATAATGACTTCTTCTTTGAGTAATTTGTTGTCGCTGTACAGAATTGACAGATAGCCTCCTGAAGATGTGTGAGAGTTGGTTTTTATCACAGAAATGCTATTTTGCTATGTGGAAGATAATAATGGATGACAGAGAAGACCTCTGTGACAGTGACAGTGATAGGGTCCTTTTCACTCACCCAGACGTACTACTGTGACTACAGGTACATGAACCATTCAAATAACTAAATGAGAAAGTGAACCGATGATAAAAGACCATATTGGATCTTTGTTTTATCATGCCTGAAAATAATAATTGTATATTTTAATAGTGGAACTTGTCCACTATTAAAAAAAATAATTCAGTAAAATATTCCAAATAGCCATAATTTAAAAATAAGAATTATTTTTAAAAAATTAAGAACAAAAATAAACAAATAAATACCCATTTATATATCATATGCAAATATTCACATATTTACATTGATTAGAATGTCAAAACATTAATCTATCCACTTTGGTCTTGAAAGTACCAGGATCTCTCCAGCTATATAACAGATACTGGCAGACAGTTCCATGCGTGAATGACTTTATGTTTAATAGGGAATATTTAATATTGTCAGTGAGAAATTTTATTTTCATGATGTGCCATCTGGTGAGGCCAATAGAAACTGCACTTATTCTGCACTAATTCCTTACATTCAGTGAATGATCCATGTAATCAAGCAAACCCTATACCATGGATAATGTTGTATCTGCGTATAGTATTCAATCAATCCAGAGTAATCATACCCTGATTAATGTGATGTCACATCAATAAAGCCTGATTAATGACATATGGTGGAGAGTGTATAAAATTCTACACAGTGAGAAAATTTGTAGTCATTGAGTGATTGACATCATGGACTGCATTATATTGGCTTAGGTTGCACAAACCCCTGAGAAAGTGATCTATAGGCATTAGGTTTGCCATGCAAACCTGTAACTTGCCAAATGTCATGCCAGCAACACAATAGTACATGAATGAATGAATGAATGAGTGAATGAATGAGTGAGTGAGTGAATGAATGAATGAATGAATACAAATGCATACATGAAATTAAACATTTTGAATGGCAAAAGATACCAGAATATAAAAAGACATTTAGTTACATGAGTGTATGTAGTATGTAATATATCTAAATTAACATATAATTAATTGTACTGTGATTTGCTGTAATTTAATTTTTCACTAGAAGAACACACCTTATTAGGTTTTCTTTGAGGTATTCTTAATTTAGCAAAAGGGACATTTCATTTTGTATACTTTTATACCTATAGCACCTTGATCACTTGTCGATGTGGACCTACCAAACACAATCCAAAATTATATTTTCCCTGAGTAGACATGTACATTGTCAGAGATTGCAAACATGTTCACAGTGATATTGCCTGTTAATTTAGGTTCCACAAATTTCATATACCTCAGTTTGGTCAACATAACCAATTCTACAGCATATGATTGTTTTTCAATGGGATTTGCTTTCTTCAAAGCATCGGCTCAGAGTTTCCAGTGAAATGTGGAATCCTTGTGGCTAGGTTCCATTATCCTTGCTTGTATAATGGAACTACCGGCTTTCACTGACTGATCAGGTCCTGAATAATCAGGTCCTAACAGGTCCTCCCTGTCTGGAATTTTTGTGCTTGAGCACCAGTTGCCGAAAAGCTGTGTTCCTCATCGCCCTTAGCATGACCTCAAATCAAAGCTATTACAACAGATACTACCATAATCTTTTTTTTTACTATTTTAATCTGAAAGGTTTTGGGTCCTCTGCCCAGGTCACATGACTTCAATCCACTCCTGTTTTAACCAGCGGGGAAAATGCCCCAACCTAGCAGGGCAGCGAATGAAAACGAAAGCGAGGTTTTTACGTCAGCCAAGTTGTTACCACGGTGCCATTATGTAAGCAGCTTTCAGAGGGGATGCCTCCTGATGACCGGCTGTGCGCCTTCACCTACGGCATTTTGCACGTACACGCCATGCCACACTGAGTGTAGCCCACGCACGCCACATGCACATATGCTGTGAAGCCTGTAAAATGACCACTGTTCAGCAGAGTCTCCTACAAAAACGCCAGCATAGCATTTGCTGGTTCCCCTGACTGTGTCTGACACCAGTCTAGGCCTGCAGTCCCGTTAATCACCCCCATCCCATCCCTGCCTCCGCCCTGCTACTCCTCTGCCACTTCATGAAAGAAAGAATGGAACCATGCAGAGATAGCATGAGAGTAACAGAGTGGGAAGGGGAGCTGGGGAACAAGAAAAAGAGAGGGTGGACCAGGCAGGGCATGAAAAAAGAAAGAATGAGGAAGTGAATGCAAGAGGCAGAGAGAAAGAGAGCGATCATGATGGCAGATGAGAGCTGTGGTTTAATCCTGCTTAAGACTGCAGAAATTTCATTTTGCATGTTACCCAGAGCTTTGGATTACTATTTTATGAGAGAGAGAGAGAGAGAGAGCGAAAGAAAGACGGAGGGAGGAAGAATGAGAGAAACAGAGATGAATAATGTTGAATGATATTGCTGCATATTTCCATTTTATTTATTTATTTGTTTTTTGTTTGGGAGAAGATGATAACAGTGTTTTGGGTCTCACTGATGAGACTTGATGAAAATGATGGTTGTTCAAGTCTGCTGATGAAGAAAAGAAATGGCTTTTGTTCTATGGATACAACTGCAATCCATCATACCTCTCAGAGCTGGTCTCAAGATGTTAAAGAGCCACTGTGACGATCTTAATAAATGTTTTGGATGCGTTTTCTTAAATAGTACGGCTATCTGGAGCTGAATGCTGATCCACATGACATGAACATTATTATATCATTGATAGGCTGAGCATAGTAGCTACAATATGTTTTGAGTTTGAGATCTGAGAACTAACAATAAAATCAAGCAATGCATTTAACTTTTCTACAATCAGTCATTGCCAGTGGTTAAATGAACCGTCACATCTTACAGCAAATGTAATTCAATCCACAGCTAAAATCATTTGAGATATATGAAAAACACACGATGAACCAGAGCATCCTTTTTGAAAATGAAATGTACATGGAATGTATGGTGGGGCTTCTAAATCACACCCACTTGCAAACTGTGAATTAATAGTTAGCTTCATTCTGTGCTCTCCACATAACCATAAAACAGATACAAGATTGCTTCTGCAGCACGGTGAGAGGACAGATGACGGTGATACTCTTATTTTGGGAAGCAGCTCTTTGTCGCTAGCGTTCGTTTGAGGTCATCCTGTCCATTGTGTCAGTGTACTGGAAAACAGTTTTTCAGGGGAGAAGAGAAATTCACAGTTTTTCTGTGATTCAGTTTACAGTTTCGCCATGCCCTGGCTCACCTGGTCTGACACCAGGCCCGTCTGGGAATTATGTAACTGTCAGCCATACTTCCTTTAGCTTACTTATTTATGTGTTACTGTTCTCAGTATTTTGTATTCAGAATCAGAGAATAATAAAAAGAGAAACAGCATTGTCACTGACACTATCAGGTTTCTGCTTGGTCTGTTAGACCCTCATAAAGCAACGAATTTCTCTTTGAAGCATCTTTGGTTTATGGTAAACAGATTTTCTGTATCCCCCTCCCCTGAGTAGCTCTATTTCAGACCGCTTCCTTTTTTTCTGGCTAATTGGTGTCTCTCCCAGTACTGTGGGAGTCTGAGTGAGATCCAAAGTGAGATCTCACACCGTCTCTCCGTGCCTTTCAAATGACGTCACAGCGATCCTATCTTTATCTCCTAATTAGCGCTGAAAGAGCAGAATAGGTAGATTTCAGACATCTGGTGCTAAGATGTTATGCTTCAGTGGTCTCTCTAATAAAAGTAGTTTTTTTCTGTTGGGTGTCAGATGAAAGATGCTTGCAGCAATTTGGTGCCCTGCTATAAGGAGCTTATGTCTCCGCTTGGCCATTTACGCAGTCATGTCGTGCGTCATGTATGACAGCTAAACTCTGTTTGTATGTAAATGAAGGGTATGTTTTAGACCTTTGGAGAGAAATACTTGAATCTAGCATGTTCATGTTCGTCACTTCTGCCTCTATCTCAAAAGAAGAGTCTGCTTATCATCTCAAAAGAACAGTGCAAAAAATCATCCTGTTGAATGATGAAAACAATGTGATGCAACAATGCACCCATCTTGTCATGACACAAAAGCAAAGAAACAACCTTTTCAATATCTTTAAGGATAGGACGAGTATCATCAAATCAGAATGCTCTCTCTGGTTACCTTAATGTAGTGTTATGATAAAGTTTTTGCCCCCTCTATTTGTGCATTTCTGCATACCTTTCAAACTGATTTTGGTCAGATCTTTTGGTGGATTTAAATGGTTATTCTTTAATTTGTTTGGTGAGAAAGCTAATTAAACATTCAATCTAAAGGTGTGAACATGTTACCATCCTCCTTGTTAACTCAATCACATTAAAGAGATAAATAGAGGCTTGAATGCTTCAGCAAACAGTCAGGCCTGATTTGGCCAGCCCTGCCCAATATAAATCTAACCGACTTTGGTCCTCACCATCAGAGTGTGGTTGTCATTACACAGGTTCTACAGGCACATCATATTATGTTCAAAAGAAACTCCTGAAGATCTCCATATATACACATTAATTCATAGCAGTCTGGAGAGGGTAACAAAGGGGCTTAACTGAACCACAGTCACAGCTATATTTTCCTGATAAAAAGGTCTGGGACTACTGGGAATCTTCCCAGAAATAACCATCCAGTCAGAATCTTTCCAAGACATAAAATTGCCAAAGAATTCTCATGCAACATCTAGGAATCAGAAAGACAGTAGGCAAAAATGGGATTCATGTTCGTAGCAAAGTGCCAACTATTGCTCACTAAGAATAACATGGATATTTATGTAAAGCTTGCCAAAAAAGTAAGTGAATGATCCTGAAGTATTCTGGAAAAATCTTCAATGGACGGGAACTCTATTATGTCAAAACGCAGACCCATGTATCTCATGATAAGAACCTCATACATACACTCAAATATAATCATGGTAATGTCCTAGTTTGGGAATGCTTATCGCCATCAGGGCCTGGGTGACTTCCTGTCACTAAAAGGAGCATTGAACTCTGTATCAGAGATTTCTACAAGAGAAACGTCAGGCCATCCATCCATGAGCGGGAACTGAAGAACAGCTAGGTCATTGATTAAAAGCACGTCTGCATCAAAATGGCTGAAAAACAAGAAATTAAAGGTTTTGGAATGGCCCATTCAATGTCCGCATCTGAACCACACCGAGATGCTTGGCAGGACCTGAAACAAGCAATTAATGCTCAGAAACCCCACAAAAATATGCAACAATTCAGATAACTACACTGCATTGTCAACCAGAATGTACATATCATCATATGGTTAAATATATGAAGTATATCACCACTCTTATTTCACAGTAGCTTAGTAGTTTTGAATATTACCATTATTGCATTATGGATTATTATTAAAAACATTTTATTATAGTCTATGTAAAATAAGCTGGACATTGTATGATATTGTATTACATTGTATCTCAGTGTAGCTGTATTTTCACTCTTTTTGCAGAAAAATAGATCCCTGCCTTTTTGGCCTTTTGAAAAGCCATTGATTTGCTGTTGGCAACATATTTGTCACAAAATTGACATGCTGCTACACCTATGAACAGGTATAAATCCTCTCATACTGTTTCCAGGCATCACATGATCCGCAGGCTAAAGACCTCCTTGCGTCATGTAAATGCCCTGTTGCCATGAGGAATAAATATCGTTGATAGGTTCATTTACCAGACCGAAGGACCATTGCTTTCTTACCGCTGGTGCAGCACAACACGCTCGAAAGGACATAGAGCGCGAGTCACATTACTGTTATTGACCAGGGTTCCCTGCGGCGCAGTGCAATACTGAGAACGCAAATATGGGAGCAAATCTCAGACACTGGCAAGAAATAAATATGTGCTGCGGAGTGCAGCATCCACGCTGCTCCAGAACTAGGGATTCAAAAAAAGACAAATTTCATCCTCAAAGAGAAAATTCAGAAAGACGGCAGATAATTGTCCCACGATTCATTTCCTCTGGATACATGCTTCCATGGTAGTGTAATTGATATTGATTCTTGAGTCTGCATTAAGGGTTGTGCGCTCTGTTATCTGGACAGGGCGAAATACACCCTTGCACTACAAACCAGCTTCATTATCCTAAGAAATGCTTCTTCTGGTCCTGGTACAGTAATTATATCTTATTTCTTGTCAGGCTTATGGGTGAGAGGCGGTCATCAGGGCATGAAGAACAGGATAATGTTAATTTTTCAAATCTGGTATGCTGCGGGTCTCTATCGAAAGGTGTCTATGTAAGCACGTAATTCTTTGTGTGCGTGTGTGTGCGGTGTGTGTGTGTGTGGGTGGGTGTATGATATGCATATGAGACATACATGCATGCGTTATGTAAATATTTATTCTGTGTGATAAAGTGATAAAATTTGTGATATTTTGTAATAATTTGTGATATTAATGTCAGTGTAAGGTTTTTACATTATTCATCCATTAAGAATGCCTTTGTGATAAGGAATGGACAGTCATGGATCTCATTTTTCAGGGGAGTTTTCAATAGACTAGAATGGGATAGAATAGGACAGAATAGCTTTATTTTTCCTTGGGGGAACTTCAGGAAACTTCAGAATTTCTTGTGTGTCGAAAGGCCTGCACTGAAACCTGTCATTTTCTGTCTACCAAGGAGCTGCAGTGTTTGAAAGGCCAGTTAGCACTACTATGGGCCCCCAAAGCAGTGGCAGCTCTCGATTGGTATTCTGTGATGAGATGGGCATGGCTGACTTTTAAGTCCAGCAGAACAGTGTAGTACAGCACTGTAACCAGGCTTGGCAAGAGAAGTGCAGAGCACCTACTGTAATTCAGTTAAATATTAAAAGCCTTCTGGCAGCTGTTGGGTTTGTTTACTGTGTCTTTGTGTTCAGAGATTTTCAATGTTTACCATTAGGGCATTGAATGACTGACTCTGAAAGGAGAATTTCATATGGTAATGGAAATCAAGCTTTTATTGCATAAGGAAACAATATAGTACCATGTATTGGGATATTAAACAATGTTAAAGCAATTGGGCTGGCAGGTATCCTCCACATCCGCATATAAGGCTTTTATTTACCATGGGATGCACTGTTTATTCAGGAATGCATACCATAGACACATTAGCAATTCAAACAGGAGCAGCGTGTTACACGTTGTCTATCACATTTCCCGTTGGAACCAGAAGCAAATATTCTTGCTGTATACATCTCCAGGTGATTTTTGCACAAAGATGGCAGGAAAGGGTGAAGTACAAAGAGCATTTCAGAGAGTGAGAGGAAGAGGCGGGAGATGGATGGAGCAAAAGGGAGAGGGAACGAGAGACGGAACGGCGAAGAGAAAAATGGGGAGAGGGAGAGAGAGAGAGAGATGGAGGAGATGGAGGAGGGAGGGAGGGAGGGAGAGGCAGAGTCAGCCAGCTGATTTAAGTGCAGCGCATTAAAGTTTAATATTCAGGGATGTGCTGTGCTGATTTTATTTCTGACAGGAAGAACACTGGCTAACAAGGGAGGCCCCCTGCTCCACGACACGATTCTGCCAGCACATCCTGGACCAATCAGCATTCAGGTAAACTACAAGAAGGGGTTGATATCTGAAGATCCGCAGTTCAGGATAAATATGAGCGTGGTTCCCTCTGGATTTATGTAATGCAGTGTTCTGCTGGACCACAGTGAACTATCTCTAGAACTCTGTGCGTTTGAAATGGTGGTGGTTGGAGGACCCCCTAAACACAGCAGATTATAAATATATTGTTACCAAGTAACAAGGGGGAGGAATGGCTGGTTAAAGTGAGTTATTTGACCATACAAAAAGTGGACTTCATTATTTATGCTGTGGAAAATCTCCTTTGGGTTTCGAATCATGAAAGCCATCAGCCCCCTATTTCTAAACAGGATATCTTTGTTTTGCTGTTTATATTCAAGAAAGGAAAACTTCAAACAAAAATATCACAAGACTCTTCCTAAAATCAGCTTTCAACACTTTTTAGCCAAAAAATTGTAATCTGTAAGTAGAAGCTTACAACATTCTCACATATACTGTCAAAAAATGTTCCCTTTTATAGCACAGAAAGCTGTGGATAATGATTTCAGTTAGGGTCTTTTCAGCACCATAAAACACAGATGCCCACATACACACACACAAACACACACATACACACACACACACACATCTCAGCAGTAGGAGAAACACCATTATTTTACTATTTCTCATTTCATTACACAACTAAATAACAAATGGACACAGCACAAGTCACAGAAGCACTGCCTATACCCCCCTACCATTAACAACATACAATCATCTGCAGTGCAAAAAAGCAGAGAATGATTCTCAGTTCCCATTTGCAGAGATGACTGGGAAAAAACAAACTGAATTTATTTATATCTGACTGAAGTATTTTAACAGTACCACTCACCTAGAACCTCCCTTGCTGAAAAATAAATGGCCATGTATGCGACTCCTCTGATTCAGTGGTGACCAGCCTGTGTTATTTTTCACACTGAAGATGCAACACCTATCACATTTGGGCCCTATTTTTGCTAGCAGGTGCAACATCCTACAACCGATTTAAACCTCGGCAACATGCCAGCACCGAAACAGGAGAAATGCGGAAGCACAAAGCCACTTGTGCCTCTGACGAAATAAAAGGGTGTAGAAGCGCAATGTCTGGGAGTGTCCGCTGAAAACAAATTTGAGTACCATGCAAATTATGGTGCGGCAATGCCTAAATTGCAGCTTTTGTCAAAAGATAAACCCTTGTACTTAAAAGCAGATCACAAGGGTTAACTGACTGTCACAGGTCAAAAGCAGGTCTATTCAGAGTGCAAAACTCAAAGGTAAACAAATTGTAGTACATTGACCAAGCCAGCAGGAGTTGTAACATGACTTTGGAGATATTACCGAAAGGCAATAATAGTCAAACTTCCATAATGACACAAATAATTGAATTCCCCAAATTCTACTGAGAAAATGTGAGACCTTGTGTGCTCTTTAAATTTATATTATTTTAATGCTTGGAACATGATGGATGCAGACCAGTAATCTTGACTGAATTTGACATCACTGTTTTGCAGTTGATTCCAATAGTATGGAAAACATAATTGCAAGGAGAAGAAGGCATTAGTGCCGATGACTTTTCAAGCAGCGGCACTCTGTCCTAAACATGACTGACCCTGCGTTCACACATAAGCAAAATTTTGGATCCGCGTTCCAAAAGTGAGAGCACAGAAACCAGAACAACCAGTAGTTTGAAGGGGAGATGTCACGGTTATGGCGCTGAAAAGGAGCTGGAATGGACAGCTGATCCGCTTCAGTTTCTTGGCTGTTGCTGAGCGGAACCTGCCTCACCTCCATCTGTATTTAATGTAGCTGAGTGAAATATGTCATGCTAACTACAATGGTTACTGTAGGGTATATTCTGCTGGTGTTGAGTGTGTCACAGGACTGGAGACAAGTAACTGTCAATTTTACCAGCTGTTATTTGCTGTTTTTTTTGCCAGGCTCAATAAACCACTGAAACCCAGCAATCTTATCCATGTGGACACAAACCAGTACGTCTTGTCTGGTGTGAGGCATGTGTTCCTCTGCCTTACCTCATTCATTTTCTCTTGCGAGCGCTGGGTGCATGTGATTTTATTGCATGTATTGCTCACTATGATGCTCACGTTGCTGAAACATGCAACGCCATGCCTTGGCTTCTAATTAATATTAACACATTACTCCAATTTTTATGCCATGTGAAGGACCTCCTATTGCGGGTAGCACCATGGACTGAACCTGCCCAATTTGACGTATCACCTTGGACTTGAGTCCACAAAAATAGGTTTGCGGGTTTACCTCTCCTATAGAGTGTTGCACGATTCAGGCAATGACTGACTTATCATTTACAACTTATGAATTTGAAAATAGAGCCCATTGTCTTTGCCATTGGTAGAACATGAAGTTGACATAATGTCCAGCTAATGAACGCACAGGCACCCAGCCAGCCAATAGAGGTCACTACAGAGCACTGAGGCTAATCAGTTTAACCCTCATCTTCTGTTTGGGGTCTGTGAGACCCCAGAGCCTCTTTAACACCTCGAAAAAATACTTAACATCATTTTACCGGCTTGATACTTCATGACTTTCCCCACTTCATGATAAGTGCTTATAAACAATTTTGAGCCAATGGCATGTTTCAGACGTTCTCCTCAGAAAAACTCACATTGGTTCTGTTTGAGGTCTCACAGACCCCAACTATAAAACATGGTTAAATGTACTGGATTTTCATATGCTTTGAAACCTTGATTGATGTTGAAGGTATAGTTGTCTCAGTACAACCCCTTCCAAATAATTATGATAAATGTGCAGGCACACACATTCACAAATCTTTGCATAACTAACCCCTTCCCCGTTGGTCTCTCTATTTCATCTCCTTTGTGAAATGCGCAGGCTCACTTTGTGGTTAAAGGGAAAGCCAAGACTTCAAAAATTTTCTGTCAATTGGGTTTTTAAAGAGGTAAGAAGAAGTAAAAGAGACCTGAGAAAAATTAAATTGGTTGATCTGTGACTATTATATTTACATGTACAGCACTGGGGTCTGTGGGACAATGAGGCAGTAAAACCAATTTCAACAGAACACAAGGGTTAAATATTTTACTCATTATTTTTCCCTTTTTTACCATTTAGTCAGAGACAATTTTGGCTTTGCCAATGCAGATGTCTTGTTTTAAAGCCTGTAATGGCGTGGCTAAGGCAAACATGTGCCATTACCTGAACTGTATTCGTTTTTAATAAAACTTTTCCTTTTTGTCCAAAAATCTAATCACCAAATTGAATAGCGCCTCTCAGACTGACTGTCATCCGCACACCAGGAGTGCTGTAGCTGAACTTCTCTGATGAGACATCTGTCTGTCATCCAGTGACTCTTTTATGCACTAAAATCCAATTCAGAGGAATGATGTATCTCATATTGATGGTAGCCTCTGGGTGCCTGGCTGCTCACTGGGAGGCCTGGCCAACTAGACACCATCATATACCAAACAGCACAGGGTTAGCTGGGTCTCTGTGCCCCAAACTGAGAGCTAGGTCATTGGACAGTTGATGGCATGGCTGAAGTTGAGGCTCAAAACTGTGGCTACAGGGACCAGCCTATGCTTGCACTGAGCCCCTTAAGAGCCAACATAGCATTTTACATGTTGCTAGCTGTTTGAATCAATTTCCTGCCACTGGGATCATTCCGTTCCCTGTTACCGTTGAGCTAACAGGCTGGCAACGCCTGCTTAAACTGAGGACTGTGCATGAAAGAACAGAATTGACTTCCCTGATTCCCCTGGCAAAGCACGATCGCAAAAGTAACCTACTACAAACTGTAGTGTCTAGGGAAATGGATGTTTTTAACGAGGGTGTGCAAAGAGAATCAATTAAAAGCACAAATAACCTGTAATATAAAACCCACTCGATGACAGTGCAAAATACCCTCATAACATTTCTCAAATAGCCTGACCTTCAGATGTAAAAACACCGGGGCTACTCGTGGATATGATTGAATTACTGAAATAAGCATCATGGTATCATTTATATCGCCTAATTCTTGTTTCTTTATTATATTTTGTTTGCTTTCCTTCTAGAGGCTATTTAAGGTTGTCTTATAATCAGTTGCTGGGTTTGAGGAAGCATTTGAGACTATGCTCTTGAACATGGATGTTCCAGTGGTCAATCCAACAGTTCCTTGACAGGGAACATTTGGGAATATAAATAAATAAAAATATAAATAAATACATAAATAAATATATAGCTTGTTTGGGCTTGGAGTACTTTGTACTGATGCATTAAATTTGGAGCATACATGCAAATGCTGCCAAAATACATTTACATTTTTTCATAAAAATGTGAATGTGATGTAGATGTGAAGTTAAAGTTGGAAAGAGCTATGCATTATTTGACCTTGAATGGAGATACACACAGTGCTGTTCTTAGATGGATACTAAAAATTTGAACATCTAAGAGTTACAGAGCTGTGCACAACATACACCAGAAAAAAATTATTAACACAGTCTATTCTTTACCCATTATAATTAGAGACATTTCAGAACCTACACTGGACCTTTTCTTCATTCTTTAAACCTTATTTGAACACTGCACTCCTACAAGCTAATGCCAAACCTTCCCACCAGTTACAAGTTCAGCTAGGTGGCATGACTTCCATGAAGGTGGTAAATTTATATGTTTGTAATTGGTTTTGTAATAAGATGCTCTGTGCAGAAGCTAAAAGGGTTGGGGTGGGGTGGGATCGAGTGTGTGTGTGTGTGTGTGTGTGTGTGTGGGGGGGGTCAATGTATGATGTCATCATAACAAGACTAATGGATGATGGAGAGATACCTGTGTAGACATGATTCATACAAAATACACTTTCATTATAGAGTGTAATCAGATGACAAAACTATTCACTCCATGTCCAATCCTGCTATAAATAATCATTCCCAAATAAATACAGAAAAGCAAAATTTTCTCCATATCTCTGACCTGGAACAGAATCTTCTCTTTCTCTAAATTATGATGAATTGGTTAGGACAGTCTTCCTAACAACAGTATGCAATATGTTTTTCCCCCCAAACAAATGTAATTTATATTCATTTCATACAACATTTACACTTGGCTTAACTCATGAAATCACATCTTGGATAGTAGAAGTTTATGACAACTGCACCTCCAAAATGAGTGAGTTACAAAAACTGTTTGGTGTAGTATCTGTGAGTTTACCAGGCTAGATATGACGGCCAAAATCATCATAATGACCCACACCCATGAAGGTCAAGGGTTACTACTATCACTTATGTGCTTTGAAGAGCCATGGACTGCCCAGTACAGCCCTAACCTGTCCATCTGACCGGTGACCTCTGACCCCAGCAGGAGAAACCAATCAACACACAGCTGGGACATCAGCCTCCCCAGTCCAACATTCAGTCCCAATACTCAGGCATGGTGTGGGGGGCGCAATAAGCATCGGCATATAGAAGGCTTTTATTACGCATAAATAATGCATAGGTTGTTTTTGCGCAGCAGGGAGGGCTGCGGTGTACCCATCTGCTCTGCTGCTTGCCACTTGAAAGCCGTTCCATTCCCTGCGAGGCAGAGCTCATTGCTTTAGTAATGGTGGTGTTGGGGGTTGGGGGGGGGGGCACGAGGTGATTCCCATACAGCTGAAACACCACACCATGCTGCGCCACTCAGCACGACCGGAGCAGAAGAACCCTGATTTTGAAGTTACCACGGGGTTCCAGAAACCCACGGCTGAACTGTGGAAACGCGCAATAAGTTTCTCCTCCTCTCTGCAACAGCGAGATCACAAGTGCGCACAGAGCCATCGCTATTTTTTATCCAAGGTCTCCTATATATTTACACACTGAAACATTGCTGGATGTGTAACGGCCTCACAGAAATCTACCAGCTCTGGACACAATGTTTAACATCCAGCATGTTAAACATGTGTTTCCCACTTCACTACTCCCCTTTAGTCCAGAGAGATATTCATTCTTATCCTTTCATTTTGACAGCATTTTTTTGCCCATAACATGAGTAAATCCCAGAAGCCCATCTGGGCTCTGATCTCAGAAAGACAGAGGGGGGGATAAATGAGTTCTTTACATGGATTCAGTTTGATAGCAAAAAACAACTGTGATCTAGCATTACAGCACACTTCCTTGGTTATCAAACATATATGTTCTCAGCCAAGTTCCCCCTGCAGAAACTTCAAAGTATAAACACAGTTTGCCATGTCCTAATAGACATCCTGCCGTATCCTCCTGCCCACAGAATATATAAAAAAATAAACATAAGCTGAAATAACGTAAAACAAAATATACACACAGGAAAAGACTTTCAGATTTCTTACCATATCTGTCATTGCCTTGGCACAGAGATAATTCCCGATAGTGAGGAAAAGAAGATTCCCAGATAAACAGGAGGAGAGACCCAGGGTTGAAGCAGAGAGGGGAGTGTGCCAGCCTGCTGAGATGCGGAATGGGGGATTAGGATGTGACCTGGCGCTCCCATCAGCTCATCCAGGGAGGAGGACTGTGAGTGCGCTGGTCCCACCCACTCAGCTGTACACTGCATGGGGCCGGGAGAAGGGAAGGAGGGGGTGATGGAGGAGAGTGCGTGTGTGTGAATCTCTGTGTGCGATTGTGTTTGTGTTTGTGGCACAGTTGTGTATGTGTTTTAGTGTTTTTACATTTGTGCACATGCATTTTTAAAATATGTGCAAATATGTTTGTGTATTACAAGCAGTGTGTGTCTGTGTGTGTGTGTTTGAGAGAGAGAGAGAGAAAGAAGGAGAATGGGCGAAGTAATAAAATAGGGAAGTATTGAGCCCAGCTCACAGGGGAGGGATGGGGCACAGGTGCGCGCGTGTGTGTGTATGTGTGTGTGTTTGTTTATGCCTGTATGCATGCACATCAGACAGGCAGTGTGTTTGTTGTGTGAGCGACAGTGGGAGAGCAACAGAGATCAGACAGGATCAAGGCCAGCTGATGGGAGAGGGTGGGTCATAGACATGTGTGTTTTGGGGAGGGCTGCTTCTTTAAATAACACATTTGTTGACTTAAGCATTAGACAGGAAATGGATACAGCTGGTGCACAGAACAATGAGGATGAGGAGGAGGAGTATAAGCCAGCTCACCTTTCCCAGTCTGGTACCAGAGTATGGGACAGGTAAGGTTTCTACTGAGCATGCTCACATGCTCCGCTCCACCCAGCATCTCTCTCCCTCTCTCCCAGGGGCGGGGGAGGTGTCCCACGTCACAAATGATGCATCTTGGCCTATCTACTACGGAACCCTGAGAAAGGGTCGGAATATGGATTGGCTACCCAAAAACCTTTTTTTAAAGAAAATTTGGGGCAAACATCTTGAACCTGCTTGATGTATTTTTACACATTTGGTTTATTTATTATTCTCCAGTTACAGCCACAAGACAAGCCATGATTCCATTTCGACTCTCTGTCACTTTTGTATATAAATGCACGAAGTAGTAGAATTATTGATGATGCATGCATGCTCATTAACCCACTCTGAATCGACCAATTAGCTCTGTGAATTTTCTTACTACTTTCTGAATTACTTACTTAGGAAGTAATATTAATATTTATGCTTTACAATGATTTAAAATCTACAAATTCTTTAAAACAAGGTGTGTTGGTTAAGCATGCTGACCAAAATTGAATTTAAAGTGTTTATATTGTAGAAATCGGTCGCTAAGCATAAGGGAGTGGGGCCAGGGGTCAGGGGTTGGAGGCTTAAGTGAAGCACTCCAGCAAAAATAATGACAGTAACCTCCCTTCTAAACACTATAATACAAAATGCACCATGCTAGTTTGAGTGAATGGCCTGGGCTTTCTCACTGGCACCCCCCGCCCCCCACACTCCCGCTCCGCCCCAAACAACACGTCCCACAACCCCGCCTCCCCCCACCCCCCACCCACACCAACCCACTTATTGCCTCTGGGCCGTACAAAAGCCAGAAGGTCCTGCTGTCTCAAGCAGATGTTGTTGTTGTTGTTCTCATTCTGTTGATTAATTTGCACTGGGCACTGCCTTACCATTAGAAGAAAAAAGCAAATTTAGCTCTCCTTAAATTCTCTGATTAATTTTAGGTTCTTAAAAAGAAAAAAAAAACTGAACAGCAAAGCATCTGAGGGCTGGCAACACGCAGAATTCAATTTCTCAATATCAAAGTTAAGTAATGAAGTGACTGAAATGTATTGTGGAAAACATTTTTCTTTTTTCTAAAGAGAACTGCACAACCTTTTTCAGAACTGTAATAAATTTTACATGACCACTTTACCAAATGACACCTTGGGCTGGTCTCTTGGAAATACACTACAATCTGAATTTTAAATTTGTAGTTGGAGCTGGACATAATTTTCATAATTTTTATTTTTTTGAGAGACCGAATAACTTATTTTCCAAAGATAAAATATTTAATAATAGTTGTTTTATAATTAAATGTTTATGTACATAAAAAAAATCGCGGGATATTACATAATCAGTAAGTGCTTGGTAAGTTCAACCAAATCCGAGTTTTATTTTTACTCAGGCATGGCTGTGGTACCCTTTAACTTTAACCCTTTGCTTAACTTAATGAATGTGTAAACCTCTGTAACTGACTCCAGGTCAATTTTTGAGCAGTAGGTATTTCCCAAGGGAAATCCCTTACAGGATGTGGTCTGTTTGAATCCTCCTTTGTCTCAATGAAAAGAAGGTCTAAACAATGTGTCCATGATGAATAAGTCTGTTTAATATTTCATCACTCATAAAATGGGCTTTTAACACTGACTCTGCCATAAATGTAGAATGTCACACCCATATGAATAACTCCAGTATATTACCCCTACAGTATATTATCAGATCTACAATCAGTATGGATCACAATGGAGGCCCATTGTGATCTCTGCAAAGTTGTTGAAAACAATACACTTTCTGAATGTTGTTCCGAGTTGTTACAATGCACATAACCCTTTTTTCCACCTAAATCCACCTAAACTGGAGGTCCAATTGCACTGACATCCATTATGAGTGCAAAGGCCCACCCATCCCAGAGGGACATCATTATGGAGAGTGAATGTCTTGCACAGTAGTAAAACACCCTAATCCCTTGGCCAGATAATACTAGTGCAAAGAGGATTAGCTCCGCCCCAGCAGAACTACGGCCTAAATATAGATCAAACGCTCTCTGCCAGGCACCACCCCTTTACCCATGATGCACTGTGTGCATGCCCCTCCAGCCCACCCCTCCTTGCCCATCCGTCAGACCCTCCACTGCCCCCTCTCACAGTCCTTCATCTCCCTGATGAATATTTGATGACTGCAGGCCTCGCTGCAGCTCTGAGGAAACACTGACAACCCACTGACACACACACACACACACACACACACACACTGACACACACACACACATTGGCCTGCACTTCAGGTAGCTGTCTGTATTTATCTTCATACAAACAACATTTTATATTAAACATTAATATACTATATTTACTTTTTGTCTTACCAGGAAATTTCAGGCTTGGAGAGAATATTTATGTTTATACGGGTTAAATACTGTATGCACCTTTTAAATTTCTGAGTTTGTTCCTTTTGAGGCCTTATCATCTACTAGGACGATACAGGAACCATGGTAGGAGCTGATGCACACCCTATCTTTGGATTCATCTCATACACCTCTACCATTGCTTTTTTATTGGTTAATCGACCATTTTTTTTCAATGGACATAATACACTCGCAGATGTAGACCAGTATATGAATATCTTTAAATACCGTTTTTGCCCACTGAAAAAGTTTAGCTGTGTTGATTTTTTGGAGCACATTCAAATATCCAATTCAACTAAAACCTCTGACGAATTAACACCTAGATTACAGGGATGGTTTATAACTCTGAAGTGTCTATAAGTTTCAAAATGATGTCAAAATACAATTTGAGAAACTGAGGTCCCTTATAAATTGAAATTATTACTTTGCATACTTTTCAGTTGCTAGCACTTTATTTTTAAATGGATGTTCTTATTTTTCAGCCAACTATAATCAAACCAACAGTACAATATCCTGTAAAGTGAAGGAAGTACATGCCTTGAGATTAAATTTGTGCTGGTAACTGACTGCTGGAAGGAAAATGCAAATGCAAAAACTAAAAAACCTTGGCCTGTGGATGGCTCATATGGTAAGGTATTGGCTTGGGAGGCATAAGCAAGCCCAAGGACGTGGGTTTGAGTCCTAGCTGAAACATTACTTGGTTATTGCTGGAGGTCAGCATTAGAAGTGCAACAATTAGCTAAAGGGGGAATGATAAACAAGCTGATTAAGTTCAGTAGATGTATCATTCTCTAGCAGGCATCACTGGTTGGCCAAGCACCAGTTGATGCACAAAACAAGGATATAGCTGACCTAGGCAGCACATAGTTGGCGATGCTTCTGCAGCATGCAGACAAATGAGTGCTGGTTGTCACATGAATCAGAGGAGTCACATGCCACGGCTTCCTCCTCCTTAGTCAGCAGGACATAACTGTGATCGACTTAGGTGAGAGAGCAAAAAAGGGGAACTGCCCCTTCCCCCCAAAAATGAAAAACCTAAACAGCTCTGGCTAAATGAAATAACTTATTTCATCTGTTTCAGAGAAACAGAATGCCATCAGCCAGAAATGTTCTAGCAAGGGTCCTTTAAGGGGTGATGCAGTGGGCTGGGGAGCCGGCAGTTCCAGACATATCAAATGATGCATTAAAAATAGCCTGCATGAGTAGGTAGCTGCCATTGTTCTTATTGAATCATGCTTCACAAAGCTTTGTACTCCAGCACAACCCAAAACTTACGTTTATGTAGCAAATATTGACCTTTAAACATTTTAACTTTTATTATCAATGGAAGGTATTATTTCTTTTCGTCTTACACTTGCCTTATTACATCAGTGCCAGAAATAATAAGAAGCTATGTGATTTGTTCTTACAGCAAGCTAGCCTCATTCCTTTTTGCTTTTAATTGTGTGCATCTGGGTAGCCAGTCATTTTGTAACTAGATGATGTGTACAGTGAACCCATTTGTACAGATTGAATCTTTAGGTTAAGCATGAACTTAATGGCTTTCTAGCCAACTTGATATTTTTTCAAAACAATTTTCTTCAATTCTATTTCCCAAAATGTATTCTTGTGTCCACTTATAGTGCAAGACATGTCTCTTTGTGTAATAGTTTACAGTATTTAGTATTTATTTTGTATTTATCATTTTCTACCCTCGTCCTCAAACAATTTGCAACGGAATTCTAGTCTGGCAACAACTTTTCATTCCATTTGACATCCTCAATAACACTACCTAGTGGGGGCAGTGTGGGGATAATTGTGATGGCGTTGGGGGGCACCACTCCAAAAGACTGCAGCTGAGATTACAGCAGAGTGTATCAGCAGATAGAGTTCTGCAGCTCTGTGTTGATCGTTGGCAGATGAGAGACTGAAAGGTCATACCGGACACGAGGCAAAGGGTACATTTCCCTGCAGTGAGTTCACTATAGGTCTGAAAGTCAGCATCACTGCACATTCAGAGTGCCATTTCCCTGATAAGACAGGACAATAAATTGCCCTTTTCAGACTTACCTGTGGTATTGGCCCCACTATAGAGTTGTAAATGATTGATAATCTGTTAACTGTTTATTTTCCACTCCATATTTATGACTATGACTTTGGCATGGTGATGTTTCGAAGAGCAGATACAAAGTATGCATGTTTGTTTTTGGTTTCATCAAGTTCTTATGCCTCTTGTGATTGCATACTATTTAGTGAGATAAATATAGGAGTAATTTCTTATTGAATGAATGAATTAATTAATGATCTATGTCAGTGTCATTAATCTAGGGATGTCTAGCCCCTACATTTACAATAAATAAATTCAGAACACCTTCTCTGCTCTTTTTGCATTACCTTATGTAAATGTTAACTTGGACACTCCTATAACCTTTTCTCAGAACTAAAATAGGGCAATTCTATGCTGTGAAGTTTCTTGTTTCTCAGTCGTTGCCTGATTTGTACAGGAGGTAGAAAAACACCCAACAATATTTTAATATTATTCATCAATAAGGTGTTCTCCCTTAGACCTTCTTGAAATTCTGTTACTTTGAATCCTTCAGGGATTTTTGGCCATTCTTTGAGAAGGAAAGTTTACTGGTCTTTGAGATATGAACAGAGTGGAAATGTATCCTTGGCACTCTAAACTCCACATCTTTCAATGAAGGTTCAAGGATGTTTATGGGGGCAGCCTGTAGTCTCGTGGCTAAGGTCTAGTGGCTGGTCCCATGAATAGGACCCCTGAGGTTGGTGGTTCAAGCCCCAGTCCAGCCACAGCAAGAACACCATTGCTGTTGGGCCCTTGAGCAAGGCCCTTAACCCCACATTGCTCCTAAGGGGGATTTTCCCTTAGTTAGTCCAATCAACTGTAAGTCACTTTGGACTGCAATGTTTAGATCTGGTGAACAGGGAGACCTTGGAAGATTTCTGAATTCATCAAGGTGTTCATACAATTGAAGCCAAACAAAGTCAAATGAGACAATACCCCCAATTTGTTTAGCAGTGCGTATGCAGAATACGTGAATAATTTGAGGAAACAATGTGGTTTTGCTGAAAATGGTTTTGTATGTCGTGGCCATAATTCTACCATGCAGAATAATAATTGGACCCAAAGATTCCACAAGATGACTGTTCACATCATAACAGGCCCATTACCATGTCTAACAGATGGGAGCAAGCAATGTGGCTTTAATGCTACTTTTGGCTTTCTCCAAACACAAACCTGTCGTTTGTAAGAAAACTACATATTGAGAATTCTCAGAAGTGGAGACAGGTTTTGTGCTCATCACACCAGCTCATGTGTTGTTGCACAGTGGCTTTAGTTGCACATAGTTTCTGAATGGCATTTGTTTAGATTGGGTCAGTGGGATGTATATCCTCCTCTGTGGTAACTTTTGAGGCCATATGTTGTACTAGGAAGAGTGGACACAGCTGTACCGGGGTAGGATGTCTGGTTAATTGATCCATCCCTAAGGACCAGCAGAAGCTGTCAGCACCATGGAGAGCTCCAGGGCCTTCAGGACCAAGGACAAAGACCCCTACAGCACATCTCTTTCCTCTCTACACATACCTGTCTCATGATAGGGGAAACAGTACAGCTGCTCTGCATTCCCCCATAGAGTGGATCTGTGTTAAAAAAGTGAGGGGTCTGGAGGAGGGGAAGAAGAAAGCTGAAGACTTACGGCAAATGTGTGTATGCACCTTCGTGCCCTATAGCAATTTTGTTTTTACAACAGTAAGGCACAGACAGAGAGAGAGATTCCTGAATTTGATCTGAATGCCTGCCACCCAAGCCAAGAAGATAAATCCAAAGGTTAACTTTCCAAAGAGCTCATCCAAAGATTCAGGCCCAGTCCAAAACATTGCCTGAACTGGTGTCTGGATGTTTCCCAGAACTCCTCCTGATTCTGTTGTAATTGAAAATAAGCTGAGCTTCAGGCTGAATTTTTTTGTGAAAACACTGCTGGTGTACTTTGTGCTCAAACACTATGTGCACTGCATCATTTTTTGCTGTTTCACAGCTAATCTGTTAAGTGACCGGTCTGTCCTGTGAATGACCCTTGATCTGCTACCAATGTTTTTCAGTGATGCAGCTTTTTTGGCACATATGTATGCCAGCATGATTTTCAACATAACTCCCTTTCACTCATTTAATATTTTTGCCATTTCTACAGCATTTCTAGACTTGCATGCCATTGGGTTTTTAAAAAATTGACTTCTTTCAAAAATCTGTTAAATTTGGGATATTTCATTCAAAATTTTTAGATGTTGATTTTGTGTTTTCTAGGACACATATTGGAAGTAAATACTATCATTAATTGAAACACATGTGTAGACTCCTTTTCAATCATGACTTAGTTGAGTAAAAACACTTAAAATACCAAAACACCTTTTTTCATTTCATGTTTCTATTTTGTCTACTGCCTGCATAGTCTGGTTTATTGTTCATCAGCAACACTGTAATAGTTTTCATTTATCAGCCAATGAAAGCCCCCATCAGTCAGCCCCAGTAAACATGACCTGCTAGCCCCAAGGACACAGTGGTGAGTGATACTGACAGCTGCTTTCACTCTATCACACTGTTACCTGGCCATGGCCTGGAATATATGAACTGTATGAAAGTGAAAAATGTTTCCTCTGTGAACACAGTATTCTATTTCTCTTTTCAAGGGCTTTCAGTATTTAGTGTTTCAGGGCTGCTATAATAAACCTGCAGCTATAAAGGACTGGCCATACAGCAAAAAGACATAGTTGGTTGATTGTTCACGTAGTTATATTAAAGATCTATGGTATAACCACAGACTGCTTTTCCCGCCACACAACCAGACATAAAACGGTGTAATACAACAATACTCCCATTCTGGAATTTTACCACTATGATTATCAAAGTTAATATCTGACATGCATTTTAAATGATCTGAGCTCCATAGTAAAATCAGGTTTGACTCTAAATTGACACTTCTCGCGCATGAAGGATGAGTCAACGTTTTGTGCACTTGCACGGAGGCTGGTCTTTGATACGATATCCTTGTTATACTCCTTGTTATCCTGGGTTATGTTCCTTATGTTTTAGTTCTGCTGGTGCGGGATAAGAAGATGGGTGAGAGTAATCCCTGCTCAGTGACCTGGTGAATGAAGGTGGGCCCGTGAGGGGGTGAACAGGGAAGGGGGGGTGTGGGGGGTGGGGAGGGTTAGGCAGGGGCGGGGGTTGGGGGGGAGACATACTGGTCCTGGTAAATCCCTGCCGACAGATTGGAGGCTCAGCCCTGCTTGTTAATCACAGAGTACACTCCCGGAGGCGCTCTCTCCCCGCCCCTGACACAAATCACCATTAAATTCCCAGCAGTGGGACAGAGGCCGTCTTACCAGCCTCATAAATCAGCCCCAGGGATTCAACATGGACTCCGCTGTCCCCTGGCATGGCCTGTAATGGTTGTATCCCCTGCACATATACACCCAGCACAGCATCATTACCTGCCATCATAGCCTAGATTCTCCTGTACAGATTGTATTCCCAGACCACAAGATCTCGAACTACAAGAAATGGTTCTCAACACATAGGCTATGTACCCTCGCAGAGCACCTCTATCTTTCACCACAGGTTATATTTCGCAGGCAGGTTATATATCAGCCAGTAAAGATTCTCTGTATGTCCGATATGTATATAGCATATATGTATGTGCATATATTATAGCACAGGCAAACCCAATCATATCCAACCCTTCCCCTATACAGGGGAGGATATACACATATCCCATACAGGGGAGCCTTAAAATACACTAATAGATGGAAATCAGGTCCATTCAGATTTACTTTTATCATACATCACTGATGTCTGATTTAAACTCAATTATCTGCTAAAGCTAACAAAAAGGAAAAGTAAGGTAAGAAGAAAATATGGAAAGCACAATATCAGATAATCTCAACAAGCACTTGAAAATGCCTCTAAAAAAATTGTTCACATAACCCCCCTCCTTGATAACTCTCAGTTTCACTTTGCACCTATCTCTATCTGTAGCAAGGACTCTGAAATCAATGAAGAATATAAATGAATATAAAAAATAAATATAAAAGATGCTGCTGAAACCATTGCTTGTCTTCTTACCCACATTTTCAAACAATAAGAAGTAATACAATCCTGAGAATGTGGAAGTCTATGTTCCTCTGTTACTTAAAAGGAGAAACCCTTCATGTTTAGACAATTACTGGACCATTCGAAAATTGATACTAATGTGCCTGCTACAATACATGTCCACCTGCTTTTTAAAAATTAAAAATGGTTGTTTTTGGGTAAAAATAAATAGCTAAACCAACTGGCATTTTTTCAGAATATATGAAAGGTGTTCAACAAGGGTCTGTTTTAGGACCAATTCTTTTTACATTGTATAATGTAATAATATATTAACATCATTATAATATTATTATATTATCATAATATTAACAAGAACTGAACGACTGCAAAGTATCATTTGTATGCCAAAGATACCTGTTTTTATGCAAGTGCAGCTACCATTGATATGCCTTTGAAAAAATTACAACAGACATTAAGTGAAATACAAATTCAACTATAGTTATTCAATTGAAGTTAAACTAAATGCAAGTAACATGCTATTCATGTTTTTAAACCTTTTTTATCAAAAATGATATGTAGTAAACTTGAACTTTGGAATCAAAATCCTTAAAGAACATAACTCTATTTAAAATTATTTGGGAATTTGGCCAACAAATTCGTCAACAAAAATATAACATTTTATAAACAATTTTACAATGCATTCTACAAGACTAGAACTGCACCAAACAATATTCTTCTGTGGCCTAAAGTATTAGCAATGTTATCCACATGTAAGCATCAGCATCTGTATTTAAAACCTTATTTCAGTGGTCCTCAGTCATGATCCTACAGAGCTGAAGGGAGTGCTGGTCTCTAAAGAGACTGGATAATGAAGGTTATTAATAATTAAAAATAATTAAAAATAAATTGAACATGAAATTATTTTTAAATTAATCAATAGCAAAGCTTAACAAGAGTCAGGGACCCTTATGGTGATTCCCTGTTGTAACCAACCAAACTCATTCAATGTAGTTTATCAAATGATAACCCCAATGCCTTTAATACAGGGCTTCATGGGTACTGTGGTTACATGTTACTGCAGTTACTGTAATTCAGCACTGTTTTATGATGCTCATATAATATTACATTTGCTCCTGTGTGTTGTCGATTGCACTTTGATTTCTGCTTTCAGATTTGTTTTATTTCAGCTGATTAATTCTTTTGATGTGATACAGTCATTCACAATTAAAGCAATGTACTTTCATCAAATGTCCCAAAACGGACCATTGTTTAACACAACCAGTGATACAGCCAAAACGATTGAATGCTGCCAAACGACTTTAAAAAACAGGAAATCTAAATCAGAAAGGCAGCAACATGTTCCTATTAATTTTAACAGTTAAATAAAACGGTATGGCTGCATTTTCTCATTGCGCTCTGTAACTTTTACTGAAAATATGGAACAATAAGGTTAATTCGTCAGCTTCTGGCCTTTCATGATGAATTGATTTTCTCTTTTCTGACAGAGAGGGCATATCTCACCTCCTACACACTGTCAGTCAGATTTATGAGCAGTATTAATGTGCCCTCTGCGTGGATGAGCTTTGTTAATAATAGCACACAGAGTACAAGCTACCTGACGGGTCTGTAAAGGTGTTTTTGACCCTTAATGACTGTAACTTCATCCATATTACTTTAAATCAGCAGTTCCAAAGCTTTTCCCCTTTCAGTCTTAAAGTGCCAAAAACAGCCACATTGACTTGTGGCTTAAGACCCCCACCAAATAAACTGTATGACATTTAATACCCTCATACGCTCATTATAGGCTGCAGTGGGTAAACACACTACACATTGTGACGCATCTGAATCATGGATCCTCACAGTTTTTTAATCCATACGGCAAAATCTTGTGCTTTGCCTTTCTTTGTGGTAGCAACACTTACTATGGCCGCAACCCCTGCACCAGTAATTTGGCAGTTTAGAAATCACTCTGATTGTCAAAGGTGGTTTATGGAAGCGTGATGAATTTGACACACAGCTCCCCTTGCTAATTGGCTCAATAGTTTGCACTCAAGCTGCACATGTGACTCCTCCAATCTAGATCCATACAGCAGATGTGACACCAATCACACATTACCTATGCAGTCAGATAAACACAAGGAGAGCATGAATTGTTCACAAACTTTGCAGGCACCCAGCAAGCCAAGAGAACCAGCTATTGAACCTTAGTTATTTTTCTGGGTGTGGCTGAGCCAGTAGCTTCCTCCTCATAGCTACTTCCTCCTCATGCAATGATATATCTAACATTTGTATGGACATAAGAATATGATTTAATGGGATATATTTTTTCCATTTTGTAGGGGACACCCTGGGACGTGCAACAAAATATTCTCGAGAATCTCAGAAAAATCATTTTAAGACTCAGAGAATATACTTTTCTCGGATCTCTCAAAATCTTAAACTCATAAACATTAACAGACACTCATGAGCCTTTATTTTGATCATTCAACTTCATAAGTCTAATATGTTAATGCTAGATGGTAATAACTAATGGTTTATAGTTAATACACTTTAATAACACATAATAACAATAACAAGTCAGACCAGCAGGGACATTACTGTGTGGAATGACGGAAATTAAATGTTATTTATCCTGCAACAATATTTTGTATTCATAGATATATTTTGCTATTATCCACTCCTGTGTTCTCTTGTGGGAAACCCGTTTAATTTGCAGAGGATATTACATTGCAACACCTCTCTCATATCATCTCCTCATCTCATTTCTTGTCCAACCTTGGCAGCCAAGCAATATTGGCACCATTTTTCTACCTTTGATCAGCTCTGTTTTCTATCTTAACATCAAAAAGGCAAGCTTCACTTCCAAAACACTGCTGAATGATCTCATTTCGCATCATTTTCAAAAGTAATCTGTGACATATTGAATTAATTGTTTAAGATATAAATACACATTTCTATATTTATTAAATAAGAATCAAGTTTTTTATATATATATCTCAGGGTTATGCTTAATAACATTCATTCTCTGGCTGTACAACAGAGAGCTCTGCTCTTTCTCAGCATGAGGAATGAACCCCACAAATTCACATACACATACAAATCAATTTGTCAATCTTGTAATTTAAACAGTAGATTATGCAAACATTAAGCCTGGAGTAAACAAATGCACACATATGACATTTTCTGGGAAATCACTATTGAACTTGGTAAACCAAAACATTAAACACCAAAACATTTATATATATATATATATACATATATACACCAAAAAATAAAACAAAAAGCAGATACTGTCCAGTATATCATAAAGATGTAGGACTGTAGGACCCACTTCAATTTTTTTAATGCCATAAAATATTTCATGAATATTTCTTTGGGACAGCAGTTTCTATGAGAAACCTGAGGAATCTCCAGGAGAGAGCTGGTGCCTTGGGGTCCATGAAACCATCCAGATTCTACTTTACGACAGACACTGTTTAACTAACTGGAAAAGATTGAACCTGCATTTCTAAAAAGGAAGAAAAACATTTTATTTACCTTCATTTCCCCAATTTGTTGCTGCAGTGTTAAAAATTCCTGGAGTATTGGAGGGTCTTGGTCTGGCAGAGTGATGCAGAGAGAGAGAGAGAGAGAGAGAGAAGGAGAGAGTGGTGGGGGGGAGAAATGGGGGGAGAGTGAGAGAAGGGGGTGGCTGGAAAAGAGGGGAGTGGAGTTTCTTGATGCAGTCTGAGCAAGGGTTGAATGTTAATGAACGAGTGGGAGGTCTTCCCCCGCCATGATACAGGGGGGTTCAGATGCTGTGCATATGTCCGGCCCGGCCCCTGCTCCTCCCACAGTCACACCCACATCCAGATCCAGCCAACTCAGCAGGACCTACAGACACTAGGGCCAACTCCCCTGCACTGCTCTCAGGGGGTGAAAAGCACACATACACAGACACACACTCTCTCTGTCTCTTTCTCTCGCTCTCACACACGCACTCCTCAGCACTTCCTCCTATACCCCCCCAGCAGATAGGTTTCACACCTGGGACAGCCGGTTCAAAGGACGAAAAACCCAGAGGGAGATCAGCAGTGCACAGTTTAGAACAAGATCAGCACTGGACATTCTTCAGGGGAAAAAGAGGCTGACAGCTGAGAGCACCACTGTATTTATTGATATTCACAGATGGCCTTTCTGAGATTCATATTCTAACAGCCAGAGACGAAAAGAAGGATATGCACATGCAAAACAAAGCAGATATATTGATGGGCAGAGAGATCTGAGAAAGCAGCGAACATCTAGAATTGTAAAATGGCTCTTTTTCCCCTCCTTTTCCCCCGTAGCGCCTGTGCTACCAGCCCAGAGGCGCGCACGTGACGGGCTCAGCCTCCGCAGTCTACCGCTGCATTATTTATCACCATTGACGGGACGTTACAGTCAGTCTCTGCAGGGCAGGGACCAGCACGAGCCATGCAGCGGCTCCACCGGCCCGTTTTCAGCACTCCACCCCCGCGCCTGCCGCGTAATGCTAAGGCACGACATCCTTCTCCATTTATTTTGAAGGCAAAATGTTCTTAGATATTACTTTGCAGACACCACTTTTTCTGTCAGTTCTCCCGGGACTTGTATTTTTGGATGGGCATTTCTGGATTTGGAAGATGCTTGCTGTCTGCAGAAATTAGACCTGAATATGGGGGAAATGCAAGGTGGTAAATGATTGAAAACAGCCAATGCTGTGGAACGGTGGGCTGCTCTCTGGCTAAAGTGTGAATTAGTCCCCCCTAGTGTCTGATTGGGGTATAAACCTCTTTTGCTTCAAATAAGGATCTCCCAAGTTTCATCTGTAAGCATCCTGTAAGACAATCTGACACTTAAGCAGAGAGTCATTCTGAACAACTTATCATATATTCCAGGCTATACAATGGGGTCCAAAAGTCTGAGACCACACTGAACATTTTTTTCCAAACCTTTTTCATATAAACTTGGAAATAACCAGAAACTTTTAGGATTTTGAAACATTTTAAACAAAGAAAAGTTATGACATCTAAAATTAAGATTCTGCACAATGTCAAATGTATGCAAATGTGTCAATCCCTTTGTAGAAAAGGTCACACCCCATCAAACTTTTATTGGGGCACTTAAAGGCCAAGTAAATTTTATGCACTTAAACACCATGTGATAAAATGTGTCATCAGGTTTTGTTCAAACTTGTGAAGTCCATGCCAGCTCCAGTGCACCCTGTAATTAAAGCAAAAGGGGGACATACTGAAAGACATTTTGAAAATTAATTTTTCAAAGATACAACCTTTAATTATAATCGTTAATATAACTTGTATTCAAACAATTGTATTAAATTGTAAAAGAATGCAAAATAGAAGCTCTTCCACTAGTGGTCTCAGACTTTGGCACCCCACTGTATGTCTTGAGCTATATCTAGGTCACATACCTTTGTTTCTTCATGGAATCAGACTAAATTTTAGCATTTAAAATACTATCAATATTATTAGTGCTAAACTCCAAATTGACATATGTTTAACTGTGTTTATAGCTGAGATGTCTTTTTCCTAAAAAACTTTGTAATAAAATTGACACAGCTGTCCTCGCAGTCGGAACTTTAATCCTCCCAGTGTACCTCCTTTACTGAAGTTACTAAAAATGTTCCATATAGTTTGCGTGTGAGCTTGTCATTGCAGAATGACATGCTGGAAAATTCACATTTTTAAAATTCCTGCTGCCAGTAAAAATCATCATGATGTTTCTGTGATCCACCTCATAATTTTGGTACTTCGAAGATCTGCCATTCCTTCTGTATTTGTGTGAGCTGTAAGGTTAACATTAGCTGTAGGGTACACCTACCCACAGAGCCACCATTACATGGAAAAGATTGGCAGGTGACAAGAGTAGAGGCAGAGACTCATGGATGTTGAAGAGCAGGATGTAAATTGCAGTAAAACTGATGTTCACAAAATGTATCAAAATGACATGCTTAATGTTTACACAGTAACATTTTACCATTATCAGATCCAAAAATTAACAATTCGATTCAATAAAATATCAGTCTGAGGCGAGCACTATTCCAGAACAAAACAAGAGGAGATTTACCCATTTATTCTGTTATCTTTCCTCATTCTACAGTTGTAATCATCATTCGTAAGACCTATTTTAAATCCCAAATGGCATTACATTCCCATTACGCTAGATATCATTATATTTATGGTCTGATGTACTGCAATGCCTCACATTGACATTCGTGTACATCTCTGCCAAAAAATAATCATTAAGAATTGCGCTGCCTTTCATCATTTTAAAAGGACCTCATAATGCTTTTTGTGTGTGATTATATAGCAGCCATTATCTTTGAACATTCCTGCCCATGATCTTTTTCCTGCTTCCAGGCCTGTAGTGGTGCTGGATTCTTCTAATGCAGGTTAAAGTAGTCTGGACTGGACCAGACTGTACCTTCGCCAAGATAACCATCAAATGGGAATATTACAACTAAATGCATCTTAACATAGGAATTAAATTACAGAGAACAAATGGCAATGGATATGGAAGTGAAACATACAAAAATATAAATATGGTCAATTGACTTAGACAGTGATATCAGCAAAAACTGTGCAGAGAACATTTTGAAAAATAATTAATTGATAATACATTTTTCAAAAAAAAAAAAGAAATGTAAGAAATGTATTCCTTCCCAGGGAATAAATTAAGGTCCACTAAAAAATACAAATGGGTCTCATTGATTGTCAGTGTAAAAAGAACATAACATCTGTCCAATAATCAAGCAAGTGGTGTGTCCTCCTCTCATCAGTAGAGAGAGGGCAGCACCTGATTGCTAATGGAGAGGGTGTGCAGAGCTTCGAACTTAGCAGTCATTAACGTTAAAAAATCATGCACAGACTGTGCGAGAGAAGAGACGGGAGGCAAAACTCCCTCGCACAATTTGCTCCTGCAGGGGTCAAGTGAATTCAGATTCAAAATGAAAATTTTGGATTCAAATGCTCTAAATTCTATTTAGACGTCACATTTATAGTTAAGAATTCTGTTCATGAGGTGTATGTACCTCTGAAGTAGCCTATGCTATTTCATTTACATGCAATTGAACCAGGACGACAAAGTTGGTCCCACGTAGATTTTGCAGCTACGTCAGAATGTAAATCAATGATCTGATTATCCAGTTAAAGTTGCGATTTGGGTAAATGGTACCTTTTCCTGTATAAGCACGATATGCTTTTATGTGTTGAGGCCGTTTAGGTGATAGAGTGCCAGGGTGACCTAATTTTTAACTCCCCTCGGGCACACCAATTACCATTAAGTCTTACCATAAAAGAATTTACCCCTTAACTTTAAGGACATCTTTTTGGAGTAACTGTTGTACTGTTCCCGAATAGATTTAATTCATCTTGAATATCTCGGTTAAATGCTAAAGAAAAACAGGCAGTATCTCAGTAAATAATCGTGAAATGCATAAGAGGAGTGAGAAGGAAGTCCTCCAATTTCTTTTTGAATGCATGCATCGCCTTGCTGTTAAATGTGATATTTTAGAGTACCCTACTTCGTGTGAATCAACCTATTACTGAAGAGGAACGTTTTTGATAAAACGATGATAGGCTACTTTATTTGAAAAATGCCTTTGATTTGCTACTGGAAACCTCTGCAGCAGTTTACGACAATCTGTTAGAAATTAGTGAAAGAGAGATGAACATCCCATGTTCGTCGAATAATGTACAATATAAATTTAACGCATTTGTGAATGAGTGTCATTCCGCCACACTGCATGATGAATGAAGTTACACGCCTTAAAGTTATCAAAAGAAATAAGACAAAGAAAGAAGTTACAACCTCGGGCCAAGAACTCCAGATGGGCTGCAACGTTTCAAAATTATAGGAAACATACCTCCTCCATGCGGATGTCGTAATTGTTAATTATATTATGGGAATGAAAACTGCGCATTTCAAATCAAACGAATAAATTACAGTGTAAAAATACACCGAAAACATCAAATTAACATGTGCTCAACTCAACATTTAGAAAATTATACATGAATTATGAGAAATAATGACGACATTTGCAGGTGTGAGAGGTTTTTCTTTTAATTACAGTCCACTTGGAGGAATTACAGTTTTAATTTGTAACGCTTTAAAATGAGACATTTGAAATCTGAATGAATCTGTCTTATCATTGCGCAGCCGAGGCAACCAATTACACAGTTTCAAAATAACATTCACAAGTAATGAGTGCTCAACAAAGCGGAGCAAGTCTATTGTATTCGCTAAATAATCACGTCAGATTGACAGGACTTTTTAACCAATAACAAATATATTTTAACAGAGTCCCCCATAGGCTCCAATCAGTGATCCCATTAGACAACGAGATCCGCCCACTGAGACAGTCTCCGTGCGCCGCCGCAGAACAGAAGTTTGCTCTGAGCGCAACAAGTGGACGCGTCCTGCCTCAATATTAATCACTAGGGTCCGAGACGAAATTACACATCGGTCTCTCGTGTGACTGGCAAGAGAAGGGTTCAATGATAGAATCAACACGGTGAACCACTGGACGGTTGAGACGGGAGGTGACATGTTAAACAAGAATTGTTAGTTTTTCCTGGTTAACTTTTGTAATAGCTGAGAGGCTATGCTTCTGAACGAGGAACGTACGGATTAAAAATTCCCAGTGTTCGAGGTAAGGGACATCGTTATTATTCATTGTTGACTTAACATTTTGCACAATATCGAATGTATTGCATTTTGTTGTGGTACAAATAGCTTTAGATATATTCGAAAAGTTGCTTACACTCTTGCTGTTTAAACAGGATACATAATGCATTTCTGCGATGAAATTGATGGAACAAACATTATGTGGGGGGAAACCTGTTAAAATGGATTAAATTCACTTATGATAGTCGTGTGTGTTGGAATTTATTGTCCCTAATTAATTCGGTTACGTAGTCAAACGAGGAGTAACCAACTGCATCATATATAACTCTCTTTTACCATGGAAAAGCGAGAACACGATGACGTACTGTAAATGATTAGTTAATATGATTACAGTGCATCGCATCAAGCGACTGACCATGCAGTCTGATCTGTCCTGTGCGGTATCGTCCCCCTCTGTGGCGTCCGAACCTGGGGCAGCTAAACCCGTTGTTCATAAAACTCTGGAGAGCTGGACACCAGCCTGGTGGTTATGGCGAGGGTGACGGGAAACTGTAAACCGTAATTTATGCGCGGAGGTTTTGTTTTGAATACGACTTGGTGCGCGTTCTTTGGAACCTCAAACAGTCAAATTCATTATGTATTATATTTGCCCCTCTACATAAATATTTTGGATCAGGATCAGCTGCTAATGCGATGTATATAAGCACATGAAACGCTCGCATTGTTTATAAATATCCACGTTACACCACGTTATGTGGAGTGTAAAATACATATTAGTTGGACGATTTATCTGTGACTTGTAAGCTGTTAATATAAGGAATCTATTTTGTTTCCAAGGTTTGGGCTGAGGAATCACATTTCAAGAGTGAAATATAGGTTATCTACTAGAATGCATTAACTATCAGCTCTTGCAGATGTAATGACTTGAAATAATATTTTCAAAAGGCCTGTGTGAATCTCACGTTTTACCTCACCTCCAGTTTCTCTATCTCTCTCTTTCTCTCTCTATCTCTGCAGACACACAGACAAAAGAACACTAACAGGTCAAAATTAATTTTTGAACCCTTCCTTTTTTATAAAGCACAGAGTTCAGGGGATTGGAACTATGTGTTGGCTTCAAGATATGTGGTGCGCTGTACAGCATACTCCACAAATGTCTTCAGCCAAAGCCGACAGTAGCTGGATTACAGCAAATTAGATTCTGGAGACACATAGTCCTGAAATGTACTGGATAGTAATACACAGCCACTTGCCAAGAACCTCAGCATGTGTGATCATGTGGTGGACAGGTTGTGGAATATAGCATAGCTGTAACCAAGCTAGGCAGCAGTGTGTATGGCAGGATAGGCTAAATTAGGTAGGTCCGAGGCAGGACTGGTCAACCAGGTTAGTGTCACTGATGCATTGTGTCATTTATAGAATGTAATCCACTTGTGTTACAGTGACATCTCAACTAATCAGGTTACAACAACATTTCTGGTGCCAAAAATGACCATTGCGTTTGAAATAACTGTTTATAAAACTTAATCAATCAACACAACATATACTGTCTTGGGAGTTTAAGACTGAAATTAGAAGAAAGGAGTAGTTAGGTCTTTATACATTGCTCAATAAATGATTATGTACTGTACTTCTGCCTGTTTTCTGTGAACGATATTATTATATTTTTGTATGGAAGGGTCATCTAATGAGGTGGTTTAATATCCAAACCTTTTCTGTCAATGTTTTTATCCTCATGCAGAGAAAAATGGTCAGTATTACTTTAAATGAGAGTTGAATCCAAATGGGATCAGGTATGCTCTATAAGGGCGAAACTCCAAAAATTCCATCATGGCTGTTTTAACGCTGAACCTTTTGCCATGGATGCAGTCAGCTTTCACTGCCTTGGGGCCACATGAATCATGAGCATGTCCTATTCTCTGCAAGTATCAGGATCAAAATCAAATTACATGGGATCGTTTAAAAAAGCAACAGTCTCAGCACAAAAAACCTCAGGTCTTTTCTCATCTCCTGTTACGTCTTCCTCTCCCGATGGCCCATTTCTGCAATCTGGCAGAGTGCAAGAACGACAATGATTTTGAGGAAGTTCTTGCACAGATTAAATCAAGAAGTTGCCACGGCGCGTTTTGGTATTTTCACTACAGAGGTGTGTCTTTGGCTTTATTTCCATGTGGATTATTGTGTTATCAGATATCGCAGGAGGTCATGGTGGCACCGTAGGAGGGGAATTGTATGATGATATTAACCTATGTGTTTCCTTAGCCAGAGGGGAGAAATTCACCGTCTTTTTGTGATTTTCTTGGACTTGCATAGGAGTCATGGCTGACTCAGCTGAAATTGTCTGTGGGATGATGGTCTGAAGTCATTGTGTGCTTCTTCGCTACCATATCCTCTCCCTCAGGGAGTCTTCTGAAAAGCTTGTTTAATGCAGGGCTATCCAGCCTTATCTGGGAAGGTAGCTATTCCTGGAGTAACATAGATGTATTTGATTTTTATTGCACCAGAGCTCTTAATTACATAATTGGATCAATTATTTAGCTAACATGAATGCCACTGACCAATTGTTGAGACTCCAAATGATGAAACGCTCAGTGCTTCTAGCTCACGGTCACCCACTTTAATTTAGCGAAATAATTGATCCAATTATGTTTTTAAGAAATGGGTAGGACGAAAACAGGAAACTGCTCAAGGGTCAGGTTTGCCAACCCCCTGACTCAGAGGGACACACTCAGAGTAATGTCACTGAAGCATAGTGAAATACTGTGAGGCTAAATGCACACACATACACAAACATGGCGTACACAAACAGCTGTTCCTCTCTCTCTCTCTCTCTCTCTCTCTCTCTCTCTCTCTCTCTCTCTCTCTCTCTCTCTCTCACTGGGCTGTCAGACAGAATGAAGGTAACAAAACGCAATGTGTCAATGTCATCTTTTGTGCATGGGCAAAGTTGTTGCTGTTACCACCCATACTTGGCTTTTGGATGTAACCCACATTTGCATTTGTTGCTCATCTGACTCTGATGTAATCAGTTGCTGACAGTTTTTTAGCCACTGGTCTAGCTGCATGGGAAAAATAATGTTGTTCTAATTATGATGTGAAAGCAGATCAACTTGACTTGCCTTAACCCCAGACACTCAATCTTATAGAGAATCTGGCAAACATGTATTGTTTCTTGGTGTAGGCAGCCTGTGATCTGATTGGTGCCTTCATATTTCTGAGTATAGATTTCATTGGTTGGGGTGATTATTGCTTCAAGCACTCCTTCCCTGATGTGTATTTCCATGTTCCCTTTCAGCAGAAGTGGCTTAAGTGGATTATATTATTTTATACTATGCAAATACAAAGATTTGAAGATTTTTATGCTTTGTTTATACAGGTTTGCAGTGTTCACTGGTTCCCTACTTTTATGGTACAGCAAAGCCTTTCAAAACCATCCTTTTTGATTAACAGATTCATGTCTGCCTGCCCATGGGACAAGTCAATGACACCTGACCTGTTGGGTATTTAGTTTGCGGTCATATAAGTTAACACAGACAATCTGTCCTTTTGGCTATATACCCTTTATTTTAAAGGAAACAGATTATCAACTGCAATCACTTGTTAACAAGTTTTTTTTGGGTCACCAGTGGAATGGAAAATGGAGAAACTAATTGTAGTCCAGGTTTTGCTCCACATTTAGCCTAGTTGGCATGGCAGTGGTCTTATTTGATTCAGTTGTTGGTATAGTGCATAGCTAGCCTAAGTAATCCTGCCGGCTTTTAGAGCAAACACATTTCATGGTAGCTGATTATTTGTGAGCCAGTGAAGTATGGGTAGTGTGTACAACTATTACAGAAGAACTGCCAGAGAATTGGGAGTAGAATAGGAAGTGTCTATTCAGCTCTAATTAACCACTTCCAATTAGAGAATCAACTACATGAGATTGTGATTCGTCAGTCGCAGGAATACTTAACCATTTGTGTATTAGCATAGAACAGTCCTTACAATCCTAGTGCTGGTTTGTGGTATGCCTTAACAGAGACAGTAGTTTGTCAGGCTCACAATTCTGAGCCTGACAAATGAGGCTAATCTGTGACTTGCTTTCTGCCATTAAAAACCTAGTTCATGTCTGATTGTGTTTTGCAATGTTCAAAGGCACACAGACGAAATGATTATGTCCTTGATTTTGTGGTAATTACTCATTAATTACAATATATCACCCAATGACCCTGTAACGTCACAGGTATTCTTAATTGGCTAGTCTGGGGAATTAACCATTTACAGTTGATGCAGTTGAGATATGTTGGTGATTTCAGGGTATAAAAATAGTAATGAGAATTGTTGCATTGTGTACCAGTTCTAAATATACCAAGGTACCCTGCTTTGAAACATAGTTGTATACTAACAGTTTTTTGAACTTTATCAGAATTGCCTGCCTCTTTGTTTCCTTTGGACTAAGAAGAATAGTATCTTATAGGGCATCCACCCACTGCTCTCAGGAAGCCTGGAAACACATTAGCAGCAAACATTCACTTTCTCTGTGAATAGAACTACACATTTACAGATGAATTATCCCTATTTGGGCGAATGAGGAAATGTAATGATTCTCTGATTAATAATACATATTGGGCCATATGTATAAGTACTCTAAATGTGCAGATTTCACAGTAAACCATGCATAGGAATAAGTAGTATGTTAGTATACTGTACTTTAATAAGTAGAGCTATAATATACTTTAAAATGCGTATTGGAAATTGATAATTGTATGCCGATCCATGTCAGATACAGTATATTCATGAAATTGTCTTTTAAGTAGTAAGGTACATTTCTAATAAAGACTGACAACTTGCCAAAGTGTCAACTTTTATAAAAGAGCAGTACATAATGGAACATTCATCCTTGCACTCTGAAAATAGGCTAATTCCAAAACATTTCCATTTAAGAGGTAATCATATATATGTATTTTCATCATTTGATTTATTGTTGTTGAGTATTCATTTTTTGGCCATTTTCGTATTGAAAAGGAGTATTTGATGCTGAAATCACAGAAATAAAAAAATGATAATAAATTAGACTCTTTGAAGTTAAATTAGTCTCTTTCTATGGTTTGTTGAGTACATTTATTTTTGCTTATTCACACTTTGAAATTGTGGGAGATGCCAAGCTTATTATATTTTTTTACCATCTTATTAGCTAGAACAGTACACCCTGGTACTGTTATAGCTAATTACACTGGAATATACTGTAGTTACACAGTACTCTGTTCTCCTGTGGGTCTTAAAGTGAATCTATTCAAGGCTGTGCATTTTTTCCATCTAATTTTAGAATGTACCATTTTTTTGATGTCATGAAAAGTATGGCTTCCTCTGAAATCATATTGATGTCACAAGTGATTTCTTTGTAGGGAATTCACTTTTTTCACCACATTTTTTGACAGCACTTCTTGCAACATTGTTTACACATGACATTGAGGTCATCTTGCCTTTTTGGGATAATTAGGATTTTATATCCTTTTTCCATTTAAAGTTATGGTTTTTAGCATTTTTCTTCATGAGAGAAAATAGCATTGGTATTTATTTTTGTAGATATCAACGACTAGTTCACGTGTATTTTCATTTGTGTCTATTTTATTCCACACATTAATAACTTAAAATGATGAAATTTGTAATGTTGATTTGAAATGTACTTTTAGATAAAGAAGAAGGCTGTGATTGGGACAAGAGGAAAAGGCCAGGGAATTCTCTGCAAATCCAGTCTGATGGAATTTGAACAAAAAGTAAATTGATCGGTGGTGAATTTGTCCTTGTTATACTTGCATAGCCTCTGGTTTTTAGTTGTCTAGTTGGGGATTTGGGGATGATTACATGGCTCCTAAACTGAAAGTCACCTGAAACAACTGATTTATTTTACCTGGAGTCAGGCCTTATATGCCATTATTGTGCTGAAATTCCGTAATGCTTATGATTTGTGGGTGGTTCTGTGGGTGCTGCTGGATTCCTATTGATGAAGAATAGAGGGTGTCGAGATTTAAAAAGGTACAGAAAAATGAAACCCTTTCAAAGTGCAGAAAAGGAAAACCACACCTTCTCACGTTCCAGAAAGTATTTTTTATTCTTTCATTTTTATTATTCATTTATTTTTTATTCATTCAGTGGAAATCAGACATGTATAATAAAGGGATAGGAACCATCATTTATGTCATTGTGATGAAGGACAGTGTTGCATGTCAAGAGAAGGGTGGTGATAGTGATGGTGAAGGAGACGGCATTCAGAATGGAACGTCACAATGTTTTAAAAAATAAATAGCTATTTGGGGTGTGGAAGATGTGTTTGAGTCCTGACTATCCCATATTGGTTCTGCTGCTCTGATACATTTTTTCACATTCCCGGTGGCTGTCTGAAGTTTAGCAGACGTGAGTTATATGCACTTCTGATTCTCACAGAGCCAGTGCTCTGAGCTCCAGAGCTAACTGGAGCCAGGGTGGGTCTGTTACCCATTGCTCAGGGCCATTGAATACACAAGGATCTTAGTGTTCGATGAAACGAGTTATTATTTCACTATTTTACTGAGGTCAAGAGGTCTTGAAAAGGCGTGGGGCCATATGCCTAAAAATGTTATATCCTAAATGTGTGCCAGTGAATAATGCACACAAGATTTGTAGTAACTCTGTGAATGTACCCAAATTTTCCACTTCCCATTGTTCCATTGTGAATGGGAATATGGGAGTCGTGCCATTTCCAGAATAGATCCATCCAGACAGGGGAAGAAGCCGCGGCATTCCTCAGCCTCATGAAGTTCACAGGCATTTTTCTGCTGGTTCTTGATTTTATTCAAATTCCATTTTTCTAAAACTGAGTTGGATTACACAATAGTATGCTTGATTAAGCAGGGTCGGAGTCTGTTTTCACATTGCATGTTGGCTTGTGCCATGTGTATGGCAGAGCCAGAGATTAGCTAGTCAGGTTTTCTGGTTTTTCTTCTTCTCAGCTTCAGTCAAACAATGAAAGGTAGTGGCTTTGTGACTTACTGTACGTTGGTAGTATTTCAATGTCTTGTGTTTGTGTTATTGTGTCAAGTGATGTATACTATTATTATTACAATTTTTCACCTCTTCACCTCTTATTTTCCAAGCCTTTGTCTGTTTTTTTCATTTCAAATTTAGCTTTTGTCTGTGGATGACTTATATAGCTTTCAACTGAACAGGTCAACTTGAGGTTAAGTACTCTCTTCAAGGATACAGCAGCAGTGTCTCCCTCAAGATTTGAACCAGTAAACTGCTGGTTATTTTCTGAGTTACTACTAGCTATACACTTACAAAGCATTGAAACATTTAAGATGGACTGCATATTGTTGAATCCTGCTTATACACATGTTTTCAGTATAGTGATTTGTCTCTTCATCTGGTCGTGGTATGGTAATTCTGAACATTACAGCTACCACAATGTGATGCAATGGCAGTTTCGCTCAGCTGGTGGCCTGCGGGGCCAAAAGAAGTGGCATCTTGCACAATGCACTTTGGAAGAGAAAATGTGCTTGTCTGCAGACACTGAAGATGGTAGTTGTATCGGAGAATACAGGCCTGGACTATTAGATGAAATGGGGTAAAAATCTGTTTATAAAGTCAAAATGAATGCAGTTGAGTTGATATTTGAGGCTAGTATTATGTGGGTTTCCATGCTGTGCTAAAGATCCAAGCATCTGTGGGTTTCTGGGTCTGTTTACATGGTGTGATCTCTGCAGAGGCCTGCTTACCTCAGCAGTACTCTCAGGACCAGAGGCTGATTTTTGTGGTAAACCAGCCCCCACGCTGCCCGTCAACAGCTGGTCACCCTACCGCTCCACACAAGGGCTCTGTGGATGTGAGACTGCGTGTCTCTAGGCAAAGAAGGATTCCTCTCTCGCACACAAATGAACCACTGTCTCTGAACATGTCCATTTGCGTGTTTTCTTTTTCATATTTTGTCTTTTTTTTTTTGTCCACAAACAAGGTTTGGCTTAAACACGTATGACCCAAAGAATTAGGAATGCAGACGATCAGCTGTATCAGACACTACATCCAACTTATTCTCACACCAATTATTTATGAATCACCCCTATGTATTTGCATGCACAAAATGAAATGTAAGGGGATAATTTCTGCTTGGTGGTGGCTCTTTGCTGGGACAGGGAGGCTGAAATGTGTGCCTCTCTGCAGGGTGTAATCAGAGTCTTGCCGGCCACACAGGCAAACACAATCCCAGGAATCATCACTCCTCAGAGCCACCAGCACTTCCAGGGATTGTTATACTTGTTTTAGTTTTATTAAGACTCTGACGCACTTCAGCCAGCCAGCCTCAACTTGAATGGGGGAAACTGTATCGAGCGGCAGGCCTTGTTTGTAATTAGGATGCACACAGGAAACGTGGAAGAGCACACAATGTGGTTCCTGACCCCCCCACTGATATTTGTTCCCTGCTCCCTGTAATGTGTTTGCCATGGTTTTTGCCTGCTTGGTAAAGCCTGCAGTGGCAATTCCTTGCATTCCGGCTCTTCCGGGCTGAAATTGTTCCCCAAACTTGAAAGGCGCCAGGCCGCCTTCGTTCGGTGCCACACTTCACTCGTCCTGCGTTTTTGTGGGATGATGTCAACAAGATGGAGCGCGGTCACATCTTCCTACCCAGTCTACAATGTCCCTCAACAATGTGACAGGACAATGTGCTTGGACTTTAGACTGGATGTTATCAGGATGTTGAAAGACTGTTTTATGCCATAGATACAGCCCTGGTATGGAAAGGATTTTGTTCCAGACTGGGGTGTTGTCTCAGCAATGAGAACGAGCGCTTTGACTGGACATGCCACCTTGCACTCCTCATATGGAGGTTCATTTTCTGTACTTTTTTACCATTTCTGAGTAGGTCATGACAAAAATGAATGGATTGGCGACAATCCATGTTGGTTCAGATGAACGTATTTTCTCTGAGTTTTGTCTCTGAGCTGATCTAAATCAGTCACTGAAGTAAAAAGTAGAGTAAAAAATAAATTATCCTGCAAACCAACAGGCTGCCAACCATTTTTTTTACTTCAAAAAAATTAAAAGGAATGGCAGTTAATCTGACTCTAGATATCATATTTTAAAGTTATGAATAAAGTCCTAGAACACTTCAACCTCAGAACGAAGGGAGGATTTCATTGAGCTTTGCATCCTCACAGTGGATTAATTCAAATAGATTACAGAAGATTTCTCAGATTGTCTTTTGGCAGCAAAGGTAATATACTAACAAAGGTTACATTTTATTTGATTTTAAGAACATTTTCTCTAATACCAGAAAATATCTTTCCCTTCAGATGTCTTAACTCTTTCAGTAACTTGCCCGGTTATGTAGCAGAAACACAGACCCTTGTGGTTTTCTGAACCAGGGCTGATATAGAGCTGGGTACAATCTATACATTAGATTAAAAATTGTGGGTTGATGGACTTGAGTCCGTTGGTAAACAAGAGGTAAACAAGTTGAGGGCTGTCACCTCTGGCCTCTCCTCCTGTGTGCCTTATATGGGCATGCTGCTGGCTTAATGCTGTCATGTATCTGAACGGTTTCCTGAGAATGCTAGTGTCTGGGGTATGCATTAGCCTTCAGCAAGAAGCCTACAGTTTTTTTAACATGGAAGGCTAAAAAGGTATTACATCATTCTGAAAGACAAAAGGAGACCCAGAATGAAAGGGGAAGTTCACCAATAAAAATGCAACTGTGCTCATTTAAAGGAAAGCACACACTTAGTCCATTGTTGTGTTGCTGCTGTGTATTTGACACAAGTGTGGATTGAAAGGAGACAAAATTGTTGTGCATAATTATATTTATGCTTCCTCCCAGTTTCTTTCAGAGGAATTTATTTGCAGTGTTCAGTGGTAAACATATGAAGAATAGGTTATCCTGGCTCAACCAATAATAATAATGACGTTTGAGACTGTGCACGGCCTTTGACTTGGGCTTGGTCAGGATTACATATCCATCTATGATGGTAGATAGTGTGACTGAAGTTCTGAAAATTATTGTGTTTTTTTTCTTTATCTCATGATCTACTCATCTCATGGAATGATTCAGAGAGTTTAGCCTGCTTCAGAACATGAATCTCAATGACCTCAATAAATCCAGAAATGGAATAGTAACGCCATTGTGTTATCAACATTTACTGTAAAGCCCTCCCCCCTGCATTCTGAAGACTCATACCCAGAACCATGGGATTGGGTCATTGGGTTTGGAAGACATTTCATTGAGCGCTTAGCCTGTTTGTCAACACGACTTTTTGGCAGAGTGGCCACAGTCTCTCACTGCAGCTCTCCACAGATAGCCACACCCCCTTCTTTCTGAGAATCCACTGAGCAGTGAGTACTCACGGCTTTTAGGAAATGCAGCCAATGTGGAAGCCTGCTGATCTTTTTTAATGCCTCTTTTTCAATCTCTGTTCACTGTTGAGAGCCTCCAGTCACATGTGGCTCTGATTACACAACAGCTCACCCACACTGCATATCACTGTTGTATTTGCTTGGACCAGAGTATAGAATTTAGATCCAAAATGGCCATCTTTGCTCAAATGCTGATTTTCGTAGACATAATATGTTTTCATAGCCAAGCAGACAAGAATATCCTTTGCTGAATTTGCTCAACCTTTTTAGGATAAATATTGAGATTAGTTGGTTAAATTCTTCCGCTTCATTTCCCTCTGGCAACTTCACCTAGGTGGCTGTACACCTGCAGGTTTACACCTGAAGGTTGTAGTTGGGTAGGAAAATTACTTTCCAAGTACTATACCCTCTTCAGTGTAAAACAACCCTCCAGCAGCTGTTTTTTATTCATGTGAGTGAGCACAGTTTGAGGGACAGTGAAAGGGTGTTGCTGCAAAAGGCAAGAATTGAATTGTTTAAACCAGCCTGCTCACCTTGATGTTATAGACAGAGGTGAGTCAGGGTTCATTCAGTCTGGCCATGAAGCCAGGCAGCTTCCTTGGAACTGCTCGATACTTAGTTCTGACTCATAGATGGGTGAGTCTGAAAATGAGTATCAATGAACCCAAGAAGGAAAAGCAATGTTGCTGATACCTTTGGTACCTTTTCTGTACTTTTGTGAGTGGCTTTGAATCCATTCTTGAGTAAAGTCAAACATTAGAGTACACTTGCAGTTGAGGATCAGTAGACCCTGGCCAGGATGGTGTTATTAAACGAGTTAATGAGAGATCTTGTGGAACTTTGTTTTGTCTGGGGTCCCTTTGTGGTTATTTTCTATTTTCTACTAGTCCTCTCATGGTTTTGTGTTATTTTTTTCTGATCTGATCAGTGTTCAGAATCTTGCATTGCTCCAGATAATGTCAATGATTCAGAGTTTGTCATCAATTAGTTTGAAAGTAGCAACATTCTGAATACACAAGGTGCAATGATCAGATGCACAGGAAACATGCATGACTTGTAAAATAAACTTCACCTGGCCATGGTCAACCCCTTTAGGCCTGATTTCTAGTGGCTTTTGTATTAGTTTCAAAAAGATCCTTTTTGCAAGGAAGTGTGTCGTCTAATCACATTGTAAGGTAAGACTGCACTGTCAGGCAGCAGGGATTTAATTGAAGGCTGTGGCTGGTAGAGACTAGATCTGCCCATGCCAGACCCGAACCAGGAGGAGCAGAGGTCCAAAATGGAGACACATTATTCATCGACCCAAGAGTCCCATTGCTTTCCCAACGCTTGAAATTTGTCCTCCCAGTTTTATCCCACACACCCCACATCCCATTTCCATTTTTGAGATTTCTCTATCTGGGCGTTCAAGTAACATTCCCTTAAAATTCAAGCGGCTAATACAGGATAACACATACAGTTTGAGGCAGCATGTGATGTACCAAACTGTGTCTCAGTAGTTAACTGAGTACATTTTATGTTCTTTATTTCAATCAGGAACTGGTTGAACGAGGCAAGGCCTGTTTTTTGTAAGGTAGGCCAGCTAAGATTTGGCTTCCTCTGGTGATCGGTCTGTCAGATGATAAACAGCAGAGAGCTGAACAGGCACTGAGATATGGCAGCAGGTTGGACCACTGCACTTCGTCATATTAACAATCCATCCACTCAAGTGTTTTAGTTTTAGTTTAATGGATTGGACCTTCGTTACCTTGCATAAATATCATTCTGCAGGTGTTTGCCCTCTGTATCTCTCCCCACCCTCGCGTCCTTGGTCTGGTTAATTAAGTGTGTTGGCATGGACAGGTGCACTCGGCCTTGAAGATGGGAGAGCTGCAAGACCTCATCATGTGACAGCCTAATTGTTTTCATGGCACGGCCAGTCGAGAGGAAGGGGCATTCCCTGTTGCTTGTTCCAAGTACTGTGTCCAAAGGCAGTTTGGCTCATTGTGAAAGAGCCTTTTGTGCTTTTTATGTAGTATGATATTCTATATTTCATGTCTTTCTGATTATGCTTCATGGTGAGCTCCTTTAGTGATGGTTGGAACAGTATGTTTGTGGTTTGCTGCAGCTAAATGACATCCCTTGTTCACTTAAAAATGTATGGTGTGAAACATGTTGTTCTCTAAAGTAGTTTGTTTACTTTGTGGTGGTTTTTCTATCCTTAGTAGCAGCCATTTGAGTTCTGTGACTAGACCTGTGACAAAGCAGGAGGGTCATTTGAACATGGGAAACCACAGCAGCCCTTCCTGTGTGTTTGTTTGGGCAGACATTCTTACCATGGTGTATTTATGTGTCACCGATTTTGCAGTTATACGGCCTAACGTTTACTGAGGCAACTTCTAGTATCTTGCTCAATGTTATGACTGCCCTTAACCCCGTAACCCAATATACTGTCTTTCGTAGTGCATTTTATGGTTCGATTTTTATATATTGTGGCTTGAATCATCTGATTCTTCAAACTCTCAGAAGAGTCTGAGCTTTATCAAAAAGCAATCTGACCTTTGCCTTATTAAGTTACATTTAGGGCCTCATTGGCTAAAGCATTTAGAGTGTTTTTCTGGTGCAAAAAATCTGGCCTTTAACATCCTACAGTTTTCTCACTGTCTGGTTAAAGGGAAATGTGCTATGGGTTACACAATAGTTGCTTTTTGGGTTACTAAGCAAGGGCCTGAACCATTTCACCTTACCTATATTTGTTTCGTACAGAAATGTTTCAAATGACTATAGGTATTGGTGTTGGCATTGCTGTAATGGTAGTGCAGTGAGAGACTGCCCATGCTGCTGGTCTCTTGGCCTAACACCATGCTGCGTAATGAAAATCACATTCAACACCCTGCTGGCAGCCCCTCCCCTGTGGTGTCTTAGACCCATCGCCCCTGCTGTCCCAGACCAGATAGTCGTTTTACTCCACAGCACCGTGCTAAACCTGGCCGCTCCACCTCGCACATACGCATACAGGGGCACACCCCTCACGTGTCTCAGTAACTAGTTTTCCTCCTTTTTTGCAATTGGTTAAATGTTCCTGCTGTCCTGGTAACGATTTGCTAATTTTTGTAAACACCACCCGGCTTTTCCTCTGTAGCGACACAGCAAGCTTAACCTTCCTTTCATACCCCCTGACAATGTAGGGTAGGGTATGTGTGTGTGTGTGTGCGTGTGTGTCTGTGTGTGTGGTGGGGGGGTGGTCTTGGTGGTGAGGCGCCATTTGAGTAGAAGGTCAAGTCAGAATAGGCAGAAGGAAATGTCCCCACTCTTTGTAACTCTGGACAATTCATTACAGTGTTCAATTGTTTCACAGTAGAGGACTACTAGCTTTAATTTAGTATAAAATGTGTTCATTTAGCTTAATGTATTCAGATGGCTCCTTTGGTCCCGGCTGTGTTTCAGAGTTAATGAGTGATGTATTTCTTCTGTGCTGAAAGAGACCAATAGCTGGCCACTGTTCCTGTGACCTTTCATGAACCTGTGTGAGAGTTCTGATTTTTCTCACAAGGCAAATAACCAGTACAAGGGGGAACAGTTTTGCTCTCTCCGCAGTTTATATTGTAACATCTCCTGCAGTCTTGTGTCTCAGCTAAAGCACCCCCCACGGCTTGATTTAAGAAGTGCCAATCCCTACCCTGGCTCACCTTCTCTAGCACCCCAATGTTTCATCAACATCCACTGGAAAATAACACTCCCCCCTTCCCCCCACACACACACACACACACTCACACACACACACACACATGCACGCACGCACGCATGCACAAACACACTAGAAGGAAGACCTTGGGTGGGTGAGTTTTTTCAGGGTTATGTTTTAGTGAATGCCAGTCCAGCTTTGCTGAATATGTTTTTCTGTCTTATACAGTTAATTTAAAAAATAATAAAACTGAATATCACTGTTTAAAATTGGTGAGGTCTTGGAGACCATATAGCCCAGTCCGCTGAGCAGCTGTCTCATCAACGTATCAATCCCTGGGAGTTCTGGGTCCGGCTGTTCTATCTATGCCTCTGTAACCCTCTCAGCTTTCGTACTGTCTGAATAAATAAATAGTACATAAGGAGGGTGGCTCAGCATCCTTAAAAAAAAATAGGTAAGGTCTTGTTTATTCCTGCACTCTCAGTGCGCTCTTATTTTTATTCATTCTCATCTCTTGAGATGCAATATACCAGGGTCTTAGCATCGCAAGCATTAGTTGCCCTCCACACCTGCGCACCTGCAAACACTCTGTATTTTTATTCTTTACTGCATAAATAAATGCAAAATTGGGAACCTGTGGTGCATATGCCACAGAGAGAACTCCTTCCTGGAAAAACCACACTCCGAACTATTTCACAGAACTGTGTGTCCAAGGCTGACAGTACTGTATGCAAGTCTGTTCCCAAGAAAACAGATTATCTAATGTAATGAAAATCCTTTTTATATTGTCAGGTGGAGAAGGAGTGTGTTAGTACAGTGTGTGTGTGTGTGTGTATGTGTGTGTGCATGTGTGTAATCAGGGAACTTGGAACCTTCTGTAATTCCTTGGTCCTTGCTATGGGCACGAGATGAGTGTTTATTTTTGGGAGATCATTCTCTTTTGTTCTGATTCTTGGAGCTGGGACTTCAAAGAAAACGTTACACGTGAAGACTGATTAGCCCCCACCTGCTTCTCGCCAGCACCTCCGCTACATGCATGCGGTCACTAAGTGTGGCTCACTCCATGCAGAATGAACCATGGCTACATTTTGCTTCAAGCGCTAGCTTTGACAGAAAAAATACCCTATTTCATTTAATGTACTTAATGAGACTAAACCCTCCATCCCATCTGCAAATATGAACCTCTAAGCAGCACAGGAAATCATTTTTGTTATTCTTCATCATTATTCGTTCATTTGGCGGTCTTGTTGCTGAAGATGAAATCATGGCTGTTACTTTGGTATCAGACTGAAGAGAAAGAGCAGGTATTTCATGTGATTTGTTTTTCTTGAACATAACAGCTTTTCTATATGCCAATGAAGGCCTCCAAGAATGGCATTTTTCCAGATGTGTATTTGTTGGGTATATGTTTGACAGGCTCATTGTCTGACAGGCTCATTAAGGTAGAAAGTGCCTTGGCTAGATGTTATGACGAATATTAAAATTTAGGGCAAAGGACGATCGTTCATTTTAAAGCCTTTTCAAATGCATTAAACTTTGTTCTGCTGCCAAGACAGACCCCAAACACAAAACTAAGAGGCACTTTTCATCATTACAAATGGTCAGAGAATAAACTGCACAAAACTGTTCACAGTGTTTATGTACATTCATCTATGCTCCATAGATGTCATATATCTCAATTTGGCTATGATAATTATGATAAATGATGTGGCTAGGCAAGTTATAAGTGCAAGTATGTCTTCTGTTAACTCATTGCTTTGAGTTGACATTGAAAAGATATTTAATGTGTAAACATATTTTACTTATTTACATTATGTAATACTATGTGAAAGATTGCTTCAGTTCTGAAGTTGTCATGGCTTTATGTTTACCAGGGATGGAGGAGTCAGGGTTCAAAACTATAGATATGGCTGTAGATTTCATTGTCAATAAAAAGGGCTAAAAACTAAGGTACCCCCAGGTACCTCTGCGTTCAGAGGGACATAAAACAAAAGAAATAGTGTACGATTTGTAGTCGTAACTATAGACCAAAAAAATCTGGAAAATTGGAGAGGTTCAGGTGGGGACATTGATTTCTGATGGAATTACCCATACATAACTGATAGACATTTATTAATATTTCATATAAATTGGATTAGATGTCCCCCATATTATGCACAGTATGTATGCCCAGGAAACATGTCCTGATTCTCACTGCAGACCCGCATGACTGATGTGCATGACTTATCATTCACACAGTATACACAAGAGGAACCTTACTGTTAACGAGAGTGTTTATTTCCTTCTTATCCAGTCTCATTCAAGTCTGTTTACACTTATTATAATATAATTATATATTATAATTATTATATTAATTATTAAACCAGAGGCATATGCTCAGCATACCTTTCACTGGTTTTTTTGTAAATGCTAGTGGAGAAACAGAAATATATGTCTATAATGCCTGTCGGCTGTCAGGCAATTACTGGAATCTTTGTCTCTTGTCTGCTTCAGCAATTATCACCTTGTTAATAAGAGCCATGTTGCTACTGGTAACAATAATAACAAGGTTTTGCTCATACAGGATGTTGGCTTTCTTTGTGTAAGTTTGTGAGTGTTCAAACAAAGTAGTAAGACTTCAGTAGAGAACACCAGTACTGATTATCGGGGCTTTTGCAATGACTTATGCAAACAGAATGAATAGCTTATAGAGTGAGACATTAGAAGGAAGTGGCAAACCACACCTGGTCTCATGACAGAGCCACACCTGAAAAACTCAGCTGCCTAAAGACACATTTTCACTTCCTGAATTTATCACTCCATAAAAAATCTTTTGCTGTATGAATGGATAATACAATACCCTGTTTGAGTTTTTATGTATCTGATTAGGCGAGCCCCCCATGTATGCTAGCTCTGTATAGTCCATGCATGGTGGAGAGTGTGTGTACAGGCAGCCATTTTGGGTCTGGCCCTGTGATGGGGGAACACACAGGTCACAATGGTCTGGCACGCGTCCAGCTCAGGGTCTGCTTTTGCATTCATTATCACGGATTCTAACCAGTGAACACAGTAATCCCAGCCTACTGCTCAGATGCACGGGAAAAAGAGAGGGAACAAAAGCACCGCGCCCACCTTCCTTTCTACACTTAGGCATGAATGAACCGGGGGGATTTATACCATTGGTAGCTGAGAGCGAGAGAGAGAGGGAGCATATCCAAAATGGCATGAACGGACTGGCATATTGGCGGACTGTCTGCTAATCCTGTTTCAACCTTCACTTCATTCATGCTGCAGCATCAGCGTTCCTCTCACTCGGTTGCATTTTGCATTTCCGGTTTGCTGTAGAGCGAGCCAGAACTGTTTTTTATGAGGCACCTGCATACAATGAATAATAAGTGTATAAATAGAACAGTATTATGCATATTATTGTGCATGATGTCATAAGATTGTGTGAATGTTATCATGCTAAATAAACAGTAACCCTGAAAGTCTTGGGTCTCAACCTGTTTATGGAAGTTTCTGATTTGTTTCCCTAAAAAAGTGGGCTGAACTTACTGCTGGATTTTTAGGGAGCTTCTTATTGGCTGATTTAAGAGAAGAAGGCAGGTTCAAAAACTGTTGGTCACATTAGTTGAATGTGAAGGAGAGAGAGGGACATCAGTGCTCTAATATACTCTTGAGCTTCAGTGAAGCAGCATGTTGAAGCTGAAATGTTTGGATGCAGGGCCATGAGGTTGCCGAGGGGTTGTGTTCCCTCCTCTGCTCGCATGCATCCGTTTCAGGTGGGAGGAAGTCTGGATTTAACTACCCCTGGTGCCTCAGCCAATCACAGATGGCCTCTTTTGTGGAGGCAGCCCCACGTTTTGGGAAGGAGGAAGGATGTTGTCATCTCTGCGCCTCTGTTTCCAAATTAACCCTCAGTCTCACTTATGTCCGGTGATGTCATGTGAACAAATCAACTTCCTTGGTTATTATAGCTCTTCCTTTACAGCTAATGGTGTGTGTATCCGTGTGTGCTTATGCAAGCATGTGTGTCTGTGTCCATGTGTGTATGCACATGGATGTAGATGTAATCGTTGTGAGTGTGAGACCAGCTACTTTAGTTCATGACCTGCAGTTTTACCAAAGATGTTGTGTGTAAAATGATGATGGTGATGTTTGACTCCGCTGTACTTGTGAGCTACGTACGTTCAATAGCTTAAGTAGCAAAGTCTCCACCACAGAAGGTAGAACCTCTCAGTGCGCTGTCTGCCTTATGATAACACATAAGTGCAGTGATCTGAAGGGTCTGAATGGCCTTTTACCTCTCTTCTTATAAGGCATATGCCCATACTTTGAGATGATTTACATGAAACATACATAGTCAATGTAGCGAAAACTGGTCCTTTAAAAGAAAAATGTACTCTGCATCTCAAAAATCTGCTTAGTGGTTTAACTCCAGAAGCAGCATGCTTACTTGCATGCTTTGACATAAAAGTAGTTTGCAATCGTCTGGTTATAGTTTCAAACAGCCCTGTTCATTTTAACAACTGAGATGTATTCACTCTTTAAGTAGAAGCTGGATAGTGTTTGAGTGACTGGCCTGTAACCATAGTCCTGCAGAATTAGACTGAGGGATTGGCACAGCTGCCTTACTCCTGAGAAGGTACAGATATCCAGATGTATAAATGATATGCCAAATGCCAAGATAGGCCAAATGCAAGCAATGCAAGTCATCCTGTATTAGGACATCTGCTCAGCAAATAAGCAGTAATGAATGGTAACATATATGTTTTTATAAACAGTAATGAATGGTAACGTATATGTTCTTACATGCTGCATACAGCTGTGGTTATTTAATCTGAGTATTGCATAAGAGGCCTTCAGAATGTTTCTCAACATGAATGCATAACATATTTGATTCATTTAAAAGCATTACAACTCAAAAAAAATTGTAAGTGTGCATAGTGAATATAATGTCTGAAATAATGAGCGAAATCCAAAATAAAAGCCTCATGATATTATCAAGACATAACATATGGAAGTGTCCGTTTTGTGTTGTTGTGCTCCATACAGTTGTGTAGGTGTGTGTTGTTCTTTATTGTGTTTGTGTGTGTGTGTGTGTGTGTGTGTGTGTGTCTGTGTTTGTCTGTGTCAGTGAAGTCTGAGTTTGTCTGAATGAGGAGGCTCATAGTTTCTGCACATGCTCAGTAGGTCAGGATTTTGTGATTAGAAATTGTGGGAGAGGGACAGATAGAGAGTATGGGAGAGAGAGAGGACTTACTGCAAGAGGATGAGCTCAATGGGTGTAAATATAGACAGCTGATTATCCCTTTACCTCGTCATTCCTCCTTTCCAAAGGAGCCCATTGAGAAAAGAGAGACATGTTTCTAATGAACAAAGCAAAGAACAGACCCAGAGAAATGCAATCAACCCTGAACACTTTAAACTATCCCAGAGCCATATTGGTTATAATTTATATAACTACCACCCTAAAAATGCATGTAGTAAAGGTGTTGAAGTAATACAGTATCATGCTGTCTTATTTTGTCAAGTCTGAGTTCTGGAAGTCACTGAGGATAAGAGTTTCTGCTATGGTCATAAACAAAATACAATTCTGGTCTACAGCTGCACACAGTTTCTGCTTTAGCCTGTTTCTCTTTACTGACTGAAGACTGAAGAGGAGAACATTCCAGCTCTAATCAGGAGTTATTAAACTTCAGCCAGTTGTGAATAATTGAGCTCTGTGTGGTTGGCCATACATGGAAAATGGACTGGTATTGTTTTTATCACAATGATGCTTTTAGATTTCTTTAACAAAATGATCTATATATATCTGAACTCCGTACAGCTCAAGTTGACACGCTGCCATACAATAAGCCTGCCAGTTGTTAATTATGTAGAACAATGTAGCTTAGCCTGGCTTCGGGTGTGATGAAAACTACTATTTTTGAGGGGGAGATCTCAATCTTGTAGCATCACTGCACATACAATGTATGTAGTGCAACACAGACAACAAAAACTGGTAAAAAATACACTGGGAGAACAAGAAAAGTACAAGGATCATAAACTACCTTGAAGGGGGTTTCAATGGGGTTATAAAGGATAACCTTGGAATGACATGTCGTTGGGATTAGAATTTTGGTTAGTTGGTAGAATAAATAAATATAATACAATGTGACGTATAAATGGGTGTGTTTTTTTAAAAAATATTATTTGACTTCATTATTACAGCTCGGCCAATAATTCAGTCAATTGTACAGGTCCCAGTAAAGCTCCCAGTACCAAACAATTTGATTGGAATAGACATACCTTTTCACCCCAAGTGTTTAATGATGTTGACAGCTGTTGAAGGTAAATGAAATGTCTTGAAAAACGCTGAAGGATGCTTATGACTGCTGAATGATGTTGAAGGGTATTTAGGGTGTTGAAGGATGTTGCAAAGTGTCAGTTGATGTCGAATAGTGTTGAAGTGTATTGGAAGGTGGTGAAGGATGTTGACAGGTGTCAGAGGTTGATGAGTGGGTGGAGTTGTTGCTCGTATGTCTCCTCCCAGTGTGGTCATAGTTTGGTCATTATGTGGCCCAGTCCTGGTCACTGCAGTCAAAGGGTACGAAGCTGTGATAAAATCCCTCTTGAACGTTGACTATGTGACCCTCTGTGGTGGGGTGGTGGTGGTTGTTGGCTGTGGGGGTGTCTGGCAGCTGCAAGGGATGAGTGACGTGTTCAGCAGAAGGCCGTGAAATTTTTCAGGTGCCAGGCCTTCCTCATACTCACCCAGAGCCCTGCAGCTACAGGCCACAGCTGACTAGAGATCTTGAGCTGTTTGTGTGTGTGCATGAATGTCTGTGTGTGTGTTTGAGCTTAAATGTGTGTATGTATGACTGTGTGCTTCTTTGTGAAGATGGGTGCATGTCAGTATGTGTCATTATGATGATGTATGCATATGTGTGTACATGTTTCAGCAGTGTCTTTGCCCTTGTGGAGATCATAAAATCCAAAGAGATGTTGTTGGCTGTGTGTGCTTTTTATATTCACTGGTGCTGAGTCATAATTATCTCCAGTTCTTTTATGTGTAATTACGTAGAAACATTAGTTGCATTTTCTAGAAAGTTTATTTCATTTTGGATATACATATTAAAAGTGGTAGAGTAATAAAAGTTAATTTCTTGCATGTTTGCCATGAGCACCCAGATACGCTGCCTGTGTATTTGTATGCGTGTGTGGGTATGCGTTCACATTTGTGTGTGTGAGTGTGTAGGGTAGAGGGACCTACAACATGGCTGCAAGTTCCATGCTGTTTTATCTGCTGCACTAAAATAATCCTGGTGCAGCGCAGTTTGTGAGGCAGGGACACGGAAAGGAACACAGCTGTGTGCTTTTACTAGTGTGTTTGTGTGTCTGTGTGTGTTTGTTTGTGTGTGTGTGTGTATGTATGGGTGTGCGCAAGTGTTCCTTTGAGTGCATGCAAGCTTGTCAGTATGGGACAGTACACAGCAGTATGTTCCCTGTATGAGCTTTAGCAGTAAACTGTGCATATCTCGGTTAGCTGCATGGTACGTCATGGAAGCCTGGCTACTGGCATAAACGGTGCTCTCACAATCCTGTATTTCACGGTGGTTCAGGTTCAGTGCCAATCTTTTTGTGAACGCATTATATAAAGTTTGGCAGTCCCAACAGCTGGTCTGAAATTACAGCTGTATGCTTTTGTGGTTTTTAACATTTCATTAAAACATCACAGCGCACACTGTTGTAACATTTACTCTATCGCCTGAAGTCCCTGGTTGTGTTGAATTTTCAATAGATGATTGCTAGAAATGACTGGTTAGATTTTCTTGAAAGATATTTTAATTGCAGTGTCTCCTGTCTGAAGTCAAGTGGTGACTTGCGTTTGTGGTGGCCAGTGTTGAGAGATGTTGGACGTTTTATCATTACAGGGATGAGACATGATCTGGACTGAAATACAACTGAACACAAAATACAGGAAACGGGGTGACGTGGGCAAGTGGACGGGTTCAGTCTTAATCTTCAAGTTTGCTGCTTCGCTCTGCCTTTGGCCTTAACTTATTTAGGCAATTAAATAAGAATTTATGTAATTTGTTTTTTTTCAGCTTGTTTATTTATATGTTTTTTTGCCAAACATGTGATGATGATTTAATACTGTACTAATAAAAAAAATCATTTATCTAATTCTCAGTGAAATTCCTTGCTTGCCCTAGTGGTTAGATTGAATCGTCTCCCCGGCATATTTAGCTGAAGGCTGTGAGAAATGTTCCACTGTGCTCTCTGCATCCTGCATAGACTGTTCCCAGGATTCCTGAGGCGATGCCTGCACTCAAAACAAAACGCGCTGTGACCGCCGACTTGGTTGTTGTGAAATCGGACAGCTGATGCGAACATGTGTGCTCGTCCAAGACGTCCATTTATGTTACTCTTTCACTCACGGGTCAAGTATGGAAGGAATAATGACTGAACCGGGCCAGGAGTACAGAAATAAGGCCTTCAGTTAAACATATCACATCTATAAATAAGGCTCCTGGGTTTCTGTGTATCGTTCTTGGCAGTTTCCAGTTTTGACTTTAAAATTAGGATCAGTATGGGTCCGTATAAAGCTATATATGCCTTAATCACCCCTATTAGACTATGACATGTCTGTATTCATACAGCAGTGTGGAGGTGATTATGCAGGATGAGGTTACCTCATTCATATCCGTTATCCATGATAAGCTTAAGGCAAACCTAGTGCTACATCAGCACTCCTGCTCTGACTTGCCTAATGCATACAGACCCTGCTCTGAGGGTTAAAAGCTTCCTCTGGACATGCATAGCCCTTGTGCAGCCAGGCCAGTCAAATAGTTTTGTCACCTTGTCAAATTCTGCTTTTTTTATTTGTACTGTTTCTTTCTGACCTTTATGTCTCTCTTTTCGTTTTCCAGAGTCCGGTGTCATGAAACTGAATCCACAGCAAGCTCCGTTATATGTGAGTATTAAGTGTTCGTAATGTTAATAATAGATTGCATTTTATACTGCCCTCCTTATTAGCGTCTGTAAGCCCTTTTGCAATGAAAGGGAGAAAAACAAACTTCGACACAACTGATGTAGTGGGCACTGATACGTAGATGTACGGAAGCCATTTTGTGGGTAGCAGAACTTTCCACGCATCAGCTAAGCTCAAGAGGGAAGGCATCATTCGGCCATTTGAGCTGTGAGATAATTCGATGATTCATTTGGCAAGAACCCTTGGCAAACTTGGCAGTAGGTTTCATGGAATCTTTAATGACCAAACTGAGCCAGGACCGCACTCCAATGTCTCATTTATAAGGTTGCCACACCCACATATCAGTGTCACCATCAAAGCACTGGGATATAGGCTTTCTCCTTGTTCCTGAGTGAGGAGTGCGATCAGTAACTAAGGTAACGCAGTAACAGAAGTTGCACATTGGCATTGTTACAATGGAAGGAAATGATTAAAAATCATTAGGGTCGATTCACAGTTTAACAGGTATTTTACGTAATTGCATTAAACAGCTCCATTAGCAGTTTTGGGAATTTGAGTTAATGTGGATACGACTTTGCAGTGTTTTGGAAGTGGAGCCTGACAAAGACAGCATAATTCGATTATGTGTGAAAGCAACTGAGCTCACATGCTCTGAGGGTGGGCAGGATCATGCTTAAGCGTCAAACCGCACACATGCAAAATTCTGTGTCAGAAATATATCTGTCCCCCACGGTGCTGATACTGAACCCCTGTTTCACAGTGATACTGTCATCTTTTCTCCTTCGTTTACTGGGGCTGGAAAGAGCCCCACCACAGAATCCCTTTATCCGTGTTTCATTCCTGTTTACATTTCCCCTCTTTTGTCCTGGTATGGGAAACACACCTACCATGGGACATTTTCTCAGTGGAACATTCCTATTGTCTCTGCATGTAGCCTGTAGTTGGTGTAATTCAGTTTAACAGAAGTTCAGGAACATAGTTTTTGTTGGGGTATGCCACACCTTGCTTGAGTAGGGGTACCAGGTATACATACATACACACACAAAGCATTCATGCTCACACACATGCATACCTCTGTCATGTACATTGAGACAGACAAACATACACACACACACACACACATGCACATTCACATACAGAGTAGCCCAGTCATAACACCCTTAGACTCACAGGTTGCTGTTTTACTCCTAAAATCTGAACAAGCACACACACAGGAGGGTTGTTTTGTGCTTTCGATGCTGCTTTTTGAAGTGAATGTGAGAATAAAAGATGCAGAATTAGTTATGTGCCAAGAGAGCAGAGGACTAACAAGGTGAAGCTTTGTGTGGTTTTTTTATGCTGAGAGGTGATTCTCATGCTGGTGCGTACAGGGTGTGATGGCAGAGCTCTGAGTCAGTAGAGTGAGGGAATGCGTTAGTCCCAATGCGAGTAGCTGCCATTGGATCAGCAATCCGTCAGCACCCCCTCAAAGTGGAGAAGGGGTTGGGTTGGGGGTGGGGGGTGGGGTGGAGGGCGGGTGATGAATGGCTGGTGTCTGGTTTCATGGGAACACTCACAAATCCAGCCTGGATCAACCGTGTGGATGTGCAGCCTCTGTCAGAGCTACACACTGAGCGCGCTCACAGTCCGTGCCCACAGGAAACAGGCTGCCCGCGAGCTGTGCTAGCTTCTGTCAGCCATACCGCGCATTTAACTATGTGGAAACAAACCCTCTGGCCCAGGCTATGTGGCTTTGAAGACACCTACTTTGTGACCATAAATCATAATTACCAGTAGAAAAAGCAAACAGATGTGTTTACATAAAAGCAGCATGCGCTCTGCAGTAGTTTACACCCTGACATTGTCATGAGTAATGTACATTAGGAGTTGTGATGAGAGAACGTACCTTATAAATTGCCCATAGAGTTATCTTACTGCCAAAGTCTACTTATAAAAAGATTTAATACCAGTAATATCATCCAGCATCCAAAGTAATATTGCATTCGTACTGTAGTCATATTGAAAACTGTAGAGGTTTGGATCCAGACTCAGCTCATTTCCTGAGCTTCATGTGTATGCCTTGCTTTTTCTCAGAAAGAAGCAGCAAGGTCTTGTAGAATATAATGCAAAAAAACTGTGCGTATGTATGTGTGTGTGTGTGTGTGTGTGTGTGTGTGTGGATATGTAATCGTGTGTGTTCATGTGTGTTTAAGACTGTACATGTGTGATGGTGTGTATGTGTGTGTCTGTAGGAGTATGTGTGTCTGTGGGAATGAGCGTGCATGTGTGTGTGTGTGTGTGTGTGTGTGTGTGTGTGTGTGTGTATTAATACCATATGTATCTGTTTATGATGTTTTGGATATTATGTGTGATGTAGGATTGTACAAGCTGTGCTACAGTTTCCTGCACTTGCTAAGGGGTGGTAACCATATGACGCCAAGAGGGATAGTACAGAACACACGATGGAAGCAGAAACAAGGACACCGTTTCACTGTTGTCCTAAAGGGGCCCTGTAACCCCCTATTTCTGCTGAAACACATTTTTTGGAAAGGGCTCTCCATGCTGTGCCTGAACGAACCCCTGCTAACGGCTTCCTTGGCTGACCCCCACCGACCCCTCCTAGGCCACGCATGATAAGGCAAGGGTACTGTGAGGAGACACTGAAAACAATGACGGCCCGGCCTCAGTCCAGTCGAACAGTCCAGTCCTTAGATAACCTGCAGTATAAACCCAATGCACGAAAGTGAGCCTTTCTCTGTTCAGTTTACACCATAAAAGATACATAAATGATGTACTGGTGCTTGATTAATACATTTTCTCTGTATAACTTTTCTTGTTACTTTTTAAAAAATAGATGAATAGTTATATTGCCAGTAAATCCCTCTAGTGCACTACCTTGAATTCTGCCTCTCTTTCTCTCTCCTCTCTTCCGCATTGCAGGGTGAATGTCTTCTTACTGTGCAGCTGTGTGATGAAGAGATCTTTGAGGAAGAGGAGGATGTAGAATTCTATCTGTTGTTCACTGGAAGCACCCAGACACATCTCAGCAGTACCGTGAGAACCAGCCATGTCACCTGCAGGCCATCTGCCCTGGTGAGCCCCACCCCACCCCGCTCAGCCCTGCCTCAGTTCCCAGCTCCTCCCCAAATCTACTCAAGCCCCTCCCCATACCCACTCCAAATGTGCCCTGTACCCACTCCAAATGTGTTGGTATTTTGAGTTGAGCACAGCTGACCCTCCCACATAGTTGGGGTTAGGGGCTCAGCCCCCTGCAATGTGCAAAAGCTGCATAAAAATTTGTGTATATTTATTGTTTTAAACCATGAAATTTATTAATGTTATGCATTCATTTTATTCATTTATGATTTACTAAACTCACCTCTATATGCTTTTTTTTTGGTCTTTGTGAGAAACTTTAATCAGTGATAATTTACCACACGAGGGCGCTATTAGCAGCAGTCTGTGTTTAATCCATGTGAAGGAGTCATTAGCAGAGTGATGTGTTTACCACACAGGGGTGCTGTTGGCAGAGATAATTACCATGTAACATCTTCAGCTGTTGACAATGTGTTTTAAGTTATGACGGAAATCAGCTGTGACCATTTGTACGGGATTCTAATAATTGTTTTTGCCTCTGTCTTTTTGAGAGTGCAATTTCTTTGTTTCATTTACTCTGTGTGGATTAACACCTTGTCACACATTTGGAAATAATCATCTAACAGATCATTTAACAGTCATTAATTGTCTGTCACACATTACATGTAATCAATCTTTTTGTTATCACAAAAGTGTGTTTACCACAAGTAGGCATTGTTATCAGAGAGCCGTTATTACTCCACATGGGGATTTTTTTTGCAAGAGTTGCTCTTTTACCATGAAACAGCACTGTTAGCAGAAAGCTATATTTACCAAGCAGGAAGGTACCATGTGTACCATGCAGTGGCGCTGTTAACATAGAGCAAAGACATGTGTATGACACATGCCTGTTAGCATGAGCTGTGTTAACCACCAAGTTATTGGGCTGCATAATAAAGTATTGCATGTGGCCAGTGAGTAAAGTAATTTTGTTAGTCAATGTGTACAAACGTATCTTTGTAAAATAATGTTATGACACATGAAGCATGACTTATGGACACATCTGCAGCTGATGACAATGAGCCAGATGTATTAAAGTCATTAGCTTTTGTTAAAACGTTTTGCAATTTCAGTTACTTGGTTTGTGATTGGAGGAAACTAACAACCACAACCAATCACATGCTCTCTTAGTCTGTTTGCACCAGCAAAACAGTTTTGCCCATCCTAAATGCTTTAAATAAATGGGGCCCCATGGGTTTAAAGTGTGATGGAATTCAGGCATGCCGTTTGGTAGGGATTGCTATGGGACTCATGATTGTTTTTGGCTGTGTCTTTTTGAGAATGCCATTCCTCATTTCCAGTGACTATGTGTTGACTGCCACCTTGTTTTTACAATTTCCTCTCTCATGCATTTGATAATATGCTGTAAAACAAAAAAAGGTTTTTTTTCTCTCTCATATTACAACTAGACAAACTTATACTGCCCATACATGGCCATTTTGTCTCCAAACATAGCCTGAATTTAAATCTTATACCAAAAAAAGGCCTCACAAACACTCATTCTTTCCTGACATTCAGGGACACTTTCATGAATAGCAAGTAAAAAAAATAAAATACCTTTAATGCATTTTTCAAGAAAGAAGGGAAATGCACTGCTGGTCGTGAATGCATTGGCTCCAAGGCACAATGTTTAGAAATCATGCAAAGCTTGTCATGACTAACGTAATTTTGACTTACTTAATTACTGAATAATTTCACTGACTTCATTATAAAGTTACAGTCTTGGTATGGCTTTGTGTTTCTCTGACAGCATAGGGGAAATATGGCAGTGCATAAAGATAGAGGGGTACGTTGCTACGTAAATCAGAGAATCGTGAATAATATCCAGGATATTAAAGATTTATAATAACTTAAGGTGTATTATTTTAAGTTTCTACCAACATTAACCAAAAAATAACATATTTCTTAGGAAATGCAATTTGGTTATAACCACTTTTCACCCAGATTTGATATTTTTCTTGCGCCAAAAACATTTAGTTTGTGTGATATCACTGTTACGTTTTGGTAAATGGTGCCCTCTCTTGGTAAAATTTGCAGTCCAGGATGTAACAGAAGTAGCCCAGGCTAAGGTCTATACTGCTCTTCTGAAATGCAATGCATCAAAATTCCATTAATAAATCCTAAACTGACAGATTTTTCATCCAGTCTTCACCAGTGTTTTTGTACTTATTACTTTAATTTATTTTAAAATAAACACAATTAAATTCTCTCTTTTTTGAAAAAATAATGAGCTGTGAATATAGAATATCATCAGTAGTATATAATCAGAAGACTTGCTAAATCATTTTTAATCAGCCCTGGTTCATACTAGCCATTGATTCTGCTGGGAGCCTAAATACTGTACTTCTGCTTCAGTCCAAAACACCTGATTTGTGTGTCTGCTTCTGTCTGCTCTGACTCAATGATTACCATTCCAGGGGCTTTGAAAACTATTAAATCCATTTGCTTCCAGCTGGAAAAGGGCTGTCACTTTGACCTGGGAATACTCAAGCTCCTTATTTATAGTGTGATTAAGGTTACAGCAATAAAGTAACTAATGATCTGGTGTCAGTTTGGAGATTTTGGTTATTCAGGGTGTAGGGTTGTAGTTGTGTGATAGAAGCAGAGGCAGGATTTGATCTGATCTCTGTGCAGCCATTTTCCCTTTCAGGTTATTCTCTCAGCACTTAGTCTGATGTTTAACATTGGATGTGAATGGTGTTTTCCTATTGGGTGCTGCATGTTTGTAACATGTTCGTAAATTCATGAAATTCATTGGAATTTAATTAAAGAATTGAAAAAAGCTAATGTAATTCAATTAAATGGCGAATTTAATTTCAGCTAATTTCCAGAACTCTTCCGAACTGAAAAGGAATTGACCCCATCTCTTTTGGTGTTGCTGTTTGACCCCCTACAGCTCATGACTGCTGCGAGTCGGTGCAGATCACGCTGTGCTCGGCGCCGCCAGGCCAGGCTGCAGTGCCAGTGGGGGAGGGGCGGTTCCAGTTTGTGCAGGACCTGGCCTACGACATGGCGCAGTTCCTGGTGAGCGCGGCGGGGCGTCGGGATGGGCTGGAGGCCGCCATGCTGCTGGATCAGTGTGAGATCCCGCTTCAGGAGTGTGAGAAGCTGGACCAGGCCCTGGCACAGGCGCTGCACCATCTCGCCCTGCCTCAGGGCTGGAGCGTGCTGGGCACCAGTGCCAGTCCGGGCACAAGCGAGGGTGAGTATGAACACGAGGGAAAGCCTTTTAACCTGTGTGACTGTGTGTGTTTATGTATATGCACATGTGTCTGGTGTGAGTATGCGATTGTGTGAATATTTATGTCTCAGTGGGAGTATTTGCCTGATTACCTGTCACATCTGTCGGCCAAGAGGTATAAATTATTACAGACAGCGTCAGTCAACTGACTTCAATGGCCGTATATGACAAAGGATGCTGTCCAGGAGGAATCATGTACTATGTAAAGGCTATGTATCACTTTTATGATACAATCAATGCTATATGTTCACGGTTGGCACATTATTCACTCAGTTGATGTACCCTACTGTTTCCAGGTCCTATTTCACAGAAATATTAATGACGTATGTGATACCTCAGTGAGATAAGTTTGACCAAGCATAGCAATTTCAGTCCCCTTTCTGAGAATGTATTTGACCTTTACTTCAGCCTGCCGTGGGCTACACATGATGTTCATCAGTAACAGCACAAAAATCCCAGAGCTGAGCTGTATTGTAGTTACCTCCAAACCTGTTCTGAACAAGGAGTGAGTGCTTTGTACAATGCTAATATGAACTCAGATTTGTTATTCTTTGGCTTTGTAAATTTTAAACCTTTGAGACGCCATTTTGAGACCACACAGAAGTAGGTCATGTATAGATGCATTTGAATATCTAGAAAATCTGGAAAAAATGTGGCAACAAATAAATGAAAAACATAATCTTTAATGAAAAGAAAAAACTGAAGAAAACTAGAAAGAGGATTTTTTTAGAAAGAGGGTACTAAAAAAGGCTAAATAAAATTAAACCCCTCAGTGCAAATGAAAAATAACATTGTTAGCTTATAGCTGAGAGTTGCTTGGTAGCACTTACAATTGACATCTAAGTTTAAGTATCAGTTTAACATGTCACATTTTGAAAATGGCCATGCGAACAGCAGAGCCTACATTCTTTTAGAATTCAATACCAGACGATAGCCAGAGAGAAGTATGAATAGTTAAGAAGCTGTCTGCCGAAACTGGCAGGCTATCACATACAATATGATGACATCACAGCCAGATAAGCAGGGAGCTAACTGTGACACAGAGGGAGCTGAAGGGGGAGATAAGGGCCTGCAGAATGATAGGGACACTGTGATAGGGGAGCTGTCCACAGTCAATGAAGGCCTGCAGCATCATGATAGGACTGTGAAAAACCTGATCAGAATGGGAACGACCACACTCCCTCCAACACTGGTTCCCTAGGCAATAGAGCGTCCCCTGGAACAAGCGGCCCCCTGTACATCACAAGAAATACAGGACAGCAAGATCATGGGTAATATGACTAAACTGGAGTCAGTGACTGTAATATCAATATCAGTGTCCATGGCTGAAGGGTTTGAACAACCCGTTGCTCCACAATAGGCGAGGCCTTGAGGTCCATTCACTCCACAGCATGGTGCGTCTGATTCTTATATTATGCAGAGGTAGCCGCAAATACATTATAATGCACACCAAAACCATTGACCTTTGAGCGCTGTGGGAGAAGGTAGCTGGTTCTGTCTGAAGGGGAGAGTCAGGCAGTGGAAGTCTTCTCAAATACCAAAATTATAAAATCAACCTCTCTGACCTGAAAATATTTATACCCTCTCACTAATCACGTCAAGAACCCTGCAAAGAAAGCCCATTGAATTTGACTAAGAAAGACAGAGAGAGAGAGGGGGGAGAGCGAGATGCTAACAGGCAGAGGATGTTTGAACCAGACCGAACCCTGTTTTTCTTGGCCCCAGTTATTTAGTTGCTCAGCCACCCCCTCGTTATTCTCATTTTCTGTCAGAATGTTGGGTCATCCACACGTCTGGATTTCAGGATCAGATATGCTAAAATAAACATTCTCACTGAAATGTCCTCTTCCTTGCTCCAACTAATTAGACATGTTTATAAGAAAATTAAATTTTTTGTGGCTTGATAATGGATGTTTATGAGATGTGCTGTGGCTAAAGGTTATCCTTCTCCAGGATAGACACGAATCCTGAGCGGGAAATCAGCGCAGTGGTTGTTTTTTTTCTCTCTAACCATAGTTGATGATTCTATAATCGAGAACAACTTCATTTAATCTGTAGTAGAGAAACAGTAAAACTAAACTACAATACAATTTGTGTATATTTACATGAAATAATCTTCTGTGTATATTCTTTGTTAATATGTTCTGTCTGTTGGTTTTGAATTTGGTGTTTGTAGTTCTTTGGAATAAGGCATTGTATAGGGTGTTAAATGGATATGGACTTTAATGTACTTGGCGTGGACTGACTCTGGCATGAAGGTAGTCAGGGTGATTGGAAGAAAGGCTGCTTGGAGTGCTCTCTGAACAAACGCTGTGCTGGAGAAAAGCAGTGTCTGGCTGGCCGAGTGACCCCTGTGGGCTGCTTACATTGTGTAATTGGACACACCATCACACACTTATCATAGCCGCTAACGCTCATGTTCATTCATGCTCTTATGTACATCGTCTCACTCATACCATCACAGGCTCTCATTTATGCTGTCGCACATGGTGTCGCACACACCATCGCAGAAGCTGCCAAACAATGTGCATGTCATCACTGCTAAAACGGCCACATTGTCACATGCTTTCCCAAATGTGCGTTCACGCATATGTTACCTTAAATGGGATAATTTGCGCTGTGACACATGCCATCACACATACCATCAAACATGCTGCCATGCATGGACACACACATAATGCCTCACACACACACACACACACACACACACACACACACACACACACACACATACACGCTCTGAGGCATGCTGGATTTCCTGAACTGACTCGTGTGTGATGTACAAAAATATACCCAGCATTTCAAGAGCATATATTCATCTCTGATATGTACAGAGGGGTCCAGCAGTCTGAGACCACTTGTGGAAGAGCTTCTATTTTCTATTTTTTCATAGTTTAATACATTTTTATATTGCAAATTATATTTACAATTTAAGTGTAAGATTGAATATTTGAAAAATGTACATGAATTTCCAGAATGTCTTAGTTTTTGGTATGTCCCTTTTGCTTTAATGACAGGGTGCATGGAGCTGGCATGGACTCAAGTTTGTGCAAAACCTGATAATCCATGTTATCCCGTAGTCTTTAAGTGCACAAAACTTTCTTGGCCTTTAAGTGCCTGTTTGATGGGGTCTGACCTTTTCTACAAAGGGATTGAAAGGGCCAGTATCACACATTTGCTTAAATTTGACCTAGACATTTTGCAGAATCTTCAATATTTCTTCTTCATTTTAAATGTCATAACTTTTCTTTGTTTTAAATGTTTCAAAATCCTAAAACTTTCAGATTATTTCAATGTGGTCTCAGCCTTTTGGACCCTACTGTATATGACAGCTGGACAATTGTAACTTCAGTCCAAATAATCATGCACACACCATTGCTCCACAAGGCCAATGGCATTTCCTAGGCTGACGCATGCGTCTGAAACCATCGGGCCAACAGTGCGACCATGGTGAGGACGATTATTGATACGCCCAAAATGAAACGCATTAAAATCCAATGAAAGCCTTTTTCCACTTGGCACCCACAATGCCCGACTGTAGACGTCAAGACTTCTGGACAGCTCACTAAGTTCAATACTCATCGCGGACTGTGGATACACTGGAAAAAGGGATCTGTAAGGGCGTATCCCCATTTCGTAAATGATGGCATGTTGGGAGTGAGGGCTTTCAGGATATTTCAGCTTCTACCACATAGGCTTGGCCAGCACAGAGGAAATGACAGCCCAAAGCCACATTATGCTCGTGTCTGTTGAATGTCTTGTATAGTGCTGTATAGTGCATGCATTGGTATGGAGAGGGGCAATTTTCCATATGAGCAAAAAGGATTTTCTTCATTTCTCTGCAATGGGAAATATCTGGCAGTCAGTCATCTGACTGGATTTCATGTGCCAGTGGTAGAGTATTTTTCATTTTAAGGGTTATCATAATGTGAAATCTGCACGCTATGCCGAAGTGAGAAAACACTTCTCTTGTTTAATTTTTTTTTAATTTCCTGTTTTGTGACAGTGTTGCCGCTCTCTGGTGTCACAGCTGTGGCTTAAAGCATGCTAGATGTAATCTAAAAGAATTAAAAATAGACTTCTGGTGTCAGACCTGGCAGGCTGAATCTTCAGCGATTTAAAATGACACATTAGATTTAGCGGAGACCTGAAATGGGCTGCCTGTTTTCTTATGTGGTTATGTAGTCATTCTCCTATAAAACTGTGCACAATGCATCTTTGATATATTGAATTACCAGCTGATGAATTACACATATTATGTACCCCCAGAATCAGATATTTTTGTGTATATTGTGTATTTTGTGTGCGTAATGCTGAACGGTTACTCAGTTTGCAGAAGTATTTGTGGCCTAGGCACTGCAGGTTAGAGCGTAGGCTGAAACTGTGACAGCTCTCGGAATGCACCTGTGTTTTTATGACCACCTTTGTGCATAAAATATGTAATGTGTTAGTGTGTGTGAATGTGTGTGGGAGAGTGTGAGGGCATGAATGTATGTTTGCATGTGTCTGTTCATATCTGCATTGGCCCAGTCAAACCTCTGACAGCTTGTCTTCTCTTTCCCTCCCCACAGACCCAGATCCCCATGAGACGCTGCTGCACTTTGCGGCCCGGCGTGGTCTCCGGCGTGTGGCCTTGTTTCTGCTGAAGCAGCCGGGTGGCCGAGAGGCACTGAGAATCCCCAACAAACAGGGGGCGACCCCAGCCAGTGTGGCGGAGAGGAGAGGGCACACACAGCTCCAGCAGCTCCTCTCAGAGTATGTACTGCCCCCAGCCGGCTTGGTTCAGTCAGGCCAGCCATTTGCTCATGAGTGTGAGCAGGGTGGTTATGAAAGGATTCAAACCTCCTTACTTATAGCCAAAGTGCAACCTTTGAAAAGAGACATGATTGGCCAAAGTTCTGAACCATCACTACTCCCACTTCCTCAACTGCTCTCCCAGCACTCAGCAGTGGCTTGCCTACTACCAACTACCCAAACACTCCTTACTGTCCCTGGTGTACCTACAACCACATCACTGCACACTGCACACTACCCCACCCTGTCCACCCCTACAGGTTGCCTCACCCACTTTACCCCTGTACCCTGCTTGACCCTCTCCACCCCTACATGCTGTCCCACCTAGTGCCATTAGGCCCATCACTCCTCGCTGCTTCTCTGAGCTCTGAAATTGAATGTTAAACCTTAGCCTGAAGCTGGTCTCGTTACATCAAGTCTGTGGCCTTGGAAGATGCCTTCATCAATGATATCACCATCTAAGCCATAGCTTAAGTGCACCAGGCGCCAGGAGACGGGTCTAAGTGGCATTAATCAAATGTGAGGCGATTACAGGTGCTTCTCTGAACACCCTCTACTTTTAGAGGTGAAAACAGTGGCAGGCTGTCCTATCTGTGACCAGATCAACACGGAGCCTGAGAATTTAATCACCTGAGGGGACGATACCGTCGCAATACCGACGGAGATGTCCGATTAGCTCGTCCTAATCTCCCATCTGTGTTTTCTTCCGCAGAGTTAAGACGAACGGGGCAAGGGTGGGACAACCACGTGCCAAGCTCATGCTCATTTTGGGCAGCGTTATTTTCAGACGCGCATCTCTCCGAAACAGAAAAAAAACAAGTATTGATCTTAATTTAAGAAGCATTCTGTGCTTTTTTTTCCTCAAGGCCACACTTATTGGTCATCTGTGAATTTTCAGAACTGTACCTTCAACGCGTCATGATGCGCTCTGCTCACCGGATTTTGTAAAGAGAAGCGAGTGCCTTTCAGGTTTCTAAATTATTCAGCCTTCCTTTTGTATCTCTTTTGTTTGTTGTGAGTGATGTAAGTGAGTTGCCATGGTTACATCCTTGGTTGTCTGCTGTCTTTGTATATTTTGTTAATTAACAGGACTCTGGCCTTTTGGATGGCTGGAGTGGAAACACGTCCTCTCACTGACCTCGTATTTGCAGGATGGCCTTTGTCATATTTTGTCTGTTAATGTTATGTTCATTCATAGATCATAGTTACCTTAGCTTCATTCACAACAGCTTCCTGTTAGGCATCTGATGGTTTCTGAGTCAAAAGGAGATTGAAAGTTCCTCTCTTTGTGTGCAAAAGAAACAATCAACTGTAACACCCAGACTGCTATAGCATTACTGCTCTTCATTATTGCTGTTCTTTATATCCTTTGGATATTATTCTCGTTGTCAGGAAAGCAGTCCTCATTGAGACTAGCTAACAATCGACTGTGAAACAGAAAAGTAAAGTCAGAATGAAGATTAGCCTGCTGTAAAGCTGGCTGACAGGGAATGAACAGTAGGCAGGGAACTGAAAGGAGGGTTAGTTGTATTGCAGGTGGAAACAGCTGAATGTAAAAAAGGAGGACATTCATACCACACCATGCTTTCTTTTATAAGGCTGTTTGCAAAACATGGAATCAAATAGTAATCCATTAATGCAAAGTTGCTGTCTATTATAGTTTTAATGTGGCAAGGAAAATATTACCTTATATCATAGTATTCACTTGGTTCAGGAATGTGATCCATAAAAACAAGGTTCATTCTATCATAGTACTCATATGGTGCCAGATAGTGATCCCTATAAGCAACATTGTCTACTATCACTGTGCTCACATGATAGTGATCCCTGCCATGTGATTGGGCGTGTTCTAATTGGTGGAGGGCTGTGTTTGTTGGTCAGGGAGGACGGCGGGCAGGACGCCAACAATGACATGCCCTGGCAGATCCACTCGGGAGAGCGTGTGGTGCGACATCACCCCAGACTGAATACCTATACCCTGACCGTGGGCGTGACACCCGGCCATCCACCACCCAGCCTGCAGGAGGAGGTGGAAGAACTGCGGCGTCTGATTGGCTGCCACGTGCTGAGCCAGGTGAGAGCTAGAATCTTCCTCTCCACTGCTCTCATTTTACTCTTTTAAAGCGTCTATGTTTGGCTCCTTGAGTAAATTGGGTGCCTGGATTTTTTTCGTCTCAAGGTTGTGAATTGTCCTTCCAGAAAGCAGTGTGAAGCACCCTCTTCTCTGTAGATCTTTCTAGATTTAATCAATATCAAAACACCCATTGTTTCTGTCATGCTTTTAATTATCTGTAATGTTGGATAAGATGTCGCTATTATGTTAATTGCTTTTTTGTCTGTGTAGTATTTTTGCTCTAAACCAATGCCTTTATAACACTTAAATTGTGATGCTAAACACTATACAAGCAATTCTTGTAATTATTGTATTATCATGATTATTAGTATTTTAATATTCTTAATGTCATTGTTGTTGTTATTATTATTATTATTATTATTATTATTACAATGTATAGGCACTTAATAATGGTTGGAGAACCAGCAGAGTACCATGTGTTTTGTTACATCTGTTTTGTATTGGCAGTGGGGCTGTTATGCCTTTGGGCATGCTACATCAAGCTAACCACTGTCCATTAGACTTATATTAACTTACCTGTCAGCTCACAGTTGTGTTTGTTCTGCAAATGACTGTCTGTTCCAACTTTGTTTGTGAGACTGTAAACCCGAGAGAGTGCATTACTTAACATAGGAGGTAATCCCTGATGACTGTGCAAGTTATAACAGTATCCACACCTTTGTTCCAGCTGCATTGTGACCCGCCGCTAGCAGCTGGAGATCGTATCCGCATCACAGAAACAGAGACGGGTGGAGCCCACTTGGCCGGGGCTCAGCAGAGGTCACAGACCGGAGGGAAGAAAGGGACCCATCCCAAAACGTACACGGGACACGAGGCTGAGGGGGATCCCCCACGCAGTGCCCCCCTTATCCATGGCAACGGCAGAGGGAGGAGTGTGGGGGCCTGTGGAAACCACAGCAGAGATTACGAAGTGCAAGAGGAAGAGGGGGTGGGGCTCCCTGCTGCCTGGCTAGCAGGGGACGGTGAGAGAGCACCAGAGCGAAACAGAGTTGTGCGGAGCAGGGTGAAGGACCACAGCTCAGCTCTCATCAACACACCACTGCACGAGACCGCCAACCCACTCCCGCACACATCTGATACACTCTGTCAAGAACGAGAGAGCTGCGAGGAGAAAGAGGAAGAAAGAGAAGACAGAGGGGAGAGGAGACTTTCAGGTGGTAAAGACTGGCCCGCCCCCTGCAGGAGCCCCCAGGAGACAGACATGGGACTTGCGCAGTCACAGGAGCAATCTGAAATGGCTGCAGTGGAAACAGAGTGGCACGGCAAGGGAGACGAGGCGATTGACAAGGCAATGGAAACTGTGAGCCGCGATGAAGGCGGTAGCTGTCCAGAAGCAAAGTGGGATGTTGAGACGGATGATACAAACTGTGCTGGGCAGGGACTCTTCAGCCCAGGTCACCCAGAGAACACTGGAGAAGGAGAGCACAGTGAGGCCCCGGGATCCGCACCTCCTACGACAGGCACGGAGGAACTTAAATCAGAGAGTAACAGCTTGGAACAAAGAAAGGAAACAGCTGCAGGGGATGAAGGGACAGAGAAAGATAGAGAGAGAGAGGGAGGACTCGGTCAGGCTACAGACGCTGAGCACGAACTGATACGCCACAGCCAGGCTTCTGGCAGCCCTGTGATGGAGACAGGAAACCACAGCATGCACGATAACTCTAGCTCTGAGTCACCCTGTGGAGCAAAGGACAGACCATGCTTTGACCAATCACATCCCCTGAATACAGAGGAATGCCTTTGCCAATCAGGTCCACAGGTGAAAAGTACGAAGCTGCATAACCAGTCAGATTCAAAGACACAGAGTATAAAGGAAAGACTTGGCCAATCAGATACACAGATGGACTGTAAAGAGGAGCTGGTTGACCAATCAGATTCACAAATGGACTGTAAAGAGGATTTTCTTGTCCCACCTGATTCACACATGAGGAGTACAGAGGAATGCATTGTCCAATCAGGTTCACAGTCAGGTGCAGGGGAACAAATGGGCCTATCAGGTCCACAGCTGGAGAGCACAGAAGAACACCATAACCAAACTGGTCTACAGAGTACAGAAGAACACATTAGCCGGTCAGATCAACAGAAAGACAGTACTGAGGGATGCCTCAACCAATCAGAGGTAGAGATATGTGAGCTGGCAGTGGCAGATACCAAGGAAGTTTTGAATGACCAACCTTTTCTAACAGAGTTGGCCAGAGCTGAGGAGAGTTCCACAGATGAATCCTTACAGATTGTAGCACACACAGAATGCCAGGAAGTCATGCTACCTGACACCAGTTCCTGTTCTTCAGTCACAGAAACTGACATGCACGAAGGAGGCAAAGCTTGTGATGTAAATGAGAGGACACCACCTTCATTTCTGGGTGTCAAGGAGGACTCCAAATCAGAAACATTACATCCACCTGCGGATGTCAAAAGTGAGGTGACAAATGAACAGCAAATGGAGGTTCCTGAGAAGGAAGCTGGAAATTCACTGGCCACTGAAGGAATCTTCTTACCTGCCGGTTCTCCATGTCCCTCAGAAGGGCTGAGTGAAAACCATGACAAGAAGCAAGAGGAGGGCACCAACAAAAAGAATGACGTGGCATTGCCAAGCAGAGAGCCCCACCCCCATGAGTTGTCAAATCAGGAGCCTATAGGAGAACTCCGACATATACAGTTTGATGGGGAAGATCCCTTGGGAGATGCCAAGGAGCAGAGTAGGGCATCGGAACCTAAACAGGAGGATCGGAAGTCCATGCAGGATTCAGAGATTAAGGAGACAAAAACTGAGTCAGGTGATGTCCACTTAGATGGTCACACTGAACAGACTGTGGTGGGGTCAGAGGTCACTGAGAAAGAAACAGGGGAACATGATGTATACTCAGACAGTCGCACTGAACAGCCTGTGCTGGGGTCAGATGTCACAGAAAAAGAAGCAAGAGGGGATAATGCACACTCAGAGAGTCGCACTGAGGAGGCTGTGCTGGGGTCAGAGGTCACAGAGACACAACCAGGGGAATGTGGTGTTCCCTTGGACAGCCAAACAGGGGAAACGCTGCCTCAAGAACAAAGGGACACACTGGAGCACAAGGGTGCAGAGACCTCTGACCAGGAGGTCTTGTCTTTGAAGGATTCAGGCTTGGGAACAAAGAGCTGCCCAACAGTGGGGAAGGAACCTACAGGGAACGCCATGGAAAAAATGGGCCATGAGACTGAGGTTGTGGACACTGAATGCACTGCTGACCACACTGCCACCACTTCTATAACTCAAAACCCTGCTGCCCCTGAAACAGTGTCTGAGACTACCAGCTCGAACCCTTTAATTACAAAAGAGAGCAATGATCCTGCTTGCTCCATTGGCTTGCCCTCTGACTTAGACCTAGAGCTGGGGAAGGGGGAGAAAAACTTTGAGGACTCAAAAGAGAAAAAGAGTGGGAGCTCTGACAGAACACACATCCCACCAGAAAGAGGTAAGCCTCATCGGTAGTTTTGGTCATAAATGTGCAGATTCAAATCCCAGGTGGGGTTCTGTAATTATATTTTCTTGGTCAGTGATTTGAAATCCACAGTAAAATGTCCACGGGCTTCAGTAATGTACCTGAGGATAAATAATGAGTAGAGATTACATACAACATCATATGCTGTTTTACTGGTATCTGATGAGTGTGTCAGCTGAGCACTGCGCATGCTGTTTCCTGTACACCGATTTGTTGCAGGTTAAAAGAAATGCATTTCTTTAATGTTTATTGCAAGGGCTTGTCTTCAAAGTTCACAATATCAGATAAAAATCATGTACATTCCCTGGTGATTAGGCTGAGCTCGTAAAACCCACAAGTCCCAAATTCTTCCCTCCCAGATACGATCTGTGAATAATGCACACATCTCAGGCATGACAATCTACAGAACAACACTGGATAAAGACCTTGCTTTGATGTGGGGTTATGGCATAACCTGCAGGTATTGCTGGTGTAGGGGTATGTGTTGTTTTGCAAAAGAGCACACCCTTAAGTTTTAGTCTCTGTTCCGACATTGGGTGTTCTGTGCAGTGCTGAGTGTATAAACACGGCCTAGTGGACTGCATCCTCTCTTTCACTGAACACCCCTGTCCAATATTTTAATGAAATGACCTCACATGATGGGCCCAGGGGTTTTGTAAGGGTTGTTTGTTTAAGTTTTGCTAAAAGGGACCAAACTTTGACGCCCTGCACTCCGTCATGCTGGGACCAGTGAGAATTGGGAGTGTCCAGCATGTAACGCTGTGTGTATTTGCAACATGTGTTGTCCTAGCGACCGGGTGGGGTGATCTCATGCAGGGCAGGAAGGTGGACAGGCTCTGACAAGTCATCGTCCATGCAGACACTTCCTAGGATTTTGTTTTGGTTTTCATGTGAGCAGGCAGTGGGTACGCCCTTTCTGTTCACCTCCCCCCATTTCCTATTGTCAGAGCAGTGCGTAATCCCCTGCATTTGGGTGGCACTTAAAATATCTTTTCTCGGTTGAACTTGGAAATTAGCTGCGCTATTGTTTTCTGTTTATTAGTTTATTCACTATAAAAAGATTGTTTTGTCTGCCTTGTTTGTTGACTTACATTTCAGTTTTTAGAGATAGTGAATGTGGATAATTCTCTGCTATTGAGCCAGAGCCAAACTGGCTGATCCCAGTACAGCACCATTGGTTTTTCACTGCATTTCTCACAACCAGACCCATAGCATGACACCACACTGAATACTGTGCTGTGTGCCTGTACTGAGACAACTGTCTCCTGCAGTCAAATACCGGTTCTAACTACACTTGGAAAGTGGGTGTTTATGAGCAAGCATGATTATATCCCTACAGTGGGAAAGAGGTTTAATGAACCAGCTTTGTTGCAGTGTTAGAGAGGTGTCTGGTTCAATCTTCTATAAGTAACCCCTCATCTCTTTTTGTGCAGAAGAAGTAGATTTACCTGCGGAGGACCAGGTAGACAGCCAGAGAAGACCTGTCCCAGACCCAGGGAAAGTGGATGGTGCAGAGGTGAGACCTTGTCGTGTGCAAAACATCCTTTGAAATTGTGTGGTGATATTTGATATATGAACATTTCTATGACATATACTACATGCTGATACACAAGTATTTTTAACTAATATTTACCCCTCCTCCAGATAATGATATGACCCCTACTGCCTGGAAGTTTTTCATTAGGCTGAACAAATTCATAGCAATCATGCTTTACACTCAAATAGCTATCTGATCATGTTTAAATCAGTTTTGAAACCTTTCTGTGAGTGTGCCAGTTTGTGGGTTTGGCATGGTGATGGTTTAATTTTTGAGGAATAGAGTGAGAGTCAGCATTAGCTGAAATGAAATCGATGGTACACGAGAAAGCGTAGGAGGACGTTTTGCTGTGTGATGCTTGGCTGTGTTAGAGCCGGGGCGCTGGAGGAGTGTGAAGATGGACGTTGTAATCGCTAGGCCGCTCTGGAAAGCTGATGAAGACGGTGACGAGACGTTGCCAAGCCAGGTGGCTTAGAGCTTATCCTGATTTCTGTGGATCTAGAAGTCTTGCTGTGTGAGAGCATTCTCTAAACAAGATAACCAGTCTCGCTCAGGGCCATTATCAACAATCCATTTCTTTTAATGCTGAGAGCTGTGCATAATGGCAGTGGGTAAAATTTCAAACGTCCTTTGCTTGGGTTTGCACCACACATCTCTGGGGAGTCTGGGTGGACCCTCTGACTGCTTTGTGACCGATAAGTCATATAACCAATTTACTTTTGATTAGATGCTACAGTTCAGGTCTCTTAACCAGACTTTTCGCTGGGGAGTTCATTGGCTTACATTTTCGTGTGACAAGCATGTTTTTTTTCACAGTGTCTGATTGTCCCTGCAATGACCTGCTTTAACTCTGTTGATTGCATTCAAAACAACTAGAATTTCCTGTTAAATTCAGTTGTACGGGCACTTATCTGAAGAACAATATAGATATCATCAGTGTGTTTGGCTTGGCTTTGCACTGTTGTAGCAGGGAAAAGCCTCAACACACTTTACAAGACTGTCAAGGTGCAATTATCAGCCCTTGCTCAAGGCTGTTGTATCTCACAGACTTAAAGAAGGGGAGGCTGTATGGGTGTTTCATTCAGTATATGTGTAATGGAGTGTGGAAAAAACAATAGCAACTGTAAAATGGAAGTTTCCCTAAATTTGGGATTCCATAGATTAAAATAGTTATGTGGAAATAGGGACATACTTGTGTATGGACAGCACACTCTTTATAAAGGCTGAGTAATGGATTGCTGCAGCCAAATTCCAGTAGAGCAGAAAATGAGAGAGGTTTGCTTGTAATATCTGATATTATATTACATACATGTTATAAAGTTACACTTCTTTGGGATGACAGCAGGAGTCTATGTTGTGTCTCACTGAATCTCACTGATAGACTGGAATGCACTCAAGCGCCCCCCTGTGTGTAATTCTTGAATAACACTCACAGTAGCAGGTGTTCTCTTTTCAGTGTGTGAAGCCAGCATTTCCTCTCCTCTCTACATCTCTCATTCTCTCTGCCATCCTCTGTCCAACCATTCTGTCCCTTTCAACATTTCTTTCAGAGAGTGTGTGCGTGTGTGTGTGTGTATGCAGGTGTAGCCAGCTATCGATCTCACAATATGGAAGGTATGTGAAAATAAATGACCAAATATGTAAATAATGGACCAATCAAAAGGATCATTTCCTTATAACATACACAAAGAACAAGCAAAAATTGGCACATGATCCCTTTTTAATGTACATCTGGTGTATAATTTTAGATGAAAGCATCTCCTTAATATGTAAACAGGAAACTAGTTATAAATATAACTAATTCCATTTCCAGTCCATTTCTATTCATGTAAACAGGGGATGGGCTGCCGACTCACTGGCTCGCCACGTGCACACCTCTACACATTGCATTTGTGTAAGTGAGAGCCGTATTGAACACCTGGAGTGAGGCAGCTGTCTGTCAGAAGTCCAGCATACATGATGGAAAATGTTATAGCTATATAGCTTTATATTAACATGGAAAGAAAGTTAAATTGTTCCTGGAAGAGAGTGTAATACACAAGGTCAATGGCTTTGACCCCTGAAGGATGGGAAAATGCAGTCTTGGGCACCACTTTCTCTGCCGCCATAATGAGGGGAATGTAGCTTTTCGCCAAACTATTTATAAACCGTTCCCTGCCCATTGATGGAGTGCTCTGGGTTTTTTTAGTACTGAACTGATTATGGTACCGAATAAGAAACATGACACTAAATATTGTTCACTTTTGATTTTTTCTCAGACATTTTTGCCCTCATAAACGTCAGCTGTCTAATGTGCAGGGTTCCCTTGGGTAGAGTGCTGGCGTGTTTTGTTTTTTCTCTCTCCCTTAAACTAACCATAGCAATTTGGCTCCCGAGCTAGTTTTCCAGACTTTTGAGTTATGCTCTGTTCTGTTGGTTAGATACATACATTTGAAGCAGGAGGAGTAACCCTTCTCCTCCTCTCAGTTCTACACTTGTGAGGTTTTGAAATGGTTTCCATGGATCCAACTGTTTCTGTCCGTTGACCGTTTCTCACGCATGTCAGGGGGTTTGGTCGCCGTGTTGTCTGTCTCTGTTCTGGCCATAGAGAGATACCTAATGGACCGGTGGACCGGTATTGACTGCTAATCAGCTAAAAAGGTACCGACATTTTGCTTGCCTGCTTTCTGCCAGTAGCTGTGTGCACACATTGTGGTGGTGCCTTCAACAGCAGTGACTTGTTGAGGTGTCAACACGTAAACATCAACTACAATAAAGTAGGGGTTGCCAGAATTTATTCATTGCAAGCCCCCCTAAAATCACAGAGACCAAGGAGTCTACCTAAAAAAAAATGGTTACACTTTATTGAGAGTAAGTACAATACAGTAATACTTGTAACCTGGTATGTCCACAGGCTTCAGTGACGCTACATAGGCTACACAACAACTACACAATAGTTGTACTGCAAACACACTACACCTACATGACATCATCTAGACAGGGCCTACTGTTTACCCACACTTCAAAAGCACTATAGCCACACCACACCAGCGGTACTTCTCAGACAGTTGAAAGTAGGAATGCAACGATTTATCGGCCGGACATTGGTATAGGCCAATATTCGCCTTGTTGACTGCCATCAGCAGATAAGATGACATTCACTGATGGCAGTGGCCGATTGTGTGTTATCTGTTGTGCTGCAATTTTGCGCTGGCTAAATTTAAAAAAAGGTTATATTAAAGGTTGTTTCATAAATTTGTATGCTTGAATTTGTGGTCACTCAAAGATTGTGTAATGAAGGGCTGAAATACTTCAAAACCATTCAGTTATTTTTTATAATGAAGATTTCTTTGTTTCTCTGGCACAAAATTGGGAATAAATAACAACAAAAACAAAATCAAGAAACAAAACACAAAAAACCTCATCGGTATTGGCATTGGCTGTCAGCCAAATTGCTATTGCAAACATCGGTATTGCCCACAATTTCACAACTGGTGCATCCCTAGTTGAACAGATAGTGTCATGCGTTGAATTTACTCAATGAAAGTAGTGTTTGTAAGAGTATGGCAGTTTGCTGGTCCTGCATGGGTTATAATGTTTTCCTTACCTGGCACAGCCTGCGTAGGGAATTAAGAGCATTACTGTAATTCAGTTTGTGCTGTCGTTCAATAGTGCATCACAGAGGATCTGTCACATGTAATGCCCCGTTATCTGTCTGAGCCATCAGAGACCTTTCTGCACCTCCGCAAAGAACTCAGAGGAAGGGAGGACGGAGAGAGAGAGAGTGAGAGGAGGAGAAGACATGCACACAGAAGGAAAGAGCGGAGAGAGGGAAACCAGAGGGAAGCAGTGAGAGGGGAAGGGCAAAGGAGGCAGGAGAAAGAGAGCGGCAGAGAGAGAAGGGGAGGGAAGCAGAAGAGGGAACTGAGAGGGAAAGCAACTGAGAGGGACTGGTTCTCTGCACAGATGTGGAAGACTAAGAGTGTTTAGATTCTTGAATCGTAAGAGAGGAATAGAGCGAGAGAGTCAGAAAGAGTGATGGCTCTACAGGTCAGGTCTTCTTAGAATCCAGCAGGTTTTTGTGTTTCTCTGAGGTGAGATGTACGAGAGACAGAAACGCAAGTACAGTCTGAATGTAAAGGAGCACAGAGTTGTGGACGTGCTTCTGTTAAAGGTATGGGCCGCTCATCTGTGTATGTGCATTCTGTTTGCGTGTCCATGCATGCATGCGTGTGTGTGTGTGTGTGTGTGTGTGAGAGAGAGATTCCTGCTGTCTCTCTTTCTGTTTGAGTATGGAGCCTGGAAGGTGGAGGGGAAGTATCGTCCGCAATGCTCTCCTATACACTGTAAAAGAGGAAATTTTATTCAGGTTTCATTTGCATGTTTGCATTTCAGTTTGTTGCTGGCCAGGACAAGCACTCTGCTTTCCAGCTTAAGAATTAATTTTGTCTGCTTGGCTGGTATTCTTGTCTTAAATACATCTTACATTTAACATGCAGCTTTACACATTAATATTAATGGATTTCTTTGCCTTGAGAGCACAGCCGCTGGTTTAGAAACTGACTGGGGTGTCAAATCCGAAACATTTTGGTAATGAAAGCTGCACTCTATCCTTCACAATAGTACAAGTGCATGAATAAACATATTTTACACCCTGTCATTTTATCCATCACCACAAAATGACATGCTATATGAGTATAGCAGATTGCAGACCTCATGTCACACATTTGATATCAGCTACACCTTTTCAGTATACAGTATTGACCCACTGCTACCAGGTTTTGAAATCTGTTAGATGTTTATACAGTATGCCTGGAGAATAGGAAACATTTCTAATCCTTTTACGGAACACAGCATTTCTCCTTGTATCAGAAACCTTCATTCCACCACCACAGTGTTATGAAACGTTGGAGGAATGCAGGGGTTTCTTTTTGGAGGGGGCGGAGGGGTATGCATTTAGTGGCCTGGGCTGTATATCTGGTCTCTATCCATAAATAGACCGTACAAGGGCCCCTTGATAAAATATTTCCCTGATTAGAAATGCGCGATAATGTTGTGGGCTCGGGGCAATACGTCATGGTGTTTCATTTGTCGACTTTGTTGTAATGGTAACAGGCGTGTGGGCATGGTTCTCAGGTGTTTTTCCCCTTTGCCTATCCATCTGTTTCACCCAGCCCTGCCAACAAAATGGTCTGTCTCAGGTCATACGAACCAGTCACTTAGGTTATGAGCTGGCATGGACCATTTATTGAGGTGGCACATACCATTTGAGTCACATGGCCTGAAGAATTGCTTGCTCGTGTAATATTGACAAAGGTGAAACCTGCCATCATAGGAGGAAGCGGGCGAAAACTTTGTGTCGTTGTTGGCAAGTGTCTGGTGTTGTCAGTGGCTGGTCTTGCTCTCTCTGAGCATGTGCGGTATTTCCTCCAGCCAAGGCCTGCCCATGTCTGCTGAATCCTGAAGAAGGGGATACGCTGGGAGACCGGTCTCTGCTGATAAGTCTGTAAAAGTACTGGCTCTAGATTAAACCGCAACGAGGCTGACCCTAGATCAGCCTAAAAATGTATGAACTCTAGATTAAGTTATGTCAGATCAGTCTGCAAAAGTACTAAGGTAAGGTTATAATGAGACTGACTCTTTATCAGATTTTGTTGCAACATGATTGACCAAAGATGTGCGAGTCAAAACACACTTCCTGTGGTTTCTGTAAGAGTTTTACATGAAGCTGTGTGAAACTAGCTGTTCTGGGGGATTCAGAAATACAGTGCAACAGGAGAAAGTTTAACGGGGCTAGTTGTAATGCGTGTGGTGGTACTTAATTATGGCACAGTTTTAATTTTAATGTTGTGGGCAGTTGTTTTAAATGCATGTGGTTTGGTTTTATCAGCACAGTTGGGCATGTGTTAGTGTTTGTGGGCAAAACCATTATGATTGCTTTTAACAGAGAGAATTACAGTGGATATGTCTACAGACCGCCTTACTGACTTTTCCTATAAAACACACATACATATGTGCACACACACATACTGTATAAAAAGACAAACATTACATGTACAGATATGAAGAGCTGCAATCAAAATGTGCAAAGTGACTATCAGACGCTCAGGACATAAAGCCTCACTCAGACACACATTACTCTAATTTACTCTGTGATCACTCTTAGTACAAGTATGCTTTCTACCACCTAGCTCACATTTCCCTAAGGACCTCAAAATGCAGAATTATTGCAGAAATATATGCAATATATTTTACTTTCTACATTATCCAGTCTGCAGGTCTGCAGTAATGTGTTTGCATCTCAGTGATGGGTAATGCAGTCTTCTGCAGACTTTAAGAAATAGAATTATCAGTCTCAGTCTCACCTCTCCTCTCCCTCTCTCTCTCTCTCTCTCTCTCTCTCTCTCTCTCAGATCCACAAAGATGACTCCTTCCTCTGCTACAATCCCTTTGTTGACCCTCCCCAGCAGCGGGAACAGAGTCCTGAGCCTCAAGGTAAGACCACAGGTCAGCTCAGACAGCTCTTATTTATATGCTGTGTACTGGTCAACTGCATCAGGTCAAATTTACTTTTGTCTTTGGAGGAGGGATTTTCCTCTGAGAGTGTGTTAATGGAGTGTTTGGTTGTGTGTTTTGGAACCTTTTACTCCCCAATCAGTGTTTACAAGGGATGTTCTAGTTAGATGCAACCCAATAACCCCTTCGATGTCCCGCTCTCGACTCCAGAATCTCTGTGCCTGACCCCTCCGAGTGCAGGAAGTTCTGTGTCAGCTTCCCGACCGGACTCAGGTAGTGACGGTGATGGCTTCTTCGGCACAGACGTAGGGGAAGATGGCGTCTTCAGGAAGGTGAGGTCACACTGCTTGGGGCGGGCAAGTACAGCACAGGAAAAGGAGGGTCATTTGGGCGGGAGTTTTCCTGGACGTCCCCGAATGAACTTGGCTTGGCTCAGCCTCTGCTCTTCTGTTTTGCATCTTTCAACCCTCTGCTCAGAGGACAATGAAAGAATAAACAATCCCTCAGCTAGAGACAAACATTCAGTGTTTTTAAATGGCTGTGCTGGGTACCAAAACAGCCGAAATTGTGTTGTTTCATAGCAAAACACCAGAGTCATGTGCTTTCGGTCTCATTTCGGTGACGCAGGATGTTTGTGTGTGGGGCATTGGGGTAGTAAATGACAGAAGTGTCACAGAACTTCCATAGTGATGAGAAAAAGCCTATGATATCTGAGCTTGTGTCATGTGACCTTATTTGTCGCCATAGAAACTTCAGGCAAGCACACACTAACATTAATAGTTTTGTCTGAGAAGCTGATTTGTTTTTCTACTGGGGGAATGTTTGCTGTGAGATGTGAGTGTTTTTCTACTGTGTGAGCTCAGCGCTGAGTCATTTGTTCTGGAAGCGTTCTCTGAGGCCCCGCCCCTCGTAAAAGCCTGAGCATGGTCGTTAAGCCGTGGCATGCTGGACTGGCACACTCTCCCAGCACTGAAACCAACAGCAGGATTTAATGGAAATGATCTGTCCCTGCACCGCTTTCCAGTTTCGTCAAGCAAGCTGTTCTGAAATTATGCAATGTTACAGGGCTGTAAGGCTGGTTTCACCGTGTCTTTGAGGATTAGTATTTCAGCCATGGTGAAATGTGCAGTACCCCTAAAGGAACGCCTCATCCTGAGGCTCACAGATGGGTCCTGAATGGCCATTTAAATTATTTTTTTACTTTCATACATATCATATTTATACCTATCAACCTACCTATCTCCATCTGGAACTGTAAGAAGAAACTAGAGTCATCAGTGATCCTATTCAACATAGATCCTGTTTATTGGACTTGAGCTTGGCCCCTTCTCCAGTTGGTAATGGTCTCCTTGTTTTTCTCTCTCAACCCCCAGGACCCCCAGGTGGGGGACAGTACCAGCGAGGTGTCAATCTCCTGCTCCTCCAATGAGGATGCGGTGAGCATGGGCCCTCCTGGTTCCTCCGCTGATGGCGGTGTTGTGGGGAGGCAGAGCTGGAACTCAGAGGAGGTGCAGCAGCAGGAGGCCGAAGGTCGGAAGGAGGGGGACGAGGAGGAGGAGGAAAAGGACCATGTGACAGAGGTCCCCGCACGCTCCTCTCTCCTGCGTTGTTCAGAACGCTCACCCTCCCCTTTTCGGCGGCACAGCTGGGGCCCTGGGAAGACCTCAGAGGGCGATATCAGCCAATGCAGGTGGGTCTGTCACAATGCCACATGCAGACCATGCCTTTATCATAACCAGACCACGCCCAAACTACACCTACATCACACACTGCCCGTGCCCCAAAGATTCATAACCCATTCCTCAACCACACACTGAAATTGCTTAAAATATGCACAAACAACTCAAACAAACCAAACCTACAACACAGCTGTCAGAGGCTATCGCTAACAAACTGTGAATACCACACACTATTTAAAGGAAATGGCCTAACAAGCCTGATAACTTTTGCCGTAACAGCACTCTGAGCATGCCCAAACCGCACCTACAGAATAACTCTGAGGCCGTCTAGCCACTCTGTGTTCACTTTCTTCTATTGATTCATTGGCTGTGTAAGAGGAGCATTTTCCCAGAGGCTTCTGGAGTTAATTAAGGAGCCCTGGATTCTTTGTAGTCCAACATGTATAAAAGAGATCATTCAGGATGGAGTCTCCTATGGTAGAGTGAAGGATACAAGTCTTATATCCTAGAGCATGCTAACTTCCTGGTTTGGTGTCATGCTTGATTTCTGGTACATGCCGTATCCCATCAAAATAGCAGAAGAGCATTTTGGTCAATTTAGTGCAATAGTAATTACTGATTTTTTTGAACATCCGCAGAGTTTGTTAAATCACTTGCTAATTCAGTGTACACCCCTCCCTCTAACCTTGTCCTCCTTCATTGAATCATTCTTCATACTTTGTTTTCAGCTTAACTGGAAGTTTGAGAAAAGGAACACCAACACTTCAGAGGAGAAGGTACTCTGGACATATATTTTTGCTTTTCCTATGCAATCATATTGGAGTAGATAATCATTATGTTTATGCTATAGATCTTAATATCACCCAGATGGTCTAATACAGACCATACAGGCTATTAAAACTGCCCCATCCATATTTTAAATGTATTTGTGGTCATGTGAATCTCTTGAATAAGCAAACAGATTGTTAATACATGAAATCAACCATGCCATTTATGCTCTCAAGATCTCTCTAGTTCTGCATTTTGCAATATTTTCATTTTTATAGTTACTGGAAATACTGACTTAAGCTGCTGGATACTTCGTTTTATTAACATGCCTAATTAAATTTCACCCAATATGGACTGCTCTAAATGTTTAGGCTTGCACAGCACAACAAGAAGGAAAGTTGAAAGTTCTCTCTAGAGGAGAGAGGGGGTAGCCGAGTCAGAATGACTTTGTGGTTGAGACTTGAGATGTGTGTGTGCGTGTGTGTGCATGTGTTTGCGTGCGCATGTTTATGTGTGTCTCATTTCATCTGCTCTGGTGCAGATCTGTTTGTCTGACAGTTCTCAGTTGCTTCATTCTGTTGTAACGAAGAGAGTGTAACTGTTGGGATAGCAGGCCTTTGTGTACTGTAATGGCTTCTGAGACTATTGTGACACTTTACAATGACTAATATCGCCATCTACATCACTGACCCAGAAGGCAGGTGAGCTGTGCTTTCTTATAAGAGCCATTAATTCAGTCGATATACTTTACTGCTGTTTGTACAAATGTGTTTTATCAGTCTTTCATGAAATTTGACAAGATTTTGCGGTTAGTTTTTCATGGCCCAGTTACAATTCGGTGTAATTTATGTCAGTGCAGAGCTGTGTTTTGGTCAGTGGCTTTGCATCCCTTTTGCCACCCTTAGGATCTTCAATGATTCTTAATAACAGGAAGCAGAAAATTAATAATTAAGAAAGAAATGCTAGCGTCCTTCATTTGAATGCATAAAAAAATCTTTTGGCAAGGTGATATCTGTTAAGTATACTTTCACTTTAGCGAGCAACTGTCCCCTTCTAACACAATGACAGAGGGGAAGATGGGTGAGTGACTGTAAATCAGTATTTTTGTATACTGCGTCATTCAATTTATGAAGTTATAGAATTATGATTAAAATTGCAATCGCAAAAGAGTAGCAGGATGTGGTTGATTGAAAAATTTCTAACTTCATATCTCAAAATGTAGCTTCTTTAGCAGCCTACAGTTCGAACATCTTCAAAGTGTTGCTCAACCCAGTGGTCATCTACGTGCTTCTGCTCCATGACACATTTCCTCTGGTATTTGTTCTGTATTTACAAGTGAGATAAGTGAGTGAGATTTCCACACAGCGCTAATGAAGAACACCATTTATGACCCTATGTTACTTTTGGGCCTCCCTTGCAGTTCAGCTTTATGAATACTTTGTATGGTGTCAGTTAATGTTCATATGTGATGATACTCTAAAATCGGTATCCCACACCTATAATGACTGTGTGATGTGCACTCAGCTGCCAGGTTTGGGAGAGAAAGCAGCTCTAAAGGGGTTACAGTAGACCTGTGGGGGAATGTATTGGGCAGAATCAACTGTCACCTTGGCTAATCAGAGAACTGATTCTGTGATAAATCCATTGTGTCAAATCCATACTGTGCTAAGCGCCCATTGCTGTGTGCTTGTCTGCAGTTACAGTTTGGAAGGCCTGACCACAGATCGCTATGAAACGAAGGATGGTCGCCAACAGTTGGCATCTCCACTGGACCCCTGTCTTGCTCGTCACCCAGAGAGTGAAGAACGGGGGTCTCTGGTCTCCCTGACAGAGGAGGACCTGGGGTCCGACCAGGCAGAGCGCTGCAGCAGCTTGGGCAGCCAGGTAACTTGCCAATTACTTGAAGCAGCCAATCACCAACCACATTACGTTATTCCTGCAATAAACCTTAAAAGCGCCTTAATCGACCGTTGGTCATTTAAAATTTCATAGACCGTTCATGATTCACATTTGACCTCACAGCACTCTACCACCACCTGAAGGCAAGAGGTCAAAACTGCTCCTGCTGGATGTTTCGCCTTTGCTTCATTCTTTAAAATATCTGTGTTCACTTCTTTAACTTGCAGACACCTGAGGTGTTCCGGCCTACGAGATGTATCCATGGCTCCATGACCCTCCCACTCATGAAGTCTGTGTCCCTATTGGCCATAAACCAGAGGGACCTGGATGGTGAGTCGCTAATGGACTTATTGGCTGGGAAATGAGCTTCTAATCATTGGCGAGAAATGGCACCTCCAGCAGCTCTCATTGATTATTTTCCTCTTTGCTCTCAGGAATGAGGTCTTTCTCCAGCGTCTCTGGCTCTCTGTCACACAGGTGAGGCCTTAACCTCCCCACAATTATTATTTACTGAGTTGATGGCCTTATCTGGGATAGCATGCATGACTTACCTATGCAATCGCCATACATATGTCACATGCTTCATATGTACTGTCCTTTACTGTGTGACAGCAAACATGCTATGTGCCATGTGAAAGCACTTCCCTTTATGATAAGTGCACCAGCTAAATTTTCTAAATGTAGCTTCTCCCCCCTCAGTATCTCAGAAGAGGACCCAGGGCCCCTTAGGGCTGGAGTTGAGGGAAAGAGTGTGACAAAGGTGGGCCGTACTTTCAGCTACCTCAGGAACAAAATGTACAAGAAGACTAAGGTAAGCAGAAGTGGTCTTATACTTTTTTTAATTAGGGTGAACTCCAAATTAAGCACTGTTTTTGAGTCAGCGACAGCTCTATTACTGTCTAAACCAAGGGGAATGCCAAAAGAGTTTATCTCTGTCTGCTAAACCTGAGCACATGTGGTCAAAAACCCTGTGAAAACCACATGCACTAATGCAGCTAATTTGTGCATGCTAATTTGCATTCACACAAGTTGAAAATATTGCAGTGAAAAGACAGGCCCTCAGGTGTGACTGGGCTTGCAGGAGTTTGCTAAAAACTGCACTCTGTATTTACACATTATGGAGCTGAGGGTGATGATGTGATGGTGCAGGACACCACTGTGGTTCAACTCAACTGCCAACCTTTGAATGTGTTTGCGACTGTCATCCTGTTGGTTTTGAGTTGCTGTGGTGATGTTCATGTTCTGGGCACTGTGATATTGTGCAGTGAGGTTAAGGTTTCTTCTCTTAGCTTCGAGGGGAAATGAAACAGGAAGTCGAGGCAAGCTGTGGTTTCTCCCTCTCTTAGAACTCTTAGAACTGTCAAATGCTTCTCTACACGGGTCACTTCATTTTTTTCAGCAGATATATTCCCACTTAAGTTTCTGTTGAAAATCATGTGAAAGTTATGGTCACAATTCGCCCAGTTCTGGAATATTGTGCATGTGTTTGTACTTTTTAAATACACAAGAGATCACTTTAGATTGTTATAGAAATGACTGATGAATTATGAGGAAATAATCCACGAGAATGGAAGGTGACACAATCATTTATCTTAACACAGCATGGCAAAGCACAGAGCATTGAAATATTTGGTCCAACATTGCCTAAATGGAACACCCTCAGATTGATTGATTTAATCCAACTTTAGATGAAACATCAATTATAAATGTGCTAAAAAGAATACTGTTGGTGGATACCATTGGAGGCAGTTCATGTTTTTAAGATAGACAGAACTTGGGCAGTTATGTGATAAAGGGTAGCAGCAAGTCCTATGAGATGCAGGTGAATCTGTGAACCTAAAACAGTGCTTTTTTTTTACAAAGATGAAGCACATTTGAAGTACTGGAGATAGCTGAGCAACATTTATTGGTTTAGAACAGATCTTTCTTTTGTGTTCATGTCTTGTGTTTTGTTAATGTGCCGTGTGCTTGCCGTGCTTGCTTTATTATTGGTTTGTTTACAACCTAAATAAAGTAGTGGTAGTTCTGTTGCATGCTATCTCGACCTTTTTTTTCTTTCTGTATTTCTGTCTTTTTCTGCCATCATCTATGTCGTTTTTTTGTGGTGTGCCTTATCTTTTTAATTAGCAACACCCCCTGCATCCCCTGTTACCCACCCCACACTCACAGGGTGGCAGCATTTTGGCTTCCTGTTTGTACAAAAAAGTGCAGCTATTTTGACTTGGTGGTACTTTAATTTTAGTGATGTTTTGTTTATTTTAAGAACAGTCATGTGTGTTATTGTTCACTTGTGCACAGCTGCCAGTGGTCCACATAGCTTGTGGGTAGTTTGAATTTTGATAATTTTTATTTTTTTGTGGTAAAAAATTATTTTAATCTAACACATGTATCTATCTAGAGTGTACTATATCTACAGATGTCTTACTTATAATTAGCAATGGTCATGTGCTTTACTAGAGGATGGGTTTCCACTAGATGTTATGTATCCATGGAAACCTGCCTGTGTGACCCTCTGAATTGTTTATGTACCCATTATAATGGAAAATATAAAATAATACAGCAGATGGAAAAAGGAGGAACAGTGAAAAGTAACAGCTCAATGATGTCAAGGATAGCCAGTGTTTGTACATTAAAACAATACCACAAAGACTAGAGTTTTAGTCCCAACCAATTATGTGGATTATTTATAAAATTATAGCCTTTATTTATGACTAACAGCTGTAGATTTTACATGGGAAAGTTGTATTTCACATTTACTTTGCATTTGGGTGGGATTATTATCCAAAACCCGCTGGAAATCAGCCCAGATTCCACCACTCAGATTCATCATTGCTGTACTTAGCGTGCATTAAAAAATTCAGCATTTTCAGCTTTTACTGTACTTGGTTCCTGTAAAAACAATCTTTTTCAGGCATGTTGTGCATCTGGTTTGCATATGTTCATCTTGTTTTTGTATTTTGAATGTCAGGAAAGATAATTGTATGATTGTGTTTAATATGTTATGGTATGCTCTTGTTGTGCTTTCCTGTAATTTTATTGTCTGCACCTACCATATGTACATGTATATATGTATATGTATTTCTTGTACGTCTGCTGAATTAATATAACAACACAGGGATTTGTATCAATTTGAATTGTGTTTATGATAGACTGATTTTGTTTAAAGTTTAAATGCTAATTTATCCCAGGCTATAGTCAGCTCCGGTTCTGTCTTTGTTTTTATTTTTAATTTTTTTTTACCTAGGAAAAAGAGAAAGAAAAGAACAGAGTGAAAGAAAAAGAGAGAGAGGCCAAAGAGAAGGAAAAGCGAACTCTGAACGGCCATATTTTCAGTGCAGTAAGCTCTGTCCCCTTTGGGCAGTGTCACCAGTGTCACAGAGTCATCAACTCCAAGGAGGCATCGTACTGCACAAGTAAGAGCCGGGCACCCTGCATCTCTCAAATGCCTGTTTTTTCCTGTTTCTGTCAGTGCTGTGTCCCTCAGTCTGGACTGAGTGTATATGTTATAAATTTTCTCTTTTTATTTATCATTAGTGTCATCCACCAAGCACGATGTCCATTTTTTTGTCACTGTGAACGCAGAATAACTGTTAAACTCCAGCTTCAATTATTTGAATTTTATTACTTTATTCTATTATGTCTTTGACTGGGAGTTCTGTAAAAGTGAGATTAAGGCTCATTTTAATGTTATAGATAAACAAAAAATGTTTCTGTATCACAGAAAATATTGAGTGGGGAAAGAGTTTGTGGCAGGCGTCTGTCTAAAGAGGAAGTCATTTATTTCACAAGACTTTGGCTGTCTACTCTAAAAAAAAAAAAAATACTATATCTTTGGTAACATGAACATCTTTGTTGGTGATGTAGTGTAGTTGTAAGATGTTTAGATTGTTTTTGTGATATAAATATTTTGGCTTTGTGAAGTGTTGTTGTGTGGAAGTCATTAGGAGAATACTGTTTGTGCAGATTAGTAATCAGGGACTGCTGTTGAGTAGCATTGTGCAGCTATATGGATCAAAGTAGTAGCAGTATAGATAATTGTACTTTAACTTTCAGTAAATATCCAGTTGTGTACATGAATGACGTGAGCTGTCAACACAAGTACATAATATTTATTAGAAGTATGTGCCCATTGCAAACTGATTCAGATATATGCTGTCCCACACAGCTTTTGTTTTTCTGTATGCCTGTTTGCCCAGAAAGAGCAGCAATACTTGAAGTCCATAGGGTATCTACAAGCTTGTTTTTTAATGATGGTTTCCACCTTCTGACATCAACCATCTTCACAGTTGTGAATTAATAAGGGCTACAATAGAAAGGATCAGGTTGTCCAATCAAGGCCCTTGACGGTTACTTGTAGCTGTAAGGCTTTTTTTTATTTCAGACTGCAATGCACACGTTCACAAGTCCTGCAGAGAAACTCTGCCTGCCTGCACCAAGATCAAGATGAAGGTGAGTTTTGTTCTGCCTTTTCTGTTTCTCTCTATAAAAGAATGTTTGGGATTATAATGAGTCTCTCCCTTGGTTCTCAGTTGCCGAAGCAGCAGTTTGCTGTACCTGATTCAAGCACTTTGAAAAGCAAATGTAAGCTGTCTTATTTATAGATTATGGTTGAAATTACAGTTATATGTTTGAGTAGATCCATCTAACCTTCCTGTATGTCTGTGTGTCTGTTTGTGTATGTGTTTATTGTATATATGTGTGTTTTTGTGTGGCTGTGGGTGTGTGTATGGGCGTGTGTATTTGTGTTCATCCATAGCATTACGGGAGAGGCCTTGGTCAATACTGACTGCAGAAGATGACGGCTCCCGCAGGCACAGTGGCATCAAGTCATTCAGCAGCACTAACTTGTCCAAGAGCATCTCAATCAGCAACATCGCAGGGTGGGCTCACTGGCATCTGACTTTAACTCAGTCCTAAACCCACCTCCTCTGCCAACCCCAACCTGTCACTCAGTCCTAAACCCCACCTCCTCTGTCAACCCCAATCTGTCACTCAGTCCTAAACCCCACCTCCTCTGCCTACCCCACCCTGTCACTCATTCCTAAACCCCACCTCCTCTGCCTACCCCAACATGTCACTCTCTCCCAAACCCCACCTCCTCTGCATCCCTTTGTCTGTTAGCCCCATACCCCTGTTTCTTGACCTACAGACAGTGTAGGATTTGATGTGTTGGTTAATTTCATTTACAACTTTTTCTCCAATTATCTCTCTTGTTCTCACCTCGATTTTCACGCTCCTGCAGACCGGTGTTGGATGAGATTCCCCTTAAAGGTCTACGTTACCTGTCCCAGTCCACAGACTCTCTGCACAAGACCAGCAAGGTCAATGAGTCCACTGAGTCCCTAACAGATGAAGGTGAGAAATACTGCGCAAACCGAAATCTAGATATTATCTTCATTCTCATGCACTGTATAACTAGAGGCAAAAATTGCTCTATGTCAGGCCAAGGGAATTAATTTATGGTATTTGCATTGGAAAATCTGGTCTGTTGCACACAATTATACAAATTATTCAACAAATTCAATAAACCCCTTTCCTCATGGGATGGCTGACTACAAGCTCCGTCTACAAGTGTGGGCTGAACAGGAGAGGAAGGGTTGTGGGTTAATGTTGTCTGTCTGTCTGTCTGTCTGTCTGACACAGGCACTGACATGATGGACAGCCAGCTGATGGGTGAGTTTGAGGTGGATGCGAGAGAGCTGGAGGCTGACTCCTGGAGCTTCACCGTGGACAGGAAGTATCTGAAACAGTTCAAGAAGGACATGATCAAGAGACAGGATGTGATCTATGGTAGGTGGGGGCATCAGTCTGTGTCAGGGTTCAAGACTCATGGGGTCAGGGTTCATTGGGTGCCTTGCTCTTTGCTGCTGACCTGCAGGTGTGTACTGTGTTAATATAGATGGCATCCATGGAAGGCGCAATCTTTCGTAGCAATTTCTGTCTGAGTTGTTTTGGTCATGGGTCAGGGGGTGTGATGGGGTGAAAGGTCATGGTATAACACTGCCTCATTTTAGGTAGACCTCAGTGTTTATGGTATTTTCATGTCCGTCTGCATTCAGATAGTCATTCCTTTGAGTCTACCTGTGGTGAGGCCTACTGTAGAATCCTGCCTGGGGCGTGGCATGAAATCTGCATCTGCCAGGGGGGGCTGTGGCATGACTTTGTGAGGGTGAATCCTCCTGTAGAATCCTGCATGACATCTGCCAGGGGGGTCTGGCCTGCTGCAGAATCCTGCACTATAAAAATTGCTTTAGGGTGTATCCTCCTGTGGAATCCTACATTATAAAAATCTGCTTGGGGGTGTGGCCTGCTGTAGAATCCTGCACTTTGAAATCTGCCTGGGGGTGTGGCCTGCTGTATAAATCTGTGCTATGAATTCTGCTGGGGGTGTGGCCTGCTATAGATTTTGTGATATGAGCATCAGGCCTTGTTATTAACAGGGAGCTAATCCCACAGCTGAACCTCTCCCATGCTCTTACAGAGTTGATGCAGACGGAGATGCACCACGTACGTACGCTGAGGATCGTGGCAGAGGTGTACAGTAAGGGGCTTCTGAAGGAGGTGCAGCTGGAGGCGCAGACAGTGGAGCGAGTCTTCCCTGCGCTGGATGACTTGCTGGATATCCACAGTGGCTTCCTGTCCCGTATCCTGGACAGGAGGAAGGAGTCCCGGCAGGAGGGCGGCTTCCTCATTCGCAAAATTGGTGACATCCTTGTTGCCCAGGTGAGGCGGGGGAATGTCACTAAACATCAAATTCCAAGAATATGAATGCTGATAATGTTATAATATAATGTTATAATGTAGTGATAGAAGATTCAGGCCATAGCCTATGCATAATAACCAGATCCTGTATGGAGTTTTATTTTAACTTTACCTAGTAGGTTAATCAGAACAGCCCCCTCTGGTCAAATCATCATTTTTTAGTCATTATGATCATCCAGAAAGTATTTTTGGTATAATATCTATACATTTTTTTGCACGATCAGTTGCTCAGGATTTTAGTTTTAATTTTAAAATTTTAGTTTTAAAAGCAAATATTCCTGGCATTCTGAATTTCTTAATGAGTGAAATAGTGGAGTGAATATTTAAGTAGTTTCATAATTTTGATGAAAAAAATTAAACATCGTTATTGACCAGAAATTGGTTTTAAAGTGAAACATTTTGGCTTTTAATATTAACCCTATACTGTATACCTATTTGTTTATCCTCATCAAGGGTGCCTATAAATTCTGAGTGCAGTGTACATATAATCAAAAAGGTAAAACAGAAAAACAATCTTAAAAAAACAAGAAATCAGTTTGATAAGTGATGACCCTGTCTTTTCCTAATCACGTGACCACATTGTGAGTGCCTGATTGAGCTCTGTTTCCCTCCAGTTCTCAGGCAGCAGCGCTGAGCGCATGAAGAAAGTGTACGGCAAATTCTGCAGCCGCCACAAGGAGGCTCTCAGCTTCTACAAGGAGCTGCATGCCAAAGACAAGCGCTTCCAAGCCTTCATTAAGGTAGAGGTGTTTCTGTTGTGATACTGATCTTGCACACAGCATTCACCTACAGCTTTTTCCCTTCAAATTTCATATTATAAAAAATGCATGCTGCTGTGAAGTGAAATGTAAATTTAAACATGAGCTTATCTCAGTGGTTTAAAAGCACCAGTGCAGGCTATTTGCCATTTCCCTCAAAAAATACAATGTTAACACACGACTGGAGCTTGTGTTTGTCTTGGGGGGTTTTCTGGATAATCATGTAAAAATGAACACCTAGGAAAGCGTTTGTATGTAACAACACCAAGTCAATAGCCCTTATTTTTTTTTTTTACAAAAATGCATGACATCCAGTCTAAAATTCTGTCTGCGTTTTCTGTTTCTATGGCACCACTCTAGGTGCCTTTTATAGGGTTTTTAGATAAAGAATTCTATCTGTATATTTAGAAATATGAGACGTAAGATTTTTGTACTTGCTGAAATACAATATAAACCACAAACACAGTGGTTGTTTGGTGTGGTGCAAATATTACACGAGAAGGTGCTCTGTCTCCTCCAGAAAATGGAGCATGGCTGCTTCATGCTTCTAAATGACAACTTTACATGTCTTCCAGAAAAAGATGAGCAGCCCTGTGGTCCGTCGTCTGGGAATCCCAGAGTGCATTCTGCTGGTGACCCAGCGCATCACCAAGTACCCTGTGCTGCTACAGAGGATGCTACAGCACACCAAAGGTGGGACTGCGTGTGTGTGCAAATGCGGGTGCGGGTGCATCTGTGTGAAGAAGCCTTTACCTCATGTCTGAATATCTCCGCTTTAATCACTGCAGGGTACTGTATTTATATTCAGCCTGAGAATGGGATACTCATCCACCTCAGACCTCAGGCTGTGTGTGGTGACTGTTGTGGGTATTGGCCAGCTTCTATTCTGGTTATAACGCAGTCAGGGCTTATGTAACAAAAAAAAACCTGGCAGATACCTTCATTTAGTTTTTAGTGTATTACAGAATACAAAGTACTAAAGGCAACTACACAACAACCATTGTCAGGATAACAGACAGCCATCATGTACTTTTAATGTATGAGTTAATACCACAAATGGGGGAATGAGTCAGCCGTTTTTCCCTCTCTCTATCACTCTCCCAGAGGGAGATGAGGACCATGTGGCGGTGACGCAGGCACTGGGGCTGGTGAAGGAGGTGATTGCGGCAGTGGACAGCAAGGTGAACGACCAGGAGAAGAAGCAGCGGCTGAGGGAGGTGTACCGCCGCACCGACAGCAGGTCCATCATGCGCATGAAGAGCGGCCAGATGTTCGCCCGTGAGGATCTGCTGAGGGGACGGAAACTGCTCCATGATGGCCCCCTGCAGCTCAAGACCTCCGCCGGGCGGTTGAAGGGTGCGGCTCTCGTCCCTCTCTCTTCGTTATATCTCATGTCGTTTTACTGTATTCTGGCTCCTCAAACGCACCACTAAACCAACATATTCCATTCCCTTTGTGATCTAAATCACAATGGGTCAGAAATTAGGCCAATGTTTTGAAAATTACACTGCTGTCTCCTGGTTGTACACACATACATCACTTTCATGAATTATAAAATACAAGTATAACCCATATAGTGATGTAGAAACAGCAAATGTTGTTGCCCTACTAAGAACAGTATATTATAAAGAAAGAATAAAATCAAGGCTGCAGGGTGTTGGAGTGGATAAAACTCAGCATTGATTTGTGTTCACATAATGATAACTGAAGTGAGTTTAGTAAAAATGTGGGTGTATGGCCACTGTCTCTGCATTTTTTAAAGTGAGCTTCTTCCTCCTCTTCTCCTCTCAGATGTGCAGGCCCTGCTCCTCTCTGATGTCTTCGTGTTTCTGCAGGAAAAAGATCAGAAATACATCTTTGCCTCACTGGTATGTGCCTCTCTGCTCTGCTTGTGGTTTGGACCATAGATACAGTGTTTTGTATATTCTGTGTGTTAACAGATACAGTGTTCTATAAATTAATGTTATGTATTTTATAAGTTAATGGTTAATAAGCACAGTTTTTAAAAGAATCTAGCCCCCAGGAAGGAGTAATATTTGAAATCTGATTTAGACATGGACCATAGAGTGCACAGAGCTGCCTGACACTTTACATTTTACTCAAAGAAAATCATATCTCATTTTCTCTCAGCCTGTACTGCTGCACTCCCTAATTTATCTTATAGTAAAGTATGCCACTGTTACTGGTGTCCATGTTGGTTCTGTTTGAGTCTTGGCAGGCCTGTAGCAGCCATCTTGGCTCTGTCTTATTCTTGGCACGCTTGTGGTATGTGATCCAGTGCTTAAACAAGGTTTCCTGCATTTTTCTTCATCATGGGTTCTTTCCAAATAGCTGCAGCTGGAAAACTGAGCTGTTAAATGAGTATTGTGGCTGGCATAATCAATTCTGAATGCATTATAAAGATTTGTTTTTGTGTGTATATGCATAAGTTTGTGTGTCTGAGTGTGTGTATGTGTGTGTGTATTTGTATGTTTGTAACTCCTACTGTTTCATGGTGTGTGTAGCAGTTAAAGGCAATGCTTGGCTTGACCATAAAGTCGTAATGATATTTTGGCTAAATGTTAGCTCTTGCTAATGACCAGGGGAAGCAGAGGCAAATGTATCAACAGATGAAGTTGGTTCTGGGTGGGCAGTGGTGGAGATGAACTTTGACCCTTTGTGTGACGACTTCCCTCTTTTCCCTCCAGGACCAGCGCGCCACAGTTCTCTCCCTGCAGAAGCTGATCATACGGGAGGTGGCCAATGAGGAGAAGGGCCTGTTCCTCATCACGGCTGGCATCGAGCAGCCTGAGATGGTGGAGGTGCACGCTAGCTCCAAAGAGGAGCGCAACACCTGGATTCAGCTCATCCAGGAGGCCGTCAGCTCCATGTGAGTCCAGAGAAAGACAGAGAGAGGGAGAGAAAGCAAGAGAGACAGAAAGACAGAGAGAGGCAGAGAGATGGGCCTCGTCTGCTTCAGCCAGGACATCTCCCAGGGATCACAGGGCCTGCGGTTGCCAAGGTGCTCCGTCAGTTTACGAGACAGGGGTTAAACCACAGCAGAAGGAGATGGGTACTTACTCATTTTTCTACATCCACAGCAAGCTGTAGAGCTCAGCATTAGTAGGCTGTGCTGCAGTGTACCCCAGTAGAGATAGATTAAGCTCATAGAGAGAAAGAGAGTAGTGCTCTGTGTATAGTTGAAGCATTTGGTACCCTCTGACAACCAACCTCTTCCAGTACCCCATAACCCTAGCTCAATCTGCTCCTTTCTCCAGTGGATGTGTTGTTCAAATATCTGCTTTCACAGGGAAAAGGAGGAAGACGAGGGTATTCCCAGTGAGTCAGAGGAAGACAAGAGGGTCCTGGAGATGAAGGCCAGGGAGTTAAGAGGTGAGGGCTGTAATGACATGCCCCCACACACCCCCCTTTTCCATATGTGTATTGTGACACTGACCCAATTACTTTTGTTCCTTAGATCAGCTGCATGAGAAGGACCAGGAAATCGCAGCCCTGCTTGAGGAGAAGCTGAAGGTGTTCAGGTCATTTGGAGATGACAGTCGGCTCAGGTCCGCTGCGTCGTTCCGGGCCAGCGCCCACGACACGCTCAAAGGGGAAACGGTCATGAAAGATGCCTTGAGAGAAGGTGGGTGTGACGTAGTGAAATGGGCCAAGTAGATTTGATCTGCCATCAGCTGCTGGGCTGTAAAGAAAGATGGATGATATGTTTTATGGTTATTTATGAAGATCTGTCAGCATTCTACCCTAATATGTATTCATGAAAGAATACTTTCAAAATGAATTTTGTAGTCTAATCTGATTTTGTTCGGTGGAAGAGGGATTACTTTTATTGTTGAGGCTGAGTAATAGGAGAAATCATTGATTTTTTTCCTGGGCTCGCATCAGTAGTCTTTAAAATGGTTAGTGTATATTTATTTGTGTGTGTGTGTGTCCATATCGTACTGTACATGTCTGTTTTTAAGTCTGTGTTGATATGAGTGTGCTTGTGAGTTTGCTTTGTTTGCATATATGTGTATGTATTTTTGTATCGTGTATTCATGTGAATTATACCTGCATCTATTGCAGTGGAGGTATTGCAGACCCTGCTGAACAGTGGCCTGGGCGGGGTGGCGGGTCAGCAGGTGGGCGGAGCCCTGGAATCCACAGGAGGTATGGGGTCTGTGAGGCCATCCAAAGGCTGGAAACCTGTGGTGACATTGGCAGCATCTCTAAAAGTGAGAATACTTTTATCTTCCCATTCAGCCATTGGTCTAGTAGCATTAATTCACATTTCCCCAAGCTAATGGCTCATATTATTCTCAGCTGGGGGAAGAGACTCACCTGATCTACTGAGGAAAGAGTCAGATGGGACCCTAAAGAAGGTAATAAAGCTTTCTGGCCAGCCACAGATAAAGAGCATGAAATAAGGTGTTAAATATTCATATAAAAGCAGCTAACTGAGCCTATGGCTGTGCAGAAGGCCTGAAATATGTTTATAATTACCGCTGCTGTACAATTCCAGCATATTGGCTCTGTTTCCATCAATTAGCAAGTGATTTTAGGTACCTGGTTCCCCGGGTTCAGTAATCCTGCAGCTCTGCTTGTCTTTCTCCACAGGGGGTAAATGCCAACCTCCTACAGATGCTGAAGAGAGACAGTGAGGTATCATGGGATATCCTATCATGGGATCATATACATACACCATATACATATATACACCTCTCATGTCATGGAATAATTTACCTATGTACAACTCTAACAGTTCATATCATGGGGTAATATACCTATATACACCCATTACTGTTCATATCATGGGATAATATACCTATATACACCCATTATTTTTCATACTGTGGGATGATGTTGTCAGTAGTTTGTCAGGCTCATAGTTAGGAGGTGAGGTCAAGTGGGGTAATACCTATAAAAATTAGTAACACATTCATATAATTGAATATGTCTTTGTATGTCTATCAGCCTCTGTCTTTCTTTCGGAAATCCTCTTTCTTGGCTGTTCCAATATAGTTTGAAATGTTTTATCCTAACAATTCATTTTGACTCTGAAACGTTTTTGTCTCCCTTGCCTTCAGCAAGTCCTCCAAAGTACCTGTCACCTGCATGAGCTACTGAACACACTGCAGGTACAGCACCATTCTTACCTGTTACAAATATGTATGTGTACTTTAGACTATGTTTGTGTGTGGTATGGCTTGACTGTGTTTGTGTCATTATGCACATGTGGGTGTGTGTGTGTGTGTTTGTGCGTGTTTGTTGGGTTAGACCATATATGAATTGTGTGGGTAGAAGTCTGCTAGAAAGTGTGTGTGAATGTGTATGTTGTGTGGTTTAGACCAATGGTTCCTAAAAGTATTTGTGTATCTGTGTGCTGTTTATCATTCCAACCAGTATTTCTATTAATTAAGGTCACTGAACATGTGTTTAAGCTCCATAATTTGTTGCTGAAACAGATTTTAACACAATACACTTTTTTATTTGTCTTTCTTTAATCTTCAATATAAATTAAAAGTAATTAATTGTACTTCAGGAATTGATGAACATAGGTTGGACCAAGGGTAGGAACCACTGGTTCAGACCATATGTAAGTGTGGCCTCTCCTTTTCATATATGTATGTTTCTTCAGGCGGTGGTGGTACAGCAGGACTCAATCTTGGAAGAGCAGCGGCAGGCACTGAACGACAGGTCCTCCTCCTCCCCTTCCTCCTCCTCCTCTTCCTGGCGGACCTCCTCGCTCATCGAGCAGGAGAAGCAGCGGAGCCTGGAGAAGCAACGGCAGGAGGCGGCCAATCTGCAGCGGCAGCAGGCGGCCCACACAGAGGAGCGCCGCCGTCGGGAGCGTGAGTGGGAGGTACGGGAGGAGCAGCTCCGGGAAAGGGAGGCACAGCTCCTCCTGTTTGAAGAGGAGATGCGACAGGGCCGGGAAGAGGTGATGAAGGAACAGCAAGAGCTGCGTGGGCGGAAAGAAGAGTATCAACGGGACCTGGAGCGACTGAGGGAGGCACAGAGGAGGCTAGAGCGGGACAGGGAGCATGTTGACCAGGAGCTGTCGACCACAGAGCATGCCGGGCTGGCAGGGGTGAGTGTCTCCTCAGCTCAGACACAAGCCGTGATGAATCCTCCAATGGAGGATACGTTCATTCATTCTTTTTATATTCTGATTTCAGGAGAAAATGAGCTCCAGAGCACCCTCTACTGCCTCGGAAGACTCTCTGCGGGTTCACAGCCCAGTGGAGAAAAAGTCCTCCTCTCCAGTAAGAGACACTCTTAGAAGGATTGGCTCCAAACGAAAAGGGAAGACACTGAACCCCTTTGCCTCAAACCAGAGCCAGAAGGCCCCCAGCGGAGAGGGACAGAGCCACATATCAGGCCGTCTGTTGCAGCTGGCCAAAACCAAAGACCCCAAGGAGAAGAAAGAGAAAAAGAAGAAGGGAAAGGGACTCCCACAGCCCACAGGTACAAATAATCTACTGGACATACTGGTTATGCTGCTATACATTATCTACTGAAAGGTTACACAGCGACATATTAAAAAACAGGAAACATACATTTATGACACAGTGACATGTTACGCTCCACAGAGCTCCTAACTGTACATCAAAATGTTACACAAAAATGTGTTACACAGTGACACTCTACATGGCAACATTTTACAACATCAGTCAGAAACATGCAACATTGTGTTATGCGGCACAGCAACATGCTACAGTGCTACACACTGCACAGCTACATGCTACACTGGCATTAATCCTCGTCACGCTGTTGATTTTTCCTGAAGACCTGTTTCTATTTCTACACAGACTCCACGCTGGTCTCTGTCTCAGAATAGCCTGTGGATGGAGAGGTCCTCCTTTGCTGACCTGACCCTGTTCTCCAATATCCCACAATGCTCTGTTCTCAAGATGTCCATAATAGTAACTGCAGGGCCCTGCAGGTGTGGCTGACAGCCGACGTGCCCCATCTTCAGAACAGCTGTTGGTTCAGAGAACGCACCCCATACTGTGGAAATGGACTGCCTCAGCGGTCACACCAGAACGGCCCTTCAGTTTTTCCTCAACTCAAGGACACGACAGAAACGTGACAGTATATACTCTTGAGTACTGTATGTTTTAAGCTTTATGATAACCAAAGGTAGCACAAAAAACCCAAACAAACTATTACATAAAGAACTGGACACAGGACCAGACTCGTATAGCGTGGCTGTGGACAGTGGCACCAGCCTCAATCCCTTATTTTCATAGTTTACATTGGAGAATACATTTAGTACCATAATATACAACAGAGTATAAAAAGCACTTACTTCTTAAGATGTTCAAGTGAGCGAGTCGCATTGGTCAGTTCCTCCCTGTTGTTAAGATGTAATCATGGTTTCATTTCCTGAAATACCCTCTACAATCTCAAATATCCTTTTTACTTCCCATTAGTTGCTAAAAACAAAATAAATAGCAGCTACGATTGTGGCTTAAGGTCACTACTTTTCACAGAATTTATATAAAAGAGGGAGCAGAGAGGGACTGAGTTCTAGATCTTTAGAGCCAGACTTGACACACACACACACACACACACACACACACACACACACACACACACACACACACACACACACACACACACACACACACACACACACACACACACACAGAAAGACATGCAGACTGAGATAAACGGATGCACACTGACTTTGGCTGACTCTACTGATACAAACCAAAACCGACGGATACACGTTAAAGACACACACATTAAACGTAACACAGACCAGCCTTGACGGATTCAGACTGACAGACTAGAAAGCTGTGCCCTCTCAGACAGATTTACAAATTATTACAAATTGTAAGTCAAGCAACATCATGCTGGCTTGTACACGATGATGGTTTCTACTCTGTCCCTCAACTGCAGAAACTAATTTCCTCATTAGTGAGGAGAACAATTAAAATCTTCATCTAAATTTGACAAAGATGCAGACTTAACACAGGGATAGACAGATTGAGAGACATACAGAGGAGGGCTAATATACAACTGGTTTGAAGTGCTGTTGGATATAGGATGTGCCCAACTGAACTGGGAGTGAACCTGTCATAGTCTCCAGCTGAAAGTAACTTAAATTTCCAGCCAGTGAGACTTGTTTTATATTAATTACCTTTCCCACATTTAGTGTAGAAATGACAAAAGCCTCTTCTACAGTCATCTCAATGCAATTTGTACATATGCTGAGCACTTTAAAAGCATACTCTCTGTTAAGAGATTCTATTTTCTGCTGTCAGATTAGTGACAATCAAATCATTCCATTAAAATGAAAAAAAAAAAAGTTGTTTTACTTTGAGTGAATGTTCAATTTTAGATTGTGTTAATCTATTTAAAGTATTAATTTTAACTACATTAATGACATAATGAAAAAAACCTAGTTATTCTCTCTGATGGCAAGGCACTGTCTCATTGGATCCAATGGATCCAGTTGTCTCCACTGTTGCTAATTGATTGCAGTTCTAAATCTCACCACTTGGTGGAGCCCAGGTTCTCTAGGATGTGGATATGACATTTTCCACCTAAATGGAGAGCTTTATAAACTGAAATTACTGTAACTAATTCATTTAGAAATTGATTTTAGAAATCAAGAGTAATTTAATTTAACTTATCTTATTGATTGCTTAGATGGTAGATTTCTCCTGATCTCAGCACCATGATGCCTGAAATGGTGAATAGTCCACTGGCCCATCTCCCTAGAACATTCCATGGTAGCCCCACCCTGGTGCCAACCTGCAGGGCAGGTATATGCTCACCTTTCACAGAAAAGCAGTAAGGCCAATCCTGCCTCCCAAGTCTATGCACTTATAACACTCTTTGACAATGCAAATTCACAGGACTCGTGTGGAAAATAATTTAAAGACCTAATCAAACTTATATTCCTTTTTCAGGTCTATTGTTTCATTTATTTGGTAATGAATGATTGCATGGTTTTGCCAACTCTCTTCAGTTGCTCTGATTGCCAAACATAATGTGTCCTTGGGTTCATTTATTTTGTCTTTGGATTGTATTTATGTGCCTCTCTGTGTAAAAGGTTCATTTGGATACTGAACTGAGATTTTCCTTTGTTCTATTTATAAGTAAAATTTAATGGTTGGTTGTGCTGCTTAGCTTCAACCATGAGATGGCGCTGTGGTGTGGTATTTCAACATTTTCCTTCGATCATGGGGGTTGGGGGGAGTGAGGGGGGGCGTTAAGGAAAATGATGGGGAAAAAAATCAAAGGCAGTCTTTGCATTTTTCCTCGAGGGAAATATTCTTTTTGATTTTATTCAAATCCTCATCTCCCAAATGTCTCCACGTCTATAAAAAATGCACATATATCAAAAGCGCTTATATGGACAGGGAAAGCGGCCACTCTGCTGCACATTGCTGAATAAAGCTAATGCCGTGGAAAAGCCAATATTGATGCATTTTTATTGGTTCATTTTCAAAATTAAATACATCTCTTTGCCTTAATTGATTTGTTCCATAGCCCCACCCCCATATACCCAGATCCCCTCTCCGGGGAAAATCGTGGAGCAGATGAGAAAATCAACTCTCAAGCTACTCACAAATGCCAGACACGAGTGGAAGCAATGTGTTAAAGAACTTTTTCTAAAAACAATGAGGGAAAAAAAGGAAAAGGATATGGAAATTGTGTACTTGAGTATACCCCCTGGCACGTTCTCAGGGTCATGTGTACCTCTGCTTTCAAAGTAAATTTTGTACCAAAGGTACAGTTTTGTTTTCATGTAAAATTGTGTGTGAAAAAAGGGCAAAACAACTTGTGTAAATATTGGAAATATAAAAAAAACACTGAACAGTAAATGTGTTTGTGTGTTTCATTTAAACATAGATGGTATATAAGGTGGTATGAATGACTGCAAGTACCTGTAGATGATAAAGTTTTCCACCACAGGTCTGGTGCTGTGCTGGTTGTGGCTCTTGGGTTGCAGGTTATCAGGTCCCAGCCTTAATAGCTCGATGTGGGCCTTAATTGACTGACTTCAGTTGGCTGTGTGGACAGCATGTTTGCCTGAACCACCTGTTGCTTCTTTATCCAAGTACTGCTTGTCAAAGCGATACAGTTGGCATGCAAAGTGTTCTCACCCCTTTTCTTCCTCTGTTCCCTTCTACTAGCTGACAGAGAGCTTTAGTTGATGTTAAGTATGAAGGATAATGTAGAATCACGTCTACCCCATGTCATGATGCATTTGTTCGGGTTCATAAGTCCTGACTTAGAGTGTCCTTTTCTGACCCGTCTGTTGTCGCCTTGGCCTTCCATAGCAATAAAAAAGGAAAATGGCAGACAAAAGAAGAGGCATGTCATAGATTCGGGACCACTAATATTTTAAAACATCATTGTATGTTTACAGACAAGAACAATGTCAAAATAAACAGAGTGGGCTCCTCTTTTGCACTAATCTGACACTAATTTTATGTCCAGTTTTACTGAGAGAATCTCAGTATCTGTAGCTTGTGCACTAAATGCAAGCAGGTTATAGGCAAGTCATGTAACTGTGTATTCAAGCATCTAGTCGTTATGAAATTTCCATCTGTGCCCTTCTGTTAAATTATTTTGTGGGCATGCCCTGTCATTACATGTTCAGAATTCAAATACTTTCATGAATCTATCAGTCTGTTATTGAGATAAGACATTTGCTTAATTTGTTCCAGACAAACCAGATTTTCACGAAATATTGTAAATACTAGAGGTGGGAAGAGGCATTCAGGCCAGGAAGCAATTTGATATTAGGTTCACAATACAATATTGCCATGGGGAATAAATACTGTTCCATGAGAACAAAGTATGTCTGAGCAGGATTGATTTACCAATGGGACATATGAAGGACCATGTTTTGTCAGTAATGGTATGTAGGGCAATGTGTGAACAAAATGTAACAATACCTTGTTACTATAAAAGTGTGAAAGATTTTCAAAGGTTCTCTAATAACAGACCAAAAACCAAACTGCTTCAAATTCAAATATTTCCAAACATTTAGACTGTGAGCAATTTCCAGTCCAAGCCAAATTACAGCTGATCAAGACTTAAGCATAACAATGTCTCTAATACAAGTACTGCAACATAAATGATTATAGTGTTTCTTGCGGTAATACTTATCCAATGTATCCACCCTAAATACACAAGGCCAGCACTTAAGAGACTCATTGAAAATGTGAAAAATGTCTAATAATTAGGAGTGTGACAATATGCCTATGTGGTTTGATCATGCAGTAAAAAAAAAAAAAAGCACATATAGAATTTGCCTTGTATGTTTCTCTGGCAGGAGTTGTTTAAAAAAAGAAAAAAAAAACCCCACTTATTCAGTTTGTCATTTTGTTAACTGTCTGAAACTGACTGCCAGTTCAAAATTCAGATTCCAGCGATGCATCATTCCAATGTAATTGTTAAGTGCAGCCAGGCAGCTGATCAATTTCTAGAATGCAGAGTGGAGTCAGGCAAGTATCCAGTTTGGGAAAATGTTTGCTTAACAGATGACAACAATAACAGCATCCTTCCCATAGCCTATGAATACTGAAAAATTACCAGATTAAATTTACTGGGTTAACTTCCCCACCACATTTTTTAGTCATGTCAACATGTCAGTACCATTCCCACATGTTTTCCCTGACAAACAGGAATAAACAATTGTATCATACAGGTAAACAATATATCTACTGTATTTTTATCTTGTTTGACAGCAGGAGAGAACGTGTTTTTACGATATAGGCAGCAAATTACCCATGGAATTTAAAGTTCTGCCAGAATTTCATGCAAAAATCAACAAATATCACATTTTTCTTGATGCCACATGTTATTCCATTTCACCTTACATTTCATTCTGCAATACAACTACATTCTCTCATATAACATACAAAACTTCTGTGAATACACTAAAAATTCACATAATTAGCCATTTTATTCGCAAAACTTTAGCCGCCTGGCCTACTTGCATTTCTGTTCTAAATATTAGCTTGTGACTGAACAAACAATATTCCTCTGGCTTCTCATGACAGAAATACATAAGTGACGTTTGCCACATGGGTCAAGGACTGAGAAAAGCAATATCCAGATAACCACACGTATTACATGAGAATCGAGGTGAAGTATTTTGCAGGCTTCTCTTTGCAATAATAACTAACCTGATGACAGGTAAAAATCTGCCACCATCTCAACAGAAACAAGGGTATCGTCCCCATCCCTCTCCATGAAGTTAGGGGAAACTTACTCCAGTGACAACATTTTATAATGATAATCATGGTGTCTGTAAATTGGAGCTCCGCCCACGTATCTTTTGTAAGGTTCAATTACCGTTTGCTCACCTGTTGAGATTGGAGAAGCCATGATGGATATGTCGTCTAATTGCAAAATAATTTTAAATTGTGCCTAAACAATTACTATAGCCCTTGTTTGTTAAGATTTTTAGTAATGTTTTTACCTTAGTTATTAATGATAACGTTTGTTTAAAAATACGTAATTTTAACTCAATTTTCAAATTTTCAAGTTCATTAGCAAGCAAGCTAATGCTCGTGAAATTAAAGAATTCGAAATAAGACTGGTTATTTTACTACTTTTTAACACTTACGTATTACTGAATGTCATAATCCTTTTTAGAAGTGCTTATTAATTAAGTACTTTATCGAAATACATTTGATAAAATTTTAGCTAACAGAAATCAGTAGATAGCTGCAAATTGTTCGACGCGCGATAGTTAAAATGGTATGGAGTTAATGAAGTATTTAGTGACTGATATGGAGTTATTCATTCGGTTTTATTTTGTTAGTTTTAAGGTTTTGTGCCTGGAGTCTGCTAAAAATGTTGTGCTTGTACTTAAATAATGTTTTGGTTAAGTGAGCCGCCAGAAATGCTAACATTATTGTTGGGAAAAATACTGTAGCCTATCAGGCGAGTAGAGGTTACGCTTTGAGAGCCATAGGCGAAGCCATTATGAACATAGTCTTTGCAGACTAATTTTTGCCTGAACAAATACAAAAATATATTGCTTTGACAACCAAGTGTTTGCGGTCCGGGTGCGGGAAGTGCATTTATTCTGTGACCTCCCTGGTTCCAGCCACTAGTGTAAGGACCAGTGCCAATTCTTGGAGATGGAGCATTGAAACATCTACATTCAACTAACGACGGGTCCACTACGACAGGATTGCCATGGCCTCTCAACTTTACTACGATTGTCTGTTCCTCAGGGTAAGGATTCCTTATGGGCTTAAACAACTGTTTTTAGGTTGTGTACCACCAGGTTATTTTATTTGGACCTTTGAACTACCATATAAATGTTAAAAATTTCCTTTGAAATTTATACCAGGATGAAATTGTGAATTGTGTTAATAGAACCAAATTGGGGGGAGGGAAATAAACAGTTAAGTGGTAAAAGGAGAAAAGTAAAGACACTCAAGCCTGTTTTTAAACAAATCAAATCCTGAGTCTGGTTCTGGTCAATACATTATCTTTTTATGTTTTTGTTTTTCTGAACATGGATCCTTTTGAGAGTGTGCTTTGTGACCATGACATGTCAGTGTACTCAGTATTAAAGGGTTTCACAAGCAAGGTGGATTCTAGAATGCAAGAAATCACTGACCACATTTAGCCAATAGCAGATTTCAATGTTGACAGTAGCAGGAATCCAAGGGAAAGTAAGTAAACAAACAGAGGTGAAAAAAATCAAGTACAGACAGTAATTTCGGGTTTTGTAAACTGCTCGACAGTTACAGTTAATCTAGGCTAATCGCTTGGCGATATAAATTAGAAAATAGTAAGCATTGGGTACCTGTGGATCCCCAACCCAACTTCAGCTATTCAGCAAAGTTACAAATTCACACACTTGTGCTTGTTACCAGCTAAAATGACAGGAAATACCATATAAATAGGGCAATTATTAAAACACATGGGTAAAGTAAAAAAAAAAAAAATGAAGATGGTGTGATTTCTAGTGGAGGTGGAAATCACATCAAGTTACTTTTTTTTAAACTATTTGTCTGGATGCAAATGGAATGGTAATATTGGCCTCTTGCTGTTAGTCAGGTTTTCCTAAATGTTTATGTACAACCCTTACAGTGTCATTTGTGGAATAGACACCTTCATTAATTGCTGAATGGTGAAGTTTTCATGATTTGCTTCACACTTGGAGCTCAATGTCAATTGCAGCAAAAATGCCAGAATTCAGAACTTGATCTTTGTTATATCTATTATGGTATGTTAAGTAGTTTGTAAGTGATGCTGCATGAAACCTATGTGCTGCCTGAATCCAGACTGGCCAAGTGGCTGCTCAGTGAAAAATTGGTTTAGCCAACTTTATTTGACTTTTATAATAAGAGCTAATTGGATAAACCTTAGATGATTTCTGGTTCATTGAACTGTAAGCTAGCTAGTCTGATAGTATAAACTAAGGAAATGTATAGTTACATTTCACCACAGAGATAGAGATGAAGATAATGTTATCATCCTAGTTATAAACTAGTTCTTAGAGTGGGCCAGTTCACAAAGCAGGAAACTTGCCCATAAGTTTCCTGCTTTGCCCATATGTAAGCTTTTCACTAAATGGGTTGAAGTTGTGAACTTAATCCAAATGACAATTCTATCCAAATCCAGTGGTTTTCAGAATTAAAGCCCTCATGTCTCATGGAAAACGTATAATTTTACCAATATTGTAAAATAATTTTAAATTGATTTAAATAATTGTCTTCAAAGATATTAATAATTAATTAAATCATTGGAAATGAGAAGTCTGGTTGATCACCCTTTGTCAGAAATATATATTAACAATTGAAATAATTTTAAAAAGGTTTATTGAACAGTTAACACTAGAAAACATTTAAAGTTGAGGCTGCAGACCCTATCCTCTACCTTAACAGCCAATAAGTTACAAAAAAAGTTAAAACAAGAACATGAATGGATCACATGTTGTGAATGAGTGAAATGAAACTGACCCAAGCTATTGCTATTTCTCCTGAGGAAGGACAGAGGAATTGGCCACAATAAAATAACCCTCAGGGAGTAAGCCAAATGTTGCAGGCGAAAGTATGGCCAAAGAACCAAAACTCTGATGCCACTAATGTCTCTTCAATAAATGCATAAAGGAGACTTGGCACCAACTTGAACTTAGCTTGGACTGTGACTTAGAAGAATTGTTTAAGTCTATGGGTGTTTACAGCCATAGACCATTTGTCACTCTCACGTGTCTTTGTGCTCAGTCTTATCTGCCTTTAGTGGAGTCTTAAGCAAGGTAACAAGTAACTGTAAAATTGTAGGGTAAATAACCATGATAGTTCATTACCTTGATTCACTGTACAGTTCAATGTAATTCTTCCATATAATTTGTTGTATGAAAGTAGCCTTTGTATGAAGCTACATTTAAGTAAAACCTCAGTTGGTATTGTGTGCCATTAGCCAGCATGATGAATTTTTTGTTAAATATTTTTGAATGTGCCTCCTGCTGTAAAAGGATTATTACATCGGCTGTAAGTTATTCTGAAAGGTGCTCTATGATGCACAGGGCTTGTATAAGTTGCTTAAAGTGCTTGAAATTAGTTCCTAGAAATTAAACTGGAACTCCTGGGAAAAACATACACTTGCATGAAGTGGTTGAAAAGATCCTTAAAAATCATGCATTTGAAAGGTAGTTATGAGTGTAATCATAATTTTTTCTACATAAGTCATCACATTGTTTCATTTTATGATTATAATATGAATCTGCTGTAGCAAATTAGCAAAGTTAGCCTGTTTACCATGTGATTGTGTGTGTGAAACATGTCTGCGCTGGGTAACAATCAAATATTTAAAAGTATGCTTTAAAGATCTAGAGCCTAAATATGATGATGATTAGGCTGAAAATCACATTTTAAATATAGAGATTCTCCTTTGTCCTGGAGCATAATTTTGTTCCTTTTGCATTATGAAAATAATAGGTTCAGAAAATGGTTGGTCCAGTTCATTGACTTGATATCTGGTGCATTCATGGTGCATTCATGGTGCCTCAGGCTAGAGTTAGCATTGCTGTACCTGACGTCATTGATCTTGAGGTTTTGCTTGACTTTACAATGTGGGCTTTCTTCAAAGAAAATGAAAATGTGATGCTTTTAGAGAGCCAACACGCACTTGAATGGTTTTTTTGTGTGAGGACATGTGAGGAAAATGTGCTTGAAAAGGTTCTGAAAGTCCATGATTTTAATTTCTTGATTGTTTATGAATCTTGAATGCATATTGTCATGTTTTTGTATTGTGGAACCTACTTCATAGGTTTCGTCTCATTCCTTATAAATGTTGGTACAGTAAGGATTACCATTTTTTTTGCTCCACATGCTCTATAAAACATTTTATTGGTATCATAATTTGTGCACACAGTTTTGTGCTCAGTAAAATATTTTTTGTTTTTGAACATTTTGGGATTAGGTTGTCTCTTGCATCATGTATAATAGTCCAGGTCTTATGTGTCAGGCAGTTAGTGGTAGGCCGTTCATTGTAGGTGCTTTTGTTATTGGAGGGAAAGGCCTTTGTCTGTCGTTATGTAGGCCTTTATTAATGTGTTCAGTTCCTTTTGGCAATAAACTGTGATGTCAGAGATTTCAAAAATATATATTTGCATAGTTATTATTACATTTGCTTGTTTTAATTAAGTGTGCTCCCCTGCTGTTTTCAGTCTGAAATAAAATCCTTCACTCAGGCAGAAAACTCAATCCACAGGGAGCAAATGTATTCCAAACCCACACAAGAGTGGGCCGTCTGCTTTATAGTTTTACCAGTGCAAGGATTTGTCTGTCCAAACATGACCTCTCTGACACCACCCCTGCCAGAAGAATAACTGCTGTGTATTCGGTCTCTGGCTGCATTGAAGGAGGTAAGACTTGGCTGGTGTAGGATAATATCTGGTGGCATTGATCTCTGACAGGGCTGATCGTACTCCCGTCATTGGTGTCTATGGTTTCCAAACCTCTGAGACTTGGGGACACTTAAAGGAATAAAGATGAGAGGTATTACCATCTCCACATCATTACTGTGGGCTTGAAAATGAGAATGCCATCTGTGTTTGGAGACGGCTGTGGACAGTGCAGAGCTCTTCTCTGGTATGGATGTGCATCTAATGTTCATAGTGATTTAGATGTATTAAATACTTTGACAAGATAGCCATGCCTTTTTTTTAGTATTTGTTCAAGGAGAGAATATGTGATTGGCAGAGTGGATAGCTAGAGGTTGGAGTTTCATGAAAGTCAGACATAAATCCAGCAGACTGGGTATACTGTGTTAAGCATATGTGAGGGCCTTCGTGTATTATGAATTGGATCCGAGCCCTCTGAAACTCAAGTTCTGGAAGTGGAGGGATATGCGTATTTCCCATATTCATTAATCTTCAGGATGAGTTCCCTATGGGTGTGGTGATGAGCCAAAAATGTGTTCACCTCAATAACTCTCTGCTTCAGCTCACATTTTTACCTCCCATTATACCCCTTACTTTGACCACAAACCAGCACTTTCTACACACTGGCTGATTCTCCCCGGGGTTTTTTTTTTTTTTTTAGTTTGCATTTATCGTAATAGATATCCAATTCCATCATGTCTGGAAGAGGTCAATAATTTATACCTACTTTAATCACTGATGAACTATACCAATCATTTGTATTGATCACTGTGCAGAGAGGGAGGTGGGATCCCACTACTCCTCTTTATTTTATATGTGGTGTTTTGATACCATGGTTTAGGTGGAGGTGTGAGCTCTGGCCATGATTAACTAGGAGCAGTACTTCAGCACATTCAGTTTACTCTTATTATGGGACAAAATTTCTGGTATGTAAGCATTTCACCTGTACTGTAACAGAGCCTACTGTATCAGCCTCCAGTTTCCCCATTTCTACACCTCGGGTAGCACCTAGTTTGTGAAAAACATCCTTTTAATGACACCTGAAGGACGGTCTTCGTTTCCAGATCCAGCACATGCTGTTTTTCCCAGCAAGCGCTCTATAATTTGGCTGCATTTCCCCATATCTCTCACTCTCACTGTCTCTCAGACACACTCACACATACACCCCACCTCCCACATCGTTTCCTAACCGCCTTGAGATACTGAATCTATGCAAGCCTTGGTGTCGGTAACAACAAAGACCTGAGTGGGGAGGGGGTGCTACAGAGACGGAGGGATTTGAGAGGTGGGGTGGAGTGGGTGTAGAATCAAAGAGCCTTTTTTTGGTGTGATAGTAGGGAGGAGGGACGTTATGCAAGAGCTGCACACGCCACAATGGAGCCTGTCTGTGAACCTCCAGCTGATGGGAGCACAATTGTTTTGCTCTATTACGGTTGTCAGTGATGGCACTTTAATGTGCTTATTAGGGGGGTGGGGAATTAATGCACCAATTGTCGCTGGCAGGCCTCAGAGGTTTCTGTGCTGATTGTATGCTCTGTGATTTGTGATGGACTGGCTGGGCCTCTCTAGAGAGCCCTGATCTGTGAGTGACTGGCAACTGGGCACCCGGTTGGGGAACTTCAGTCATGCCGGAACAATGGAGCCAGAGATCATACGAGCGCCGCCATGGCGACCCTGGGGGAAAGGAGAACTGGCGCACTTGTGTTTAGGCCAAATTATGACATCATAGGATCTTGGCTACCACCTGCTGCTACAGGACAGAGTGTTCCAATAGAGATGCTACTTTTTTAACCAGAACGGTTATGAGATTGAATGGTGGAGGAGCAGCAAACCTGTCTGTTTTCAGCAGATATTGAGCTGTATAAAATGGTTGTGACCCTGTGTCATTTGTATCTGTATGAGGGAACCAAATAACAAAAGGAATGGTCCTTAAATGTAGCACATGTTGTGGTGCTCTGAGTAAAGAAGGCCCTGAGAAGTAACATACAGAATATGTATGTTTAGACTGGACTGGAACCCTAGAGTCTGAGTGCTCTTGAGGTCTGTATATCAGCTTTGTGGAATAGACTGTGGAATAGCTTGTCCTCTGTGTCTTTGGATTTGACAGAGGGAACTGCACAAACTTTTTATGTTGGGGCTTTAATTTTAACTGCTATAATCCTGTATGGTAACTATATGGTAGCTAAAACTTTGATTCATTGTGAAAGCACTGCATTGTTGCTTTCAATGAACTCGCTTATGTTGCATTGTGAGTTAGATGTTCCTTGAAATGGGGAACAAAACATACAGCATAAGTGATTAAAAATATTTTTTGGGTGTCGATTAAATGGTAAATACAGTAGAATCGAATCAGTTTGAATGTTCAAGTTATGGACTTAATTGGTTAAGTGATGTTGTATGTAATCAGAAGTAGCATGCAGTTACACATTATCAATGGCAAACTCTGAGAAAGGAAAGCATTTAACCAAAATGAGTGATATTATCAAAATGGGGTAAAAACACCTTCTCATTTATGGGAGTTAGCCACTTCCTACTGAACTATACAAAGTGTGTAGAAAAGCAGAGCAGACCTCTCCCCAAGGTCTTAAAGAAACACTGAGCACTGTGATCCAGAGGTCTTTTACAGGGGTCTCACTGGGGTGTCAGGTGAGGTTCAGTTGGAAAACTTGTGACTGTGACTGCAGAGGTCATAGATGAGGCACACTTGTCTGAATCTTACCGTACATAACAATGGGACCAAATGGGAGGTTAATTATCAAGATCTGTTTCATTTATCTCTTGCCATGTCAGTAACTCAGACATAATGGATTTTTTTCTCTTTTCCCATAATTGTTTGGTGATTTGTATCAACGGACACGCTGCATTGATAGATGTATTCTTGAGGGTCAATGCACCATCTCTGAATTGCAGTCAATAGTGGTCCTTACTGATTCTTCTTTGTAAAATAACCAGGCATTTGGCTTAGCATCTATTAAACTCCTCCCATATCTCTAAATTGTTGTGAAACAGTTTTGTCCATCATGCATCAGTGGGGAAAAAAGGTGAAGCTAAATGAGCTGACAGTCGGTGACTGAGCTCCACCCAGTACAGGATTCATCAAGCCTCAGTAGTCCTTGGCTACCGTCCATCTCTATGTGATGTTTTGAGTGGAATGTCTGACCTTAATCCGTGTGGTGAGAAAGACCCCTTGCAGAAACGTTGTATATATACACAAGCTTGGCTCACTGGTAAAGGTGAATGATTTGTGTTTGCACCTTTTGCTTTTGCCACTACCACATTGCACATCTGCCAGCCATTTTTAGCTATGCAAGTAAAAATTAAACTGTGATGTGATATTATCTGTGACAGGTAATTGGGGGTGGAAAGACTGAACAGATGGAAGGCTGGGGGAGGGGTGACTCTATTGGAAATGCATGCTATATGGTTGGTGAGACCAACTTGACAAAAGAGTTCTCTTTCAGGGGCCCCCCAAAGCTGTCTCCAGGATAATGGTTTGACTGTGAAGGAAAACTTTGCCTCTCGCCACTCAGAAATGTACCCTCAGTCCTGTGCCCGTGGTCTGAGCCCCTACTTCCTTTCACATGCAAATGTGCATGAATACTTGGCCATGCTCAGAAAAGCACCAATTCATGTGCACTCCCTCGATTGACTGGGTGATTCTCTTATAATCTGTTTCAGGAAAGGCACAATGATTTAGCAGCACCATAAGTGTGAGCCCCATTACCAGGGTGCTGTGGATTTTCTCCTTCCACTCTTACCCATCTTAAACCTCAATGCTTGTTTTGGCACCAACACTCATTTTAGCAGTCAGTGACTGGGGCACATGGTTTTTAGTATGGAGATTCTACAGATCCACCAAATGTACAGTTCTGTATTCTTCCTGTAAAAATCTCTCTCCCTGCCTCTGCAGCTGAAATATTTCATGTATCATCTGAAAATGACAATGGATAGTACAGTGGCAATTCATCACCTGAAACTCCAAAAGGAACCTGATAAGATAAGGAGTGTAGAGATTAACCAGTTTGAATCTGAGAATTTTAAGATGTGGCTGCAGCAGTCCTGACTTCAAATTTAGAGGGAAATTGGTCAAACATTTCTGTAGCCATCAGAAATCGATTCAGTCCCAAATAGCCCTTAGAAATATAAAGGTTGTTGAACTGTGTGTGTGCTCATCTGCATCCACCCCCTCCCCCCCACTATGCCGCCCAAGTCCTATCAACCTTTTTTTAAATCTGTACCCACAACACAAAGCACTTTTTCTGCCGATTTGAAAATGGTAGACATGCAGTTCAATGCACCAGCTGGCTTTAAATTGAAGTTTGTAAGTACTTCAGATTCTGCAAAAGCAGTGAAGGAAATGGTCAAAACATGGCAGTATACAGAACATGCAACAATGTCACAGAATACATGGGCAGTATCCCCAGCCTTGCTACAGGCATTATGTAATCCAAATCAGGAAAAAATGAGCTAAAATTACTAAAGGAGCCTCACAACCAGTAAGCATAAGCAGCAACCAAAGTCCGCTCATCCATGTTTGAACGCAATTTATCATTGGTTTTATTTTCATTGGTATAGCAGGACCTATATCTTGTTTTGCATGACATCTTGGTGTTTAAAATTTAGATGATCAGAAGGAAACACTTAAGTGGTCTGCCTAAGAGTTAAATATGCAGGAAAACCATGTACTTATGTTCCCATGATTTATTTTTCTAATCTCTTTTGTATGTGCTTTACTGCTATTATTTTCCACACAGATTGACAGAGCAGTTTAATGTGAGTAATGGGGTAGTGAACGACATTCAACAGCAGAACCAATTCAGATACATGTCAAAATCCAGTTATTTTACTGTGTAGATGTTGACATTTGCTTTTGGGCAAGAGGTAGTAGCTGCTTAAAACAAAAAGTGACTTGTTCTGATGAAGCAATTTGGATTTTGTTGTTGCAAACAAAAACATTGACGTTTCTACACATGGTAACTCACTAAATTGCATCAAATTGCAAACTGAATTGACTCTTTATTACATCAAGATGCATGTTGCGCACCCTGAGACAGGATGGAATAAATACAGGAGTTGAATATCTGATGAGTCTGAGTAGAAGCTCCAGTAGCAGTAGTGTGGCAGAAACCCTGGACCATGTGCTTTTCCTGTGGAACCTTCATTTCTTGTGATGTGGTGTGGATGCACTGGGACAGGTATTTCTCCGGTGGAAACCGGAGTTGCACCTGTTAGCTTTCGTTGTCACTTCAATAATGCACATTCACATTAGGAATGGCGACAGGTTTGGTAAATATTGAAACACAGTGGAGAGTTGTGGGTGCATGCCGTCTAGGGGACAGGCAGTGTTTGCTGCAGGGCCGCCCCACCATTACGAAAATAGACATTTCACGTCTGTACCGTTTCTGCTTGACTGGAGTCCTCCAGACATTGCACTGTTGGGATGCTTTTAAAACGCACAGGCTGTCCCTGCCGTGACTTTGAACAGAACACCAGCAGTTACCCTTTATAGATGTTTTACAGAATGGATGATGTTGCATTTGTGAGTAATTTCTCACTTAATTATTAATTTCTCACCATCTTAAAACTGAACTTGTAAACCTATTGTGTGGTGTTTGGACAGCAAAACATTCTTATAAGTGAGCAGAGGAGGTGATATATCAAGACTCTGATAACCTTATAAGTGTGGTGACCGTGGCATTAACCTCTTTCCCCATGTAAATGCTATTTATGGCACATATACTTCCTCTTGTCACCACAGACTGATTTGACCGGGCTGGCCCAAGACCTACAGTAATTACCGTCTGTATCGCTCCCATCTGTGCTCATTCAGGCGGATGGTGTGTCACATAATAATGGGTACCTGCTACTGGAAAGAATTTTTTATTTATTGCACAAAGAGTGCCTCTTTCAGCAGTCCTACCTCTGGAGAGTGGTGCAATTTAACCTATTTTGTTTGCTATTGATCTGATTGATTAAATCCACCAGATGAGAATTGTTACTACACAGTAGGGTTGTTTGGTATACCGGTACTTTGAAACTACCACAATACCAAAATTTTAAAACGGTGCAATACCACTATTTTGCATATTTCTGTACTTGATGAAAATGTGCTGAACTTTTTATTAGCTTTATATTGCATGAATTGAAAAACATTGTATCTTTAAGTAGTGACGTAGTGGGCATGCAAATTCTGTGTGCTTTTGATGGGGAAAAATTGTGAAAGTTGCGTGTCTCTCATGTGCTATTTCACTGTGGAGTTAGAATACTTAGTTTCATGTTCCTGGAGAAATGGAGACTGACAAAGAGCTAAGAGTTGCCCGCTGCCAAGAGCGTGCTTTGAGCTGAAATGAGAAAGCGTCATGCGACGCTCAGTTCTGCTTTGTATCCGATCGTAGCGGCTATCTAGCTAATTTGAAGGTATCAGTTATTTCCTCAACATTTAATTATTTAATACAAAACTAGATAGTTATATAGCCGCTTTATGTTATTTTGGCATATAGTCATATAGTTATTCACTAGTCATATTCACTAACAGTACTAATGTCTTAACCTGCAATCTTGTTTCTCTCCATTTTTGATTAAAAAGAAGCGGTTGACATCACTTTTTTCAAGTTTACCGTAGGTGTCCATGTAAAATAGGTGGTGGCAGTTTGGGGGGGAAAAACACTACATGTGAACACAGAAGGTATTGATTTGGTATTGATGTTGAGGAACCAAAGCTGGTATTGGCACTGAAGTCAATATGTTGGTATCAGTCCAACACTTCCCAACAGATACAGCTAATTAATCTTGCTAATAGGGTGTGATTAAAAAAGGAGGTAGTTAATCCTGCATGATGGAGTGGCTGTATTAGTCCTCACTAATGAGTGAGTGAGTAGAATTCACTGTCACTGTCTGGTGGTGTTTGACATTTCATCCTGTCGTCCTTGCAGCACAGAGTAGTGTGTGTGTGTGTTTGTGTGTATGTGTGTGTGTGTGTGTGTGTTTAATTTCAACATGTACTTGTTCATGTTGCATACTCACACAGAGTTGTTTTCCATTGTTGTTAATATTTCTGGTGATAATTCATATTGTACATTCATTACACATTTTTATTCCCTGTCTGGGACGACTAAAATGTAATTTTTTGGCATTTTTTAAATCAACTTCATGTGGATGAAGTTAGATGGTCTAACTCACTAAGGAGCTTTAGCGCAGCGTGTCTGTGCTCCTGTGCTCCTCGCCCGACTCCTACCACCCCCAAGCCATGCATATGCACATGTAATAAATAATGCATCTGAAGGCTGAAACATAAAAATTGTATAGACCTTTTTCCTTGCTGCTTGCTCTTTGAATTTATTACTGGATGAGCACTTGCTTTCCATGTTATAATGTTGTATAGCATTCAGTTACCTTTCACATATTTATTTCATTCTGAGATACAATACAATAAAGAGGTTAATGTCTTTGCCAGCCGCGTGCCCAAATACAGCCTTATCCTTGTCAGGTGTTCATCTTCAGACTTTCACAACACCATTTTCTGGCTGGATTCTGCAGTCCTGTTGTCTCTCAATATTATGTTGCTATGTTGAACAATAGGTTCTCATTATGCTTTCTAAAAACTTCATCTTCCATTCTTCCCCTCTGCCCTATACCACAGGTAGTACAGACAGGAAGGTCATTCAGACAGGGACATTTGGTTTGATTATCAGAGATACAAGGTTTGAGTATCATAACAACTAACTCAGTGTTATGCAAATTCGCTGTGAGTTTAATTGGAATGCACTTATTTTGAAAATCTCAAGTGGGGTCAGACAGGGTTCTTCAGGGCTATCACAATTCTGCAACAGTTAGCCGCAGCCCCTCTCTGCTTGCCACATGCTGTGTGCAAATGTAAAGGCTTGTGTATTATAGGAGCAGTGGTTGCTAGTGAAATAGCAATAATGCAAGAACGTAGCACTATATGTCCCTACATAATGCAATTAAGTGGAAGCAAAAGGGGAAAAATGGCCTTCAGTGTGTTGTATGATGTAGGGCCCAAACCAAACAGATTAGTAAACCAGGTTAAAAAGCTCGCTAGCTAATTAGTTAGCTTTCTTGCTCATTGTCCAACCCACAGCAGGTGTCATCAGTTTGTGCTGTTATGGTAAACAGGGAGATTTATGCATGAATGCATGGTGAATCCTGTATGTTTTGATGTGTTGTGTCATTCAGAATTTTTGCACCTTATTGGTGTCACTTCTGCCAATAGCCACCAAAGTGTCAGAGTCCCAATATTATCAGCCTTTTGATACATTGGTTGGGCTCTAGTGTGAAGCCAAGACAGAACCTCAGTATTAATCGTATTTATTAGGTTTAAACTGGAGTGTCCAAAACTTGGAGCTGGCACTGGTTTTTGGTCTTCTGGTCAAGGGTCTTAAGTTTATAATCCTCTGCTTCATTTTATAATCAACTGTTTAAATGTGTAATGGAGCCCTGAATGAACATAGTACTCTTAAGCAGATAAATAATGTAAGAAACCAGAATTCTATTCCTGGAATGCATTTTTGTTCAGTCGATACTTCTGCTGTGTTTCAGCACTGTCCATTCTGCACTGTGATTTGATGCTATATTCATTTTGATTCCAGTGAGCCTACACCAGGCTCTGTTATCTCTATTCATGCTACTGGGGTGAACAAATCGGTAGTCTGGACGCCTGGGATGTTCAAGCTTTCTGCCAGGGCTACCAGATTTCAAAAGGTCAAAGCCCAGTGGACTACCGCGTGAGTCTTCCACCCATTATTAAATCCAACACATATTTTATCCTGCTGTTTTGGCACCACCATTGCACAAAATATCTCCTTTCTCATTTGTTCAGTACAGTCACTTTTTAAAACTTGTTTCTCTGTATTTAATTGATCCGTTGATTGCAATGCAAGTACATAAATTAGATGAGATATGTGCTTCACATCTTGGCTGCAGTAGCAAATAAGTGCAGGTGATGAATGGAGTTAGAAAAGAGGTAGGAATTAATTAATGAGCTAGGTAATGTAAGACATTGATAAAAATAATTGTCTCACATTTTTTCTGGAAAGTCTACAAGTAAAACCAAGTAAAACTATAAGTAAACCAAGAAAGATTTCTAGTTTACTGGCCAGCTAGCTTATGTTAGTTGTAATGACATAGACAGCAACTTCTCAACCTGTTCACTGAACACTGATGTTATTAGGTAGTTGACTGTCTTAAATACTATGTATTAACAAGCTGAAACTATGTCATATGGCTAAAATTTGAGTGTTTTCTTTACCATGGCTATGATAAAGATGACACCCAGTGGCAGGATTTGATGTGGCATTTTCTCTCTCTAGTGTGACGGACCAGAGAGTGAGAATAATTTGGCTAGGATAACAAGTTATCTTAATTTAGTATGAATTCTGATAGCTATATGTTAGATTTAGCAGACAGATGAAATGTTATTTGTGTTCCGAGGCCATAACTTTTCACCATTGAGAGTAAATGTATTTCATTTTCAATCTTCTAAAGCATGACCCAACTGTGACTAAAATGGTCGCAAATGCAACTGAAATGTATGCATATATATGAAGCAGTATTTTTTTTAATCAGTTGCCAGTGGCTATTTAATACTAAAATGGTGTATGAGTAGATAGATGATATTACTGTGGGTTGGCTTAGTTATTCCTTTCAGTTATCTACAAATACAACAGCAACAGCCTCTTTGCAGAATAACTAGCTCATGGAGACACCTCGATCAATATGAAACATCACCAAGCTATCATGTGTCTATATAGGCTGTCATTCTAGTACTACCTGTTGCAACATGACTTTCATATTCATCTTCAGTAGTCAACTCAAATGACAGTGACCTATAAATAACTGAAAGAACCAAATTTTTTAAAAGCCTTAGACCACTTGTGGAAGTGCTTCTATTTTGCATTCTTTTGTAATTTATATATAATTTTTATTCCATATTGTATTAACAGTTCTAGTGAAAAGTAATTTTTGAAAAATGTACATGAATTTCAGAATGTCTTAGTTTTCTGTATGTCCCCCATTTGCTTTAATGACAGTGTGCATTGGAGCTGGCATGGACGCTACAGGCTAGTGTAAAACTTTATGATCCATGTTATCCCATGGTCTTTAATTGTCTTCAACTTTCTAAGTGCCCTTGTAAATGTTTGATGGGGTCTGACCTTTTGTACAGAGGAGTTAACATGGCCAATGTGACAAATTTACTGAAATTTGACATAGGAAAAGAGCAGAATGTTAATATTTATTCTTCATTTTAAATGTCAGAACTTTTTTGTTTAAAAGAGGTTCAGAATCCTAAAACATTCTGTTTATTTCCACATTTATGTGCAAAAAATTGGTGGGGGGTCTCGTTTAATGTCATCTCAGACTTTTGGACCCACCTGTATATACTGGCCATTGAAGACAGTTGTCTTGGTTGACTGCATAGACATTTAGGCAAGTTTTCCGTAGTGTTCATTGACATTGTCAAATGTTGTTGATTAAGGCATTCTGTTGCTGTGTTACTGTTTCTTTTGGGCATAAGTAGACCTATGCAGACTACCACAAACCTGGTCTGGGCTACCAGATCTTGCCTTTTGGTAGCCAAGAGGACTACCACATACATTAATGATTTGTTCACCCCTGATGCTAATGTTGGAAGATCATTTCCTCCTGTAGAATTAGCCCTGATTAAAATCAATGAGTCCAGGTTGAAACAGAAAAGCCTTAAACTCCCCACTTCCTTTTCTTGGGTGTTTGTGTTTCTTGTATTCCTGTGGACTGCCTTCCTCCCAGCTTAATCCCTCCAAACATCCTCCAAACCCATCTCCACTATTCCACACAAACATGCATGCATATACACCTCCTCTCTGTGTAGTTATGGGAGCAGCAGCTAAAAGCATGAGGCAGCAGAACTATGAAGCTGAACATGGACAGGCCAGTTTGTGAAATGCTTGATTCCACTTGATTCAGAGTGGGTCCCAGGTGGGGAAAAAAGAGAAAAATAAGACTGGGTAAGGACTGATGTGGAGCCAGGCCCAGAGCTCTGGATTCTGTTACTCTTTTCAAAGGTGATCACATTTACCTGAGCGATCAGGAGTTAAACCCATCTCAGCAGTTTCAATTTGATTTTCAGAGTCAGCATGTCATCTGATATCAGCTAGATTCATTGCTCATAGCAGAGGGTTATTGAATCTTTCTTTTTTTTTGGGATAAAAGGTTGTAGATGATTTCAGGTAATAGTCATTTAAGGAGGAAAGGAGCTCCTCCCTTCAGTCCTCGTGTGTGGGTGTTGATTTTCTAGGGAGAGCCCTCTTTTGAAGGGATAAGTTTTTTGTTTTGGCAGTCTGTGTTGACCTCCCTCCCATTCCCCACTGCGTATCTCCCTGTCTTAACAAGACTTTCTGTCAGGCCCCTGCCTTAAGGAATATGAGAAATGCAGTGCATTTGCCCCCTCTGACACCCCCCTTCACCCCTTCAAACATACCCTACCACAAATCTCCACCCCCACCTCCATGTGTGGTCTGTGAAATCTCAACAGCAACACACCAAACCTTGACTCAGTCAGAGCAAGAATACTTTAGCAAATAGGATTTTCTTCAGCCACAGGGTTATATTATACAGGTTGCTCTATGAACGTGGGTGTTAACCCTTGCTAGAAAGCCAAAACCTCGGTCAGCTACAGGCATTCCTGGGCCTGACCTGCTTTTAGCTCTCAGTGATCAAGTAAAGAGAATTAAGCCTGTTTCTTCCTGGGAACCTGTTCTGTGGAATTATAAAACACACATTTCTGCTTCGTTTTCTCTTTGTCTCTCTCTTCCCTCTCCCCTTCTTTTTTCCTTCTCTGTCCTCTGACTACCTTCTCACCCTTCATAAAACAACCGCTGATGCATCGAGCGGAGTGCCCTACTTTGAGATCTGTGCAGTATCGATGTGTTCCTCAGGTCTGCTGTAGCAGTGTGTGCTGAAGATAATCTCACCAGAAACAGGGAGGGGAGGGGGTATGCTTTGAAGGGGTTCGGCAGTGGGGAGTTTGCCAGGGGGAGAAGCCAGGCTATCACAGCTGCAACTTTGATTTTGTGAGATATGTACTGCATTTCATAACTGCTCCCAGGGATAGAATTGTATCACATGGCAGTGGCGTTTTGCAGTGTTATCATTCTCATATATCATCTCAGAACATCACTGGAAGAAGCTAATCCCTAAAACCAGTTGAGGTGGACATTCTCAATGTAGCCCTCCTTTGCTTAACTCTAAGCCTCCTATCTGCCAGCCAAGATGGAGACCATTTCAGAATGGATGAGAATGTGCTTTTATATCTGTCACTTGCAGCTAAATGATTGCTTAAGTGTCACATTAATCTGTACCTGCCTCATTACCCATAGAGCACAAACAATCATGTTGCCAATCTGTACAACCAAAGTTTTGTGAGAAACTGGGATTTCCAATATATTAAATAGATGTATGTTTCCATTGGGTTTGTTTTGTAAGGTGCCAGTAGGTCAGACTTGTTTTGAAAAAAATATGAAAACCCACTGACAACTTCAGTAAATGTCCTGTGTGTAGAATGTTGATGGGAAAGATTAATATGAAAAGTTAATACTTGGGATGGATGCACTTACACATGTTTAATCAATGTAATATCTCCATTTAACATGCTCTGGATTATTCTTGTACTTACATCATGCTCATGAATTGTTAGTCTCATGGGCTGCAGGAAATTAATCAAGACCATATTTTACTCACATCCACCCTGTGCTCAATGAGGCACATCCAATAACTGTCACTGTGGTTAGTGGGGACTGTAGAGTGCAAAGATTGAGAGAAGTGTAATTTTCCCCTTATTTCAATGTCTACAATGCCCAGTGGCCAATTTGTTACGTTGTTCAAGTATATGTGTACAGCTCACTGAGTTCAGTAAGAGACCATCTGTTGCTATTATCTGTGATGCAGAGATGAATTGGCTTACCAACAATAAAATTATTAAAGTCAGAATGACATCAGCCCAAAACCATGGAACAGCCTGCATGATTTGGGCATTAAGCTTTCAAACAAACTTATAACGGCTTATCAGGGCTAAGCTGCTGCTATAATAATACCGTGAGATCTAGCCTTCAGTTAGGAATGCTACCATCTGCCTGAGAGTGGTGTAGAGGCACAGGAGAGGAGAGAAGACACTTGATGCTCCCCCTCTCCTTACCCATGGCAGTCCAACAGTTTTGTTGGGTGAAGAACATAAAAACATGGAAGGCCACTGGAGTAGAAAAAACAAGTTAAAACTTATCACACTACAGGTGCACCATCAGTCACACACTGCCCATGTTGTTGGAGGATTATGCAGTCAGCGTAAACTCAGTTTGTGGACCCACAGGCGCCCCGCCGACCGGGAGGGGATGCTAGATAGCGAGGAAAGTATGAACTGTTGGCCAGCCTACACCCCCCCCAAACCCAGCGAGGCTGGGCCGTGGCCTGTAATGCCAGGGTTGGGATTCAGGCATCTAACCTCAGGGCTCCCAGGTGAACACTGTGAGCCACTCAGAGGCCCCCCATAATTTATTCTTGGCTCATCAGATTTAGTATGTGGTTACAAGGTTTTCTGGCAAGTTTTTAGCACATACATTCTATTAACATGCTCATTTTATTTGGCAACTTAAATGTATTATGTATTTATTAATTCATTCAGAATACATCCATTTGCAAGTTATATTATTGGCATATGCTATTACAAAAGAGGACTTACAATTATTTATTCACTGGGAAACAAAAGTTTTTTTTTTTATGTGAAAAAGGACAGTGATTTTTTTTTTTTTTTTTTTTTTAAATCGGCTAACTAACATTATTCAGAAAATGCCCTCAAACCATTGTAAAATTCAATTTTTTTGCTTTTGAGGTTTTTTTTATATGTTGACCCATTGGTACAAAACCAATGTATTGCATGTTGTACTGAACAAATTATTATTTTTTTTTTAATGCACATTGACGCTTGCATTTTCTTTTCACTTTGACATTTTCTTCCATTGGATTGTAGTACTGACTTGTGCTAACAAGCTATGTCTAATTAATCATTGATGGTGTAATTAGTCACTAATTAGTGCTGTTTATCTCATCATTTTTGAGATCATGTGTGAGTCTGAGTGCCCAGAGGATAAGACTTGAAACACTGTTCATATGCCTGCAGTCACATGATCTGGAATTTATTCAAGCCCTAGATACAGTCAATAAAAACAACTTGTGTAAGGTCTTCTAGTGATTTTTAAAAATGACTGTGCCCAAACATGTAATAATATCATGCACTTTTTCTTCTTAACTCTGAACAGTGTTTTTGTAAGTACTCGTCAAGCTGCTTCACCAGGGCTATTGTTGGCTGTTCTGGATCATCACATCTGCAAGGACCATGTGTGGCTAATGGTAAGCATTGATTTTCCTCATCATCCCTCTGTTTACCTCAAATGAAGGATGAGAGCAGTGCTACTCACTGCAGGCTGTTATCGATTCACATGCTGTATCTGATTGTACAATGGACTCCTTCTGTAGTTTCTCCGATCTGAAGCACCACACTGGTCAGACCTGAACAAGCTGAGCCTCCACTTGATATACTCCACACTTGAAGCTTGTCCAGTTTCCCAAAAAAAGCTTGCTTCAATACATTGGTGTTTTGAACATGTTTCTATAATCATATAACCTGGCTAAAAGAATTAAAGTGTTAATGGTACAGACATTTCTTTATCTTTCCAAGACATAAGACTTGTGTGAAACTGATTTTGCAACCGGCTAATTCACTGTATTTGCTGTGCTAAATGAGGATAAGAACTACTTTCCAAAGAAGCAGACATTGCAAACACATGGCAGCCCTGGATACCAACGTGCTCTCTGGAATGCTGCTGTCCTTTTGTAAGACCAGACCCATACATTTCAAGAAAAGCTTAGCAAGCTAATAGCCTTAAATGGGAAGTGTGCGGTGGCCTTTTCCCCCCCAAGGCAAAATCTCCATCACTTGAAATTGCAGAATATGTGAAGGGAATCTGAGAATTCAACTTCCAATTCTGTAGCTGGTGATACACAAGTGATTGAAGCACATTTTTTCTTTGCCAATTATATAAAAAGCGCTTCAGGAGAAAATTACACTGGGAGCAAGGGATGCCATTAGCATTAAACTCAATGAGGTTTCTTTGTGATCTGACCTCTCCCTCTTTGGAATTGGGGTCATTATTGATACGCTGTCTTGCTCTTAAACGGTGGAAGCATGTCCACCATTAAGCATCTAATTTCAGGGAGTATGTGCACCATTTAACTTGTATTTGCTCTGTAAGGGGGTTTGGTATTCTCAAAGGCTTGCTTCATTTTTCAAGTATGTATCAGATTTTTTTTCATGTTAAGTAAGTTTATTTGTTTTGTGCTGCCAACGTGGAAAAATGTAGTGTTTTGGATCTGGAGCATGGCATTGTATTTTTTTTTAACGATTTTTAACAATCAGGTATTTCTGGAGTTTTTTTGTCCCACTTTTACAATCCTTCCTCCCAGACACACACAGATCACCAGCTCATAATTATTTATTGTGTTTATGAGAGTCTTATCCAGAGGGGACTTGCAAGGGAAATATGGCATGATAATTATGATTGGAGTACAGACACAGACAAACTGCTCAGGGGAAGTTGTGTGATACAGAACGAGAAGCAAGATGGACCAGGGCGGGGTGGGGGTGGAGCAATCACCAAATTAGGCATGTATGAGATGACGGCTGCCTGGACTGCAGCCAGATTCCCCAGTGGCACCGTTCTAAATCTGTTTGTTTTACCACTGTGCTGTGAAGTAATACACACTACTGGATTTTTTCTCTCATTTAAAAAAGGAAGAGGGGAGGACATAGTGACTGTAATTCCACCAAAGGACTCCGCTTCAGCCCATTCTCAATCTGTACCGTCCATTTTGAAGCCCTGCACCTTGCAAGCATAACACAGTGTGAGAATAGCCCCCCGTAGCAGCAGCAGTGCAGAAAGTGGAGGAGCGATCCGTCACTGCTGAGAGTGCGAGCAGCGTCTGGGTAAATGTGCGCCTGGATGGAAACGCTAAATTATTCATGGAGGCACACAAAGCTTTCAGCATAGCTTTCAACCCAGCAAGATGCAGCATCCCCATCCATGGACTGCAGTGAGGAACTGCGCAGCTGGCATGCACCATCCTGTGATACGCAGATCAGATTTTTTTTTTTTGAGAGAGAGAGAGGGACAGAGAAAGAGGAAAAAGACTGATTGAATCTTTTTTTTTTTTTTTTTGCCTGCATCAAATGAGCACAGCCGTCAGAGAGTAACACGAGTATGACTCTAGCTGCACTCTATATCATTTTGTGGGACAAACTATGTAATTTTACATTGCTGGAAAATTAAAAATTTGTAATATAATTCACTTTCATACATCTAAAAATACAGCAAGACAATTTGAAATGTCAGTCATTGCTCAAAATTAATTAGTCCTGCAGCCCTGCACTTTGCTGAAATGTTTGTTGACTTTCCCAGAAAACAGGAAAGGGCGGTAAGAGTGCAGGGCTTCTAATTTCCTAGTTTATCTCTATGGCTGAGTGCTCCCTGGAGCTTTTCATTTTCCTTCAGGATTACTGGCAGGCTTGATGTGAACTGCATGGGAATGCAATGGAGTTCGAAGTCTAATATTCTGTTTTGAATATTCCCTTAGCTAGATTATAGCTTCCTCCTCCACATTTTCTTCCCCTTTGTAGTATTACACTAATTCTCTTCATGGCATTTCTTGAACTCTTACACTCAGGGAGTAATGAGGGGTAAAATATGATGAAGCTAATTAACAGCAGATACATTTGAGACAACTGTGGCCCACACTCCGACTTGTGACATTTAATGGACTGAATTAAAAAAAAAGAGCATGCAAAACCCTGCTACCACACACTGCTATTTTTACATAATCTTGTTATTCAATGGAAATGTGGTGCCATATCCTGACGAGCTGCTTGTCGCAGTATCATGCTGAATATTCATAATTCAGTGTTTGAGTGGGTAGAACTTGCTAGTGGGTATTTTCTGCACAAGAAACACAGCTGTATCAGTGCTAACAATATCTCGGCGCACAGCATTTGGGACAGGGGTTATGGTGTCTTGAGCTATTATGTAGTTTCCAAAATAATGTGTCCACCCATTTAGGGACCTGGGAAAACCAGTCCCAGATATGATCCATACAGATGTTTTTTCAACCAGAAGCTGCCTGACACCTGGAACAGCAGGTTAATCAAGTCTTTGTCCAAATAGTGCTTCCAATGAACCAATTCAGATGAGGACTGAAATGAAGGGCCATTAAGTTCTAGTGCAGGGCAGAGGGACCATTTTATTTTTATAAGTTCTCATTTCAATGAAATGGTGTGTGGTGAACATGATTTGGCACACTTTGATATCATCAGTGGACACTGGAACTATTTCATCTCTTTAAGTGCAATATATGGATATCTAAAGAGGCAATGCTAAGTATGTAAGCTAAATAACCAGAAGCCTACAGAAACGGCTAGCTAGCACCTCTCATGAGGAAAATAGACCTAGAAACTACAAATGTGGATGGTAAGCTCTTTTTCCACTACACTTTCTCATGTATAGAAGTAGAAATAATTGCCTAATAGTAAGCAGCCTCAAACTCACCAATAGTGGTTCCCAGTGCTGCTAGTTTAACAACTGGTCCTGCTGGAAGACCGAGCAGTCAGTAGTGCCTTAAATAAAGGAAGGTGACAGAATTATTATCCGTGTAGCTTTTAGGTCGGAGTTATCATTTTTGAATATTCAACTAGTCACATACCTCTAAACATTCAAATTCCATGCCTGGTTCTTATTATTTATTGAAGCAAGTATAAATACATGTTGTTTTTGTATTAAAACATTAAATAAAGCCTTGAGACTAACCTTGGATTATAATTTTCATTAGGCTATATCCACAGTCTTGGCAGACGGTTCAACATATTTGTTAATCAAAACTGTTCAATGTGATGTGTTGAATATACACTGTCAGCTGTGTTGGGGGATTTTGAATATTTGCTTTCAATGGCCATAAACTATTCGAAAATCAATCTGGCCTGTCATTCATACCTCTACTACCTGTGTGACAGTATGAATGACTAAGCATCAGTTGAAGGTCTGTTTGCTTGTTTTGGAGGGGAGTTAGGTAGCTGTTTCTTGAGACTTGATTAATTTTGCTCATCTACTTTCCATCGGCTCTGGAAATATCTACATTCTTTACGAGCGGGCATAGGAGGCCAGCTGTGAGCCCACCGCAACTATAGGCCTTCGTTTGCTAGGGGTAAACCTCCCATGCCACGCCCTAACATTCCCTGCACACCTCTCCTAGACCCCTGAAAGATATGCCCCAAAGTTTTATCCTGGACTTGAGATGGCAGCCAACAAAGTCAAAGGTGCTTACCAAGTCCAGGCGCCACAAACCCCTCAGGATGTATCTCTCGGGTCCTCGGCCGACTCCAGCGTGCAGTCTTCCACTTTGACGGGCCAGCTCAGTCTGTGGTTTTCCTCCGTTCAAAGTTTTGGATTTCCTTAAAGTTAGCTGCAGTCTCTCTTCCACTGTTGGTCTTCAGGTGGTGGCATACAAATACCAGCACTCTCTGTTCTCTGGTCTTTTCTTCTTTCTGCTTCTCCCCGAGAAGACCATCTTTATTCTTTAAACTTTATACCTGCTGGCACTCAATCACTCCGCCCCCTTCCCATGAGACCCAACCAAACACTTAAAGGGACAGGTGTACCTTTGCATGACTACATCTCAAGCCCAAGGATAACTACCATCACCAAAATATTCTGCAGCTAACTACTAAATAATTATCTTTAATTATAGCAAATTTTAAAACACACTTAATACAGGACTTAAGGAGGCAGCCCTACATGTGCACGCGGGATCCAGAGCGGCGACTATGGCCGTAACAATTCTGACAGATGGTACTAACATGGTACCGGAGGGTTGCTCTAACTCCAGGTTAGTAGGAAAAAGGGTTTCATTGACAAAAATGTTGGAGTATCCCTTTAAACAAGAAAAAAAACACAGACCAAGCGCTTTTTTTTGTTACTGGTCAAAGTTCTAATCCTAATAGTTGAGTCCCAGCATGTCCTGCAGCTCAGCGTTTTGTGGTATTCCAACTCAAAATTTCTCAGAATTCTGCAGAGCTGGCAGACATTGTCAGTGGATAAGAAGTCAAACTTGAGAAGAGTTGAGGTTGGGAAATAAATCCCAAATGATTTTAAGCTGAAGTGCTAATGCTTTATAATCTTCAGTTTATTTTTATACTTCAAAGAACCTTGGAATGTAGTTATAAGAGGAGTAATATGTTGAGGCAAGGCAACATTGATAATTCACAAGTCACCCGCCATCCCGCATTCTCTCAAAGTAATTTATTTTGACCATTCAGTGTGAATTAGTGACAGATTTGTCTACCAGTACAGGGCACAAGGAACTTGCAGGGAGACCAATGCATTTTTATATTTGTATCCTAGTCCTAACGCCCAAGGAAAAGGAAACACTGCAGATGAAAAATGAGTCATTTTAATGAAAAAACTACCCAGCCGTTCCCAAACCCCCTCCCCCGTTAACACGGTCCTGTAACATCATTTTATAACCGTATGGAGAAATAAGTCATCAGTTTTCATTCTTCAATGAGTTAAAAAATATCAAAACAATTTAATGAAAGTATCCATTAACAAACTAATCAGCCTTCTGGTTGAAACATTAAATGATACACAGTGTGAAGTGCAAATTTTCAGATCAATAAATGCATATATTACATGAAAGATTAAAAATTTGTACATACATTCCATAATTTCAAAAAGTCCACACTGGAAATGTACAGCAAATTTGTGCTGACAGGAAGTCACTGCAATTGTATTGCAGATTTTGTTTCACAGATCTTGGTTAAGCACTGATTATTGACAGGTTCCACTTTGGTCCTGTCCATGTGCAGACTGTGCCTAGCCATTGTTTTTTCACTCAGTGTTAAATAAGCAATAACCCTTTCATGAGTGGACATAACATCAGTACTAGATGAAGTACATTTGAGCAAAATGACCTCTGGTATTGTCTGGGTCTGAAGTGCATCCACAAGTGACCTGCAATCCCCTTGTCTTTTTTTGTACTCAAACACGTTTGTAGGGTAATGCATGAGCCTAAATGAATTCAAAGACCTGGAAGCATTTATGCATATGTTCTTCCACTGCTTCATGTGGGTCTGAATGCAGTCACAGAAGAAAAAAAAAAAATGCTCCTTTCCAATTTGTTAAAAAATGCACATGCACACAGAAAATTCGGAGACATATCCAAAGAATGCACGATTGGACACAGTCTTCTTGGCATCACCTTTTATGAGACCAAACTGTGGACATGGCTCTGTCTGTGCGGTGAGGCAGCCAGTGCAACAGGTGGTGATCTTCCTGAAGGTTCTGCGAATAGGAAGTTTTTGCAAAACAGTCCTCCTCATCTTTTGGTTTGGGACTATGGGACTGTCCGAGGTGTCCAAAACCCCAGGACACCTGCTGTTGGCCAGCAATGAGGGAGTTTGGGCAGTTGATCCCACAAATCTCCATAGGAAGGAGCAACATGATTCCTGTAGAGAAATGCAAAGGCTGTGAAACACTGCTGTATTTTTTTAAATAATTAAAACACTCAAGTAAAATACTGTAAAATTTCCAAATAACACTGGTCTCTAATAAACTCCAGGAAGCATGTCCTGTTTTTACAAATAATTGCTAGTCTGCAATCATGGCCAGATCAAAACCTGAGTTGCTCTAGATAAAAAGTCACTGCACTGAAGGCTCAAAACTACCACTTTTATCTTTCTGTTTTAACATAAGCATTTACACACCACTTGTTGTTCTCTACACAACACAACTTCATTTACTTAATCACTTGGGTATCCAAGGAACCTTGAAAAACTTCTTTGTGTATACTCAAACTCTCTTTGGGTGTGCTAATATAGTATTCACTCAGTTCTAGTATAGCAGTATGCAGTTATAGGCTAGTCATTGTGTCATAGCGCCCATGGGTGCAGCTAATACAAACACTTCTCAAAGTAAATGGCACAGCATGAGATGAAACGTAAAGTACAAAAAGAGGGAAATAATCATGACATTTCAAATTATACAGTTCAGATCTGGCATTATTTTTACTAATCTGCATTTATTATATGGGAATACACAAAAGGGAGTCTATGCATCATGCAGTCATGGTGTGATAGCTGTGGTTACCTTTATTGAACCTGCTTTTAACTGTCATAAAAAAGCCACTTCACATTAAATTCAAAGATCCAGAATGTGGTGATGTTTTGCTGGCTATCCTGCTTCTGAGGTAATTTACATAAAAGACACAGTATAAACTGTGAGCAACTGGTGACATTTTGAAGTAGCAGCTCATTTAGGCTGCACACACAGTATGCAGTTTCAAACTAGAGACCACCATCTCACTCATTATAAAATCTTATTCCTAAAACTCAAGACAAACATTCCCACAATGCAGCACTCTTGAAGTTACATGTCATATTTTCTAGCTTAACTATTTAACTATGGATATCACTGGATATCTTATGCATCTGCAAATATATGTAATATTAACTGGATGTGTGTTTGTGTGTAATATTTTACAATATGTTAAAATACAAAATATATGCAGCTATGTTAAACAGAGTAACTGCTGGTCTCTGTTTTGGTTATGGCTGTTGTTGGTTTTTCTTTAACTGGTCGCTAATAAGCTGGTGCATTTGGAGGTTTTGCACTGATGCAGTTGTACAATCTGAAAGAAGCTGACTGTTGAATGCTGTTTTTAATCTTTATGCTGCTGGGATCCAGACTGGTTCAAAACTGCTAGACTGCAAATGTCAGAACCTTGCATTAGTGAAGGAAACGTAGGGCTGTAGGTTAGAGTCACTGTTAAAGGTTAGACTGCTGTTGTAGACTAGGGCTGTCACTAATGATTATACAGGCTGAGCATCCCTAATCCGAAAATCTGAAATCCGAAATGCTCCAAAATCCAAAACTTTTTATGACGCCACAAGTGGAAAATTCCACACCTGGCCTATTCAACTTGCAACCATCCATACATGACTGAAAAAAATAATATATACATTTTTAAAAAAAAAAAAAAAAATATATGTAAATATAACAATTACACCTGGTCATACGTCCACGCTAGTTATCTATCACTAGTAATCTATTGCTTAATTTGACGATTAATGGAGTAAAGAGAAAAAAATAATTGCTAAAAAATGTACTTAAATGAAGGATAAATTAATGATAAGCAGTGCATTTAATTGTCATGAAATCTTCAAATAATAAGTTTAACAATTCACAAAAAATCCAGTTTTGTTTTGCAATTACAATATATTATTAATTTACACAAATTTGTCAGATATTTTTAAAAAGTGTACTTGTACAAGTGTAATAATGATGAATTTTACAGAATTATTTAATAATCATGCTTAAGCAGCTCAACGGAAAAGCACTGGGGAAAAAAAAACGTCACAGTTTACACTGAGATGAGCTAACCATCTCACTGCTAACAGATAGCTTTATAAAGACCTGGTGGAATTAAATGCATGTGTCAAACATCCAATCTAAAATGTAGTCACTGGTGTAGGTACTTGTGCATGACTTATATAAGGGAGAATAAAATGACTCCAGACAGTAAATTGTTGGGAGAGCGCGAGTGAAGGCATTAAAATGCAGGACTCTGAACTCTGGTGAGTGAAAGTGGACAGAAAAAATACATGTGTACTCAATTCAATGGGCTCTTCTGCCAGCCTGTCTAATTCAACAGGTGACATGAATCTTTTAGTGCGCAAGTTATAATGGTCCATGTTGATTCACAGCAGTGCTGGTCTGCAGCATGGAGAAATCAGGAAGAAAAATAAACAACGCTTTGAGGCACAAAAAAGTACTGGGTAATGGTTTTTCAACAACCTTAATTATCATAATACTACAAAGGATATTACGCTAAAGGAAGATGAAATATAAGATGGAAAAATAACCATGCTTAAAATGTAACCATAAGCAAACTACAACCTAGTCTTAAAATGGTAGGATATGTTAGTTGATGATGGTACAGTAAGTGAACTGTTGTTTGCACAGTTTACATTCCACCTTCCTCAGGTCATCTTTCAAAACTTCAAAACATTTCCATGTTAGGGATTTCTTCTTAGTAGTCACAGTGAAGCTAAGAAAGGCCCATGATGCAGTGAAATCATGTGTTTACCAATCAGCCATTCATGCTTTTGGCAGTACAATCAGGTAGACATATAGCTGTATGAAAAGAGATATTTAGGATGATATGTTAAACTGGATAAACCATGCAATTTGAAATTGTTGTACAATTTAAAATCTACTAGTTTACTAGTGTCATATTTCAAGCACAACCAAGTAATATAATAAACATCATAATAGAATAATGGACTGTATACCTCCTGGTCTGCAGAATGAGCAAGTGCTTTTAAAGGCACCAATTTTTCTCTGACAAAATGGTAGCTGGACTGAAAATATCTGTTGACTAAGAATATAGCAAGCAAACAATCGACAAGTTGAGTGGTTCAGGCTACTCTTAACTGAAGGCTGTGGATAAGGGTGTCTACATGTTTTATCACTTGGGGACTTCCCAGTTAAAGGCATCACAAATCCTAAACCGTAATACAGCTCCTCTCAACTCCACATCTCAAGTCAGCATTCTGCTATTGGTAAAACCTGATTCTTCCTGGAAGTGGGCATCATTGTTGATGCACAAGAGATTACCGTGGGAGCCAGCCTGCCTCCACGAATGAGTGAGATCATCAAAATACGAGCTGGAGGGTGAAAAGTAATCTGACCTCTTTTTACAACAAAGAGTGCATAGGAGGGTGGGGTGGGGTATTGTATCATTTTCTTCGTATGTCAACTCTCCATGGGGAAATTAATCAGAGTTGTGAGGGAAGACTCATTGTGTTCTGCAGCAATGCTGCTTGTCACTGGGAGGCAGTAGCACTGTCTTTTATTTTCTGGAACAGGGGTTCCAAAGTGCTGGTGTTGGTAGTGGTTTAGGTGGTTTGTGAAAGACATTGCTGTGTACTTTACATTCAGATGAGTCAAATGTATGAACCTGTCACATGTACTGCACTACTTTCAGTGTACATGGAGTTTTGTCTGACCAGACTTGAAAGATACCATGTGTAGTAGAGCTGCATGATATATTGCTTCAACACTGTCATCGTGATGTGCGCATGCGCAATAGTCACATTGTAGGACGTGCAATATCAAGTAAGGCAAGTAAACATGTCATGCTACAACTTTTTTGCTGCTTGATACAAAAGGAAAACTTGCACAGTTCTCATTTTCCATGACTAATCTACAAGAGAAGTCTGTCTGATATAACATAATTAACTCCAATTTAGGAGTTATTGGAAACACAGAGTTTGTTGCTAGTGAGTGACATGCAGGCACACAGGTAAACCACCAATCACAATCATTCTTGATCAGCCACTGCTGGCTACGACTGGAGGTCTGCATTTGGCAAGGCACAAATGGTCAGCTTGGCTGGGGTTGATGGGGGTGAGTCGGCTAAGTTTTTGGTCTCATTGCAACAGCGTGATCTCTGGTCATGCTGTGGTACGCTGACTACGTCTTCTTTCGACGTCATAGGCAGTGTGGAACTAGTGGTGCGGCTGCTGTGTGTATTAGAAGTAAGATTCAGCTTCTCCTCCCAAAGCCGACAGAGTGGTCGCTGCGATGAGGTGAGCAAGTTCGGTTGAGTTTGGGTTGGGAAAATTGGGGGGGGGGGGGTAATCGGGGTTAAAATTTTCAAAAGAAAAAAAAAAAAAAAGCAACTTCAGTTGTATGGACTTATATCTGCTCCTGAAAGGATGATGTTGACCAAAAACAGGTACTTTGTCGACAGTGCCTTGCAATTGTTGCCACAACACAAGGCAACATGACTAATTTGTTTGATCATTTAAACTGGCACCACAAAGCTCTGTATGATGAGTGCAAAGCCAGATCTGAAACTTTGCACTTAAAAAAAGGAAGTCTTCAGAATAAAAAATAATTTTTCAGCTTTTTTATTATTTTTATTTTCTGTGCAGGTGCATTCCCCTACAATCACCCCAATTATTATAGAATGAATAATTCTTTTTATATATTGCATAAAAAATATTGCAATGTCAGTTTTCTCTAATATTGTGCAGCCCTTATGTGCAGTTTTGGATATGTGGGTAATCTGAAACTTCTGGCCAGTAATCTTTCAGGTTTAAACCCTCCTATCTCTTTTCTCCGAAAAAGAAGTTTTCCCCTGATTTTGACACAACATGCACATCTGGAATGTTTAATAGGCTGATAAGATCTAATATACTGATAACTATCTTACTAGTACCCTTGGAAGGTCTACTGAGGTCAATAAGGCAGAAATGGTCTCATATATTGTCTAAAATCCCAATGCACTATACCACCATGACATTACTAATTTGAAAGATCCTACAGACAGCTACCCTAAACTTTTAATTTTAAACAAGACTGTATTTTTAAGTTTTACTACAGGTGGCATGGAATATTTGGGCACCAAGTGGGTCTTCAACTTTTAACTTTCACATTCAATTCAGAAATGTATTCATCTGTTCAGCCTGTTGAAGAAGGACTTAATAAATCAAGACAAAGTGCTTTTCCAACTGGATGTCAGTGCAGAGTGGTAATCTGAATGAACAAAGTGCTTGTGTTCCATGTTAGGCAGGATGATGGATGATGCTGAACAGGAAATTGCCATCATCTAGCACACAGTAGAGATCCCATGTACATGGAAGATGGTATAATGGTATGAAATAATGAGGTATCAAGGCAGAGAGGGGAACCTGTCAGCCTCACCTTAGCTAGCCAGGGAATAAACAATCAACTGGACCACAGTTAGACAATTTCACTCATTTTCAAATGTTCCAGAACTCACCTTGGATCTCTGATCTGATCTGACAATAATGTCTGTCTCTGCACCCTCGACACAAAACACCAGGCTGTATGTTCTGACATTGAATCTCTGAGTCTCTATTCAGTGACAGAGCAGAGGGAAAGGATATGTATGTCACTGAGGTGTTACAGGCCTACATGGTTCATGGTCAGTTTAATTTGCTAACCTAAAAGTAAGCCTGAATCCTCCCAATGCACAATGGGTTCCTCACACAGACACCCTTCAAATTGCTAAACAGGATGTTCAGAATGAGAATCAGTTTAGTTCTGTGCTCAGGGACAGGGTTACCTGGACACACACAAGAGGAATGAATAGATGGTGGGGGCAGGCCCCCTGTTTGCTCACTCACAGTACTGCCTAGTAGCATCCTGTCTGAGACATGTCATAAATGGAGATAATGATGAAGGTAGAGGGAAAAAAACGGGAGAGACAATATGGGACAGGAAGAAAGTGGTGAGACAAACAAGGAAGTGAAAGAATGTAGAAGAAAGTGGAGGTGGGGGGAGGAAGAAAGCAACATAAGGGGAGAGGATAGGAGAGACAGGATTATGCAATGCTCCTTTTCCTGCTGCTGAAACAGGGCAGTGAAGCTGGTTTATCATTGCAGCACAGCCCAGGGCAGGTTTAAGGGGGAAATCACCAGGCTTAGCCCATCACAAAGCTGCTCCATCAAAGTGCAATACAAATAAAAGAGCGTTAACGTTAAAATGCAGTACATGCCAAACCAAGGTGTGAAGTGGCCCAAAGGCAACCAGGACCTCTCTGGAAAATGATGATGCTATTGATATGTGGGATTGCTGTCATAATATTTAATATTGACAGTGTGCACTATTTTTCTGATTTTGCATTTATTATGTTGTTCAAGATATTTACATTGTCAGAATATCTTGAAAATACAGAATGCTCATTGCTTAAACAGAAGATGCACAGTAAGCAGAAATGTTCTCTCTTGTAAAGCTGTCACCTGCTGTAAGCTTTGGAGAAGTCAAAGCACTGTGACAACCAGGGGGAAAATTAGCTTCAGCAGTGGATGCACGACAAACTCTCTCCCTAGCTTGGTCAATGGCTGTTCTGTTGAGGCCAGTAATGCAGACAGCCCTGTCAGAGCACTTAGTTTATCAAGATGATAAACCTATATCTCAAACACTTCTCATACTTGGTGCTGAATGTTAAGCCAAAGCACACACAAACTCATAAGCACATCTTGTTTGGCTGTACCAAACTTGTGCTTAATGTTAGCTATGTTCTTCATCAACCCGTTCACATCTTAAGACAGAGGTCTGAGAAAACAGAATTTCTCATGTAAGTTGCAGCCTCCTTAAGTGGTCATCAATAATTAAGAAATTCCAGTTTCCCAGTGAGGAAGTATATGGGAGGCATTTGAAAACAAAGGAACAAAGGAAAACCAAAAAAAGGCAGAACCCAGACGCCCTGCAGTAGTCTTGTAACTATGGCAACGATTCAGAACTACTGCTGAATCCTACTGGAAACAGACAAAATATGTATGTTTTACTCTCCTAGATTCCAAAACAGTTTCTTAGTAGTATTGTGCAAAGGGTAAAGAGTTTTGATACAAACAACAATGCCTAGCGGTTAAAGCTGTCATGGGGTCATGCACACTGCAAGTATGTCCTTTCTGTCATTAGTGTGGAGCTTGGCTTGCTAATCAGGGTACAAAACCACTAATTAACGTGTGTGTGTGTGTGTGTATATATCTATGTATATGTATGTGTGTGTGTGTATATATATACACACACACACACACACACACACATACACATATATATAAAAGAGAGAGAGACACACACACACACACTTTTTTGGTGTGAAAACCAACTAAATGACTGGCTACATAGCAATTCCCCAATCTCTTTGTTATTGACATACTGAGGATAGGAGATAAAGGTAATAAATACAGCTAAAACAAGACATGCATTTTTACCACAGCGGTCAAATGCATTAACCTGTGCTTTTGAGTGCCTTATTTTACAGTTTAGACTACAGGTTTTGTACAGGTACAGTGAGTTTGGGAGAAGCAGTAAAGACAGGGTGACATTGCTGTGTTTTGGCAGAGGAGTCCAGCTGTATTCATGACAGGAGAATCCCCGCGGTGCTTGTCTCCAACCTGTCCTGCTGTCCCCTCCACACCACTCCCATCCCCCATCCCCCATTCTGTTAAGGCTCAAGGCTGCAGCTCTGTGTGACCTCAGTCTGTGTATTAACAGACGGCACGCTTCACTGCAGCCTTCATTGCAGCCAAGGCCATCTCTCTCTCTTCCTTTCTTTCCTTCCTTCCCCCCTCTCTCTGCTCCTCTGATCAGAGGCAGCCGGCAGGACTCTGCAGTAGACTCTGTAATGAAAATCCCACTGGCTCCAGACGGCCGCAGGCAGGGGGTGGAGCTCAGGCCTGGTAAGGGGCTCCCATTACACCAGCCTGCTGTGATCCAGTTTTGGGAATGCACACACTTTTTTGGTCATGTTCATTTACAAATTTGACGCTATCAGGATCGATCAGAGAGGCTATGAGGCTTATTGTCTGTGAGAATACTGTGGCAAGCATAAGGAACCTTGAGGATCTGACTTGTACTGCACACGCATGTACACAATGCTACACACGTTCACACTTCGGCATTAAGCAGATGCTTTTATATTGAGCAGATTCTGTACATTACATTTCCATAATCAGCACGATGTTTAGAACAATTCAAGGTGCAATGTCAGTGCCTCACCTGGTAATCAAGCCTACAATCCATGTTAAAAGCCCAATCTCTAACCCCTTAGACTACACTGTGGCCTACACATAGAGTGGTGGTAAAACTTAGAGACATAATGCTGCATGTAGATCTCACTGTGCCTGATGCTTCTCCCAACCATACAGCTGCTGAACACTCAAATGCAGAGACCACTGGGCCACAAGATCTTTAAACCACAAAGCCAACAGCAATGTCCTTCTGGCAATGCACAGGCTGTACATGGCAAGTTGTGTACCACCGCTGTTGTCTCACGGTCATAGTCATTTAATGACATGGCTGAGGACTGAATCTGGGCCCAAGCTGTGCTAGTGGTGAGGACCTTACCAACCTTTGTTTCATGAACACAGAGGAATGTCTGTTTGACTGATAGTAGACAACTGCTGCCCGCCAAGATGGACTGTCCTGCCTGTACTCGCACACAATGTACAAACTCTGTTCTATCAGTGACTACCCTGGGGATTTTATTGGATTCGGAAATGGATTGTTATGTTTTGTCCTGATCAACAAGCACTCAGTTTTAATTTGATGTCAAGCACGTCTCAAATTGCTGGGTCACTTGACTCTCTGCTCTGTTGGGTTTGATTCCCCTCATCAAAAGCACCTTATACTTTTCTGAGTATTGACCTCAATGGGGAATGGATCACTGTAACCCATAAGCACTCTGAGGACTTTAATACCTCATTAAAGAATCCACAGGAAGACATCACTGTATTGTGTCACTATGTTAATAGGCAGATTGATGAGTCCTGTTTGGTGGCCAGTATTACAGTAGTAATATCCAGTGATGTAAAAAGGTACAGTACATTGTACATTTCCATTAGCTTCATATTTGAATATTTTATGGTTCTGATTAATCTGATTACTCAAAAACTCCAGATTGTAAGTGATGTACTGCAAAGAAAGTTGAGGCTGTAACCAGGCACAATTAATGAATTTGTCACCTCGGTTACTTTTGAATTACCTACATGCTGTCCCAACACTGCATCTCTAATATCTTCCAAGTTTGAAAAGTATATGTACTAGAAGTCAAAGCATCGACATCTCAGATCACTCAGTCTGGAACTTGTTTTCGAAAATGGAAAACATTTCTTCACATGCTTGCTTTGTCTGTGGGCAGGATCTGATTGTCTGAGTTGTCAGTGCATGGGTGCCTCTGTATTGGATGTGTCATAGCAGTGAAGTGGGTGGGGGGGATTGTCACAGCCTCTGCGCTGGCACATTGAACTCTTATGCTTGCAGTGTCAGTATTGCTTTCCCTGAAGTGACTATGTCCTGTCTACCCTAATGACTCAATCTACCCTCATGCAGGAAATCACATTATGGCTTCTCTGACGGATGAAAGTCTAGTGATAACACAGAACAGCCCAATACAATGGCAGTTAACCAACCCCAATCCCTATCTGCCCATTCCTGCTTCCTCTACTTTCTGCATTCCCGAAGGCTCTGTCCTATCACTAACACCCTTAACCAGGTTTGACAGCACTTTCAGAGTAGACCTTTGATGCCGGGGCATCAGTGGAAATTGTTGAAGCAGAGCTGTGCTTGGGCCACCTGGACCCATGGGGAAGTAATAACTCTGACTGGTATGTTGGGAAGAGGAGGGACCTGTAGGGTTGTCTTTGGTGTGTTTATTAGGGGTGTGTCCAAGGCCAAATACGGTATTCGGAAACGAACAAATAATGAACCATAAACAGATAATTTCATCTGAATGTCATACCTTGTATTCAATTTTAAAAAAAAAACATTGGTTGGGTACTGTAAAGACTTAATGGAGACTAATGTTTGTTTGAAAATTCTTCTGTAGATAAAAAATATGTAATTATTTTTAAAATTATTTTCAACTTATTGTGATCGTCCTTGCTGACATGGGAGCAATCTGCTGAGCATACATCCCTGAATTGAGGCGAGAGCAGTAACTTTGATTCAGTCTCATCTCTCCTCTATGATCATCCAGTACAGTAGCAGGGTTCAGCACTAACACTTGTCAGTGACAGGTGACTAATAGAGCTTGCAGATATGAACCCAGTGCTTTGAGACTGTGTCCCCAAGGTGGCATAGTTTGTGCTCCAAGTGGATTCTGAGCTGGGAGAATATTCTGCTGTAGAGTCTTGGCCAACCCCAAAAATGTAAGTCACCTCAGATGTGCCTTCGGAAGCAAAGTCTCACCACCGATGAAGTTTAGATAGCTGTGAGTTCAATGTTCTTCTCAAACCACCTAGAAACCTGACTGATTGTCAAACAGAGGTCCTCGGAAACAGCTGACTATGAGCAGACAAATGCAAATATAAAGCAGGGAAAAAGTTTGTCCTAACATGGCAAGACAGACTTGGGGCTAATGATGCCTAGCCTTCGGGGCTAACTATTGCAACTTTCACATTAAATTAGTATTCGCAATAATGATTCTTCACTAGCAGGACGGCTAATAAAATACCATATTTTAAGATTTCGTTAAAACCTTTAATGAACAAAAGATCAACAAGGCAGAAATATAACTTGACAGGTAGGCTGGTCAGCCGATTACTAAGAACTAAATGTCTGAACCATAACCAGCTATGTATCTTCGCTAATGTAGCCACGTAGTAGCCAATGTTATCTTGTTTTGTTGTACAAAATTAAAAACATCAACTTGATGCCAGACAGATGCAAGCAATCAAAAACCCTGTATGTAAGCAGCCTACTCATGAGACATATTGTGTAATTAAACTACTGTTAATAAAGAGCAAAACACTGGTGATCCATGGACAAAACTATATCAATGTTAGCGCTTTAACGAACTTGGCAGCAATAATAGTAGCTATTCAGTCTGCTACAATGTCAGTAAATTGAAACTGAATATTTCAAAGTAAATCAATTGAAAACAGGGCTTTAGTACAACAACATTATTTTCATTCATTAAAAGGAAATAGAGGTATAATTTAAAAGACACAATAAGACTGTAAAAGACCAACAGTTGCCTCCAGAAAGAGATGAAAGATTAATAACTGATATGGTTGTAATTAATAGTAACATCCTGTTTAGACCACATCCACTTCCGCTTTCTATCCAAATACAGATACAAATAACTTTGTGGTTAAAGGAATACAGATAATGATCTCTCTGCACACCCCCAGTGTTTATGCAATACTACATGTTCAATGATGTTACAGTGTGTGGGCCCTTTTATTCATTCATGTTTTGCCCTAAGCTACAAACAAAGGACTGACTGAGAGTGTTGTTGTATTACTTAACCACACATAGGCTAATGCACAGCTTTAGCAGTTGGACCAATTAATAGGGGTAGCATTTAATTTCATTCTATTTAACCAATGAACTAAATAACTCACACTTTACTGCATTTTTTGATGGGCGAGTTAATCATATCAATATTAACATATCAACAAAAGAGCAGTGAACATTTTTAGTTAACTAACTTTCTATATCCTCAAACCATGCTTATAACACATGAACTGCTCAAATTTCCAACAAGGGAGTGGTCATTATATTTTATTTTGTCTGACAGCCAGAAAGCATTGCTTGGAGCTATGCATTTTGCGATGCATTGTGCAAATGCTTGTGGCGCAGTGGTGAGTTTAATGGGTGAGTGACAGCAATACAATCTTTAAAAGGTATCAGGTCCCACATATTTTTGGGACTGATCTCTTAGGTTATGCACTGCACTTTTTTAAAAATCTTACTCCTGTGTTCTTTTGCCTTTAACTTTAACGTTAAACCACCAGACAACAGTAATGCTTAACTAAGCCACATTATACAAGAAAACAAAAACCAGCTGATGTGAGCTAAATCCCTTCATGTAATGTTAAACTACAGTTACTGGGGTGATAAAAACTAAATTTATATCCTAGTCCACAGAACTAGATAACAGCTCCTCAAGCTTGAAACTCGTCAAACAAATCATGACCAATCTGTCTGCAGTTACCATCATACAAACAATTACAAAAATCCACATGGTAGAATTCCCATCACTCTCTGTGTTACATTGATAACCTTAAAACATTTCCATATTTTTTTTGTCAAAAGCAGTTTTATTTTTCTCTTTTCTTGAGACTTGAAGGATATACTTTGATTTTAGCTCAACGGCTAGTAGGCTATTCATCAACCCATTTCAAAAGTAATTTTATAAATAGTTATGAACATTACTTTGTAAAGGAAAAATTAAAAGCATTTGCTCTCATTCATATAAAGCTAAGGTATGGGCACACACGTATAAAGAGAATAGCATTTCTGTCAATGATACATACAGCGATGTAAAATATGCCCAACTTTTTACTTCGTAGGTGCCTTTTTTTCTTTTTTTGACCATTTTCCCCCATATAATCTTTAAATAGTATGCCAATGATCATGTACCAACATGCTATTTTCTGCTTGTGGTAGTGTACAATCAGCTTGTGGCTATTGGGTGCTCCATTTCTATGCCATATGGTTAATTGTTCTAATTGGTTGAATGTTGACCCATTGGCCTTCAGCGGTCTATTGACGACACCCTAACCCAAATAAATTCCAAATGAGATTTGCCAGAATAATATCTCTACAGATTTTGTCTGGGATCCAGACTAGTTTTATTGCAGTATTTACACTTTCAACATTTTTTCATTCTTTTCTCCTCTTTTTTCTTTATGCTTCATGTAATCAATTTTTGATTATGACCACAGGTTCTTTGCCCAGGCATCACTACTTGCAGATACAGCTATGAATTTTTGTCAGCTTGAAAGGGACTGTGTTTGGACGAAATATGAAAGATGTGAAAATACAATTTATCACAAGGTTTTGAATGTCTGCTTTAACGGGAGATAATGTGCTCTTTTGAAATAAACCAGAATTGGATGTGGTACTTACTTAGGCCTACTTATAATTCAATTATGGGAACACTAACAGTGCATTTTAACAGACCCACGTCACTTGGGGGAGTGAGAACCTCAATGGCCAGAAATAGCCAATCAAAACCACTTAAACGCTTCCAAACAGGAGCCACTGAGATTAATAATTGACGTCTTGGGGGAAAAAGACTGTATGAGAGAAAAGCTGTGTGCATCTCTTCTATGAATCCCAGTGTGGCCATTATGGTGACCCACTGGGCCTACAATCTCTCCTGGTATGAGCTAATAGCCAATTAACTGAAACCCCTTTAATGACGATCACAATTCAATTCTGATTGTGCTGATGGCACGGAGGGTAAGCTCCTTCAGCTTGAACATGTAAAAAGGGCAGAGACCCTGGTTATATACCAAGCTTGACACTAGGGCTGCATGATATGGAGAAAAAAAAAATGATATGCAATTAATTTATGAATTATCATGATGGCAATATCAGTTTAAATTATTTTTAGGTAAATGTAAAACCTAAAGCCTAATAATGACATTTCCAATATGCAGTTTCCTGTTCTGCCTGGGTAAAGAAACATCATTCCCAATTTCTTTGTGACTCATTTCGACCCCAAGCCAACTAGCATGCTAAGTGGTTCTTCACAGTGGATTCACTGCTCCCTGTTTGTCTTGTGCATGATGTCATCGATGAGTGCACATCTGCATCAAGAACCAATTGTGTGTGTGCAATTATTTTCTGCTCATTTTGTTTCCACACAGTTGTCGGCTTATTAAATGAAAATACATTATTGCTATATGCTTATCGTGATAAATTCATTTGCAGTATTTTTTTTAAATGTGACATCGTGCACAACTTGACACTGTGCTCGATGCACTGTGTCAAGAAAATATGACGTCACTCAGCCCATCTCGGCATGTATATCTACATAATTTACTTGTTATGCTGACAGAGCTCAACCTAATTTTTTTTTATTATGAATATAACTACCTTATTTAAATTCCCCCTTAATCTATGCATGTGAAGGAAAAGGACACTTAAGTTGCCATGTTTTCTTCTAACTTCCATTAAACTAGTTTTCCTACCAGGAACTAAGGCCCTCCAGAACTGAAGCTTTCTCAATTTCGACATATTCCAAGAGATCTGATCCCTCCCCCTTCTTTTTAATCAAATCCCAAACATGTGCTCTTTGAGTCAAAGAAAAAGATACAGAAGAGCTTGGTAATATAGTGTTGGCTGATCTTGACAAAGGCCAGTCTGTTCAGAGTGTGTGTTTGTGTGTGTGTGTGTGTGTGTCCACAAACACCATGGGAATACCCTGCACTACCTGAAAACTGCTGCTTCATCTGCCATTTCCACTGATGTACATCAATTGATCTGCACTCTTAAGTGCTCATGCAGAAACAATGATCAATACACCTGGTCTTCAAAGGCAAAAGGAATATTCCACATTCTTTTAAGATAAACATGTAAAAACAAAACTGAAGGAAAAGAAAACAGGCTCTGCTTACCCGATGGAGAAAACCTCTAAGCATTTGTTTGGATGGTGTTAAGCTGGAAGATGCTTCCAAGTGCTGACGAATGCAGTGGGGATAAGGGAGTAAGGCACAGTGGTTATGCTGTTCCAACTATCAGAGGTAGGGTCATAGCAGTCCAGTGTCTTACACCGCTGTGTGCCAAAGTAGCCCCCAACAACATAGAGCTTGTTCCCTGATGCCACAGCGTGGCAGCTCATGCGCTTGGAGGTCATGTCACCCACACGTGTCCACTGGTTGCTGTCGCAGTCAAAGCGGTATGCAGATGCAGCAGTGAACTCTGTGTCTCCACCCATGATGAAGATCTGACTGCCCAGGACAGCAGCCGCCGTGTAGCGCCAGGGCTGTGGACACTCTGCTGCCACGGCCCACCGGTTCTCGCTGGGGTCATAGCACTGCACCTTGGAAGCCTTTTCCCTGTGGATGGTGGTTCCACCAAAGACGAACAGTTTGAGCTTGGCACTGACCACAGCAGCGTTACTCACGCCATCCCGTAGAGGTGCCATCATGGTCCACTTGTTAGTCAGGGGATCATACCGCTCTACCTGCTTAAGAGACACTGAAGGTGAGGCTGGAAAGACACCAGCAATGGCTGTGTGCCCCCCGACAACATACAGCACGTTCTCCAGCTCCGCCGATCCATGTCCAAACCGTGCAATTAACATGGGTGCCCCCTTAGACCATTCCTCATGGACCGTATCATAGACCCAAACATCCTTGGAGACTCCATTTTCTGACCCCCTCCCACCTGTCACATAGACCTTACACCCAATAGCACAGGCACTGAACTCCTTCCTGGGACTTGGCAGGTCCGATTTTGGGATGATCTCCTTGGCTTTGTGGTCGACCTGGTAGATCTTGTCGCACATAAAGGTTTGGCCCCCGAGGATAAGGAGGGTATGGCCAGCCTTTCGGGGGCGGGCACAGGGGCTGGTGACCACACCATCATTCTGCAGGATCCTCTTCTTGCATTGAACAGCCTCCTCAACGATCTGGGCACTCTGCTCATCTGACATCACCAGCTCCTCACAGGCCACTGCCTCAATCAGGCAAGCTGAAGGCAACAGGGCTAGCCGCACCCCCCGCAGGAGCTCAGGCAGGTGTCCCCGCCGCCTTTCCAGGTCATGACGGACCCAGCGCATCACTGCACTAAACACAATCTGCTCATCCTCAATCTCAAGCTCGTCGCTTAGGATTAGGTCCAGGAGCTTGTCCTTTGATAAATTGTAAAAGTCCTCTGTGTCTCCCACTGACTCAAAGTGCACAAGGCACATTCTCCAGGAGAGCTCATACAGATGCTTGCACTGGTGCGCGTCTGACAGCAGCATCATACCCAGGCAATTGGACGGGTGAAGATTCCTCTCTAGAAACTCAGCGGCTGCATCCCGGATATCATGGAACTGCAGCATGTCCCCAGCCTCAAGTAGTGACTCTGCATTCTCCTCATTGATGACAAGTCGGGAAGAGTAGGCGAAGTCCAGAAGCAGTTCCAGTACCTCAGGGTGGACGCTATCCCGGAAGTTGACTTCACTGTCCATGCTCTCCCGCAGGCCACCGCTGAACATGGCCTCAAAGTAGCGGCTGCAAGCAGCCAGAACGGCTCGGTGACATGGGAAAGGACGGTCTCCTGCCCACAGTGTCACATCTGTGAACATGCACTGTTTGCGCAGGGTGTTGAGGTGTGTCAGCACGCTGTCTGGATGGGATGGCTTATGGAACAGTGAGATGTTCATGGACCCTGTGCTGGTGCGGGACTTGCGGTTCTCATGGACGCTGACTGACATCTTTTCGGACACCGCCTCCAGGGGCTCACTTGTTCCCAGTTCTCTTACTGACAAAGAAGAGTGGAGGGGGAAAAAGGACATAAATGAGCATAGGTCTCACTGGAAATGGAATGTATTGTTTCAAAAGCACTGATTAAGATGTACACATTTGTACATAGAGCAATGCTTCATAATCCATTTCATGCGCATTTAATGAAGCACTCAGTCAGTGTTAACAACAGTGAAGTGAACACTCCAATGATGAATCATTCCATGTTCAAAAAAAAAAAAAAAAAAACTTTTTGACAGAGGAAAAAGGTTACACTAGTTTAATTATGGAAACCAACAAATGTAATGTTTCTGTCTGATGTCTGTGTTCAGTCTGATTTAAGGTATATTCTGTTGATAGAGGATATATATATATATATATATATATATATATATGATCTTATTGACTCTGCACTCTTTATACACAAAAAATATATAATACACATATATATCTATATAAATAATATATATATATTTTTTTCATCAGTAAGGGTGAGATCAGCCTGTGGAGGATAGACATGAGGTCACGTGATGTTAAATTGCCCGTTCAAAGAAGTGTATGTAACAATATATGTTCCATCAGCAATGATGGAATTCTTTCAATTGTCTGGGTTTTCTCAAAATTCACCCTTTGGTTCAAAGGGATATTGAGTTTAATGGCCACTCTGAATGCCAGTTTCACCCATGCGATTACTCAGCTAATCTCATTTTTGCCTGCACTAGACCCTCTGAAAGCAACAAGTCCATGAGTCCACAATTTACCCCCAAAAGGGTGCTACATGCTGGCATGTCATCTTCTGTTAGTTTAATGACCTGCTCCTCTCACCTCCGGGTATAATTATTCATCTGAACAGCAGAGGCAAGAATCATAGTAAGCATGTAATTACAGTCAATGAGGGGTGTATTACTGTGTCATTTTCAGTACTTAGTCTTTTCCTTTTTTGAAGGAAAAATACAGCTTAATGCCAAGGAAGTGATTTCACAGTAAGACCCTCTCTCGTTTGGTATCCGACAAACTCAAAATGAGATTGTTGTAAATTGAAAGAACTGATTAAAAATGCAATTATGCATGGCTTTAAGGAGATTTTCACAGAAAACTATCATTTTTTTCTCATTTCCTTTGGCATCCCAACAGATAAACCATGTATCTTCACATGTATAGGCAACATATGTGACTGAAGAACACATCAGTGAAATGTTTTTTTCCATCCTGATTCCATATCTTTATATTAAAACAACTCTGCTTTCAGATATTACAAGGCAAAATTGTTGTGCACTTGGGACGAATGACTTCTCTTGGAATCCTGCACCAGAACAACATTTTTCCATTGGGCTTGGAAGGGAAGGAGTCAGTATCTGGCTTAAGGCTGGGCATACAGGGTGAGTACTGAAAATGGGGGATATGGTTAGCTATATGGGACAGGACAGTGTGAGGGGATTTTAAAGATTGCTTAGGCTGGATATTCAGACTCCCAATGACAAGGTCATTCACAAAAGTTGGGGTGCAAAGAGGAACAGATTCAGGAGTAGGATGCAGGGTGAAGGGGCAGGGCAGTCACATGATATGTATGTGGGAGGAGCCTGCCTACACCACTTACGCCGGCAGAAACAGCTGACCCAGGCACAGGCACTGACAGTGAGGAGATGGGGAGGGGTCTGCATCTGTCCCCGCAGGGTGCCCTCTACAGGCAGGGGTGATCTCAGCTGCTGTCCTCTGAGAGAGAAATAAAACAAACACTCACTCAGTGCCACTCTGTGTTTAATTCTAATAAGCCTATAAACTATATGCTCTAACAAAGGGAAATTTTGACTGAACATTAACATTACCATAATGGCCAGCTTTTCACAGAAAGCTACAGTCACAGTTTCCTGAATTCCTGTCCCCCTACACATTCACGCATACTGGTAAGATGCTTCTTAGCTATTTTAGCACTGGGCTAACTCGGAAACAATGGCGGTTCAAATCCAGGTTCTCTCTCTGCCTCAGTTTTCTCGTAACATCTCTTCTCCAAAACTGAAGTCCCCCTCCACATGCCCCCCTTTTTTCAAGTGTGTGTTGGTATTCTGGTGCCACCTCCATCTTAAAACCACAGCTTGCTCCTTTTCAGTACCCTCTAAACCTGGCAAACTTTTTTTGCACCGTTTGTGACACTGAATGGCTCACCAGCTGGCACGCAGTATGTCATCATAATTAAGAGCTTCCATCTGCAAGAACCGCCAGAAAGACGAACAGAGAGGCGCCGGTGTATTTGGAATCACAGCTCATGGTCTGACACGCCTCTTAACCCACACCCCACACAACAGAACCCAACTCCCCCGCCCTGAGGCATCCATCTTCCATTTTAATAATGAGTGCTAGAAAAGGACCGCAGGGACCCTCTTACTGCTGGCTAGGAGTCAAAGATGTCAAAGATGAGGATGTGTAGATGGGGGAGTGTAACCTTTCAAGTTCAAAAAACTATCTCTGTGAGGGCCTTTGCTCATTGTCAGAAAGCAGCAACCCACGAAATCTGTTGTTGGATAAACACAGCTCACAAAAAAAAAAAAAAAAAAAGTCAAAGGTATACTCAGAATTATGTTGTGACCATTTCTGACTGACCCATGGAAGGCTTTGGGTATTTTTTTTTTTTTTTTTTTTATGAAGCAAAGGTTCTTTCACAATTGCTGTTTTTATTTTGGCTGAACCAAATCACTTAAAATCTATTCCCTTAATTAGGTATTGCACATTGCTGTGTCTGTAAATCTAGGAACAATTCCTCATCAGCTTGTAAGACTTGTCAAGCCTGATGGGTTTTTTTTTTTCCTTCCTCAGATAGATTGCTGTCAATTTCTGGCATGCAGTCATGAAATACTGGAACGCTGTCAAACTTTCACATTCGCCTTGTTGCTGTGTACTAAAAAACTCGATGGCTCAGGATCGCTACTTTTGCATGACATAGGCCTGCTTGCAATATTTGCAACAAACACAATCCCATTTCCAAGAACATTTCCGTCTTTTTGACTAAGACATTTAGAAATTCTAATCGCGTGTATACTCATTTATTGCTACGCACAAAAACTAAAAATGGAACTAAAGCTTACACTACGCAACCGCATGTTATTGGCAGTGGTGCTTTGATTGGCTCTATTCGGTTTTAAGTGCAACTTGTTGAACTGAAATTTTAGGCTACTCCACGTGGAAGAAGTGTCAGTGAAGGCACGAACCTCTAACTTTTCTCAGCCACATTCACATCATCAGACTTTTCTCATGGGATTTTAATCAACATGCTAAATCAACAACAACCATGTCATGTAACTTTATATGAACGAAATCTGATTGGCTTAAATCACACGTTTTTAAACATCCAAAAGGAAAGAAGTTAATATAGCCTGGACGGACTTGCTCAAATGTCTATACTTGCACACATCATGAGGAAGATATTTTCATTTAATGACAGACACTCTCAAACATTGAGACTCATCAACTGTTTAGGAGACAACGTCAGTAAGGTACACACAAAGCGAGAGAATAAAATGTACTTACTGGGATCGGTAAACTAACGACAGTGCTAGTTTTCTTTCGCACACGGTAGTGAGTTCAACCTGTTCCATTAATTTTCTAAAAGTATCCAAACACCATCAAGTAACGTTGTGTAGACGCAATATAACCAGATCGAGAGAAGAAACCGACAACAAAAAATTGCCATTTACTATTTGCCATGTAAACATTTGATCTGATTGCTAGCTGTTAACTAGCCACTAAGAGCAAAACAACTGTAGAGCAGCCTACTGAGTACGTAAACTTTTTAAAAATAAAAAAATGCAAAATCGACACCATAACAGTATGATGTCGACTGGCGACTTATTACTTGTGATAGGTGTCAAGTTTCTTGCAAAAATCGAACTATAAGTTATTCCTTAACAGTTTCTTCAACTCCAAGACGGCCATACTAATCAGCCAACGTTAGGTAATTTGAGTGTCAACAAATCTTCCAAACAACACAGCGAAGTATTTTATCAAGCTAATCAATGCGGACAAACTCCAGTCCCCGTCACCTACCAACTGGAAAGAAAATATTACTGTACAATACTTACAGCAGATTATGTCTTAATTGTCTTGCTGGTGTGCTGTTGTCTCGTAAATTGTAACATAATTTATCTTACTGTCGCTGTCCTGCCCTTACTTCATTCACTGCCGAGCTTCTGTGAGTCCGTGAAAAATACATGTAAACGTAATCTAAACACAAGGCGAAAAACGTTTGGGACCTGACTGGCGCATTTCTTGTCCAATCGAGTGAACAACCGAAATGCAAATACAACACTTAATCCAATAGAAAAACCTTTTCTGAGATGGGGCGTTACTGAAAATAAGCCAATTAGTGTCAGGTATTACAATAAGGAGGGCGGGATTTTACGTACGATAGAGACACAACAAAAGAAAAAACATTGTATTTTGCTAAAATTTTCATTTTGGTGGGACCTTTTTGATTTTATATTATTACAAAGTATAGTTAGTATATGTAACATTTTTTCCAGACACAATCGTTTGTTCCACTTGTATTGATGAAAATAACTCCAGCCGAAATTTTAAGCGAGGCATTAAAACATTATTATTTGATCATTAATGAAATTTTGTTGTTGGTGGGCAAGCTTCATTTTTCCATTAAGATATTTTATTTATTTATTTGTGTGGCTGTGGCTGAGTAAGATGGAAATTATTAAGAAGGTTCCTTTGCTGATGTACAAGGACATCTAGCGTTAAGAGAATGGAAGTGTAACAATGTTGTATGAATTTGGCTTAACGTTTTTCAGAGGGTGTCTCAGCAGCCCTAATTTCAGGCCTTAGGTACTCTATCAAGACGTAAAAGATCTGTATAATTGTATTGTTAGATTTCCTTTCATTTGTCATCATGTATTAATTAATAATTTCTCTTGGAAAAAGACGTCTTTGTGGTTTCAAAAAAGTTATTTTAACATCGACCATATATTCCTTGTGTACTATAATTTATTCCTTACGATTTAAACAACACTGATTTCAAAACCCTCAAGGAAAGGTAAATTACATCAGGAAAGAAGAATAGGATAGTTTATGAAAACCACAAAACATTGTAATAATTAAGCAATAACATAAACAATGACAAAGGTACCCTGCAGCTTGTGCCTATGACTGCTGCACAGCTGTTCCAATAATCATAATATAGTGTCTTTTTGCAAATACCCAGAGGTTTGACTTGATGAAAACAATTCATATCACCTCTGTTTTAGACGTTAATGTTTTCATTCTGAGCCCATGAGGAGACTCGTCATTGCTACTTTTACTACCTATACTAGAGACTATGGAGATATTCTGTACATGCATGCACCCTAAGGTGCTTTAAATAGCGTGGGCACAGTTTTTCATTGTACACTGCATGTCATTACAAGCATTTTTTTGTGAATGATCTGTACTTATATCCATAACTCTACTATCTAATTATCCACTGGTAAATATTCATCTACATGGCAATATGTATACTGCTTCATTATGCATATGCTCTCTGCTCAAATGGAATATCAACAAGTATCGTCTTTGCACTTTTGATGTGGCACTCATATTTCCACATCCACCTTCTGAATATGGAAGAATACCTCTCAGCCATTCTGCATCATACAGTTAGAACAATCTAAAAAGGGCCTTAAACTAAACTTGCCAATTCCAATACCTGATTTAAAAATATCATTTTAGACAGAATGACTGAGGTATGCTCAGCTTTTAATGTCTGCCTCAAATGTTGTGTATAGAGCTATCTATTTTACTGTTGTTTTTAGTCTGTAATTTTGCACAAATGAACAACACTTTTGTATGTGTCTTTTGGTTAAAATAAAGTATGTACTTATTATATAATTACATACTTATTACTTAATTAGTTGACAATGAAAATGGAGCCATGCACCCTGAGGTGCAAACATTGTTTTCCCAAGATATTCATGTTAAGGCTGTTGTCATTCATGTGCATGTTTAATTTGCAATGAATGATACAAATATTTTTGTTAAAAACTATTTACTTCTTTATTTTGAGCAGCACTTATTTGTTCAATTTCTGCCAGTGAGACACGTGATAGAGAAGAAAGGTGGATTCATGAATGACTTCAGATTTTAAATCACAGATGGTCTGATTAACAAAACAAACAAAAAAACATTTGATATGTAATCCGTAGAAGTAAATCAAATTTTAACAAACATCTAAAACCAAAAGCTCTGAATATAAAAGTTAAACATGGTAGTGCACAAAGTGCTGCTGCCAATATTTGGCAATGCCTGCCAGAACATGAGAGAGCCATGTCACACAGAAGAGGGCAGCATTATGTTTTGAAAATGTTAAGACGTTACTGGCTCATTTAGAAGAAATTGGTAACCTGTGCCATGTTTTTGTTCCTATGTTGAACCTGAGTATTTCAAGGGCTTCAGATAGACAGAACTTTTTTCAGCTGGATTGCAGGGAATTGTTATTAGCACAAAACTAAAATTTCAGGATTTCATGAGATTATTTTAGACTCATTCTGTTACAAATACATTCAGTTATTACCTAATTCATTTTAATGTAATTTTTAACATGCCAACAAATATGTGACTAAACATGATCAATCACTGAAATTTTGTGAAATATTTTAATAGCTTTTCTTTTCATTATTTCAAGATGGCAATGCCTCCATATATGCTCATTAACATGATCCAAGAGTGGCTTCATGAACAAAAGATTTAAATAAAAAATCTTCATTAGCCTCCCCACTCACCATAACTAAATATAATTTAACAGTTATTTGACACTATTGGACCAAGTGGCATAGATGTCCACCTCCTCTCAAAGAAGATATAAAGGCTTTTCTTTATGAAGTATGGACTAATATCCCACTGTAAATATGCTGAAACTTGTGCAACAGCATTCTAAGAAAGACTGTAGATGTTCCGAAGGTAAAACATGGCCAATCTCCCTATTAGTTCATAAAACATCATATATTGTCAGTGTTTCCATTATTTTGTCTAGTCCTTGCACTTGGCCATTTTTTACCAGATATAATAAGTGTAGCTGAAATAAATTATGTTTAACTTTCAATTAGTCCTGGCTAATCAATGCTGCTTACTATTATTGTTCAAATCACAATCAATCAGGTATGTGATTAATGAGCTTCATCCTTATGGAATACAATCAATCACAAACTAGAAGGTCAACAGTTGACATGTTAAAACCTAAAAGGAAAAAAATTGCTTGACCCCCTAAAAATTTAAACTGAATAACTGGATATTACATTAATTTAATAGCATGGATATTACAGTGCATGCTGGACCACTGTAATGAATTCAGCAAATAATAGGTGTAATAGTATCATAATATCACCAGGGGGCAGAAAAGGTTTAAGGTTCTGTAAATATGCCAGCACTTATTTTTCTGTCATTAAAAGCCTTAAGAAGTGACAAACGTCATGTGATCACTCAACTCCATATGATGATTCAGAAATGTGCATCCATAATAAAATTAAGTACATTATCAAGCCTTTTTACCATGAGTACAAAAAATCTTTTTTGCAGCAGTATGATCACTGCTGCAATATGATAAGGTTGGTCATGAACCAAAGGACAGCTGATCTGTTCATGCCAATTGGGAAAAAGGGGGTGTGGCTGTGGGAGTGGCTTATAAAAAACAAGCACATAACTTACGTACCATGGCCAAACTTTGTAGAAAGACACACACACATACACATACTTCTAGACAGACATACACACAGACTCTTGTGGGAGGCATCATTGAACTCAGTAGAGTTTCTTTTTCATTGGTGACGGTTTGCCCTGCCCCTACACTTTAGCGACGCCCCCTTTCATAACTCATGAACTGTTTCAACTGAACTGTTTCACATGAACTGTTCTACCTGTGAGACTGACATTTGCCTTGGAGGTCAAGTGTGAGGTTGTGTGTGTGCATGCAGGCGCGCACACATAGATACGTTAGTGTACGTGGTCACAGCTATCGCAATTTTGCACTTGTTAATGTACACATTTGAATGGATGGGTCTTGTTTTAAAGACTCATTAATTTTATTTCGATGTAAACACACTGTATTTACCATTAAACCAGTTTCCCAAGACCAGATGATGTGGAAAGAGTTGAAAATGCAAAAACTGTCTGGTTATTGAACCAGAAATGAAGAGCGTTCTGTGTTGCATGCGTTTTTGAAACATTGTTTCCAGGGGTAGATACATTATTTTGAAAGCGTACATTTTGCCAGTGGTATATTTGCTATTATACTACTGTAGAAGCATGGTTAGCCTGCAGTAGTCTTCCACTGGTGTGTTGATTGTCACTATATGAGGAAAGCCCCACATGAAATAAATGTTTAACACCCTCTCCAAATGCATGCACACAGCTCACAGCAATAACTCCCAATAACACAGTTGTCTTGATGATCTGAGGGTGCAAGTACGGTAACCAGATCACCTTTCTGACGTTTACAAGGGTCTTTACACCATTTCTCCGTTCTCTGAGCTGTGAAAGATCAAGTTAGGCCGTAGATGCTGAGTGAGGCCTCTTTCACAACCAGTAGTAAAAGAAAGTAAATGTCAGCTCAGCTGCTCATGAGGTGCCTCTGTGGCGTCCCATATTTAGACATCTGACGGAAACTGAATAATGTGTTGAGAACAGACTGTGATCTGGCACCAGAGGGATTATTAAAATAAATCTATGAAAACTCCTATCTGCCTGATGGCCTATCAGTGGTGATGCTAACAGGTGCATACTATGGATGGAGGATTTACTACTTTTAAGTTTTTTTTTTTTTTTTTTTGTACATCCACTATCCAGAAAGTTACGGGACTGTCTTACGTAATATTATTACATTAATTATAAATATAGCCTTTTAAGTCTCATATTCCAAAGGATGACTTTTTCGTCTGTTTGTTTTGCGATTAAGTACTGGCTGGTACCAAGGGGAACTCTCCTGTCTTGTAGGTGAAGGCAAATTTATTTTATTAAACCAGAAATTTAGGAGTGTAATGAAACTGTTTTACACTGCCATGTCTGATTTTGATGTCTTGACACCAAAATTAAAGTGTAGAGAAATTGACATATCCTTGACACTCCTTTGATTTCCCAAGAAAATGTTCCATGATTCTACATTCCTCCAAGCAGCGGGATTGTCTTAATTGTCTTGATTATCTGACATTTTATGGATTTATTCAGCATTGGCCAGAATCAAATTAAAATGGGGAATCATTGTAGGTAGCATCATTGAATCCACAGAAAATGAGATGTGTAGAAGTAATAAATGTAATTTAAGAAATGAATGAAATTTGACGACACATCTCATTGCAATATTTACCTATGTGGATAATTGAAATTTAATAGTCTGCCCAGAGACCTGTTCACACCTGTGCCAGCTCATTAATTGAATCCCTACATTTTCATAATGCTGTAAAGTAGAGATTAAGTGTGTTTGTGTGGGCCACATTGGCCATTAAAATAAGTTTAATTACATGTCTTAATTTCTGTAATGCTCATGGAAGTGAAAATACACACAAGTCTGGGAACCCAAGGGGGATTTGGCTCCTGTGGTTTGAGAGACCTTGCAATGCTCTCGTTCAAACACAGGCTTGTGTTTAGTCTTCTGACCATCTGGTACTGCTTGTTGCATAGTCCTGTCAGGAAATGAAGAGAGACTGATAAAGAGGAATGGAGTGACTGACTGTGTGACTTGTGAACTTGTATAGAAAAAGATCATTTATTCTAACTACATATCATGGTTTATGATAGAAAATTTGACTGAAGAATATTTGAGGCAACATTCAGCAAAAAAATGTAGGTATCATTCAGATTTAGGCTGTGCTTTCCATAGCTTGATGCATAAATGAGCCATTTGTCATTGGTGATAGATTTTTTTTGTTTTTATTTTTTTTAATTCAAAGATCAGAGCTGTTGGACTATAAAATAACTTGTGAAAAGTGTGGCAGTCTCTAAAAAGTTTATATGAGATAAGGCTAAATGCCTGTGCAGCTTGACATTTTTGGATTATTACTGGTGGTTTCATAATTGCCATCTGTGCATCATATTTCAAAAATAGATAAATATTGAGTTTTTAAGAATTATATCACCTTTTTCTTCAAACTTTATGAATCACTGTGCTAAAAGTCAAATGTTGTTTTATAATCAGAGCTTTAAACTGTGCAAATAAAAAAAAGCCTGTCACCAGATATTAGTTACCTGTTCTATGGCAGTTATCGAGGGATTTGCGGTTAGCTTGGTAGAGCAGGCTTTTTTGAAGTCAGGTTCGCCATGATCACCCCCTTAGTGTGTGTTTTAAGTAGAAGTGCAACTAACATGTCCTCATTTCACTTGTTTATTTCCATTATTTTTCTAACATGGGCTCATCCTGTATAGCATCTCTGCGGGTTTTTGAATTACACTTCTCAAGTAAAGATGTGATTTGAGACATGTTGCTGTTATGGCCAAAGTTCACAACTATTCACCACAATGCTCTCACTTCAGAGCCCAGTGAGGAAGCCTAGAACATTGAAGTGAAGGCGTGAGAGTTGCCAGGCAGCTCTCCTGCTGTTTTGCAAATGAAAAAATGCCCTGTGATACTGGGTGAAGAATTGTATCATTAATAATTGTGGTGATCATGCTGAGAGAAATAAACAAACTATAATTTGACGTTTGTTATCTTCACGGGGGGCAGGATGGGTGGGCTGGTGCCATTCCAGCTGTCAAAATTCTCTGATGAAAACAAAGTTAAAATATCTTTTTTTAATTATGGAAACAAACCGTATACACTCAGTGCGCAGCATTGCCCATACTTTTGCCGAACAGTACATTTTTCTCACAGGAGTTTCTGCCAGGCTTGGCATCTTCATGAAGCACAGTGCGAAACCCTGACTGTGTTCACATCCTAGGTCAGTGTCACACCAAGCCATTGCAATGGGTCTGCTACACAGTGACTTATACTGCATTGTTGTCAATGCAGAGAACAATGCAGAAGTGCACAGGCTGCACCTATGATCACACAGCACATAAAAATAATGTTAAAGTAATTTAACTTCCTTTGCAATTTATGACATGGATTTAACTAACCAAACCGAGAAGCATAAAATGGTGGTTTCATCTTTTTATGTGTGAAAAGCCCACAATGGGTCTTGGCTTAACTGCCACACAAGAACTTCATTAATTTTCTAGGATCAGCTATTTTATGAGTGATGAGTTATGGGTACGTGGTTCAGCTAGCTAATTCTATCAAAGGTCAATATTTGAAGTTTCCACCTTTGTCGTGATAAATCAAAGGTTATTAGTATGTTTCAATTGTAATACATTGTTTTACCTATTTTTAAACTGTATACTGGGGGGGCTACAGGGATTGCCAGTCTTTGTTTTTATTTTAAAATTAGCAACCATCTCAGAGCCAACAATCCAGGTGAGGAGATATAAAAGTATATTTAGTTGTACGAATTGATCAGTTGAGTAACAACAGAAACAAGCACACGATATTGGTCTTGTCAAGTAATCAAGCATGACAACAAAAGCTTAAATAATTTTAGCTTTGGTCCATTGCATGGCTTCTGCATGGTTTTCAGGATTGAAAACAATGAAAGACGAGCTGCAGCTGGTTTTTGCCCTATCTGATTGAAAGACCAATCGTTCTTGCCCATGTTCGAGTGTGACCTCAAGTTGGGCAACCTCAGTCAGTGTAAATAACATGGCCAGTACTCGATGACAGCCGATTTGAGACTCGATCCTTGCGACTCCTACTGCTCTCAGCCGTGGTGCTGATCAAATTATACGTAAGCATCTTAGATGTTCTGAGAATTTTGGCATGGGCCATTTGCATATTTATGCATGTTACCTATTATTTTGTGTTTTTATTTTGGGTCAGTGTAAGATAAATGTGCTTTGAGGCTGAGGGTTTTTTTTAATTAAAATTGTTGGTTATGAATGCGCAAAGAACTCAGACAAGCATTTAATTTTTCTGTCTAGATTTTCCTCCAAAATGATTTGGTGTCTGAAATCTCAAGGCAGTGAACCCTGACTCTGGCATAGCCCCCCATTAGTAAGCAGGATTATGCTCCAATGGAAACTCCAGTTCAGAAATCTCCATGGTTTTCAATGAATATATTGTCTGAATTGATCATTTGCAGATAGGCTGGTGTGTAAACAATTTTTTGTTTCTAGTAAACACCTTTGGTAAATCAGTTAAGTGGATGTATATACCAATGCCAGTTTGTTCAGATTAGACCAGAGAAAAATTTTCTATTTAAGGACATAAATCCTAAACGGTCTGTTTATCAGTACATTTATATGTCAGATTACGGGAGTGACCAGGTGAATAAAATAATCAACAAGACACAATTTGGCATGAAATCCAGAAACATTTGTTTCTCCTGATTTACATTTATGTGCCCTCTGAAGTCACTTTGCTTGAGAATGGTGCAATATTTTTCAAGTATTTCACAGCCTCCCCAGGGAATGATATGGGTAAACTGGTTACTTTTGTCCATCTCATTGCTGTCTAGTGGCCACCTGGTCAGCCAGTTGCCTGTTGATGCACATACCACTCCTAATGCAGAGACCAAGAACTTCCTTCTGTGATATAGACAGCACGTAATTGGTAGTGCATCTGCAGTGTGGAAATAAGTGAGGGCTCATCATCAGGTGAATTGGAGGAGGCACATGGTACATCATCCTCCTCTTGAATTGGTTGGAGCAGGTAGCTGTGATGGACTAAACAATTTGGCTGAGTTTGAGTGGGGGAAAAAATGGGTAAAACAGATTTTAAAAATTATTTAAAAGATTTTAAAAGATTATCCTGGCTTAGAGCAACAATTGTGAGTTTTTGTGGTTTTAGAACTGCATTGGTGACAGTAGCCTACACATTTTTGTTTTATCTCACCTCATTTTTACTTAAACATTGCTGTCTTGTATGATGTAGCACAGTAAGTTGTGTCTCACCTTGGTCACTGTTTTATGACACAGATATGACCACAAGATGGAGGTAAATTGCTACTTAATTCCTTCAAGATTTCTGTAGGAATTAGCAATTGTCATTGTTGTAAATTAGAATGGGAGACGATGTATTATGATTAGATAATTGCTCTTGAAATGTTCAAATTCTTAATAGTGTACTGAGGTTGTACAGAGGACAATTTTGATAGATTTATACCAAATGACATCAGTCAACTGTTTGCAACAGTTATAGTCCCTGGTGAATAAATATGAGCATATAGTAAAGCAATTTGAAAGATAAAAGAAAGTTTATATATGTATTGTATACTGTACATTTAGCCTACAGTATACTGTGCCAGATTAACATAACTGTGGGTCTTAAAATAGGACAATGCATTACCTTCATGTCATTAAAGTTGTGCAGGAAGCAATTTTTTCTCATAAATTTGTTAATACGATGACAGTAACTACAGAGATGGCTTGTGGCCAATTATGTGGGGTGTGTGAGAGGAGGTTGGATGGAGAAGTCATGGTCCTAATTAGCTTCTAGGGGAGTAGCTAAAACTTAGAACAGCATATTATAAGAGAACAAAAAATAACTTCTACTCTTTACTTAATAGGCTTGACACCGAAGAATGATTGATTAACACTGTGTTGGCCTCTGTAATAAAACTGATCTCAGATGTACTTTGGCAGTGCATCTGGCATTTTCGGGGGAACTCTGTTAGTGAATGCTGGGATCAGAAGGAGCAGGTTTTGGGTTGGGCACAAGTCTGTCCATTTAATCCCCCTGCCCTCATCTTGGTCCTGCTTTTAAATGGTGAGACCATCTCACCCAGCAGCTGAACACACTCCAGGAGAACAGGTGTTTCCCATCATCACAGGAACGGTTTCTGACACCTCTGTGTGTGTGTGTGTGTGTGTGTGTGTGTGTGTGTGTCAGTTGGTGGGTGGGAGTTGGGTGGGGGGAATTGGACGATGCACTTAAGCAAGAGCGTCAGTGCGAAGAGTCAGGTTTCATGGCTCTTCATGTCTTATGGAAAATGCTATTTCAGCCATCCCCAGCATTCCAAGTCTTGCGTTGAGCTGTTTCCTCAAGTTACAACTGGGGTGGAGGGGGCTTGGGGGTGTGATTGATTGACAACTGAAAAAAATGGAAAGAAAAACAAAGTGGAGCTTTGCCCTTCCATTGAGCTTGTGTGTCAGGTGGAAATGCTGCACATGTCAAGGGTGGAAAAGGGTGAAATTGCAGCCAGTTTCATCAATGGGAGGGCAGTGAGAAGCAGTGTTGATAGGTAAAGTGGACATCTTTATATCCCTCTCTGCAAAGGAAAAGTAAAAAAAAAAAACAGTTGAGCCTAGGGAAATGTGGGTTCATTCAGGGGCCATTTTCTTCTGTGGTTAGGGCTTAGCTTGAGTCATTCTGGAGATGGAATGCTTGGTATTCCTTCAGCATTTTGCCTGGCAGAGTTGCTCGAGAGGTGATACTGGTATCCCTGTGCACCATAGCACATAAAAAAAATTTCCAGGACTGTGCACCTATTTTTGGGTGTGTGTCTGGGTGCATGCACCTGCATGTGCATTTGTCTGTGCGAGTCCATATAATCGTGTTTTCGTGTGCACGTGTATAAATGTGTGTTTGTGTACATGTATTTTTGTACATGCATGCAGGTGCATGCACGTGATGTATGTTTGAGCCTGTGTGCACATGAGTTTGGATCTTTGCATGAGTGTGTGTATGTGTGTGTGTGTGTGTGTGTTTATGTGTATATGTGTGTTTGTATCCATGCATGCGTTGCATGCATGTGTGCACGTGTGTATATACATTTGTGTATATGTACATACTGACAAATGAAAAATATGAAAAAGATTCCAAGCCAGCCCCTTTTTTGCAGCAGTTGCCAGTTCAGCCCATTTGTGTATATCCAAACAGAACAAACAAATCCATGAGCGTGATGATCAAAGTTTAGGTATTCAGTTCTCCATTTTTTAAGCCTGTTTTAAAATCAGGAATCATGAATATGTAGCAATGGATACTGTGTGAAAGGCAACCAAATGATTGACTTAAAATAAGTTTGTCTTGTAACATTGCCAAACTGCAATGAATGGTAAATACTATTTACCATAAGTGATGGAATGGTAAATATTGTTTCTGTTGCTGGAGTTTCCCCTGTGAAGGATATTTAGTTGTAAGCCAAAAACAAAAAAACCTTCTCTGATAAATATTTTTTTTTTGTTAATGTGGGCATGTATTAAAATGGGTACATTTTAATTTACCAGCTGCCATTTAAATGGTATGAGATGATTTTGATTTCATCCATTCTCTCTGTGGCTGAATTTGCTTAGAAACTCTCAGTTAGGCTCTCACTGAAAGCTCTGCGGGTAAGGATGATACCTGTACATTCCCTTTGTCACCATGACCAAGTTGTTACCCTCTGGCCCATTGGCAAGGCCATTGTCAATGGATGACTCAGCCTCTCTCCCCTTCTTGCAATGGGAATTCTTTGGTATTAACATGGTGGTACAAGTGGACTTACCTTACCTGGTCTAAAGATGACATGCACCTGAACACAGCATCCAGGAAACTTTTCTCCTTTATGTGTCTGTGTTGCGTGACATGCAGCTAGCCTCTGCAAACATTCTTGTGGTTTCTTATGCCCATTTCACATTTGTGTAAGGATGGTATAAGCTACAGGATGAAGGAATTCCGTGGCTCAATTTGCTGGTTACTCACCTCCTCACACCCACTGTGAGCTGGAGTACCAGGAAGCCATATCCTCCTGGTTGGGCAGGTCAGACATCAGCCTCCCTGTTGAGAGATCTTTCATCTGCAGGGTTCAAAATGCCAATGCCACTAACAGCTTGGCTATCTTTATGATAGCCTAGTCAAACCGGAATCCCTCATTTGCTCCTCCAGCAGATGCCGCTCAAGAGCTAACTAAAAACATGCGGGTCATCCTGCACCTTCCCTGGAATCCTCCTCCAAGGAGAAGGATCCCTGGGGTTGCATTGGCAGTAATTGTGGGAAGCTTAGTGCAAGCCTTTTGGTTCCTGTGAGCCATGACTAGAATGCACTCATCTGAGCGTGGCTCAGAAGTGCTACTGATTCACGGACGGAAAGTGTAGAATCAGTGCGCCAATCACGTGCTCGGGCGGCGGCCGCCTCAACCCCTGGTGGTTTCTCCTAATCCGAATTGAGCACGGCCTCCAATTTCTCCAAGCTATCTCTCCCACATGTAACAATTACACCTACCCTGCCCACTGCTGTTACAGCAGCAGAAGTATTCAGTTGCCCCACTAACCGCTGTGAAAACTTTTCCCTTTACAGTGTCCTCTGACATCTTTACCACTCATACCCATGTCTGGACTTATTTTCTTGCCTGTGCTCTCTCAGCCATGTGCTGTCTTAGAGTGAGGAAGCCAGTGGTGTAGTCAGAGTTGCTGTCAACCAGGTCCACAATACATTTCAGAGCCTGGAAATTGAATGCACATTGTGCAAATTATTCAGAATAGGCTATGCTTTGCAGTTGTCTACCCCTCCTATCCTGTTTCAGGAGGGCAGGGAGACCCAGTATCTCATTGGTATGCTGTACAAGGGGTAGAAGCTCTCTCATCAAAATGTGATTTGTATTCCCAAAAGTGATGGGTTTTATTTTCTGTATTTCCTTGTCTCAAAGGAAGATGGCTGGATGAGATTGGTACTAAATCTGAGAGCTTGTAGTCTTCTTTTAATTAAACATTCTTCTCTCATACTGATCCAGTTGGTGATGAGCTCAGTCAGTCAAGACGAATACTTTATAGTTGTATCAGAAAGATACTTATTTTCATGTAAGTATGAAAATCTTCATTTTGCTTTTCTCTGGAAAGTTTAACAATTACCATTTGGACTGTGTCCAGAACCCCTCACATTCAAAAAGATCTGTTCCAGAAAAATATACGAGTCTGTATAGGCATGTGAGGTGTATTTATTCATTCAATACCTGGTACTCAAGCTGAATTCAACATCAGTGTATTTATTATGGCGAAATGTTCATACTATTACACATTCTCACATTACCTCAACAGCATCAGTGTATTGGAAGTAAGAAGGTGATCAATTCATGGTGAATGCCTTAATGTGTCTTATATCCATAGTGCTTCATGAAGACCCCACAACATAAGGGGTCTGTCTTTCTCCACATGTTGGAAATGGTATGTCTTGCCATTTTAGCATGTTGTGCTGGTTATGGTGGTTCTCGTGACTGCACATCCCCAAGTGAGACCTTTCCCCATCGATGCTCAGTGCCTTTTCCCCACCCCATGTTTCACATTGAAACTTAGGTGTGGCGTTAAAAGCATTTTGCAGCCCTCCTTTTGACACTGTATTTTAAGATGGCTCTGATCACTGCGCATGGTTATGGAGCCAGCTGCTCATGGGAAAGCTGTGACATCTCAGAGGTGGTACCGTCTGTGGCTCATGCAGTTCTGAGCTTGGCATTTAGCTAGACAAACTGCCCTTCCTTGAATTCTTTTTTACTATCCGTGCTGTATCTATGCTGTAGCTAGATGTCTTTCATCTAACCATCTCCTGGCTTGGACGTTCCATGGCTTCTGTACATGCACTGAGCACTGGGAGTAGTTGTGGTTCCTATGTTTTATGTCCCAAGTTGGAATTCGTACATGCAGCTTAAAGTGCAGCTAATGAAGAAATAACAGTCTAGGGTGTAAAAGAACCCATAGTTTTGTAAGTTATTAGCAAATCTTAGCATTGCAGACTTGCTGCTTAGCAGGCTATGTCATCCTTTTTCATGCTCAAAATTCATTCTTTCAGAGGGACTATGGTCTATGACAGAAGCAACCTCTGTGTGCAAATTTTAGCCTCACACAGTGGGCAAATCAAATTCCCCATATATGGTTTAACTCATGCTAATAACTGCATAGGTACCTTTACACCTAGAGAATATACCTGTATCCAGGGTTAACTCACTGTTCAGGGAAAACTTGTGTGCAATAGCCTGAATCTGCATCTGCTTTCATGTGATTCAGAAATGTGTTCATGCAAAGCTTATCTTTCACTAAGCTCCTGTCGTGACAAATATGCCCACACCAAGGTCTCTGTGTTGTCCTCCGGATACTGGGTAGGTGAAACGACAAAACATTTCTCATAGTGACATTCCTGTAACACCATCCTCATTGTTCCTCACCCAGAAAGGGCACTTTTTGAGTTTTTCATTTCTTCATTTGGATGCTGTCCTTGTAGGCTTGAAAATAGGATTGCCAGATCTTTTTAGCACTTGATTTTATTAAGCGTGTTATAAACTAGCAAAGTTAATGATTCATTTTAAAGGGGTCGATCTGGATCTGTTAGTGACAGAAACAAAATTCTTTCCACTGGAGCAATATCTTATTCGTAGAACCATGTCTGATTTAAAAAAATAAATAAATAAATAAAAATCTCATGCCTGACCTTGCCCACGATTTATGTCTGTGTGTAATGACTGTTGTGGCCGCAAATTGAAGATGCACAATGCATAGCATTGAACATATTTTGGGGGAAGTGGAGGATGCTGCACTGCTTGGGATTGATTTGAACTGCACTCTGTAGGGTGCAGTAAGAACCCTACACAGGGGTTTGATGTGGATTTCGTTATTTGTAATTTGGGTGTTATGAAGTTAGGTGGTCATTGGTTTGTAAACAAATGGGAGCTGTTTTTGTTCTGATTCTGTAGCTGGATGGTGCTTATGGCTCAGACCAGGTAATCTGCAGATACACTCCAGAGGTGGTAATGTTTCCGAAGATCCTTGGAGCTTTCATAAATACAGTCTGCAGTAAGCACGGATAGATAACTCAACCTCGCGTATTACATTTCACAGATTTATTTTATGTATTATATATTGTTGTGGACAGAGTAAAACATTACGTTTATTTCCCAGAGAGAGTGTTGAGCTCAGGTCAGTTGCCTGCAGGTCTAATCAGCTTGGCAAAGGCTTTGTGCTCCACAACAGCACCTCCAGTTATCTGGATGTGGTGCTGAATGTGCTTTGTTCACTGCTTTGGTTTAGCTCAGCTACCTAGTGGTAGGTCAGGTTGAATGTGACATGAAACTCTCTCATGTGCTTTTTACTAATATGCATTCATTTACTTTTTGTAGCAGTATATAGTTATTTTAAGAATTTTCCAAAATCAGGCATAAGACAGGATACTGAAATACTGAGTTTTGTGAATCTAAACTTTATTGTCACAGAGAATTAAACCACATTGTAATTAAGAAACCTTCAAAAGTGAACATTTTCAGTTTTCTCATTATGTCTAAGAATGAAACCAATCAGAATTTTCCTTAACATACACTATTTCTTGTTTAACTTTCCCCCCACACCTCATTTCTACATGTTTATTTTTTTTTGTTTGTTTACCTTGGCCATTATTATGGCACAAGCTAGGAAATACATGTGTGAGCTCATAAGTCAATTTACATCACGTGTCACCTGTTTTGAAGGTTGTTTAATAGGATTCCAGCCTACACCATATCCCAAATGTAGAGGACCACCAGCAGGTGCAGGCAGTTTCTGGGACTGTGGGACGCACTTGGTTTAACGAGCACTCATGTAACTGAGGCAGGTCTGGATCAGATCATTTTCAAAAATGCTTGAAGACTAGACACCAAGATAATTATTTATGTTTTAGAAAATTCACCAATATTTAAAAGTAAATATCATTTTACATTTTGGTTAGTAAAATATTTCATTGAACATTTTACAAATCTTTATAAATCTTTCCAGTTGCACCAGCATCTACATATTTCACTGAGGTTGAGATGGGGGGTGGGTCGGCAGTGGGTTTGGAATCACAGTCCTCAGCACCCTGATACCTCTTTTTACACTGACATAAAAAATCTGGTGTAAACAGGTTAAGCGGTGACCCCTACCTTGTCCTGTTCAGCTTTGATTTAAAAAGGGTTACCTGGATTATGATACACCTTGGTGGTGTTGGTGAAGTAACAACACAGTAATTACTCATATATCGTGTTTGATAAATACCAGTATCAAACATGTTAAGTGGTATCGAACATGGGTAAAATCCATTTTCAGTATACAGAGTTAAATCCATGCTTTTGGTAGGAATGGAATACAAGATATACAAAGCAAAAGGTCAAGGTCCCTAGCCAGGAAAACTAATCAAATACTGATGACACTCAGAGATATGAAAGCTCTGCCTGTCTGATTATTGATGTCAAGGCTGTGGTGTCCACTCTGACTCTAGCTATTCTGTGGATGGGGTGCCAATTAACAAGGTGAATGATGTCCAGGAGCCGTAAATTCTGGCCTTGTAATCAGGCACTAAAGATTTACAGCCCTCTAGCCATCCTGTAGCATGGCCTCTTTCACTGTGACTCGTAGACCTCAGCAAACCAGCTTTGTCCTCAGATTTCATTTGGTTTTTTTTTCCAGGTCTGAGAGCGTGTCCTTTTCTCAACTGCTGAGTTCCTCACATCGCTGCCACTAAAAGTCAAACTGTAGAGCTGGGAATGTGGTTAGCTGGGGGTGGGGGAGTGGGGGTTGGGGAATGGAGCAATTGTGAAGGAGGGTGTGTGAGAGTGGGTGTCAGAGCTAGTTTTAGTTTCCCACACTGGATGTGTCAGTCACTGGATTGTGACATACAGTGGACTTACAGTGCATATGTCCATCGGTTGAAAAAAGTCCGGTGTTTGATAGGAGAATGAAAATACTGCACACTGTAACTGTTACTGCCTCCTGGTTTCACACATACAGTTGGGTATTCATTGCATGTGCTAAATGAAAAAGGGGAGGGAATGACATGAGCACCCAGTCAAGTTGTTAGCCTGCTGTCTGCCAGCAAGAATTTATTGCATGTTTTCCAGTGTTCGTTTAATTTCTCAAACCTATTCCTGGGACAGTAAACTATACACGCTAATTGAGTAATACAAGTAAACAACCAAGGCATTTTGAGAGATTTTGGAATCCCTTCAGAAAACAGAATTCTGTGGTTTCAGAGTAACTACTGGCCCTCCCAAATCAACTCAGATTCCAGACCCCCCTTTGAGAGAGCACTGCCGTCTGCAGCCCAGCAGACTGTTCCGATGACAAGACCTGCTCGTGATTTACTCCCCTCTCCCCCACCAGCACAGTGAGAGCGGCGACTTCACTTAGACTTGTCACTGTCTGACATTTGGGACGCAGTCCAATTGGGCGTAGTGCATCAGGAGGGGGGCTGTTAAAAACGCTCAGGTGGGTGGCAGTGCCACAGAACTTCCCAAAGGGGGGCTAGACACGAGAGGAGTGCAGCAGATAGAGAAGCAGCAAACATTAATTTAGTGGTAGCTTTTCATTTGTTCGTTGCAATTGTGAAACAATCCCACCAAAAAAAAAAAAACAAAACCACACAAAAGCAATGTTTAGCTACACCAGATATGGCAACTTCACATGGAAGGGAACCCTGAAAGACTGGGATCATTGCCTGGGCAAGGGTAAGCGGAGATGCATGCTGGACATGTCTACAATGTGTGTGTGGTTTCCTTCAATCAAATGACAGTGGGTCAGAAAAGATGCAGGGCATGTAAAGTTTTTCCATTCATTGCCCTGTTTGTTTCTGGAGAAGCTGTAGAGTTGTCATTTTTGTACAATTGCTGGTTATGTTTTCTCTTAATAGTTTTACTTTTGTTCAGTATTGCTTGCTGTGCACTCTGTGTGGTCTGCTTAGCTCACTGTATTTTGCTTTGTTCTTTTCCTTCATTCCTTTGTTCATTGATTGATTGGCCATCATCATCTCACCAGTTTTCTGTGTGTTTGCCTAGATTTTGTTGAAATTTCTTCCTGTTATTCTGCATCTGTGGAGAGGAGTCTGAGCCAGAGCAGTTGTCCTGGGAGCTGGGCACAGAAAAGCGTGTTTCATCAGAAAATGCTGTTTTATTAAAAATAGACACCCATCCTTCTGCTGTCTGGAGATGAGATGGTGCTGTGATCTTTCCCCATCTCCTGACAGAGATACAGCCTTACGCCCACTCAAGTCCACCCCTTTCAAATGCCACCAAAAGCACTGCTTGTATGTATTTTTAAATGAAAATGCCTTGGTATTCAAAGTTAGATCATCACAAAAAGGAGAAAAATGTAAAGAAACTTTTTTGCCTAAGGAAAGGAGGGACATGTAGTTAGGGAGGGGGAATCAAACAAGCAAAAAGCAAGATCCTGATCCTTAAGTTTTGTAAAATTAAGAAGTTTGGTTTCTCTCTCGTAACACACACCACCCCCCTTCCTATGTATTTTTGCAGCACTGGAATGGGTTGCACAATGGCCGGCTCATGTCCTGTTACTATTATAGGAGGCACTTAGGCATGTCATCACAGCACACATTTATTCCCCTGTTACATGCCTCCTGCTGAGATATTGCTCAGCTACTAATAGGAAAATATTTAACACTTTGTTTGCCACATTCTCTGGAAGTCATCTGGTGTTATACAAAAAAGATAAATAATATAAATAAACAGAGTTTACATGTACTAAAGGCATGTGTTTTTGCAGTGTATGGTACATACAGTTGGCTATATATCTATGCTGTAGGTAGGTAAGAGAACAAACTGAGTGTAAAAACATTAGACAGATGGCACTGTAACATTAGTGGACAATGCTATGGACAGGAGAATATAGATGAAAACAGTGTTGAATGCTGACAAAGACATTGATGTTGAGTTGCAGAGTTTATGGGTCTCTGCTGTCAGGACTTGTTTGGGAGTTGTAGAGAAAGCAGGGAAGAAAAAGGGAGAATGCTATAGGGAACTTTTGAGTTAAAGTCCTCATGAGGTGTCATTCTCATTCTCCCATGGAACATGTTTAAATGGTTCAAATGTTTTTGGCTGAATGATTTGGTATTGTGGTGTACTTCTGTTTTTCCTCTGATTATGCCCCCATGATATCTTGGGTACGTGTTCAACTTGACAGGCAAAGCATGTATGAATCAGCCTTTGTGTGACTTTGTGTGTGCTGTGAACATCTACTACACACAAACTCCGGGGTCAAAATGAAATTTTGAGTGTGTAAACTTCCAAATCAAGTGTGAGGGGCAGGTTTTATGAAATTATGTTTGGTAATTAAAAAGATAATGGTGATAATTGTGAATGTAGTTCAGGATGTGGGAAGCAATGTGTTATAAAGTATATTTTATAGCGCATTGCTATATAACTTCCTGCTGAGAAAGAGGACTGGCAACTAATGGAGACAGGACTATGCCCAATCCACTGCCTCCATCTGTGGCAAGTTTGTTGGTTTGTCAAGGTAGTTGTCCCAGTTATCTGAGTAGTAGAAACCTCATCCATGTATGCCAGGTGTACCTTTATATTCTTGCTTGGGAACATGGTGCATGAGTCTCTTGTCTCCATGGTGTCCAAAGGCTAGTTCCCTGTATTGGAAGCTACTGTTTGGGATCAAACACAGCAATTTCTGTTTCCTTTCTGAGGTGGGTGAGAGGAGGACCTACCCGCATCCCCTTCATCAAATCCAGGGTGGTCACAAATCTGGCGTCTCAAAATCAAAATCTTCATTGTCCCACGGCATGGGGTAGCCGTTGAGGTGGTGTTTCATTTTTAAAGTCATTACAAAATCTTACTAACCCATCAGGTCTCAGAACAAATAAATAATGGGCTTGACCAGGCACTGTGTGAGGACTCTGACATCTAATCTGAGCATTTGCTGCACCTCCTCCTTAATGGTGCTGAAATGGGCAACATAGGTGTAATGCAGTCTAAGGTTTACTTTCTTTCTCTGCGATGGGTGGTTGTGCAGTGGAATAAGTGACAAGTATCTTAGGAATTGGAAGAAGACATCGCTACTCCACATAATTGATTCTGTGACTTCCTGGCATTGCTTGGTACCAATGTTGGCACCATCTAGGTAAGATATTTCAAGCTTTTCAGTGACTGGCATTTGATCAGTGTAAGGTCATCAAGCACATTTACTGGAAAACAAATTAAGGAAAAGTCACATTTTCTCATTTGTGTTTTCTATGAGACAGACCCATCAGGCAATTCAGAAACAACATGAAATGTAAACTCATAAAGTGGTGAGAACCGGCTTTGGATTGCACAGGGAGAGAAATGTGCTGGTCCATGGAATGACATTTTTCAAAAAGAGGGCATCATGTTGACATGACCCATGAGTTATAATATCAGTCTTGACTGATTCCATGCATCTCCAGCCAGAGCTTCTGCAAGAGCACAAGCAGGAAAGCGGTATTAATGATAACTCAGAAGTCAAATGGTTCCTTATTAATAGTAAATTAATCACTTGACCATTGCTGTTTCTTGATGCAGTTTTGGAGTTTTTGGTATGAAAGAAAAATTCCACATATCCTTAGAAGGCTAGGAGGAGAGTCTCTCTGGTCTTCTGCTTGAGCTCAGCTTTTGTCCTTAAGTTGACCTGAAAAATGTCCCTTTGGGTAGAGAAGAGTGTTCTTCTGTCATTACTCTAGATAAGCAGAGAGAGAGAGAGAGAGAGAGAGAGAGAGAGACTTCAAGTGTCAGTTGGCCCAGTTAGTTGAAGAATAAGTCAGGTGGAAGGAGCTTCATATAGTCAGCAGACAGATAGCTGGAGTACAGGCAGAAGTTTAAAGTTAAGTGCGTTCCAGTCACTTTATCTATCTTCCTGTCTTCGTCAGTGTGGAGTTATTTTTGTCAGATGCTAATTTATTGAAAGAAATTGATTTTTTATGAATGTCTTATGAAATGAGTGAAACATTTACTTTTTTCAAAACAGAGTTTTTTCTGTCTGCCATAGTACCTTTGTAGAGTGCAATATTTCCATATCCCATTTGAAGAAGCTGCCTAAGACATTCCTTAATGCCAAGTAATTCTTCAGCGTTACTTTGTGACAGATACTCAAGTTGACAATTCTTAATATAGGCTCAAGGTTGAAAACAGTAGTTTACCATCTGGTAGCTCGTCGTCAGTTGAGTGATTGTTTTAGTGTGTGCAAATATGCTTGTATACTGCATGCAACTAAACTCTAGAATCCTTTATGGTTGATGTAGGTATAACTTGATGCCAGACCGTTGCTACTTACATAATATTAATTTTCAGCAAAAACACATGTTACACATTTTTGTGCAAATTTTTGTCTGTTGTATATGCATCTCTGGTGTAGGGAGAGGATAAGAAGTGGTATTATTTTAAGCTTTGACTGCTTGAGGGTGATTTAAATATTTGAGGAGCCAGGAATGTGGCAGTGAACTCCTTAGGCTGCATGGTAAGAACTGGTTGTGTAAAGGAAGGGTATTCCCTTTCACACCCGCTCTCTGGTAACCATAAAACTATGTACTCAGAACGTTTTATTTTACTGTGTTTTTTCTTTTAGAGCTCAGAGGGCAAGAGAGAGACATGCTGGAATCTTTCCTTAGCAACTATAACAAGTTTAAAATGTTTTGTAAATACTTGGAGCACTTGGCTGAGTCTCACACATGCTAGATGCTGAGATTTAATTTCATGGTGTGATTGACACTTTTACTGACCGGACGTGTCGTAGGCCTGGTACATGGCCATGGGATCAGTGGATCTGAGAAAAGGTCAAAGGGGCCAACATCTCCATAAAACACAACGTCTGACTGTGGAATCCTGGAAATTTAAAAAAATTGTAGCAGGTTATGTTGTATTCCTCACTAGCTTATTGTTGCATGTTTATTTATTGTAATCATTGTAATCATTTTTTCCCTTTGCTCTCAATTTGTTAATGCATAATCATGTTAATTGACCCAGAACCTAGCTGCAACATCTACTGTCAAATCCCAAGACGGCAGCTGCTTTCTGCTTTCACCCTGCAGTCTCCAAGTGGAGCTGCACAGTCATGCATGTACACTGTAAGCAAGAGGTCAACCAGATGGATGAGCCCTGTATGTGTTTATGCAGAGTTTAAGAAGGATAATTCCCTCAGTGAACCTAATATAGAAAAGTCAGACACCCTGAAATAGTGTTAGTACATGTACTAATACCTTTGTGGCTTTTGATTGTTTATTGCTCATTTGATTGGAGCCTGCAAATGCATGCTTCTTATTGGCTAATGCAACTTCATGGTGAGTTTGCTTCGGATGAGAGTTGCATTGCGGATGGTACAGGTTAAAATGGCTAAGTAAACGGTTCAGCAGGACCTTAAAAGCTTTTCAGTAAAGAAGAAGAAAACAACAGGTGAGATGATAACCTGTCTCATGTATTACTAATTCATAATATGACCCTATAACAAAACTTTAACAACATCCTATAACAAAAGCATTTTCTGTCTTTTTTTCTAATGATTATGCATGAATATATTTTTAAAAATGTAGGCATATACCACCATCCTTCCACTCCGAGGTTGACCATCCCCCTTGAATTTTCATTATCAACCACTGGGTATAAGGTGTGGTATTTGAAAACTTCTGTTTAAACGGCAATATAAAAGTGAAAGCACTGCAGACTGTGGGAAGTAGTGATTCTTCCTTATTGCAACGGCTTATTCAGGAAGTTTTTTCGAGGGCAACTAATACATTTTTGTGATGTGGTGATTATTGCAGAATAGCTCTTATTTGCACATAAGAGACTGGCACTTACTGGGAGATTTATGGTAATTTGGATATGGATAAAAACGTATATGAATGAAAAAGAATAGATGCACTGGTGGCTTCTGTATGTAATTCAGTAGCAGGACACATAGTGATGGAGCATTTTTTTGTCTATGAAACAAACCTGAATAGTGGGGGAAAACATGGATCCTGGTGCTAACACATTACCTTAGATCTTAGATAGAAGAATGGAGTTATAAATATACAGCAATGATCTTACTCAACAGATGGGTGACCAAAGTCTGAAAGCTTTTATGAGTAGCTCTGAATGTCAGTAGGTGGTAAGAGGCAAATATGTATAAACCCTTTCATATAGGCCTAAATCTTTTATGAGGAAAACTCTTTCTATTTTCCTGTTTAACAGAATTGAATAATGTCCTATTTTTGAGGTGTTTCTAAAGGCTCTAAGGGTGTATAAATGTTTTGAATTCAGCTGAAGCTTTTTGAAAAGTTTCTGTGCAACAAGTCAGTTTCCCTGCAGATTAGATCTATTTTTCGTAAATAATTCTCAGTAATGTGTGTTATGAGAGGATAGAATAGAAAGGCCATTTTCTAGCTCCTATTAATGCCACACAAAACAGTGTCTTAAGTCTTAAATGAATTCAGCTCTTGCACTGATACAATGAGTTCCTTTCTGAAGAATCTTGTGAGTTAATGGTCAAATTATCTCTTTTCCCTGGCTCATTGTTCAAAATAACACTTCATGTTTGGCAAGGGACAAAGAGTATCATACTGATATTATTACACACTAACCTTTATCTGTTTTTAATGGGATAAATTGATTAGAACTTGTTTATCAGGGCTCATTCACTCATTATTTGATTGTCAAGGGTCTAATTTCATAATTACTTGAAATGATGACTGTCACAATGCAGATTTCTTTTCTGCTTATTATGTTTAGCAGTTCATTTTCTCTTAGTTGTTTTTCATGTCATCGAGAGACAAATATTTTGTTTAATCAGTCAGTGAGGGAGGGTGGAGAAAAGGCTTTGATTATTGGTCACAAAGATTCAATTTCCCCCATTTTTCATGTGCTGTTTTTTTTTGGGGGGGGAGGGGGTAGAAGCAAGAAGAGTAGGTTTGTTGTTTTGAAGGAATTGCATATGCAGATGTAAACGCAATGGAAATAAGTAGTGTGTTTGTTTGTATCTGGTTGGCTGTTGGTGGTTGTCATGGGGACAGTGTGCTCCAATGCCCTGCTATAATCAAACAGTCTGTCCCCTCACTTGCCAGGCGAGTCTCATCTGTCTCCATTGCACCCTGTCAATCATGAGGGAGGGGAGAGACGCATTGCCAATCATACACACATTCAGACATCGCGGTACAGGCACGCACACACACACACACACAGATGGCACCAAATAAATGCACACATGAACCACACACACGCATGCGCATACACATAGAAACCATCATATGAACATTCACACACAGACACAAACACGGATATTTGTGTGCAGAACATGAATGGACTGTTTGAATAATAAATATTTAAGTTTTTTCTTCCATTGATTGTAATTAGATTGTTCATGCCTTACAGGTAACTTTGCAATCAGTTGTATTCATAAGCTGCACTCTTTAAATAGTGAACTCATCTCTTCATTTTTGATTTGTGGCATTCCAGTGGTAACCAGATATATTTCATGGATATATTTAGAATTGGTATGCCGTTACTTTGATCTGTGATAATCTATATCCTTGGAATATGTGTGGTTATTGAAATCCAGTCAGTGCTGGCTAAATGCTAAACCTTCTCTTTTGGTGAGTGTGCGTCACTCTGCTCAGCTATCTGTGACCACACAGGTGAGATTTATACTTTCTGTGAAACTTTTGCCTTGTGTGACCACATATGTGAAATCAATGATTGCTGGTGAGATACTGTATGAGATGTGTGTTTGTTGTGCTCACAGAGGTGTTATTCATGCATTCTGTGATATCTCTGGTAGGTTAATGTGTGCAGGGGGTGTCATGTTTCAGTGGTGGTGGTTTTGTCCCCTGGGTCTGGCTCCCAAAATTCTTGGCTGTATTCCCACTACCCCAACCCCCTCCATTTCCCCCTTGCTGTACCCAGCCAATCTGTCCTCCTTTAACTCTTTGGCGCCAGTACGGTATATTTATGAGAGCAAGAACTTTCATCAAGTTAAGAACACATTCATTCCAGCAGCATTCATTCCATCTCCATTAATTACAACAAATGGTTCAGACACCTGTCCAAGCTATCTGTTAGAATCCAATGCTAATCTTTTCCTTAATCATTCCCAACCTCCTGCTGATATTAAAATACCAGCATGACCATATCAAATTCTTTCAGCAAATTACTTCTCACACCTTCAGCACATGTTCAGTTTTCTTGTTTGCTGTATAATACAGTGCACGCTGAATGTCCTTACTAGTGTAGCTGAGTGAGTCATGTTTCCTCTGTTTGCTGGACAGCTGGTGAAGTGTGGGGATCGCCATTGCCCCAGGGTTACATGGCATTGGTGTTACAGAGTCTGCAGAGCACGTTTTGGCTCTGCAGCCCTTTCACCAATCATCAGAAGCTCAGGCTAAAACAAGTGGAGGATTTAGAAGGCTATCTTTGGGTGAGGCATACAAGAAGGCCTGGTGGGGGGTGTCCATTATCTCTTAAGCCACTGGAGTGGTGGGCCTCTAAACAGGAGCCAGCAGATCTGTGCCAGGCTAGCAACCCCTCCAGTTTAAAGGTCAGGAATGTGTGTGTGGAGTGGCGGACGTTTGGAATGCCGTTCTCATTCATGTTTACCTCCATGCAAACTGAAAACAACACACTTGGGGGGAAGGCCCTCCTTCAGCACTGACATTATCCAGTGGAAAGCTGCCGCTCCTTCACCAGGGACAGTGTTTATGCCTGGAACGCACTCTCAAGCAATTGTGTGTTTTTGCCAACCTTGATTTTTACACGTGGATAATGTACAACATCTGAGGCATTGTGCTGCTTTATTTATTTTCAAACAAGATTTTAGTTGGATTCCCAGACAAAACAAGAGCAGGATGTTGATGGTGTTTTTTTTTTTTTTTTTTTTAATCAGTGACTTTATTGTAGCTTCCAGAGGCTATGTTGGGAATTGAAGTTCACAGTCCAATTAGTCTGTATATCTCATCTTTTTTTATAATTTTTTTAAGATGCAGTTTTTATGCAAATTTACTGATCACTGACTGTTTTTTTTTTTTTTTTTTTTTAAATATTGTTTGTACATATATAAGGCTGGTCCTTATCCTTGAATTGCATGTTGTTTTTATTAGTGTTATGTATAATGTAGACTAGCTATGTCAAACTGCAGTCCTTGAGGGTCAAGAGGCCCACGCAGTGTTTATTGTTTTCTTTCAATTGGCCGCCATTTTAGGCCTTGGAAACCAGGTGTGTGGGCTCTTTAGCCAATCAGTTATTTAAATCATTCAATTTATTGTCAAAACACTCCAAAAACCTGTAGGCCTCCAGGACTTGAATTTGGCACCACCCCAAAGACTATTTGGGAGTTATAGCTATACATATGGCTGATGTACCTGAATGGAAAAGAGTAAATATGTTTGTTTTATTTTAGGGTCTCTCTCAGATATGTGTAGTTCTGTAGAGATACTCTAATATTATGGGTAGTGTCAACTAGACTGCAGAGTCAGGACGTGGATGAGCAAAATGATATCAGTGTAAATATCTAAGCCAAGACTGCACAATTACTGGAGAGAAATAAGTCAGAAGAAGATAATACAGACCACCTTTTTATTGTGGAATTACAATGTTCATACAGAACAATGATTCCATGGAAGAATTTACATATTTATCAAGAAGTGACATTTGGTTGAGAATGTATACATAATATATATATAATATATATAAATCCTTACCAAACCCTATATCTGGTTTATGGATGATTAACTGCCACACTGCCCTCTGCTGTTTATGAGAGGTAATTGACACTCAGCTAATTTTGAGGTTGGGTGTACAGTACACCACACCATATGTGCTACAGTAATAACCCTTGCCAACCCCCCTGCTGTGGACCTATGGATACTCCCAAGTGTTAAATCTGCAATCTTTGTTAGCGACTTGTGTTACACATGCTTTCAAGGAAACAAAAATTTGGTAATGTCATTGCCTGTCCTTATTCTGTCATACATAGGGCACAGCTGCACAGTTCAATACAACAATATAGGGTTTATCTGAGACTTTCATTGCATGTGCTGATCCCAAAGGTCCTGTTCACCATGTTTCTGTGGCATATCTCTCTGCTCTCCAGCATTTCTGTGTGTGTGTGTTTTTCTTTTTTTAAACAACATCTGATATGGGTTCCATCATGATGTCAGTCCAAGCAAATTCTTTCAGGTGTTTTAAACAATAAATAAACACTGAACCTATGCAGTAAATGCTGAACATGTGCAATAAATTTAGTATTCAATACCATGGCATTATGAGTTCCCTGGTGACATGATGCAAATGACTGTGGCAGACACTCAAGTGAAATTGTCAGTTTGAAATGATGTTTATTAAGATTCAGCTGCTACACTAACAAAAGAGATTAACCTCTCATGGGCTTTCCCTACCAATGACAAAGACTCATGACTGCTGCACCATTAATTAACAGGTATGGAAGTCTGTACGTGTCATGTCAGTTTAACAAACAGTCGTTAACTTGAAACACCATTCAAATTCATGTCTTTTACTTCTACTCTACGCCTGGGCGGAGGACATCAGTGGAAATGTGCAATCCCTGTTGACCTTTTAATCGAGACGTTGGGTAAAACGAGGTCTCTGGCTCTTGCACCTCATCAGACGCGATGACAAAGCCAGGAATTCGTGCCTGGCAGGCTGACCCTATCGTACTGCCAAAACTCTGCTTTGGAGAAAACCGAGCGGCCTCGCTCACTACTATCAAACGGCAGCCCTGTCACTGCTAAGACACCCTCTCCCCTGTGGGGAGGCTGGCTATCATCCACAGACCTAAATTTGAAAAAAAAAAAAATGGATGCTGAACAGTGGCTGTTTTGTGTACGTACTGACAAAGCTGTGGGGGCACCACATGCACCTGTAATCTCCACTGCTTCAGATTCACTCCTGTATCCTCTGTTTCACTCTAGAAATGTTGTGGAAATTACTATTACCCCTTTCTTGAGGAGGAAACTACATGGCATTGAGGTACGAAGACAAAATTCAGCAACTCTAATCTAGAATCACAGTTACTCTCAATTCATGATTATCGGCCCATTACTCCATAACCTTTAAACTGTGACCTTAGTTATGTTTTCATTAAGTTTAATTTAAAAAGGGAAATTCAGGTGGCCATTATATAAATCCGAACAGGGCTTGAAGGATCTGACCATATGTTGATCTGATCATAAGTTTGGAAAATGTCCTGCAGGATGGGTGTCCCCTTTCTTATTTGGTCCTGAGGAAAAACTATTGCCTGTGGTCCCAACACCACCGCCTAGAACAACAGCCTGGTTTTTCCAGGTTGTCTGCCATCCAAAAAATATCCAAGCCCAGCTCCATTGCAGCCATGAGGCAGTGGCATCAGTGGCAGGACACAAGTGGCCTCTACCCAGCATGGCTCTTGTGGGTTTAAGGTCCTCATATTACTGTTTCATTATATCAGCTAACAGCTGTTGTCTGTGAGAGGCACACAGAAGTTGGCTCTCTTATAGTATGTGGTGTGGACTGTTGTGTGGAAAATAATCGCTGGCTTCAGGAGAGTTCATGGGAGGAGAGCATATGTTTCCCCCAAAGTACCCCTGGTGTGGGTGCAACAGCAAAAACGGATAAAAACCATTTGATGAAGCTTGCATTTGAAGTCCCCTTTAACATTCATCTCATATCTGTTGGCAGGGAGTTGGTTGGGTTAAAGGCATTGCCATACATTCATCCAGTTGCCTGGAGATTGGGGTTCTGAGTTGCCCCTGTGTTTGCCCTTATTCTGTGGACTCAGTGTTCTGCTGGTTATCAGCCAGATCTCAGAATCTGAAATACCCCTCTGTCATCAGTCTTTATTTACTGCCTCTCTCCTCCATCATCTCTCTGATCTCACGGATAAAAATACCCCAGCAGCCACTCAATCTCTGCCACATTCAGTGCGTTTCCATGGACAGGGCCCGCCGTTACAGTGAAGCCGACTCATCTGATTAAATATAGGTCTTTGTGCTCTGCTTTAATGGGGGGTGAATGATGATCATGTCGCTAATGGAACAGCACGGATGACAAGCACGTACCAAGATCTTTCCAACTGGCTACGTTTGTTAATAAATGTCAACATATAGTGTAATAGCTCATCAAAATGCAATCAATATTCATTTTGATGAATGGCAATACATGCAGCCCGTGTTTCTGAATGTGACAATTGTTGTCACTTTCATATATGGCATCATTTCACAATGTATTATTTTCCTTTATGTGTTGAATGTGAATATTTTGATATTTTGACTTTGCCAGACATCTAGTACTTCAATGCAGAAAAGACTCTCTACAGACAGTGGAACATAGGGTGTGAGATTTCTTTAAATGCTACAATCTTATATACACACACTCACATGCACACACATATACAGCCATATGTATCCAGTCCTCATTCTCCAATGTCAGTTGGACACAACATGCAGTTCACGTTTATCTAGAATCATGCTCTCCTCTCACTTTCTCTGCGCTGTATGAGACACCAAGCCAAGATTCTGTCTCAGGGTGTTACCATAAGGGAAACCAGAGGAACATTTCAGCGTTTCAGTTTTCAAAAAAAGAACACTTCACCTTACTTTGAACTCTTGACTGTAATATATCCAGGTCGCACTCTGGAACATGACAAACTGATGTGGTTTCGGCAACTGCGTCTCACAGCTGAAAGTTAGGACATGGTTTCATTTTCCCTGTTATGTATGGCTTCATGGCAAATATATCAAAATATCTTCTATGTCCTGTGTTGTAATCATGTGGGTATTTCATTTATATTATCAAGAAGATATTACAGGTTGGAGGAGCACATACCAGATACATAGTCATAAATGTTTCTGGTCCAGCTTAATACCTAACACTTGTCATTAGATAGGCTAATTAAAGTGTACATGAATAGCGAAAATGTGTCTAAATCTGTTTTATCTGCACACAAAATAAAAGCTCAGATACAATGTAGACACTGGGAGAGAGTGTGGCTTTTTGAAATATGAACTGGATGGATCCATCTTGTTATTTGAACCAAACTGTAAACTTTTGTGAATGAGAGAAAATTCCTATGATGGTTATACAACCATCATAGATACTTTAACTGTCCAAATAAATAAATAAAAAATATGTGCAGTACTCTTCAACTTAGAGGGCAACGTGAAATGGATACAAATGCTTGATACAAGTAGCTGTGAGAAGCAGAATTTGAGGAGACTTGTAATTTATTTATTTTATTCCATATCATAACATGCAGCTGTAAATCTTGCTCATTAAAATTAAACTGTCTCCTAAACTGAACTCTCATGTGTGTCAGTCAGATGTTTCCATTTAATGAAATATGGAGTTTTTTTTTTTAATGCAGCACTTCATAGCTCCAGAACTACAGTGAGTTGAAGACTGTGGTTTAAGTAAATTTCATGAACTGAGTTCTTAATCCTTAAGTCTATATGGTTTAAAAGCCAGTCAGTGTTTTTAAACATTTATTATTACCATAAAACAATATTCAGCTAATAACATTGAGGAGTAATCCTTCACTGCAGGTTGCTGTTTTGTTTTTAGATGCCAGCAAGGAGACATGAAAAAATCAGGTCTGTATTTTTTGAGGATCATTCAGGCTGTGCAGAACTCGAGTCTGGATTTATTTGATGAGCAGGCTTTTTGAAAGCAAGCCCCAAGGATAAGCGTCTAGCTGGAGCATACACCTGCTTGGCCTGTCCAACCAACCAGTTTCTCTGGGTTTAATTCTGCTTATCATGCCTTCCTGTTTGCAAAACACCATAGTCTTTGATGAGGAGGACTGGCCTGCAGACAAGACTGTCACACCCCCATGACCCCTAATCCTGCCAGATATCACACTCTCTCGCTCACACAGTGCCCTGTGGAGGCTGTCAGCCCTGACCCTCCCTGCGTGTTTTTGTGGTCACCACGCCAGACCCTTTTAATAGGAAACTCATCACAACGTGTGGACGCAAATGGGCGGGGGGACTTATCTCCGGAGATAGAGTTTCCATCTTTATGGAATACCCCCTTGCACCAACCCCCTTCCACCAGCCTTCTACACACCCACACCCCCATCTGCTTTTTTTAAATTAGCAGGGATAGACAAGGAGGGAGAAAGGGGGAGAGTTTGTGCAGTTTGAATGCTGGCCGCTTTGTCTGAGGTGCGGTTGTGATTATCTCTCTCTCTCTTCCTGCTTCCAGAACAAGTGCGGCCTACCATGGCAACCTCGGGTACCACCGGTTTAGAGGTGCTTCTGACCACACTGAAGGTAGAGCTGTGTCTCCGTGTATATGTGTAGTGTGCAAGAGCATCTTTGTGGTGTGTCCACGTATGTAGATTGTCTGGTTCTTGTATTTGTATTGGTATGCTTTAATTTGTGTGCATTTATGTTTTTTTATATATATTATTCCTGCTTACTCTCTGTAATAAGCCTCATAAATTAACAGCTGTTTCGGATGGAAAACCATTTATATGATTGCCAAAAATGTAAAATTAAGAAACCCCAAAAGCTTTCTCTGAAAACTGTCTTTTTGTGGCATCTCAGTTCCATCTAGATTCCCACAATTTTTCATATGTAGTTCTTGGAGGATATGACACCTTGGTTAAATGTTCTTCCTCTCTGTGGTTTCTTTACATAGAGTGGGAAAAAAGAAAAAAAATATATCATTACAATAACATCTGATATAAGTTGTCTCTGTGCTTGACAGAATTCAGAGCCATACTTTCAAAACACAAGGCACTGAGTATTTAATGATAAAATACATAGGTCTTAACCGCTTAACAGCAAGGGGTTATGGATGCTTAGTTCAAAGTCTGTGTTTCTTCATGGTACTGGGAACATTTTTTTTTGTACATATGTCCATGTACTAATATGTATTTGAGTTTACAGTGTGCTTACAATGATTTTTCTTAATCGGTTACTTGATAAATCCTTCCAGATGAGCAGCTAATTGGCAACTAAGTATAAGATAAATATTAAATTCATTATTACATTACTGTAATGCCTTTCTGTATACATATCAGCTAACACTATTCAATACAGTTTTCATTCCCTCCTTGAAAATATTCCCCCGATCAATATCAACTTTAACAAATTGTGTTTCTTTGAACTACGTTGTATGTTAAATTCTTTACTCTTAATAATATATTAAACATAATTTTATTCATTGATCCTAATGTAATAGGCTAATCTCTGAATGTCAGAATGGTTTGTAATGTTCTGGTATTTCATGGTTTTGATGTGCTGTATCAGTCATCAAAGGTGAGGAATTTAAATGTTCCATTTTCAAGAGCAGATTGTGAAATCCGTAATCATTTTTATATGTTTTATTAAGCTATGTTTATACATAGATTTACGGATAAGCCAAGGAGAGATGTGGACCAAATATAGGACTGGAAGCTTGCTTTGAAATAGATCTTGTTACATTTCTTTGAAAGTTGTAAGTTTAGCATAATTTTGATATCAGTAGTTTTGTGTCAAAAGATTTTAGGAACACTTTTAGAATGTATAGATAATTTACTTTGAATATGAGGTTTTCAAACAGTTTGCTTTTACACTGAAAACGTTTTTTTCCTGAGGCATAAAGTCTACCACGGACTAAAGCTGGATGTCACCATTTTGGGACATCTCCTACCAGAGATTTTGTCTTTTCAGGTGTGTGTGGAGGGCTTCACCAATAATGGGATTCTGGCTGGGTCAAAATTCAAATACCGGAAATGCATTTAAACTGATTAACAAAGCGTCAACAGCTTGCCAATTTCTCCAAAATGGGGGGACTGAAGGAAATAATCCTATTTATCACTCAAGTCTCTTGTTTGGGAACAGTTTGGCCACCTTTTTGACCCTTAAGTTTACTGAAATTCCTTCCTGCCTCAGCCAGTGTTGCTTCATTATTTTAACATGCCAGTATCCCACATGCTGCCTCTAATCCAGCAAGTAGAATAAATGTATATTTACCTTAAATCCCACAGATTTAATTTATCTAAAATTATGATCACTTTGCAATTGTGATAAGCAAAGTTAGACTTGCATACATTTGTACCTTTAAAGCTCATGCTTTGCTTCACATATTAATAAAAAGATTGTTGCATATTTAATCTGTTTATTTATATTATGTAAAACAATGTGAACAAATGTTGCTGTGCTAAAAATGGGTTTATGTCTGTCGGCGATGGAGTAATTAGGGTTCAAAAATGACTATGACTATAAACAAATTTTGTAATAAATGACTATAAATGAATTGCCTTAGAAAGAGCCTGATAAGTTCTATAACGCTAAGTAACAATCTGAGTTTTAATTTTAAACACTGATATTTTGTAATATATAACATATTATGTCACTCTTAGATTGTCTCCACAATAATGGGAGACAGGGAATATCTCATAACTCACGAGTAATACAATTATGAAATGCTTTTTTTTAAAAAAAAAAAAAAAAAAACCTACTCTCACTATTCTCAGTAATCTCGGCAGAGTCCATGGTGTCCTACATTATGTTTGATTATATGAGATTACTTTTGTATGGGAAACAATGATTAACAATTCAAATAGTAATTATACATTGGCTTTTGTTTTTGCATCAAATTTTTCAGACAGGACATGAGCCATGTGTGAAAACAATTGCGCTCAAGTTCACTTTGAAAACAGCCTCAGCAAAAATATGTTGGAAAAAAAAACTCTGGCCATTTGAACCCTCCCTCTTTTTAGCGTGTTAAACTCCTTGAGGTGTTTCCATTATTACTGTCCTGTATATGTATATACATAGGATCCCAGAGAATGCTGCTCTCACAGATTTATCATTTGGATTGTAATTTATTGATGCACATATACTTTATTTGTGTGAGTAGCATCTTTCTCATTCTTCCCAGGGCCTCAGGGGCACAGAACTACCAAAAGGAGTTAATTTACCTGTGATATTATTGAGTTTTAATCACACTGTATATCATTAAATCTGTGCAAGGTATTCTCAATACCTGCTGATGTGTTTCCCTACCCCTCCACTTCTTGTGTTTAATTACATGTTTTTATGGTTCCTCATCTTTATAGTAAGCCCACAGTCTGATGGTCACCCTCCATTCACACCTGTTTGGACCTCAGTCTGAGTAATATACATTTAAAAACAGTATGTTTTATATTTATTGATGCGCTGCATCTGTTCTTGACTTGTTGGCCGTCTGGGGGAGCGCATTTCCACATGAGTGGCAGGGTCATAAGCGTGTCCCTATAAGTGTATTTGAGAGAAGCAGGGCGGGGTTTAGGGCAGGGCCCCGCAATATATCCCAGCTGTGAGAGGCGCCTCTTCCTGGGGATTTAGTTTGGGCCCCCCATGGTCATGCTGTCAACTGCTGCTGCTTTTAAACATAAATCCCTCCCCCATAGGCTACAGGGTTCCGGGGCCTTTAAGCCAAGAGGAAAGGGCACAGTGCCTGGTTTCTCAGAGGGAGAGGTCACCACGCCGGCCCTCGTTTGTAGTGCTGCGGGCAACATCACTCACTGAACTGGAACCCCGGAGTGCACTCACTGGGCACAATCAATGCTTACAGACCTGTCTCAGTTCAAGGATCTGTGCTGTACATTGAGCATAAAATTAGCAGGAGGGAAACTAAAGTAAAATAAAAAATAAATGAAGAGACCAATCACCACCAACATTTATATTTCCTCCACATCTGTCTTTAATGTCACTTTATCAGTTAATATACAAACTTTATTGCTGAACTCATCAAACTGTGAAGGGAACACTTGCAGCTAGCAGTGAGTCAGACTGAAGGACTGATGTTGTTTGACACCAGGCAATTCTGTTTCAGTCTTTTTTTGTTTTCATCTGTGGGATTATTTAAGTGGAGTTTGAAAACTGAAATGTGATTATTGCATTACTGCTGTAATTACTTTTGCTCAGTACCATTGTCTCTTTCCATGACCTTTCTGTGTACTGTGTTCCATGTGATTTCGGATGTCAGGAGTCAAATGACTGAGTAATGGCAGAAGAATTTTGCAATGCAGTATTTGAATGGTAAAAAAAACTCCCTTTGTGTTTTTTCTACAGGATGTTGAAGATACGGAGGGCACACTCAACATTCTGAATGTGCTGGATGAGCTCCTGTCAGCTGGTGAGTCTCTTTCCCTGTACTGCCTAATGCATTTCAGACAGAAAGAGGGCAAGCCCTTCCCAGTGAGGTCAAAGTCTTTCCCTGAACAGTTCCATGTGTTGGGGACACAAGAAGGCTCAACCTCTGCTGTATCTTGGGAGAATTTGTCAAAAGAAGTACATTTGTGAAATTGTTTTCCTGTCTGCTTGACATAAGAAAGTTTTATTCAGTATTCTGTTTTAGAGCAGTGGTTACAATTTTGTCTAATATTGATAAGAGTTTGAATTTTTTAAAAGGCTCCCTCAGGGAAAAAATTATTCCCTTAAAAATTGATCTATGGTCAATCCAAATGTTCATCATGGTTTTTTTTCAACCAAATTAAGAATGAAACTATTAAAATATTGACTTTACGGAAACCACAATTTTTAATTTCTCAAGAAATTAAGGATTTTATGAATATTCATTGTGAGTACTCAATGCTCGAGCTACCCACACCATCACTGCAGTCACATAGGCCTTTGTATCCACCAGCATTTTTTAATTTATCATTAATTAGCTAAATCTGAGGAGAAACCAAACATTTTGATGCAGAGAATATCTTAGTTATAACAGGGTAGCAAAGCAATTTTGTGGTTATAGTTGTAAGTTTTATCCATTGCTGAATACTTTCACATAATATAGTAAGAGCTTGGTTGTAGGGCTGAAACAATTTGTTCAAATACTTTGAATCATAAAAATCCTCTTAGAATTTTGCGCCTCAAAGCTTTGCTTATTTTTTCCTGGTTCCTGTTACTTTGCTGCAGACCAGTGCTGCAGTGTATTAACATGGGCCATAATAACCTTGCACACTGAAATGGCATAAACATTTTGGGAGCATTTTCAATTAAAACTTACAGTTGCAGTGCAAAATTTGTAAGATGGACATTGCTTATCACAATGGCATGTCGTTCATGCTGCAACACATTAAAAGAAAGCATCCTCCATATGAACAAGATGAAGCAGGTACAATGCAAGGAATTAACACGGAGTGCTCTTGGTAGTTTTGCTGCTATGTCACAATTCACGTCATCTGTTGAATAAGACAGGCTGGCAAAAGAGCTAGTTGAATTGAATACACATGTATTTTGTCTGTCCACTTTCACTCTTCAGAGTAGAGTCCTGCAGTTTACTGCCTTCACTCGCGCCCTCCTGACAACTTAACTCTACAGCCTGGACTCATTTTATTTTTATTTTGTGTAAATAAATAATATATGGTAATTATAAAATAACTTTTTTGTGTTTTTGTGAATGGTTGAACTTATTATGTGATTTCAAGATAATTAAATGTTTTTTATCATTTATTTATCCCTCATTTAAGTCATTTTTTCCCATTATTTTTTTCAGATTACTTGATTAATCATCAAATTAATTGATAGATTACTCGATTACCAATATAATCGTTAGTGACAGCCCTGCTTGGTTGCCAGGTACTATTTATATTCATATACTTGACTACTGGATGATGTAAAATGTTCATTACTGTTGCAGTAACACATTTATATTCCTATCATATTATTTTACCATGTTTTATAATGTATTGTTTGCAAGTAGCAAAGCAAGACAAGTAGCAATAAAAGTAGCAAGTCAATTATTTAGAAATTAAGTCACTTATTTTATTTAAAGATTTAATGATTTTTTTTTTTTTTATTTAGGCTAAAAGGCAAATAATAAGCTGGCCAAGAAGTAATGTAGCACGATTGTCCATGTATATATATATTTTTTGCCAGTAGTTAGCCTGCGTCTATAGCACACTGAAAGGAAATTATCTAAAACTGAGTGATTCTACAGTCTTAAGTTTACTACATTACAATACCTGAATAGGCTGAATTCAGAATGAAAAAATACTGAAATTCAAACCATAAAAATATCTAGCTAGATGTAGTGTAACCTGTTGTAACTAATATATTCAGAGATGAAAATGTTTGCTGTAACTAATTCTTCAAAAACAAATTATAAAAGAGAATGTTTTCTTAGACTCTAAGACTTAGATTAAAAAGACTTGGCTGTTGACCTTCTTGGGTGAGCCATGGGTTAGCTGGACTATGTCCGGTTAATTCTCAAAGCACGAATTACTACTTACTTACTGTGATAAGTCTCACAACAACATGATGTTCCCATGGGAAGGAAGTAAAAGGAGCTAAATTTTAAAATGGAGTGGTAGCACAAGTGTGACCAAGAGAGCAACTCAATGAAAGACCACTAGAATGTTTTAGCCAGTGCTATACTGCAATATATAATATGTTGGCTATGTCTACCAGTCATTTACCACAACTACTGGCCTGTGGGTGCCTGGTCTACGAATGAGACAAGGTTAATTATGTCCAATGGCTGTGAACCCCCAGCCATACTTGGCGAGTGACATGTAGGACCCGTCATGACCTTGTACCAACTACTTTTACTGACTGGGCTACTTGGGGAGTCTGATTCGCTATTACATGATTCATTGTAATTTCATTGCAGACAAGTTTGACTTTGTGTTTCATAACATTGTTAATGAATACCACTGGGGTTTTTGTTGTAGGCACTGACAGGCGAATCCACTACATGATCTCCAAAGGTGGCAGTGAAGCTCTTCTTTCAGCCTTGGTGACTGCAGCCAGGTCTTTCACTCCCAACTACACCATCTTACTGCCATTACTTAACCTGTTGGCTAAAGTGGGGCACAGAGGTGAGGCATGACTGGATGAGTTCTGTAGTGTAATTAATGACCTCTTTTTAGTGAAAGGTAACTTATACTGATAGTTGGTAGTAATTTGTAACATGTGGAAATGTTAAAGTATGAAGTAGATTACAAAGTAGAGGCAAAGACTCTTGGAACTGTTCAAGATCAGACTTGAAGACAAAGGACCTGCAATTCAATTTACCTCAGACGCAATGTCAATCTTTTTATCATGGTGGGGAAAATATACCCCACATTTGGTTCAAATGAGCAGTAATATTTTACAGTGATCGGTATTCCCAAAGGTTGAGTCTTTGCCAAATACTTAGCAATGCTTCAGCTCAGATTTAATCACATCACACAAATTAATTGGAGGCCTGGAAGTTGGCAGTATCCAGACCAGATAAGGCTTAGCGAAATTTCGTTTGATAACACTGATCTGGACAGTAAGTAAAATGATAAGATGGACCGGTTCCAGCACTCAGCCTACAGTCTCAGCACATCAGCTCAATAGAAAAGATAATGCTATTTTTAGGAGCATCTGACTGTAAGATTGCAGGTTTGAATCCAGGGGAACAGGGAATTTCTGTTGCACTGAAAGTACTTTTTGAGCATATTATTTATCTAGGATGTTGAAATGGTGTAAGAATGTAGCTACACCCACATAAATAAACTAATTTATTCCTGTTCACTGTTGGAGTGAGGACTGCTTTGTCTGGGTATGGCATCTCTGTAGTGATTCATCAGCACTTGATGAATCACCCCAGTCTCAAATCAAATTTTTGAGACATCACATCCTGTATGCTCTCCACAATAACTCTGTGTAAATGTGCATGGAGTCTATACTTAAAATTATATAATTTTTTGTGAAATGGCAAAGAGAGACACTGGGGCTTTCTGCTGTAATTCTGAGCATTGTTATTGGATACTGCACTGTTTTCTGGGTACATGATATCCTCTTTGGTAGTCCATGTGCTGTCATGTTGTTGTTGTGTGTGCTTTCATGTTTGACATCTTGTGTATTTTTTTGTGTGATTTCTGTTTAGACAAGAGGATCGGGCTGAAGGCAGAAAGCGCTGACGCAGTGCTGCTGACACTGGGTCTCCTCAGACAGAATGTGGGTGATGCCCGGAGGGCGGCGGCCTGCCTGTGGGTCCTCAGAGTCTTCTGCTCCACTGGTGAGTTCTGTCATGGCAATGGCCTCCAGAGACTGAGAAACCTCAAAATTATTACAGCAGGGTTATTATGCTTGGATGAGTCTTATTGGTACCAGACTGAGAATTAAAGTAACCTGCTCCACTTCCTCTCTGGCACCAAGAAGTGATTTTTATTTTATGAACTTTCTATGTCCCATTTTATTTTATTGCCCCCAATTCATAAGGCTTGTAATGCAGGCATTATGCCTGTCCCTTTTCTGAACTGTTATCCATTGATTCAGGAAGCCACAACTAGCACTCTTTCCATATACTTACTCTTACTCCTTCCTCTACACAATTTACTGTGCTGAAGGATGGTACAACTGGTGCAGGCAAATTACAGGCATCCAGTCACCTGAAGGGGTCACTATTGAGCAATTATGTGGGAAATACCCTGACAATCTGTTACTCTCCCACCCTGGTTGATTCTACACCTAAGGGAACTCCTCAGAATGCCTCAACTCAGAACCTATCCTAAGACCCAGCTAAGAACCTGTCTGAACCATGTTCAGTAACCCTTAAAGCGAACAGAAGTGAGATCTACACATCAAATGCCTATACTAAAAATGCAAATGCCTTTTAGTATATGCATACAGTGGAATGCCATTTTCTCTCCAAGTTCCACAGTACATGCTTAAAATACAATGTATTTTACTCATGTGCATTTGAGTGCATTCATAAATCATACATTTTCTACCATATGCAGAATTTGTTGACTTTTTTTCTGGATGTTTTGGATCATTTACACCAAAAGCTTAAAAGGAAAGTGTTTCTAACCACAAGATACTCAACACTTTTTCAGGAAACTTTTTCTGTAAACAACTCATACTTTGATCTAATAAATGTGTCTGCAAGAAGAAAAAAAATTCTCTTATGCAGTGATGACGCTGTTCTTATGTAAAAAGAGAGGAATATTTCTGTGTTTTTAAAGGTTTTTATGTACAAAGTGGGATGCTAAAGTTTCAAAGTACATATTTACACAGTGTTTATTTGTCTTCAACCAGGGAACTCAGAAGATTTCCTGGCTGTCCACAAAATGATATATTTTTTTAAAGGAAAATTTTTATTATTTGGGGATTTTGCAGTAGAACAGGCCAGATTATGATGATATTCCCTCAGCATGTATACTTTAGATATATTACTGATCTTTGACAATAACAGTACATTATTTTAACTTGAGTTTTGGGAGTTACTGGGAACTGGGAACACTATCTGTGCCCACATGTTTAGTGAATCAAACCATCAAACCATTACCTTTGACCCACCACTTATAAAAATGTAAATGACTGGACTTAAGGACTGGAAATAAACTTTTTGAATAAATTACAACAAATGCAAATACTATTTTGGTGCATGTTTAAAGTGTAGTGCTCAATTTAAAGTCTTTCAATGGTACTGGAAAAAATATGTGGTGTACTGTATACGTTATGTTATGATCCATCTCAACCCCCACCCCAAACCCCCACCTGCAAACCCCAGACAATTACCAATCCATAGTTTTAGAACCATTGTAATAGAGCAGACCTGTGTACCTTTTGCAATTGCTTTGCAACTTGTCAGAATATTTCTGCTTGCACATTGTGAATTTGGTTTGAACCATGTTGCACCAACTCCATGACCCCTTCCTGAATCTTGACTCCAGTTTATTTTTAATTTAGGCCTATCGTAAACATTCAATCAACCACAAACGAGGATGCAGAAATAGACTTGTACCATCTGCACACATTGCTGGTTTATGTGGGTGAAGTTTAAATTTCGGGGTGCTCTCTGTGTGTGAAGTTATGGTATTAGTCAAACAAATCAATGTGGTGGAAAAAAAGAGACACAGGAAAGTCATAAATGTCAAAAGTCATATCTTCTTTCCCTTTAGTGTCCACAGCAGCCTTGCTTGGTGAAAACAGAGGCTTGGATGTGGTTTTTAAACTGATATCTTCACACACGACGAAGCATACGCGGACTGTCAAGTAAGTATTTCATATCATGTTGGACCTGTCCCTTGCTGTCTCTGGTATGTCTTGGCTGTCGCAAGTGAAACTGCTAGACAGGGCACAGCAGTTAGCTCACTCTGCAGTTAAAGTAAAGAGCTCAGGGCTGAATCCTGACTGTGAGAGTGAGAGACTTATGGGAAAAATATACTTAAAGGCAGGTCTGAATTCTGAATCTGAGCAAGGATTGATGTTTGTTCTCAGTTTTTCTTTTTTTTCCTTTGACTATATTTTTATAACTTTTTAATGTGTTAGGCTGAAAGTAACACCTATTGAGCCTAGACCTCATCTATGTTCTGTTAACAACTCATATTACCTGCCCCTAGTGTCTACACAGCTACACACCTTGCAGTCAAATCGATTTTTATTTTTAATGAATATTTTTTTAAATAACATTCAACTGCATTTATTACTGTATTTAGAACTTATGGCAAAATATAAAAATAATAAAAAATAAGAGGTTTTGTTTTAGTAAATCTGGTCAATATTCAAGTTAAAACTTGTCCATAAAGTCTTTGAGTTTATTCTTTTTATTGCATTGAACTTGTGACAGACAGCCTTCACCGCTACTTGCAGCTACTTGTAAAAATATAGCAGCATTTAATGCAGTCTGCCTCCTCTTTCCCCCTAATAAAATAAAAAAAGATATTTGATTCAACCTATTTTTATTCTATGATATTACAGATGATAGCCCATCCGGCTTGTTTACAAACCACATTACACCCCACTGAAAAGTGGAGATCAAAATAACTTATTTATGCAGCCTCGAAGTGATTTTACATGTGAAGGCTGTACATGTTCCCTTGTGCAACATTTCATGGCAGGTACGGTCCCCTCTGTTTGTACAACTGACATATTTTTGTTGGGTTTTAGTATATTTAATATATTATATTATTACATTTTTTTCATATATTTAATAGTGTACCACATAAATGGTGTAGAATTGATAATTGATATGAGTTTCATATGTTTTGCTTGTCTGGCTTTGTAATTAAAAATCTTTTTAGTTTTGTCTGAGTAGAAACAAACACCAATGTATTTCTGGAGCATATGTTGGGGGGAAAATTAGGCTTCTTGTGTTCAAGCAGGAAGGGGAGCTGCAGAAGGGAAAATATGGTGTCTCTAATACATTAAACCATATTGCAAGAAGTGTACTGTGCTGCACCTCAAAACATCCACGAAACAGAGATGTTAGGGACAATATTTCATGTTTTGCTGCATTCCAGGTCTTGATTAAGTGGTGGTTCATCAGTTTTCTGCAATGACAGTTGGTACAGCCAGAGCAGTAAATGGCATCTGACCTGCAGTGACCCTTGCTGTATGCTTGGGGTGCCTGAGTGATGGGATGGGGCCGACTGTTCCAGCCAAAGGGCAGTGTCTGTTGATATGACCCTGTTCCATCACATCATAAGTGAAGTGTGTGTGTGTGTGTGTGTGTGTGTGTGTGTGTGTGTGTGTGTGTGTGTGTGTGTGTGTGTGTGTGTGTTTTTTTTCCTTGACTTTCCCTGTATGTATTCATCATATGTCTCTACCAATTTGATCTCTTTGAAGTGATGTGAACAGCCATTAATAGTGCTATTTAAAAATCAGTGAACATGTATGGGAGAGGCCCATGTACGCATGGTTTCTGCAGGAGAGCAAAGTATGTGAAGTTGAATTTGCTCTTACTGTAATTCTGGCACGCACACTTCATTATGAGACCAAGATAAATGTACCTAAGAAATTGTTCATATAAGTTGCTTAATTACAAAACTGCCCTTTTGGTTAAATGCATGCCAATTAACTGCATGCAACTAAGAATTGTGCATTTTGGGATTTTTCCTCTGTGACATTTTGCTGTGTGTAGCAGTCAGGCTACTGTGGAAATAAACAGACAGTGAATAGACATCATTATTTTGACTTCACTGTCCAAAACAGGGTTCTTATCCAAATGTTATCTTCTTGTTGACAAGGCTTCAAATTGGCAACCCCTGGTTGCAATTAATCCCTCAAATAAAGTATATGTGTACATCTATTAGTGAAAAATGGTAACCTGTTGAATTTTCACGGCTGTAATTTAACAGACCAGTGAGTATTCCTGTGCCACCGTAAATAATGTGCAATATTAATTTGATTAATTTGATTTGATGCGAGTCGCTGCATGACACTGTTCTGTCGGATAATAAATCAGATGACTTGGAGGGACTTGAAAGCAGTACTGTAAAGTGAGTAATCTCCAAGCTCCCTGAATCTGACACACAGGGGGATAAGTGGGGTGTTAATCATCAGAACAATGCGCTTGTTGAATCCACTTAATTCACTGCAGCCTTCTGGATGCCTTCTGTTTATTATCCTTGTCGGAACACAAGTTCTGCACTTAACCCAGAGGAAGAGAGGGTTAACTGCAGAGCTGAATTGATCTGCAGTTGAAGTAGCCAAGCCCAGAAACAAGCAAGATGTTGAGCCCTGTGGGGGCCTATTTCAAAGATTAGTGCGCTCAAATATACATTTTACATTATCTCACTGATGGAGCACATTTTCATGAGCGTGTAAATACTTTATATGTAAATATGTTTGTAAATACAGTAGTTACTATAAATTATCCATTAACTTCTGTTAACTTATGTTAAATCATTAATTAAATCTGCAAATTTCAGCTAATATGAATAAATGCATTTATATATAATTTATAAAGATGATTCATGTTAGCTAATAAAAATGAAATCCATATTTTTGTAATTTTATGTTTGTAAACGGTGATCTTATTTTGCTGTGAAATTGGAATATTAATATGTTCTCTACGAAAGAAATTTTTGAAAAAAGTGTTTTTTTTTCATAGTGGTTTCTATTAGTAATTTGTTATTTTCTCAAAATTACTTTTCGAATTTGCATGTTAGCTAGTTGTACGTGGTTGGTGAGTTAGATTGCATTTACCTAGACAGCTAATTTTACCTACCCTAATGTTCCAGATATTATCTGGCGAAATTACACTGTATTAAATACCTCCTGAATAGGTATACTATACTTGTACTCTGTTTTGATTGATTATCTGACTGAACCATCATAATTTCTGCTCTGAGGAAACATTTCAAGTAAAAGAAAAGTATCTCGTCAAAAGAGTAACACTCATAAATCTAATATCCAAAAATAATTTGAAAAACAAGGACTTATGTTTCTGTTGATTTATAGATTGTGTACATGTATCTGCCAGTGAAAGGAGATGTACATTTATCTGTGTTGTAAAGGGGGATGTTGTCAGGATTGCATCTTGCAAATGATGTGATCTACCTCTGCTGCAAATAATTCACATCCATCATGAGTTTTTGTCACCAATTCTGTCATAAAGGTGTGGGATTTATCAGGAAACAGGAACGTTATGATATTCACCTGGTATAAACATTATAAGACATTAAAACCTATCTACAAATGAAATGGCTTGCATGGGGAATTAAATAAAATTATTTACTTGTGAGAATGTTCTGTCATCTTCATAAATTATTTACTGCAGTGTCCTTGTTAATTTCATAGTTAACATGCATGCTGTTAATAAATGCTTTATAGACACTTGGACTATTAATTAATGTAAAGTTCTGGATAAACTATGTATGCTACTATATGTACTCTTACTGCAAAGTGTTTTCTTATTTTTCCCCCTCCAAAAATTCTGGAATTTGGTAATCAGTAGCAAGAAACGGACCAAGTTAAATAATTTTGTGACCCTAATGTTTCTGTTTTACATCAGCAAATAAATATTCTAATATAAATTGTCTTTACCTGTTAGGATCAGATAGACTGTTTTCTTTCCTCACAAGATGCCCATAGAAGCTCAGTTTTATTTTTGTGTTTAAATGAATAAAGTAAATGCTGAAATGATGGGTTGTTTGTGAAAGGGTAACTTTGAGTGATGAATGGAATTTAATAACTGCTCCTGCCGAAAGGATATGAGTGCAAATTATTCATGATGCACCATGGAGATATCTCTTGTTTCCCATAAAAGGAACAAGGCCTTCATCATAAATGAAGACCTTCCTGTAAATTCATATCAAAGACAATCAAGCAATAACATGCCATGAAATTACTCCCCTCTCTTTACCGGAAATGTTTCTTTCCAAGAATTCCATATGAAAAGAACTGTATTATTACTATATGAAATTATTAAAATCCTGTATCCTGTAGGATCCCTGTAGTATTGTTACTGTACATTTAAACACACTATAGAAGAAAATGTTGTGGTGGAAAACTCATAGAATACTGCAAACTTACCATGGCATATTGTAGAGCTAGTATTGCTTCCTGTAGGCAAAGTTTTTTTTCAGGTTTTTTTTTTAAATTTTGTTTACCTTTTTAAACAAAATCTTTCTAGGCCTGTCAAGAGTGAACGATGATGTCTTTGCCACATGGCCACACTGTTACTGGAAGTGTCCAATTGTATTCTGCTTGTTAATTCTCCTTCACATATTTTAGTGAGAAATATGCTTGCCATATTTAATCAGCATATACATTACTTTAGAAAATGCTTATAAAGGTACTTCACAGGGTTTTATGTGTTAGAACAGTGCTTTATATTACCCCTAAATGCTGACGGCATCATTGGAGAGCTGCCAGTCTCGGCCAAGAAGTTTTTGTCTCCAGTTTCCTATGAATGTTGTCCATTGATTTTCCAAGCAGCATTTTAATCTTTACTTTATTTTTTTACAGGGCAGCAATAGATGCATTTGCAGCACTTTTGCACTCAAGTAAGTAATATTTTTCCTTTCTTAAATGCCATTTATTGGTTCTTTCATGAATGGCCATGGGATTTTGCAGACTGAATATACAGGAGTGTGTAATAAGCAGTTCTGTAGAGATGCTTAGCTGATGGTTGTGTCCCAAGCCTATATAGAGGTAGCCATTACCAAAGTGGGATTGCCTCCAGAATGGTTACAGTTTGAATTCAGAATGGGGTCCTGGTTTTATACCATTAAACCAAGGGACCCATGTTGAACTATTCCAGTAAATATACAGCTAGTTACCTTGGGTGTTTCCTGTGAATGACAGTAGTAACTGCTGGACAAGTCGTAAGTGCCTCCGTACTCAGTGTAATAAAGTCGTTTGAAAAAGCATGATAATATAAAGATTCTGTGTACCTTGTTGCTATACATTTTTAGGGGTTGTATATTTGTGTTTTGCACTGGCAATTTGTAGAAGCAATTATACTTTTAAAATCAAGAAGGCTATTAGTCCCCCAATTGTAAAACATGAGATATATTTGACTCCAGTATTTTGGTAGTAATAAGGGGGTAGACAGATTTTACGGCGATATTTTGGCAAATTTAATATGCTGTATATGAGGGACAAAAATGTCTTCCTTTTATAGCTGCTATTTCATCGCTGGTCTGGTCTTGGGCTCAGAGAATAAAATGACACTTTATTATAATTTGTTAAATGAAAGGGCGTGCACAGAACTGTTTTAGTGACACAATGAGACCAGCCGCAAATTAGCAGAAATTACCATGTAGGACCTCATATATCTGTTTGCATAATTGCTTTCTCATTTTGTGCCACTGGAATAATTTGAATGAGCACAATTTAAACGGCATCACATTTTACCAGTAATGTTGTGTGTTAGCAGTTTGGAATGTGACTGATTAGGGCAAGGTATCACACTTCCCCCAAAAAAAGTAATAAAAAATTAGGAAACCCTGAACCAAAGCTTGTTCACTTGCAATAGATTTTTTAACAAACAATAAGGAAAACATGGATGAAACTTAGTGATTTGGGTTTGTGATAAATTAAATGAATTGTGTGACTTTTCAATATTTGACAAACATTTATACTTTTTCAAACTGGGAAAATGTAGCAGCCAAGTCTACTTAAGCAGATCTTACTTCATGTCTAATAGAAAAATCTTTGTTGCCTGCTTGGCAGACATTTTTTGTTCAGTGTTTTCCCTCCCTCTGTATTCCAGAAAACTACCAAATCGGCTTTCCTGTAGTATGGACCTGTTTGTACTGTACTTTGCTTATGCTAGGAAGACTTAGAGCTCATCCTAAATTTGAAAGGAGTGAAGCCTGACAAACAGCTATCTCATTCACAGGGTCATTGCTTGCCTGAGGAAAAGGTATCTCTTATTTCCTGCTGTAATGCTGGATTTCAGAGCTGTGTTTGATGTTATTGATCATGATCTTTTAATTGGGAAAGTAAAATGTTATGGTTTTAAACCATCTGCTATTTCATTGATGGAGAGCTATCTCTCCTGTAGTACACATAAGGTTTATTACAATGGTAGTCTGTCTGACTGTAACAGTCAAATAAAAATAGTCAAAAAAATAGTCATTGCCACAAGGAAATTGCCTGGGACCGTTTCATTTAGCCCATCTTTATCAATGACTCACCTTCCACTTTGAGTAAAGCAAGTGTAGTGATGTATGCAGATAATTCTACACTGTATTATGCTGCTACTACATATAGAGAATTAAATCATGTTTTGTCCAAGGAGTTACACATAGTTTTTGAGTGGATAAAGTTAAATAAGTTGGTTTTAAACATTTCAAAGACTAAAAGTATTATTTTAGGGTCAAGTTACAAACTCTACTCTGCTCCTAAATTGGATTTGTACTTGTCTGGTGAACCTATAGAACAGGTTGACAAGGTTAAATTAGTAGGCTTAATTATCGATAGTCATCTGTCATGGTCTGATCACATAGATAGGATTGTTAAAAAAAATGGGTACTGGTATCTCCTATGGTTAGACAATGTGTTTCTTATGTACCATTACATATCCTGGGTCAAGTTGCCAAATCTTTAATTTTTGTCACCTGGACTATTGTTCACCTGTTTGGTCTTCAGCATCTAAAAGAGAGCTGAGAAAATTACAAATGGCTCAGAACAGAGCTGCTAGACTTGTCTTGCACTGCTCTATCAGAACCAGTTCTGAAAGCATGCACAGCAGACTCTCATGGCTTTTTGTAGAAAATGTTCAACACAGCCACATTTTTATCAATACAATTTATTTCAATAAGCCTGAATTTTTGCAAAAAAATAATTTTCTGAATAACTTTAATAATCATTGCACTACAATGGCTGGCAATGGTCATATTTTGTTACCAAGACCAAAAACCAATTCTCTGAAAAGAACAGTAATTTGTTGAGCCATTATGAATTGGAACAATGTCCCCTTTATATCTGTCAATTAAATAATAAATCATCATTTAAATACCACTTAAAGATGTATTTGTTATGCAGATGAAGGATTGTCCAATGTTTTTAATACATGTTGTAATTGTTGTAAAGATGTTTTTGTTTTTTTTTTTTTTTCAACCTGATTTGTTCCCCTTGGCTATGATGCATAAATAATGCTAAATGTTGTGTGTGATATAATTACATGTTTTAACGTGGACATTTTTTACTGTAATTGCACTGAATTTTATTATGGATCCCAGGAAGACTATAGCATCAGCTAATGGGGATCCTTATAATAAACAATAAACTGTATCATTTCACTGCAACCTGTCTTCCACTCTAACAGACTTGTCACTTTTAACTCTGAGGAAAAAAAATCAAGCCAGCCCTTGTTGTTATTCTGCATGCACACAGAAGTTACTTGCATGTCCATTGTAGGAACAGGGTTGCTGCATATCTAAGGTGGCTGTCAAGATTCCGCAGGGATGGGCGTGACTTTGCATTCTGTAATGTAGTTAGGTATTGAAGGGTTTTAACATTTTTTGAATTACAGTGCATGCAAAAACTCAGAAAAGATATCAACTGTATATGGTAGTATTTGATTGAGTTGAAATTAACTGCAGTGTGGCCTCACTCTTCAAAGTCTTCCAGTGCTAATTTACACAGTATTTCTGTGTGTGTGTGTGTGTGTGTGTGTGTGTGTGTGTGTGTGTGGAAATCCACCAACTAATACCTGAGAATTTTCATTGCATTTAGTTTCTACTCTGACATAGCAGCAGCTGTGGCTCCCGTATGCCAGCCATATTCCTGGGATCTGTCAAATGTTTGCTTAATCTGTTTCTGCAATTTGTATTTACATACACATACATTCTGTATTGTCATGTCTGCCTGGAGAAAATTGACTCCAGCCAATGAATATACTTGTCCATCACTGAAGATATGCAAATGGACGTTTATTTGTACTGAAGTCACCTTGGTGTGAACACTACCAGCATTCCTCGCCAGACACATGTGATTCCATGGATGACCTGCAGATGGCAATATGACACTGTGACTAGCTGTAAGTGAAGGCCATGCACCTGTTGGTGCACTGCGGTGTCTGTGTTTCTCGGCTGGTGAATATCATTACATCCCAGGACTTCTTTCAGCAGCCTCTTTACAGATGCGGGTGTGTGTGCCATGGTGATGTGTAGCAGGTCTCTTTGAAGCCAGTGCGATTAGTTCTTTGTGCTCGGCATTCAGGGGCATTTCACGGGGGGGAGGATTCAGGAGTAGTCTCTGCTTTAGGGGTTCCCCTCCTGAGGAGTCCCACTCAAGCCAGTCGATAGCCATCGAACATCACCTCCTCCTGAGCCGTACCCGCTGGGAAGCGTGCAGTTTTGCTGTAATCTCACTCTGCAGAGGCCAAAACTGCTCATCAGCACTTAAAATCACTAGATCATGAAATAAAGACTATAATCTGTTGTCTGGTTGGTCAGACTTATTTGTTATTTGGGATTCACTTCCCTTATTCTGTTTTGAGAGTATTCCTTGTTGGAATTACTTTATTCTTTTCGGCTGGCCTGGGCTTGCTCTGTATTTCACACTGATGCCATGCTGTTCTCTGTCATCATACTGGCCTCTCCCACTGAAAACCATGTAATGTCTGTGATTTGACCAAACACACGTTGCTGTTAAAATTTGAGCATCATGCTGCAAATGGGAAAAATAGTTTTTTTTATGTATTATTTGTGGCTGATTCTAAGAATCTATGCAGGCTTCAACCTGGGTGAGTTACTGCAGGACCCAAAGCACTGTGATGGAGGCGTCATGGACCACAATATGAAATCCATCTTCATAAGATTATTGCACTGTATTGAATCTTCTATGCTTTTTTGTACCATTTCCCAGTTTGGCTCAGTCAGCAACATCGATCACAATATCACAAACCACAGCGAGTTGTACCTGGAGCCCCATGCTGCCTTGCAGTTGCTATGCCATTTGAATAATAAATATTGGAATGTATGTGACTTTTTTTATTGTTATAGATGCCTGCCTCTTTCTTTGGGGCAGTCCCCCGGGGGTATCCACTCAAACCCAGTGTTATTAATATTTCAGAAGCTCTGTATGTGCGTTCGGCACTGCCTGGGGCTTATTCACTGTCCCCCTGAAAACACATATCCTCATGTGGAGGCAGGGGGAGAGAGAGAGGGAGAGAGAAAAAGGAAGAAATTGGTTGTAAAAAACAGAAGGCATAAAAGAAAGGCAATGAGGAAAAATAAAGAGATACTGAGAGGGGAGTCAGGGAGAGACATGAAGAAAAAAGATGTTGAGAGAGAAAAGCTTGAAAAGAAAGTGTGAGAAGAGAGAGAGAGAGAGAGAGAGAGAGAGAGAGAGGGAGAGAGAGAGTATGAATATGTGCCTGCTCCCAAGAAACTAAGCAAACAGAATGAAAGACACACCTAAGCGTGAGATGCACAGTGTCCTTTACTGACAGGAAGATGTCTTAGATCACAGGCAGTGTCCCATTGCAGTGGCTCTGGTTCTGTATGTCTGTGAAGCTGTTTCTCTATCGACTGTGACTGCAGCTCCATCTCTGTCATTGGTGTGTCCTGTGTCCCTACCAGAGTCACAGGACCAGCCCCTGTTACCCTTTACATTGCATCACAGCAGCCTTGTAGCTACAGTAAGCATTTAGGATCTCATATTCAGTAATCTGCATATAAAATGATGGATTGCTGTAATGCCTACATTTAGGCCAATTATGTATAATCACACTTACATTATAGTCTACATACTTACTATAACTTGTAGTTGGGTAGCTTGGTATTCATATGCATGCTTGTGGCACTGCAGCATGCTGTTTAAGCATACAGTATCACATAACTCATTTGCACAGTTACAAGGCAACTGTGTTGTGGTGTGTGACCTCTGACCTTTGCAAAGTATAGTAATGAAGGTTTTTGCCTGTGATATCACAGCCCTTTTTAATGCCAAGCTCACAAAGATATAAAAAGCTTTGAGAATTATTTTGGCTTGAAACCTGATTCTGAGTCACTACAAAGCAGGTCATGAGAGAGAATGCCTTGTTCAAAAAAGTAAAAAAAAAAAAGTTTTTAGTTTTTAGAAGAGCTAGTAAGTGCTTATTGTATTGTCATCTTAATGTTCATGTTTCCATTGTGTCGGTAGTTAGTATCAATGAGAAGGCAGAGATGATGAACGTTTCCGTTCTGAGTCTTGTTTGCCCTTGAGGAACACTGCAGCTGCAGCTGGAAAACGTCTGCCACTTAGTCTGCTGGCTCGAATAGCGAATTAAAGAATTTGGAAACATGCTAAATTAAAGGTATTTTTTACAGTATCATTTTTGGAATACATCCATAATCGGTTCTTTTCAATTGCCTTGTAGTTCCAGGACAGGGTATAGCATGACCCTGCGTGGAATTGGGTGTGGCTGCTGTGGGCATGGCTACTGGAAACTGCCCATTCAGAATATAGGTTTGTTTCATTTGGCTAGTTTTTCTTTTCTTTCTGTCTTTGGAAAGTTAGGACTTATATGGGATAAAAAACAGGAAATTTGAATTCAGTTTTGGGATTTATTTTGGATACTTTATGTACTGAAGACTGATGATGCAATGCAACCAGTAATGTTGGTTAATGTGAACATCTTGGGAATTATGGTGCAATACATGATGAAAACAATCCTGTATACATTTTTACAGTTTGCTTTTTATATTGTTCTTGCAAGGCATCTTTGACCAGTGTGTTCCCTGCATCCATATTATAATTACGATTCTTAAACTGTCTTAGATTTAGCTGACTCCTTTGTTGTGCCTTAAAAATGTGACCTTTTTAACTCAGATTCTAATGTTTTTTGATGGCTTAATCAATGGAGGCACCGTATACCAATAAAGTCTAATTAGTACGTAAAACACAAATGCAAGGTCAGCTCAGACCTAACTACACATGCATGATAATTCAGGTCTTTAACTGCTATTTTATTTGAATGAACATTCAGCCTCCGGCTAATTTTAAGGTCTGTTCAGTCAAAGTGCCATAGAGGAAGCTATGCTGTCAAGATCAACAATGAAGAGAGTCTCTCTGAGCCATGAGTACCCTCTGGGCTCTAACTAGAACCATTTTCTCTGGGGAGACTGCTGATTTATATCTTTTCCCATCTGTTTGAGTGGACGTTGAAGGCTATCTGTTTGTTGACATTGTCTGCTAAAGCAGTTAACTATAACATACAAAACACTGAGATAAGTAATCTGGCACGTATAGTAGTTTGGCCATTTTTAAAACTACTTTTTTCTACAGTTAATCTTATTCAGTTTACAAGGAAAAATTGACCATTGCTGCTTAAATCTCTGTAATGCTGCATTCACATGCTGCTGTGCTTTGAAGCCCAGTGCAACATTTTGATTTGGGGGTTATTTCCTTGTACATGTCAATCATGTATTTTCCAAGGAGGGAAGTTTGAATTTACTATTGTTTTTTGCTCTCTACACATAGATTGCAACCTCAAAAAAAAAAAAAAAAAACCAATTTGCTCTACTCTTCATGTGAAGTCGTTATGGGAAGCAATGCAATGCCAAGCCAATGCAAAGAATCAACTGAAAAACAATGACTTACAGTACGAGCAATGGTTGCTCCAATGGCTTAGTTGCACAGTTATAAGACCAGAAGACTGCAAGGCTGGTGTCGCTGATGTAGTGAGGTCACAGGTGTCCAGGCAACCAGACTGACTGTTAGGCTTTGGTGGGGGTTACCCAGCCTCCCTCTCTGGGTGATCCATGTCAACGGACTCCATGTCACAGTCTGAACGGATACACCATACTTTACATATACACTGACTGTAGATTACTTTGAAGTTGAGGAGATGATGACACTATATAAGCACATGATTGTAGATTATGCTGCATCATTATAGATGAGAATGCAAATGTATGATTATATTTAAAATATAGGTTAGGAATGTACATCATTAGGAAGTACATGATTATTCATTTGAAATCATTTTTTTATAATCAGGTTAGGCCAATTGAGAAGTCATCTTTCTTTTACAGAGGTGACCTGGGGATCAGAGTGGGTATGAATCACAAGAGATTATATAGCCAGTCAGACATAAGGTTTATTTAGGGAGCCAGATAGAGGTGGGCACTTATGGGAATTTGAGCAGGATGTCAGGGTGAACACTTCTACTCTTTTGAAAAATGCCATAGGATATTGAAAGACCTCTGTGGGTCAGAACCTCAGTTTAACATTGCATCTGAAGGACAGCACCATTCCCCCATCACTGTGCTGGGATATTGAAGCTGTCCTTGATTCAGAGAGATTCTGAGTGCCCCTCAATGGCCCACCAGCACCGCTCCTTGCAGAAAGAGCCCTCCCCTCCAAAAATACACTTGCTTAACTTCAGCATTCGACATTGGAAGCGACCATGATGGTGGTATAATTCCTAAGTGGAATGTAAATGCACAATTATACATGCGTTTGTCTCTTCAAAGAACTGTTCTGTATGAACTTGACCAACCACTTGAAAGAAGACCCACAACTATAAATTTTTAGTATAAATGTATGCAGGCATGGATATACATAGATGAAGACAGATCAATACACAGAGGAGCATGTTAGATTAGTTATAATAAGTCACTGTAATAGCTGACTAGTTTAGTAGAGTATGGCTGAAGGTAGGTATCTCAAAAATCAGACAACATTTTTTCATAGAGAGAAAATTCAGTGTTCTAATAATTACATTAATGCATAGACTTCACAGTACAGGCAGAAAATTATTTATTGGGACTTGGCAAAAACAAACTGCAGGGCATTTATATACCCTTCTACAGATCTCTGACAAAATGCACTGGTGTGATGTACTCCAGCGATTTTCTCAATCCCTGCATTTTCCTGGCATACAGTAAGCAGTTTCCTTACATTGGTGATTCTGATTCATGTGTACATTTAAGATTGTAAATCAGATGTGAGTGCTAATGACTGCACTGCACCTGGACAGGGATTGCTGAGTAGTTTAATGGGATGTATCAGAGTCTAAGTAATGATTACATTTGCAAAACTACATTTTACTTGCTAGTTGATTTTGTGCAATTAAACCGTGACAAATGTTAATCAATACAACAGGTGTTGCTCATTGTGTCTCATGCGTCTTTCCCACTGGTATACACTGGCAATATGTTTTGTAATGGTTCAGTTTATCTGACCGCAGTAGCTAATTTTCAGCACTGAGTTTTTCTATATTAAAAGGGACGGAAAACCTCAGGGATTTTTGGGCTCCAATGTAATCTGTTTCCCTGCTCTGTGATGTAATATCACAGTTCATCAAGACTTCTTACATTATGACAGAAGTATAATTTCACTTTGGGGTTTTGATCAGTGTAGCTGTTTAATTTTTATTATTTTTCCAACCTCTCCTGCAGGTGTACAAAAGGAATGACTATCTTTGATGGACAGAGAGGCCTTTGTCATACTCTGGTCCAGCCATCGATACCAAACCATACTATTATCTGTTATAGCTCAGTTTCCTTTCAGGTTTGTTCAATTATCTTGTCCAACCAGCCGTAAAGGTTTATATTTTGTGGCAATAATGGACAGGAGAAATATATACTCTTTCAGTGATGTTTCTGGATTTTCCACTATTCCTTTCAAAAGAGCTTTGTTTGTGTATTATTGTCTGTATCTCAAAGATGTTGTATTAGGACATCTTTCTTTTTTGTAAAAATGTTTTTTTTGAATGAATTGTCTCACACTATAACCACCTTTGGCTTCCTGAGCATAAAAAGGCATATGGGAGAACAAACATAGGGAGCAAAGCAAAAACAAAAACCTTTAACCCCCAAATCCTGCATACATGGAATATTACAAACTAAATGTATTAATTCAAAAGAAGGTTTTTAATAGTGGATATGGAGTCTTTCCACATCTTCATTGCACCAGGTCTAGCACCATTGACCCTGGCTGATGATATCTCCAGGTAGGGGTGAAAAGGATCACAAAACTCACGGTTCAGATTGTATCACTGTTTGAGTCACGTATCATTTTTTGAATTAGCAAAAAAAGGAGATAAATTAATAGAAATGAGTTCCATTGCACTATGAGACTACGTGCTATGTTCATTTGGATGCTCCTGCATATAAACCGGTTAGTCAGTAAATTCTTTAAATGACAATACGACGGATGTATAATTGTGTTCATAACACTACACTCTGCATCGAGATTTAGGGAGTTATTACTTTAAAAAGTAACAGCAGCAGTAAAACTGTATCTCACACTATTATGGTTAAACTTTGCAATTAAACCACGGTTCGCATGTGTGCCGAACCGTGAGGGGGGATCCATACGGATCACTGATCAACTACGGTCCGTTACACCACTATCTCCAGGTATACAAGATGCCCAATAAAGGCTGTGTGTTTGACAGATAATTGGTGAGATGGGAGCCAATGCTGGACAGCAGTCATCCCAGCTAACTAGAGATTACATTCTTTTCCAGAGAGCAAATGCATTTAGTTACATCATTTAAAAGTAATAGGACAGGATGCAAAGGTAGCAGTTTGCCGATAATAAAGGAAGGGATGTCAACAATCTGAGCCTCAGAATATCTTTGGACTTCAGGACAATCCCATAGGACATGCATCAAAGTACCATTTGTTCCTGGAGTACAATACGTGCACCAGGGGTGGGGTGCTAAACCCAAAAGATGTCTTTTGCGTGGAGTCATCTGGGTTCTATTGCAGATATTGAAATGAATGAATTGGTGTTTGGGGTTCTTTGATAAACCAGGGATATTTTTCCATACCATGTCCCAATTTATTGTCCCACCCCATTGCTCTAGGTCTTTTTCTCATAATTTTGAGCCAGGGAAGAGCACAGTGGAATATGCCATTAGCGGTATGTAAACAGTACAAGCCCTTGCCTTTGGGTTCTGCCCCCACAATCCAATCTACTATTGGGTGGCAAATCAGATCTGTGCCCCAGAGGACTTTGTATGCCTTCAGTGCAGATCTCAGTCTCAAGTAGAAGAAAAAGAGTTTTTTGGGATCCCATAGTGAGACACTAGGTCCTGGAACTCAAGAAAAGAATCATGACCAGCAATATCCTCAAGTACTTTTATACCCTTTTGTGCCTGTGCATTTAGAGTGAATGGTCAGCCACCTGTTAAGAGATTTAAATTGTTCCAAATGGGTGAATGTTTATAGCAACTTTTTTAAGACCCAGAAATATTTCCACAGCCACAAAAGTTTGTAGAACATATTATGTTATTAGAACACCATAACATAGAGCATTTTTTTGGCTAAGACCTGCAAGCACTAAATCGTGTAACCTGATTGGCCAAATTATGTTTAGTTCTATTTCTTTCCATGGTGGAGTCATGCCGGGGCTTAAACAATGTTTTAATGTACATAACACTATGGCCCAGTAATATACTTTGAAGTTGAGGTAATCCCAACTACCTTGAATTTTTAGTGCTGTAAAGTAGACTATTTTATACAGGTGTGCTTGCCATTCCAGACAAATTTATTTAACAGGGAGTCAAGCCTTGACCAGTATTTATTGGGGGAGGTTGTGGCAACACAGAACTTATAAAATGGAACTGGGGAAGAATATTCATTTTAATACAGGCAATCTAAGCAGGAACTGATGATGGTAGTGGCATCCATCTGTTTATATCACACTCTTCTTTATTGAAATTTTTGCAGTTGTTTTTCACAGTTATGTTTATAGATGGGTATATGTCAATGACTAAATAGATCACTTCTCAAACGATTGGAATGCAATGTGGGGTATTAATTATTTTTGCCTTTGCATTAAGCAGCATCAGAGCTGATTTGGATTGGTTAATTTTAAAGCCTGAAAGTAAACCAAAGTCCTCAATAATTTTGAGCACATTTAGAAGAGACTGTTGTAGGTCAGACAGGTATAACAGGACGTCGTCTGCATACAATGAAATAGAGTGGCTGGAGGACCCGATTGTTATTGGGGAGACCGGCGTACTTTGACGAATCTGCTGAGCTAATGGTTCTATTGATAGGTCAAAAAGCAAAGGGGAAAGTGGGAAGCCCTGTCCTGATCCACAAGCTCTGAGAACATTCCACCAGTAGAAACTCTTAAGGGATTAGCATACAAGTCCTGGATCATATTTATGAATTTATCACCAAAATTGATTTTGTTTTAGAACACACCACAAGTGCTGCCACTCTAAACGGTCAAAAGCTTTTCCTGTGTCTAAAAATAAGAGACCGCTGTTTGAGGCTATTTTCTCAGCTTCAGCGATGACATGCAACACTCGGCAAATGTTGTCTGAAGCCTGGCAGCCTGATTGATCATGACTAATTAAGCTGCCAACAATGTATTCTAAATGCAGAGCAGTTGTACGAGCATATATTTTAATGTCAGAATTAATTAAAGAAATGGGACGATGCTTGCACATTCTTGGAGATCTTGACCAGATTTAGGAAGTACTGTGATTAATGCAGTATTAAGGTCCTGATGGGAATGACCCTTTGCGATAGCAGTGTTAATAGTAGACAACCAAACAGGACCTACAATTGCCCGTAGAGCTAAATATAATTCGGCTGGTAAGCCATTAATCCCAGGGGAGTGCCCCGCTGTTGGTGAGTTTCATCGCTTAGTTTAATTTTTCTAAAGATATTGGGTAATCAAGTTGCAAGGAAACTTCCGGAGAGAGAGTGGGGAGGTCCAGATCCTGCAGGTCCTGACAGGAGCCGGTTGAGATGGTCTGTTTCGCAGAGACATATAATTTTGAAAAGTAGGCTTTGAAAGCCTCATTGATTTTAGCTGTTTTGAAGAGGCGTTCTTTCTTTGGACAGTTAATTGAAGGAATGTGGAAACTGTTCTCCTGGCATTTTAACGTCAAAGCGTGAAGCCGGCTGAGACGATTCCCTTCTGAGTAATATTTATGTTTGGTGAGGTGCATTAAGTATTCAACACGCTGTTTTAACAGATTATTCTATTCACTTCTATATTCACTTTAAATTCCATCTCCTTTGAATAATTTGACTTCATATTTTTTCTCCAGTTCAAGACAATTGTGCTCTAATTGGGATATTGTCTGTCGTTCTTTTTAAAATAGGAAGAAAACCAAATTGTATTATCAGGTATAAAACCTTTAATAGCAGCCCAAATAAAAGCTGGATCGGTAACTGAATCTTTATTAATATTAATACATTCATGAAGTTTTGTTTTAAGCTGTGGAAGAAATTCTTCATTATGGAGAAGTGAGTTGTTGAATCTCCACCTAGAGGGCCTGCCCTGAATAGCAGTTAAATTAAACGAGACTATAATGGCATTATGATTTGACAGGGATCTTGGGAGAAAATGAATATCCTTCAGTGATAAACTTAGCTCAGGGGATAAAACAACCAAGAAAATATTTTGTGGTCTGGAGAGAAGTAAATTTAATCCCTAGTGGTAGGGTTCTGTCGCTTTCATATATCTTTCAAATTCAGATCTTTAGACAACTGTTATAGTGCTTTTGAGGACAAGGCTTGAGTATTTGTGATAAACTGGTTTGACCTGTCCAACTTGCTGTTATAAAAAAAATGCTGTTATAAAAAGCCTGGTTGATTTGGGGTCGTTTGTGTAGATGCGGTGCTCTCTATTGATTTCAGTGGGCACTGAGGATGGAGATGCAAGGCCTGGTATCCACCGTGGCAGCATTTTTTGCAAGAAGCCTATGGGATCGTCACCTTTGAGCCCTGGTGGTAAATTCACCAGTCTAACGTTTTTTTCTTTCTGGACCGATCTTCCATGTCGCTAATTTTCTTGTTGAGTTTTTCAATTTGTATGAGGCATTGGTTAGTATCCTTTTTCGTTTGACGCAAATTATCTTGCAGGGCTTCAACTTTTAATGGACATATTCTCCATGGCTTTAGCCTGCAAATTAATCTCTTCTTTTCAGGGACTGCAACATTGTTCTGTTTTTGAAAATGTGCTCTTGTATTGGCCCCAATGCTACCCGCAAGGCCTCGGACAACAAGTTGGAAACTATGCTGCGCAGCACATCTCTTTGTGCATCAATAGTCTGGGCAATTACCAAGGCTAAGTGATCTGAAACAGCAGGCTTAAAACGCTTAACCTCAGGTGATTTTTGAGGGAATTTACCGTTTTCTTGGCCGCTATCATGGGTGTTGCCAGACTTGAGGCACTGCTGGGGCACAGTCCCCCAGCGCTCACATTCTCACACAATTTATGGTAAAGGCAAAAAACTAATTATTTTTCATGAAAATTTACTGGGGCACAACAAATAATTACTGGGGCACATGCCCCAGTAGATAGGGTCTGGTGAGGCCCCGGTCGCTATCATGCTTTTGTCGCAACTAACACTGTACAGGAACCACTTTATAAAACAAAAGTATTTACACTAAAAATGGGGGTTAGCGAGCAGGAGCTTAGTGCAATACCACCATCTTATCACGGCATGTCACCTATTAGGAGATCTTTCAATACTTTTGGTCTCATGTATGCAGTTACTTGAACTGTTATGCAGCCTGTGAAATAGAAGTAAACAGAGCTAAACATGTATAATTCTTTCTATGACAGCATCAATGTAAAACATTATGCTGGCATAACAAACAAACTATATTTATTCCAAAAATAATTTTTGTGTATCATTTTTTTTTGTTTGCTAAATGTCGAAGTGTGCCCTTTAAGTTTTATAAATTAATATCTACTAAAGTTCACCTGAGGCCTTCTATGGAGGGGAAAAATATGAGAATTATTATCCACCATGGCTGTGTATGATTAATATTTACTCTGACTTGGAGGGTAAACAGATGAAGCTCTGAGCCAAACGAGTAGACCTCACTTTCACACTAACAGGGCTAATGCTTTAATTGATGTGAAGGTCAGGACCAAATAAATATTTTAAAAGCGTCTCTAAACTCGTTCATTATCTTTAATTCATGCAGGAGTGAAACCTGAGCTACCTGCTGGGTTTAAGAATTTATGATGGAATGGGCCTTGGCGCCGTCACCGTGGAGACCAACGAACAGCAGAACTAGGGGCTAATCACTCACAGGGCTCTCTGTGTTTGTGCATTTGTGTGTATTGGTGTAATTCTTATTTGTATAAATAGCCATTTCAATGAACTATTCATAATCTAGTGGCTAAATGTCTATACTTTTGTAGGTTTCGGTAATGTCTTTTGAGTAAAGTGTTTGCCTTGTTTAATGGATTTATAGAAGTTAGATGGCTGGTAACTAGTTGACCATCTGTGTAAGCTACTTATCTGTTTTCATATTAAAAGGATATATTACTTATCTTAGTATTCAGAAATGATTGGAGTGTCTGGGACCCTCATTTATATGACTGACGATCTAGCCAATCAAAGTTACCACTTCTGTTACTGATGTGAACAAAAATGATATTTCAGTATTACCATAGCTATCTCAGTGACCTAGCTTGTTAGCTACCCAGCTAGCTCATTAGGTAATGTAACATACAAAATGTAAATTGACTACGAAGGCTGCCTAACTACTCGTTTAAGTGCCTTAAGTGGTTCATCTTGGTGTTGATAGCTGTAGTAGTAATGTCATGGGAAAAGTGACACTTAACTCAATTAATTGATATGTAATATGTTTAACTTGAAATTTCAGTCAGTTAAATTCTAGTCATAACACAATTGAAAACCCTAATGCTGTATGACTTTAATTTGACTCACATTTGAATTACATGGATCTGGGGAAAACGGTGTGTGATCTAAAAGTGTTACTCCAACACAAGCATGAAGGTGGTTTACCAGCTAGCTAATGTTGGTTGAAAGACAGACAAGTAATCAGCAAATCCATGACAAATCAATGCAGCTCATGCAAAACAACCCTATACATTTATTAAAAATAAGCAACACACTTTTTCAAGCTTTTTTGAAAAAACAATGTGCCTTTTTCTATTAACTTCCAACTCTAAGAGATTTCCAGTTTCCCAGCAACACTGTGTATAAGCAATCTTCGAGTTCATAAATGTAGGTGTCAGCCAGTCAGTTTTTGAAATTCTTGTTTTTTTTTTTTTGTTTTTATTCCTTCCAACCCTGAACACAGCTGAACTGTTTAGCTCACCTCAGCAATCTACTCCTGCCAGCTCAGGAGGAGGAAGCCATGCCATGTGATTCCTCTGACTCACGTGACAGCAGTCCCTTCTTTTCATGCTGCAGATGCACCACCAATCACACACTACTTATGCCATTGGAGGATTAACCAGACACACAAGCTGAACATGTGCACCTAAGTTTCAAGTGCCGGATTTTCACATCAAACGATTCCTTAATAACAAAAACATAATTCCCACAGATGCTCAGTTGTAGCTTAAATACTGTTTTGGACTTAATAACCCACGCAAGAGCCATCACTGAGCAAGCTGGTTTCCATGGTTACCAGTGCTGCTCCAAACTCATGATGCATTGGTCAGCACAGGTAAAGTGCCATTCGTTGATGTAGTGCTCATACCTGGGTAACTAGGATAGGCTTGGGTCAGACCATGATACATCCGTAGTGTAGGATTGGCATCTGTATATGGGCCCTAGCACTTTGGTGGGGGGGCTCATATCAGAACCTGACCATGAAAACCTAGTTGGTAAAAGAAACTGCTGACCAGGAGGGGTCACCAAAGAGCGATGAACCAACAAACAAACCTTTAACCAGCCGATATCCCTACCATCCAGCCAATTATTTGCTTGTGGCTCTGGTTGGTAATGGTGAGGCAGGGATTTGAACACTCAACCTCAGGGTTTGCAAGTAAATTCTTTACACTGTGAGTCACTCAGTAGCCATACAGTTAACAGTTACCCATATCCTTGCCATAATTGTGAAAACATCTTAGTATTATCCTTATAACTGTCATTAACTCTAAACCTTTTCACCCGTACCACAATCCTGACCTTAATCCTCATCCTGACATTAAACATCAATCTGTTTCTACAGAAGACCTTAATCCTGAACCTAATCCTGTCCAGCTATAAAACACTTTCATGTTTACAGTTGCTAGGTAATTATGTACAGTACATCTTTCATGGTTTTAAAGCAACAGCTCTGCTTTGTTGTCCACACACGCTTTAATGTGTGTGTGAGAAATATAGTCAAGGTATCAGCAAAGACCTTGGATCCTATGGTTTGAATGGAACTCTCCGAATGTCTGTGGTTATAGTCACAACAGCCTCACAGCCTCAATTTTTATTATAGGTATTTTACAATAATGTGGTTGAAAAGAGAGATCTATGTGATATAAAAGACAGAAAACAAATAAGACTTAGAGTTAATGAAAAGGGAGGTGAATATATATTTTTGTCACCGGTTCATCACTCAATAAATTGCTCTGAGCCGCTCCACATGCGCACCTCATCTGCTCCTCACCTGTTCTTCCGTTCCCCTGCACTACACCTGCTCTACACACGTCCCCCACTTTACCTGCTCTTCAAAGCTCATATTCAGTTAATCTGTCCTCCTGCTGTTCACCTGATCCTTCTCTTCTTTATTTCTCCTGCCAGAGGCGAACAGCAGGTGCGCGGTCGCCAAAGGATACGTGTCCAGCCTGCTAAAGCTGTACGAGGACTGGCACAGCAAGGACGTCACCAACGCTTACGTGCCCATCCGCAGGGCCCTGCTCCATTGCCTGCACCATGCCACCAACACCAGTGCAGGAAGGGAAGCCCTGCTGGCACAGGGGGGCATGGCTCTGCTATTCCGCACTACACAGGTAATGCATCCTCAGCCTGCATCCTCACTTCCACTCTCTCTGCAGCTGCTTTAAAAACTTCCTTCTGCTGTAAGCTCTTAATTGCTTTCTTTTTGTTATTATTAGTTTCTGGAAATTGGAGTATCTAGTGTTCAGAACAGGGTTATTGCCTCTGATTAGTCATTTGCATGCGTTTAAAAAGAAACAAAAGAGTGGAAAAAGTGGGGGAAAAAACAAAGCAAAAGAAGTGTTTATGTTTCTCATAATGAAAAGAAACCATCAAATTAGATTTTGTTTGTCCTGCACATTTTTCCCCTTATTTGTTTGTATTTTATTTCAAGGCTTTCCAGGCCAATAAGGCTGTGGAGCCCTTGGTGGAGGTTTCCATTCAGCTGATGAGGAAGTGTCTCCCAAAGTGCCCGCTCCCACTGATCTCAGATCAGAGTGCCTACATCTTTCCCCTACCTGGTGGGCCTGCTTCAGGATGGGACACATTCACAGGAAATCAGGGTAATCACTCGTGCTTCACTAAGCCCCCAAAGCCCCATCCCCATCCATGTAATCCATAAAAAGTAAAAAGCTACTGGCAGCAATCCATGGATTTGATTGTTAACACAATAATTAAACATACTTTTCAAAACTTGTGGTAATTTATATGTGCCCATGATCATGGATTCTAGAAAATGTCAGATGAGATTTCCATGATGTCCTTATATATTCAGTTAAAGTTTAGATGTTTTCTGAATTTTTGTACCCACTTTCTTTGTCCTTCAGACCACTGCTTTGGTTACATCTGTTTGTTTTGTGTAATATTTTCAATGGACAAATTTTATTTACTCCTGCTTTAGCTGTGATATGCAGAGAAATGCTAGATAAGGCCAGATCATTCTAGTGGTAGAACAGCCAGTGGTGGCTTTGCTAATTCTGTTTTTTTGTGACACACTGTATGTCTTCCAGGGAGCACTACTGGTGTTGCCCTAGCAATCCAACCCAATGACACAGCAGTCATAAGACATGCTCCATCAGGTGCCTGTGTGGCAGTTTAATTTGGATGATATCTCAGGTGCGCAACAAACCAAAATAAGGCCGGTATCAAAATCACATTATTCACCATTCGTTTCCAGTTGGGTTGGTATGGTGAGGGTATGCAGAAGGAGCTCAAGGAATAATTTACCTGCAACCTTATCCGTTAAAAGTACATTTTAACTTTCTGGTGGCATATACAGTAAAAAACCTAGGACATGTGGTGCACTCAGCTCAGTTTACCTGCAGAACGCAGAGCTGCACCACTCATTATCAGCCATGGAATGAGGTCCATATTGACAAGGCAACAATTAATTTAACCCCCCTGGGGTAAACTAGGGAATGAATCAGTCTCATCACCCACTAGTGGCCTTTGATAGCCAATCGGGTGCCTTTATATATCTACTTGGGATAGACTATCAAGTGAGAAAAACAAAAAAAAACTAGACACCATGTGAATTAGATTCACATGTGTGGCCACTTCCTTCTCAGTCTGTGGGAGAGGTTTGAAAACAACTCAATTAAGGTGAGAGAAAAGGACATTTTTCTATGTTTTTTCTACATTTCTACAACATGGCACCACCAATCAATTAAGGGAACTTGCTTTTTCCTTAACAAAAAAGGATTCCAGGATGTGGAACTGTCATATTTTTGAAGCAGGAGATTAGTATCCTTGTACATTATTGCTCTTTCCTGCATTTGTACAATGTATTGTAGAAGAAGCTTTATTTTGCTCAATTCCCATTTTTGTTTGACAGCTCTAGGTAAGAAGCAGCCATGCTTCCATCTCACAACAAACTAATAGCTTTATGCATCAAAGTGAAAGCATTATTTTTGCGCTCTACGCAAGCATATGCTGGAGCATAATAGATAATAAATACATAGATAGAAAATACAAACTCTGAATGAAAATTAACAAAATTATCAGAAGCTCATATATTCTGGTGCGCTAGATACATCCATATCAAGACCAGCAGAGGTGACAAAGAATTTCGCCTTAGCCATGTTTTACTCTTTGGGTGGCAGCATGACTCCCCATCCTGGAAGCTTCTAATCTTTCAAGTGGATGAAAGCACATGCCTGCTGGATTGAGGCAGTGACTTCACCACAGTAAGGCCAGGTGTGTGTTAAATGCAGCCATCCACAGTCCCATTTCTCCCCTCTTTGCTGTGAGCTGTTAAACGTCCCCTCTGATAACAGTCCTGCTGACTTTTCCCATAATGACCCTTCAAATTAAAATTTCTGTCTGTAGCTGTGCCTGCCAGGTGGGGGGAAACGAAGGTTTGGCATATTCTGGATCATTTTACCCAGACTTTCTTCCACATGCAGGAAATTTGCATTTCTTCTCCCAGCTGTCTTTTCACACACACACATACACACACACACACACACACACACACACACACACACACACACACACACACACACACACACACACACACACACACACACACACACAGGTCATACCATCAGAAAACAAGCAATGTATCGACCTGACCCTTCCCAATTTTCCTGATGTTTTGTATACAGTTACTACTTAGCATATAATGAACTTATGTAAAATATTAAGGCACCGCTTAAACATCTTTTGTGTTATGTCCCTCTGAACCTGTTCAGGCACCCTCAATCTTGGCCCTTTCTTAGGCAATTAAATTTATTTCCATTTGTTCTACCCTGGTTACTCCATCACTGACAGACATGGGGCCATGACATTTTCAGCACTGAAACAATGGTATACATCATTATAAATAATGTTAACAAATACACAATACATACAACCATGCTTTCAATATGGGAAGCCACAAGTTTGAGTTTTACCAGAAGTGGTGATTATCGTCATGATTTTTGCAAGTGAAGTTAGTAGTGCAAACATGAGTACTGCGAAAACCCATCACTTGGCTATACAGTATGAAGACCAAATTGAGATAACTAAAGTCTATGGAAGTTGCTGTGAGCAGTTCTGTGCAGTTTTTTCTGTGGCATTTTACATCTGAAATCTGGCAAAATGCCATTTTTGGAGGTGTGATTTGGAAGGTGGGCACTGGGTGCATAAAAGGCCTTTCAAATGCTTCCTTTGCTCTACATTTTAAAATCTACACCAAAATGTAGCCAAGGATCTTCTTAACTTAATAAGCCTGTTTAACAAATGCTTGCTCATCAGTCATCTGGAAAAATGGCAAGTTTGTGGGACTCGATTGGCATGTGGGACCAGTGGAATCTCCACAAAAAACATCACACCGAAAGGTGATTTGTGATCTCTTTTTCGGTAACAAGACTGTAAAATGTATGAATACTGATGAGGAAAAAAACAAAAATCGATTCTTCATGCTGTTTGGAGGTACATGTTTGCAGATGAGCTGTATGATTTCCTGACATTAAATATCAGGAAGAAAAGATTTGTTTTCCCCCCCTGATGGTACCTGCCACTGTATTCAGCCCATGATTCATTCTTCATTGATGAACCCACCAAATATGTAATTCGACCAAGCAGTAATTATCACACGCAATGAAAAAAAGGAAACACAACAAATAATAAAAAAATTAATACAAAAAATTAATACAAAATAGGATCAAAACCACAAAAATAGCACAACCCAGAACACAGCAAAACACCCAAAACAAAAAAAAAAAAAAAAAAAAAAAAAACTCTCAGCCTCTTAGGCTGTGCTTAAATAAATGGCCTAATTGAAGGCAAGTGCCCACAGCTGAGTTGATTACAAATCACTCGCAGGTGAGCCTGTCTGTTTGCGAGGCCTCTGCTGTTGCAGCTCCAGTTACTTTTCCAGGCAGAGGGAGGAAACCAGGAGACTGACAGCAGTACAATGGGAGGAGCTGAGGAGCTTGCTCCTCCCTCCACCTCTCCCAGCCCCACACTGTTAGATCTCTTACATTGCTTCAAATCATCTTTTATTCAAGGGCTTGTTTGTAGCAGAATCATATTGGTAATGATGTAACACACACATATAGACTCCTTTGTAATTGCTATTTACTAACCTCAAGATGAGCCCTTCTTCCCTTGCTATCTCATCTATCCCCAAAAGCAACATTTGACTACAGTCTTTTCTCATAACATTTTCCCTGGTCCCTGCTTCTTCACTGAGCTTCATAGGATAGTGCTTTGAGCCAGCCTGTTTGTCTACAACACACCATAAAGTTACAAGCAGGATCTGGCTGCCAGACATGCTTGACCCTTGTTAGAGAGGTGGAAAATGGACTGACAGGCTCGCTCGGAAGAATTGCCTCTGTACTGAGTGCCCGCTGGTGCATAGCCAAGGCTTTGAAACGCTGATTACCTCGAGCTCTCGTTCCACACCGCTCTGAGTGCTGGCCCGCTTTGGAGACTCATTTATCTGAAGGGAGTGAAAATAATAATACAAAAAATTCACTGGGGTGCACTGAAATAATGAAATACCGCCTCTTTGCATATGTTGTAGAAGAAAGTGTGCAGCTTCTGTTTGTTTGTTTGTTTTTATCAGCTTCTGAAGTCCGACTTGATTCACTTCATTTTACTGCACAGAAACCAATCTACAACCTTCCTGAGAGGGAGGGGCCAGTTTTTTGCTTGTAGGAACTGCCAGTTATTCTTGAAGTATATTTGTATGGTTCTCAAAAAAATGATGTGGTTGAAGTTTAACCAAGTGGCTTAGGGAAGGGGGGGGAGAGAGTATACTGTCTTGATGGAGTATACTGTCTTGATCAAAGGAAATATGCTAACAAGGACAGGTCCTATTTGACCTGCAGTTTGTATTATTATTTCAGATTATGGATTCATAGAGAAGTAGTACACCCAATTATTAGCAAAATGTAAATCAATGGAGAATAAACAACAGAAGAAAGAAGATGGCACATTCTCTTTGTTCTTTCATTTTCTGTCAAGATACAGCTAACATTTTTGGCACTGTGTCTCTTTGTCTGGATTTTACTTAATGGTTGAAACCACAGCAAGATCAGGCATTTTTGGCACAAATCTATAAATTGTGTATTAGGGTTGAAATCAGAACTTAACAATATTCAGCTTCTTTCCTGTAACTTCAACTGGTAAAATTTCAAATGGATATTGCTCTCGAAAAGCTATAACTTATTTAAGCATCCCTGGTTCAACCATTTGTAAAGATGAATGAAAATTGCAGCCGCCTCTGTCATTTGTGCTTTTCACACTGTTCATAGGTGTCCGCATCTGCTGTGGCTGCCATTGTTCCGAAGATAGCAGGGCTGAGTCTAAAAAAGCTAAAAAAGATTGTCAAGCTTTTTTGGTCTTTGGACCAAAGAAATGGGTACACTTTTTATTCATTTTTACTTTCTGTTGGGTCTCATACAAGAGTGGGTGACACCCTGTAGAGAGTAACATTTGAATTGCACAGGGTATCGCAAAACATTAAGAGTATGGACAGAAAGAAAGATCTGTATAGAAACTGAAAATCTAACTGGGCCTTGGGTTGCCTTATACAGAAAGACATTCACTTGGGAAGCAGAAGTGGGCCCTGCAACTCTGGGTTCAAGGCCTAACCTACCCATTTCCAGCTATAGCTGGTGGTCCACTTTGGAGATGCAATGATTAGCCAAGCCTTACAGGGGGAAGGTAGTGGTTAGGGGACCAGACAGTAAGGCAGTGTTCAGTTGGGGGCAATCAAAAAAAAAAAAATTAAAGTCTGTGTACTTAAATCTATGTACTTTGACCCTTCATCTCCTAATGATGCGTTTACCTTATTTAAAAGACAACAACTTGGAGGAGGACAGTGATGACGATGCAAGAATCGATGATTCCGAAAGCAAGGAGTATGTAAGTGATTCTTTGATTTGTTTTGAAAAGAGGTTGGGGCAGAGGTGGTGAGGGAATGGGGTTGCTTTAGCATGGGAACTAACAATTCCCACTATGTTGTCACTAAGTCAATAAAAATGAATGACTGCATGCTGGAAGAACACACATGAACCATTTCCTTGTTCATATCACCTCCATAACAAGCCCCCAATGTATCCATAGATCATTGAATTCCTTACCGAATACCTTACTTCCAAAAAAAACTTAACATTGGGGAGCTGTACTTATTTTTATGAAATTTTATTTTTATTTTTGTCTCCACATTATGTTTTATTCCTCTTTTCTGGCTGTCTGGTCTGGCCGCAGGGTACGCATAACTGTGCATGAATATGAGCATCCCATGGGCTGTGTCTCTCAGCTTATGGAGAGAGATAAGAGCAGAGAGTGCGAGACTGTCACACGCGGGCAGACACATTCATCATCAGTTGTGTGGTGGGGGTTTGGGGGTACTGCTCTGCTAGGCCTCCTCCAGGCGACTCACTGGTTAGCAGTGGCCGCGTCTCAGCAAGCTAGCGAATACATATTGCTCTTTAACTGCTGCTCACCTGAGGCTGTATGCACTGCAAGGGCAAGCCGCTCATGCTATGCTTGTCCTCTCCTTTGCAGATAAGAAAAATTTCCAAACAATCTATATTAATGTAAAGCAGTTTCATACCTTCTCCGCAGAGATTTTTTATTTAGTTTCCAAAATGCTTTTATATTGTAGAGTGTGAATGAAAAATGAAAAACTTATAAAATATATATATGTATTGGCTTTCCTGTTAATGCTGTGTTTTAGTCAGGGGTTGGAAACACCCCGCCATATCCTACTCTCTTCTTTTGGTCACTATTGCATTAGTAATATTCTTGCTGCTCCCTCTTCGCCTCTGGGGAAACCTTTTATAGCTCCTGCCTTTGGTGAATCCTGCTCCGGTAACATTTTAAGCAGCTCCTGCTCCGAATCTGGTAACTCCCCTGCCAGCTCCTGCTCTGAATCAAGTAACTCCTCTGGCTGCTCCTGCTCTGAATCCAGTAACTCCTCTGGTAGCTGCTCCTGAACCTTCAGTGAATCTGGTAACACAACTACCCGCTCCAATGCCGGTTGCTTCTCTGTAGGTGCAACGGGTTCTCCATTTTCCTTTTCCTCCTCGTCTTCCTCCTGCTGCTGGCCCGCAGGTTCCCTTTTGCTTTTACTCTTCCCTCTGTTTCTGTCCTCATCCCCTTTCTTACTGCCCATGGACCCACTCCCCCGGACCATGAGCCCAGGTTACTCGCCCCCATGCCGTGCAGGCAGCGCTCCTCATCCTCATGGCTGCTGCCCAGGCAATCAGAGCAAAGGTGGGAACTGCACTCATCCAAAAAAAAATACCTTAGCAGCAGTGAACATTCCGTGGAGGACCATTGCTTGGTGAGGTTTGATGGATAGCAGCTCACAGCTTTAATCTGCTGGGCCTTCTCTTTCTTGGGAATGCTTTCTTATTTAATATATTTAATTCCAGGATTTAATTTTTTCCAAGTTAACATGTTGAATACGTAGGTCTGCTTCTTTTATACATCGTTTAATTTTGAGTGAGAACATACAATTCCCACTCCTCCAAGGTGCTTCCTGTCTGTAGCCTTGATCTTCAGTAGTTCAATGTGTGTTCACCAGCTGAGATGCAGTCATCGGAGGAGGGCATTTCAAGTGCAGACACCACTGATCAGTTGGGAGTCGCTTTTGAGCGATGATGCAGGGTCAAACCCTCCCTCCCTGGGCAAAACCACTGTGAATTATTATTGTAATATTCACTGTTTTTACATTATTTTCAGCTAGGATTTTCCTGCAGCTTTGATTCCATCTTAGAAATGTTCATCATTAAGCACTGTGGCACTGTGCAAAAACAAAGATTGATCAGTTTAGATCAATGACATGTCCTGTCTGAGCTGTTTGTTTTTGAGTATAAAACAATTCATTCAGCATGAATATTGATCTATGGCCAGGCACGTCAGTCCCATACAAAAATCATGCCACAAACACATTTTCTCTTGGCGATAGCCCAGTATTAAATAAGTTGATTTTATGTTGTATATTATTTAGTAACATTTTGAAGTAAATATTAACTTAAAATACATTAGGCTTGTGCTAGTCAGTAGGCTCATTTTGTGCCTAGACTAGCTAAACTGCAATGACCTGGCTAATTGGCGAGCTAATGATAACTGGTATCAAATAATCATGTTGTAATAGTAAAATAGCATAACATAGCTGTATGGAATTTTTATAACACAATATACACAGAATCATTTCAGTTGTCCACTCATAACAGTATTGCATGGAGCATTTAGCCTCAACTTTTAGTCAGCTTTCTCCATTATGGGCAATTTAGGTTTTTAACAGTTGTAAAGGATTCTGGGAAATAAGTATCATGGCCTGAAGACTACAGGCTGGCCGATGGATGTTTGAGGAACTGATTTTGTATTCTTAACATGGGTTGCTAATGGATTGGACCGCAGTCATTATGGAAAATGCAGATCATCAAGCCTCTAAAGGGATTTTCCCAAGGGAATGAAGCAAGTGAATGTGCAGGAGATTATGTTATGGATTGGACTGCAGCACATGTATCACTGATGAGTCATTTTTAATATATCACTCGCTGACGGATTGCAACGTGAGCAGAACCTCATAAACTTTGGTAGAACTCTCTGCCATACTTAAGTATAAGCTAGTAGCAGGCTATGATCATGGATCAAACATGGGCATGGCGTGATACAGCAAATACCAAACAAGACCAGAGTGCTTTAGAAAGTTGGATGAGTTTACATAAACAGGGCAATGAAACGTTGAAATGTCAGTCAGAGACTGGATCAGTCAAGACATGACTGGTTATTTAAGTCTCCATGCAAAAGGCAACAAAGTATCGAGGACAGTCTGTCGGACAGTTTTGATAAATGATGAATGTGTCTTGGACAGTCTTGATATGGTGAATGTATCTAGGACAGCAAGTCTCTTGGGCAGTTTGATATGGTGAATGTATCTAGAACAGCAAGTCTCTGGAACATTCTTGGAATGGTAAATGAATCATGGTGAAAGAGTGAATTATGGTGCACTGTACAGTAAATGCAAGGCAAAAGTAGAAATGAGTGGAATGGCCTTTCCTTGAATATTTATTGGAGTATATCCTGTGGGGTTGCAGTCATGCTAGAAAGACTCTGGTGGCATGGTAACATGTAGCATATTAGGATTTAGCAACAGCATGTGACAGCACATAACTGCATAGTTGGTGGGGGACGACGACTCTTTTTAGTGAATCCTGATTATGCCTTGTTTGTTACAGTTCACTCACCATGTAAATAGAGTGTAATTATCCAGGAGGAAACAACTTATGTGAAACAAATTTTCTTCTAACTTAGATGATTTTAAGTGGATTTGCTACGTTTCCAAATAACAGGTGTTATTTTGTGAGTGCATGCAAAGTATTTGCACATCTTATCATTTCACTCTTTTGTGGGTGATCAGTTGAAAGTAAATGAGTGTGTAAATGACTGCAGCCACACACAGCCATACTTAAATTAGGGGTTTTGTGTGTTTTGAAGGGTTTCTTTCTTCGTTTACTATAAACTGTTACACTAAATGTCTTCCAGGAGTAAGATGTTTGTCTGAACTGAAATAATGGTAACTATTTTTACTAACAGTTCTTGCGGTATTATTGTCTTACAAAACCACTGTTTATCGAAATAGATATTTTATCCCTTGTTTAATTAAACTACTAGTTATTCTTGTATTCTGTGACATGACATGTATCATGATTAAAATGAATTCATTCTTATTTATGATGCATGTATCCACAGATTCTGTTTTTGTGTTTTTTGAATGTTAGTTACAATGCAGCAGCTAATTAGCTTCTATTGTCACTGAATCATGCAGAATGTTTGGTTGTGGATATTCGCAACACTCTGAACTCACCAATGAAAACAACAGAGGGGGCAGACTGGTGTCTATGTAAACATCAGAGGGTTAAAAAGATGTAGCACACCTAGATTGGGAGGAACATTCTAGAGGAAATTATCCTCAGTTTCATCCAAAAGCTGTAAAATGAATCGCTAGATATGCAATATGTAGCCATCTATCAATTATTTTAGTCTTTGATTTTCTTTAAAGTTTTCCATGAGTAACAAATGCCTGTTCTGTACACTGTGAATAGTAGATCCAGCTGCATTTAGTGTATTTGTCATTGTTGCAGCTTAATTTCATGAAAAGTTGTTTTAGTTTGCATTAAATTGATTTCTTCCAGATACATATATCTTAGTCGTATTGTATGTCAGTTGTAACAAAAAAGGAATAACCAGGATGTATTCACTTAACTTTTTTCACATCTTTGCACTTTGGTTTAATGTCTGACCAGAAAAGCTGTGTCTGCTTATCCCTTCACTCTAAAAACTACATTTTATGTTTACACTGTATGTTTTTCTGTTTTTTTTTTACTAAAACACACCATCTTTCGATTCCTCTGCAGGATGCAATAATTAGCCATTTTGAGTTTGGTTATTAGTGAGTTAATACAAGAGGGCATGTTCAATGTGTAATTAGTTTCCAGTGTAACAATGAGTCTGAATTTTCAAATGGGTGTGACATAGTGTAACATGTGTATTTACATTATAATAACTAACATGCAACAAAGCTGGTCTTGTTTCACATGTGTAATTAAGTACACTGTAAACTAAATTTAAATACATTTCTGAATACTCTTTTTGGTATTTCCCAATGCTTTGCCAGCTTTTCTTGTCAGTTTCAGGCCCCATGACAAATTGAACAACTGTATTAATTCCAGCCCCTCTCTTCCTGCTAAATTGGGGTTAAACATGGGCGACACAATGTTGCCTATAGGTGTTGCGTTACTTGCCTGCATTGCCAAGTGTGGGTCACGCCGTGCGTCCGTTTCATCAGGATGATGACCTGGAGACGGACCCGGACAAGCTGCGGGCACGGCCGAAACCTGACAGACCCCTGGAAGAGCTGGGCCAGTACATGCACCTGTGTCCTGAGCTCCACCATGACTTCCAGGTAAGATGACACTCCTGTGATGCTAGCAATCTTCTGTGGGTATGTGGTGGGTTAAGCCTGAAGTGAACGGATACTGACACTGGCACTATCCCAAAGTCCACACTTGGAGTCCAGCAAACTTGAGAGCGCTTTGATGTACCATCTGTTAAATGCATGGTGTCTTATTCCCCAAAAAGCAAGGATGCTTTATACAAAAGTACTCTTACAGCACCCTCTACAGTACTTCATCAAAGAATTACTACATTGGATAAGAAGGAACCTGAGTGAGCAACTAATAAAAAGTTATTTATTATAGTTTTGCAACACCTATTAACAAAACATAATTTCCTCCTAAGACTCTGACTACACCAACGTTAGTAATAATGATTCCTACCAAACCCTTTCTGAGGTTATTGATCTGGAATTTTGGCCATCTTTTCTATGTTGTATAGTTTCAATTCAGTGACATTAAGGGGGTTTGAGCTTGAACTTCAGGTGTTTCCATAGCATTTCAAGTCTGGAAAAACAATTGGCCATTCCAGAACTTATTCTGCATCCATCCTGCTGTAGACTTGTGTGTTTTGCCTCATCTACTTCCTGCATGACTCAACTGTGCTTCAGCTTTTTGTTGACTTGAAATAAGCAATTATGTTATTCATATTTGTTATTCCAATAGAGAAATGGTTTCCACCTTGCTTCTTGGCCTTGAATTCAGTTTTTGCACAGTGTCTTTCTTAACACTGACCTTCTCTGAAGCAATAGAGGTTAGATTCACATTGAGAAGGGCTGGATAATAACAGGCCTGGCTGTTTTCAAAGTACTGCACTACTGCCACTAATTATTCCTTTAACTGGAGAAATACATTTTTCACACCTGATGATTTCATTTTTGATTATCTAATTTGCCAAACATATGAAAGAAGCACCTAACTTTGGTCATTTTTTTCTTTCTGGTACCAATTTTTTTTCATTTTTGTTTCTGTCTTTCAGTAGTATTATAACCCACAAAAAGGGCCAAAATCAATGTGAAAAATGTGCAGCGATGCAGGAAAATAGACAGGGCTCACGATTTTTTTTACATAGTACTATATGCAACTTTTCTGTGGTGTATGTGCCAAGTTGGGATTGCTGTGGACTAGAGCCAAGTAAATCTAATTGTAGACATGGTTCTCAACCACATTTAGTTTTTCCAACTGGAGCGTTCAGGAAAGGGTTTCCAGGTTATTCCTGTTTGTTAACGTTAGAATAGAAGGACATTTAATGATGAGAACAGGCTATTCAGCCCGTCTGAACCTGCCATTTGCTGACTGTTTGGAAAGTTCCCAGCTTCATGTGGAGTATGATTCTGAACATACTTAAGGTATCTCAACTTACTTACACTCTATTAATGAAAAGGCAACACTGGTCGCTGTGTTTTATGGGTAAATGTGTAAAGCTTTGATGTCCATCGTATGCAGAAAAGAGATCCACTTCGGTGTATTGCAGTCAGTCTCGAGTTCCACCAATCAATTGACAATTCCTTGAGACTGGTTTGAGCTCTTTTGTAAAAAATTGAGACTGAGAAAAATTCTTTGAAACCCACCCAAGGAAAAGAGTTGATGTGTTCTAAAACACCATTTTTAATTTTTTTTTATTTATTTTATACGAAAAACACAAGTTTTACAAGTAAATCCATTATTTGAGAGAAGTCAAAGGACTTCTCTGCCATACCTGCCGTAGATCAATAGCTCATTCATTGATTGATTCTGTACACGTGAGTCTAAATTTAGGAAAAAATCTGTGTCCATGCCTCAATGCTTTCACCCCTTTTTCTTCCAGTTTAAAATAGCAAATTATATTCATGAGATGTGAATGTGATTTTTAGTGATACATCTGGGTAAGCACAGACAAAGACCTGCTATCCTCTGACACATATGGTGACAGCTACAACTACTTTTTTTACACCACAGCCTATAAGTTGAACTGACATAGACATGTTTATGCCTGAATTCCCAGCAGGGGGCACTAGTGAGTAATGAGTTACAGCCATTCGCTCAAACTGAATCACACGCTCCCTAGGTGACATTACAGCCATTCATGCTTCGCCCTCTAGGGTTGCTGGCCACAGTTACAATGGCTATGGTCAGGATGTGATACCAGCCACTCTATAATTTAAATAATATCACTTATAAGATTAATGACTGGCATTGAACAATGTAGCCTCTCCCATTAATTTATGGCTGTCTTCCACCTATGTAATTATTCAAAATGTCGGGAAACAGTGAGTAAATGAAATGACTCTGGATCAGGACCTATACTTTCTAGAACCAGCCTTTTAGAATTTCTATAGGAAAAAGTAAAGATTTAATGTATTCCAGAGATATTTGCTGACACAGCAAAGTGGTTGGCCTGAGTCTGCTTTCAGTCTTCCAACTTTTAAAAAAAAAAAAAAGTTATGCCTTATTTTTAAAATCTGAAAGTCAACAGTGATTGTCTTGCTTGCCCTGTGTGCCCTGTATTGAATAAAACAAAGTCTGATAAACAAGTCTGTTTTAAAAACTCCCACAATTAAAGAGGTAGAGCAATACAAAAGGAATAAGCATCTGTACATTCATTTAAGAATAAAATATACTCAGTGAAAATCAAGTCAGTTATCGAAGGTAAAGGTTGAATAGGATTATTGTTAATTGAAATAATATTCCAAGACCATAATATTTCAGTTCCTATCATTGAAAAAGGTTAATTGTCATGGCCACTTACTGTTTTTGTTGTCCTTACGTTTGTTAAAAATGGAACACATTTTTTCATGTCTTCATGAAGGGGGGTATGATTTTTTCCCCATAGTTATTTTAAAATCAAAAGCATCATACACACATCATACACTCTAGTACATCAAACTGCACATATATTCTAGATACTGGCACATAACATACTTTGGATGTTTTTCTTTTCCATCATCAGTGTATCAGTGGTCTTAATTATTGTGTAAAGGTTGACATTGTAAAGCCAATCAAGCAGAAATATCAAGTAGTTTATCATCAAATCATGTTGTGTTGCAGTAGTGTTTTTGTTCAGGAAGAAGTGTAAAAGGGGAAAGCACACAGTGGAGGGGTTTGCAGCACATGCAGTCATGTGAATAATCTGACTTCCATTTACTGGATCACAACCCAGCATATTCTGTGGTTCTGAGATGGTGGTATCAACGACAAGCATGCCATCCATCTGTGCTTATTATGCTATTCACCGTGTGTTCCTACAGCTCATTTCTCAGGTAAAAAGCCAATTAATCAAAAATGATATGGGTCAAGAGTTTATGCACAAAATAATCCTAAAGGGTTTCCATTAATTTGTGGCACAGCGATTCAGCTTTTAAAGGCTGAAAATCTTACAGGTACAAGAGAAGTGTTAGTATGGAGCTGAGCGAATAAAACCTGGATTGAAGTGTCCACTTTGCTTTAATAAGTCCTCATCTTACTGATTCATACTCTTGCTAGTGGGTACGTATTTTAGACATCTATCTGATTTTATCTGGATACAAAATATTCCAGAAATTGGCCCCCCCTTGACTCCTGGCATCTTGGAAACCAGCACCAATTATGCAAGGAAGCTGAATTAATTTTTCATTTCTCTTGCCTGCAAGGAATACTTAGCACTTATGATTTTGCGAATCTCTTGCCTATCTGCTGGCTAGACCCTAATCTGTTTTAAATATCAAAGGCGAGCTCACCTTTTGATGTCACCGCGAGAGGAATGCAGAAGCTTGGGGCTGACTACTTCTCAAGGACGCTGTTTGAATTGCACTGTTTGTTTTTGTTGTAATGTATTGTTGTTGAGGGAGGAGATGATATCGATATCTGGGGCGAACGGGAAAAAAAAACTGGATTTCTTTATGAGGAAAAAGTGTAATGGAATTATGGGGATCACTGGCTTTTTCCCTGCAGGTGTTTGTTGTGCAGGCATGTGTAGTGAAATGGCTGCTGCAGTCTGCAGGTTGGCATGCCAGTCTTTAATTGTGCTTATGGTGCAGATAAGCTACTGTGAAAACTCCAGCTGTTTACCTGGCCCTGGTATCTCAGCTCATACTGAGCCAAGCAAAGCCTGCAGGGACTTGGGTAAAAGCTCCCTCTATCTCACTGGTGACAGGATGACACTGCAGTGACTCTGTGCAGTGTCTTCATGATGACAGGAGGTCTCTGTGCACTGATTCTGTGCTGTGACTCATCCTCTGCTTCCTTCAGGATTTGGACGTAGATATTGAGGCAGAGGACAGCTCAGATGAGGAGGTTTTCGCAGACACCTGTTCTGGATCTGAGCACAAGGACCGCATGAGAGGTGGGTCACGGCACATCCCATGCCCAAAAAAGCAGGCTCCTCCTGGGGAGGTGGAGCCATCTCTTGCCCAGGGGGGCAGGCCCAAAGGGAGCCCACTGAGTGCCCAGGACTTCCACAGTTGCTGCTTGAGTAGCCCCAGTGCCAGGCAGGATGGCCAAAGACTGGTGGATCAGCTGCTGGACTCCCAACAACCCTGCGTCCCCCACCACGACCCCCGCCTCTACGCCGCTGCTGCCGCCCACACCAAGTCCATTCCCGGCTTCTCTGTCCTGGCTTTCCCTGATTTCTGGGGTCACCTTCCGCCCCGGGTTCAGGAGCCAATGGCCATCCGGAACCCAAACGTGCAGAGGTACCCGCTCCCTCTTCTCCGTCCTTAGGAGCACATGTGCGTATTGCTTCGAGATTCAGTTTCTGATCTGCTCACACTCTGTTATGCTCGGCTAGTCGTTTTTGACTCCCAGCATTGATGTTTCGAAAGCCTTATTTTATGAATACCACAGAGCAACCCCCAGAGGGACTGATGATCAAACGGAATAATACGTTCCAATGAACTCCTCACTGAGCCTTTCGTGAAGCTGCCGTTGCGGTGAAAGACTCGCATCGTTTTCCTCTGACTGTGGAAACTGAGGAGGGTTTGATAAAACAGTGGCTTTGTTTCCTTTTTTATTTATATCATATTTCTCACCCGGAATGAGAAAGGGAATCCTGCTGAATTTGCCAGGAACGTCCCCCACCCTCACCTTTTATGCCCAAACCCTCTCTGTCCATTAACTAGAAATACATTTGATTAAGCTATATTTTGTCCTCTCTCTTGCCACTCTTGTGCCAGAACCATCATAGACCTTGTGGACACCTGCCTTCAGGAAGCTGCACCTGCTTCTGTTCTGTTTGAAAAGCTCACCTCTAATTTATACACAAAAGAAAATTGTGTGTTTAATTCATGGAATGCCGATGAGTCCCATACATTGTAAAGAACACATATTTTCTTGGTTGAAGAGTTAATATTGTACAGTAAAGTTAGTTATATAAAAACATACAAGATACAAGTTAATTTTGTTTTCATAAGCACATCATTTGCTGTTGATATACCAGTTAAGATATCATTGGAAATTGTGGTCTATATTACGAATATTGTATACTCTTAAATTTCACATCCTTTTCAAAGGTTTTAAAAGTTGAATTCATGCTGCAAACAATAACATCTCTTTGAACCTGCATAATAAAAGCCTTTTTTCTTTTAAACCCTGTGAATGTAAAGCTTGAGTTGAAAATAGGAAAGAAGCTTAGAGAATTTTCAAAACCGTCAAAGGCGTCCTGTATCATATTTCTCACAGCAGAGAATTCTCAGATAGACAGGCTTTAAAGTGCACCATGAAGATTATCTTGGTAATCAGATTACTGGCCTCAAACATTTCTGAATTGAGAATACACACACACACACACACACACACGTGTACTCACACACGTACTGACCTCTGTACAGTGCAATTATTTTTTGTTTCTTGTTGCTAGATTCAGCAGGCTAAAGTTTAAGTTACAAAAAAGTTCAACTTAGAGTCATGAGAGTTCTCAGTGAAGTGTGAAATCTGTAATGGATAGAAATCCATCTCTTATGTGCCATTAGCCCTGGCAGGACTTTTAATGTGTCAGTGTAAATGATCTCTGTCGGCCCCTCTGGACTTTCTCATTTTGTTTGCTGTTCGTTCAGCTGAGGCTGTTTCTGAGCCCGACACTATTTCAGAGAACGGTGCTCCGGCGGATCCGGCCTCTCGTTTAAAACTCGTGTATTCATCTAATTATCAGCCAGCTTTCCCTCTGCGGCACGACCACGCTGCAAAGGGCCTGACTCGTCTGAAGGCGCTCTCTAAAGAACTTTCACAGGTGCAGCCGTGAGATTGTGGCAGAAAATGACACTCAATTCAGTCATCTGACAGTTCCGCGTCGGCTCAGAAACCAAGACAGGTCCCTGTTTAGAGTGTCAGGCCTATTTAGCATCACTTCCTCAGCAGGACGCGACATTAAAAGGTTGACGGCGATTTTGACGGTGGCCTCTGGGCTGTTAGAGACAATCCGCTAGCAGCGATGTTGGATTTTTCATTTTAATATTTATGTTTGTTGTCACTACAGTACATATGACATTTGTTATGAAAAGTTTCCAGTTGAATTTTTGTGCAGTTATGAAGATAGAGATATGTGTTTGCCGATGCTCTGGGGGCGTGGCGCCTGTTGCATATGATTTACTGGTGTGATTAGCACTTGGAACACTGTCTCAGGTATTTGTGCAGTTTCATTAACTTGCTTAGTGGCTGTGTGTAATCAGCTCTATGTGATGTACTCTGCAGCTGTTAGTTGCCCTTATAATTTGCTACTGGTGTTGTTTGCAAAAACAGCCTTGTATGTGGTTTTAGACCAAAGAATCTATCAAACTAATAGATGTACAATACATGTTATTTGAATGTAGGGGAAAGGTGCCATTCTTGGAATGGTAGTGTAATTGATGGCATGCAGGAGGAGTGTTGATTCTAACATGGCTGCCCTGCTCTATCCCACAGGAAGAAAGTCTTTGAAGACATCCAGAGGCAACTGAGCCCAGAGGATATGATTGGCAGAGTGGTGTTTGACCTGGAGGAGCCCAGGTAGCAGAGCCATACCCATACCCCCACAACTGGATTGCAAATCCACCTCAAGGCTTGTTCTGGGCAGTGCCACATTACTGTTTGCAGGTCATGTGAAATTTAGAGAAGTTCTGATTAAGCCCTTAAATTCTCTCAGGTTTAGGATTTTTATATGTTTGATCTGAACAGAATAATAAAAAATGCACAATTTCAAGAAATGCGTTTTTCAGAGATAATATTCAACATTTTAGCTGACAAACCCTGATATTACAGTTCATTGCTTGGCCCTGTTGACTATACATAAGTAAAATGAGCATCTGCATAACCACATAAAGCCTCCCTTGCACAAGGGAGGGAGTGCGATTAAAGGCGTTTTCTTCAGCAACAACCCCTTCTAGTACCACAATGATGATGGGTGGTTGTGTTATTACACCTTTAACTCTGCAAGGATGCTTCTGGACCATCTAGCTATATATAGCTATGCATAAACCCTCTAGCAATGCATAGCCCCTGTAGCTGTGCCAGTGATTAGCTTTATAATGGAAAGATGGTAGCCTTGAACTGACCCCAGAGGAACCAATCTTTATCTTCATATTTTCTCTACCAGCTTGCTGTCCTCCAGTCAGCTATGCTTCCTCTGCTGTAGCATGTGTAAACCATATTTTTATTCTTGTTCTGATTCCTGAGCAAAATATGTCTGATTTGCCGAGTAAAATTATGCACACAAGCGTGTTTCTCTGTGGACGACAGATGTCTACGTGTTGTGTTCTAATTTAACCTTGTGAAATAAACTGGAAAGCGTAAAGAAATGCAATCAATGTCTTAGATTATATTTCTTAATATATTGCTAGGGAAAAGAATTTAGTGAGAAATGGCCCTCAAAGGATAAAGGGATCTGACTGACAAAAACTGTTTTTCTCTTCAGGAACACTAAATAGTTTCTATGGATGTACTGTGTATTAGATGTTCATGCAAACCCTTGCAAATGAAGACTGATTCATTCAAACACCTACAAACACGCACAAATGGTGGGGAAAGATTGATTGAATATTCTTGAGTTTGAATTGATGCATCCGTAAAGCATAATTTCCGGTGCTCCAGTCTGTCCTTAGGAAACACACGGCTGCCATCTCCTTAATTACTGGTATTAACTGATGTAGTGGCTTTAGCAGTTACTTGTTTTGCATTTTATTGCAGTCTCTTGGAATCCAAGAAATTGACAAAAACACACACGTACTGTGTCATCCTGCCATATTTTACCTGTCTCTTTCTCTAGTCTCTGAATATACAGCATTCGATTGTACTAATGAACAAGCTAGTTTGTGTGGTAGATCATTGCCCATACATCAAGATTGTGTAAGACAGTGCTAACATGACCTGAAAAAACAAATGCCTGTATTAATTCCACATTTTCCTTTAAATTTGGACTTGTTTTAAATATTTTTTCCAAAATGGAGTTTGGGTTGATAATTGTGGTTATTATTTAAGTGAAACAAAATAACATTATTGTAATTATGTCACAGAATTAAGGATGTCAAAAAGAAGTATCTTCATGCTTGAAAAATGAATGAAAGTGTTGATTGATTATCTCTGTTTCTGTGTTTGGTGGAATCGTGTCTTGTTTTTCACTGCTCAAAACCCTTTTTCCTCTTGATTTCCTTCTTTCACTTTCTCATCACTTCCTACTCTCCTCTCTTTTCTGTCCAGCCCCCACTGCAACTCGGAGCACCCGGACTCTCTGTGCTTCTATTCAAAATTTGAAAGCGGGAACCTTCGCAAAGCCATTCACATTCGCAGGTACAGCACAGCCTTAGACCTTCTGATACATGTGATCATTTACATCCACAAAGTGAAGTTGGATTTGTAAGCTTAATGTCTGCAAAATATTTTGGAAAGCATTTATAACACAATATCAAAATGCATTTAAACCATGTATCTGGGCTGTAGCTACAGCAGATAAATAGAAAACCCATGTCTCTTTAACATATTGTCTTTTTGTTCCGTAAAAACCTATACCTGCACCAAATATGTACCTTGTTCTTTATGTTGACAATATTGAACAAAATTATCTGGTTACAGTGGGTTTTTTGATATACATGGAATATATGTTAACCACAGGATAATAAAAGTTATACTTGTAACTAATATTTATGTTAATATTCCTATCAGGAACAGTAACCATGTATGTACTGTATGCTTTTATGTAGTTACATTTATTCCAGCATTGAAATCTCGATGTAACCTTTTTGGCCAGTACAAGCCATAAGTTTGACATTTAAAAATACTCATTGATGTATGTAATTAGGAATGGGGTGGGGCATTAGTGTGAACATTAGAAATTCTTTGGAATGTGACTTTCTGTACATGTAATATCAGTCAGAACAGGTTGTATTCCTTCAACACATCCCTCTGTTTTGCTCACCCATCATATCTCATCCTTTTCAGGTATGAGTATGACCTGATTCTGAATGCAGATGTGAACTGCTCCCAGCACCTCCAGTGGTTTTATTTCGAGGTCAGCGGCATGCAGAGAAACGTCCCCTACCGCTTTAACATCATCAGCTGTGAGAAGGCCAACAGCCAGTTCAACTATGGTAAGAAAGGTGGGGGGAGAACAAGCAGATTAAACTGCAAATCAGACAGGAAAAATTTGGCTTCAGAGGCAGTTCAAAAAAATACCCCTGCTGAAACATTGAGCAGAATGAATGACATCTAAAACTGTGTGAGTGGGGAGCACAGACTAATGAAGGGGAGCTAGAGCTGTGTTGAGTGTCGGTGAGGAGCGCACGGTCTAACAGAAGCTCTTCTTGGGTCAGGGATGCAGCCAGTGTTGTACTCTGTGCGAGAGGCGCTGGAGGGACGGCCCCACTGGGTCAGAACAGGCACAGAAATCTGCTACTACAGGTGAGTGGGCGAACATGATTCGCACCAGTACTTTCAGACGGTGCTTATATGCTCTTCACATAATTACTGCTGAATAATATTTCCCCCTCTGCAGCACATCTGACCTTTCAGGAATATGACTTCATCTGTAACTGTAAAAATGGACTTCCTTTTCTTCCCAGAAACCATTTCTGCCCCAGTAGTGGTACAAAAGGCCCAGCCTACTACACTCTGACCTTCACTGTGACCTTCCCGCACAGCGAAGATGTGTGTTACCTGGCCTACCACTACCCCTACACTTACTCTGCCCTCCAGGTATCTCCACCAGAGTCAAAACCTCTGACCCTGTTTCTGTGTGCGTGTATGAGAGACCATGGGACATGTAGTGTAGATTTGTGTCTCTTTGCTTAAATGCTAAATACAGAAATGCAAACATTCCATACACCTATGTTTGTGTGGGCCTGTATGAGTGTGGTCTGCCACAGTCCTTGTGTGGGACTGGCTGACATTCTGTCTACAATGTTTGTGTGGTTGACTTGCTCCCTGTGTCTCAGACCCACCTGCAGATGCTGGAGCAGACGGTTGATCCTCGCAAGGTCTTCTTCCGGAAGCAGACCCTGTGCCACACCCTGGCTGGCAACCCCTGCCCACTGGTCACCATCACTGCCTGTCCCCAGTCCCGCAGCTGGAAACATCTGCATGAGCTACGTGAGTGCGGTGGCACTGTTGCCCAACGGTTCTTTCCTTTTCACACCTCCTCTCCCACACGGAGACTTGTCTGTTTTGGCAGCAGCTCAGAGAAGCCATGGAGCAGATAACAGCTCTCACATCTTCCATTCACACCTGCTGTGAGAGTGCAATTGTGATGCAGGGGATGAGTAGCGACAGACTGACTCGCTGAAGTCGATTGGTTCGCTGCTTGATTCACACAGGAAAATGCATGGGCACAGAGAAATAAAACACAGAAAAATGCACTCAAACACAAATGTGCACACTGAAAAAACCTGTATAAAGAAACAGGGAGGAACACGCACAATGGAAAATTGTGCATTCGGAAGAATGAAAACGGGCACATATTCAAATGCACACACTGTCAAATACTCACATGGACGAATATGTAAAAAATCATAAACAAATGCACTCACAGGAAATGAGCATTTGGACAAACACCTTCAAGAACAAGCACACACAAAGAGAAACACGTACACTTATTACATGAGCCGCATGAAAGGAACAAGCAGCAGCACGGCTTTGCACTCTTTGATGTGGAGCCTGAAAGCGTGCAGGCCAGCAACACTTCACAGCCGTGGTGGATGGCATTGTTATCCGTGATAACCCCTTCAGTGGGAACACAGAGTGAGAGACTTAAATGTGACTAGCTCCCCTCTGTCCCAGTGCCTGTTTGCATCATCGCCTCTTGAGGGCAGTCTGTCTGTGCATTAAAGTGAAGAGCTTGGCCACGGTTGATTAGAAGATGGGACAGCATGGGGAAGGGTACAGGATTTGAATGAAAGGACCATCCGAACACGATAACGCATTCACCCCCACTAAGAGTCACAGCTTTGTGGAGGCATGTGTCATAGTTATTGGCCCAAGAGTGTAATCTCTACTCCCCTCACTTTATGATGCTTGTCTCCATCTGGATCTCTGTGAAGTACTGGGGAATGGGTCTCTTTGGTGTACAGGGAAAAGGCATGCTGACCCAGGTGTGTTCTGTGTGATGTGGCTCTTCTTGTTAATCCTGGGTTTAGTTAACTTTCCATTTTCCTTGTGAAGGGCAACATATGGAAGACTGGAAGACTATGGTGTCTGTAGGTTTCCCTTCAGTCAGCAGCCAATGTAACCCTTGCACAAAGATTGGTGGGCTTAAAATGAATTGACAACATAGAGCAGCAGGTACTGGTTTTGAATCCAGGCCATCCAGGATTTGAGTTTAATATCCCAGTTTTAAACAGTATGTTACTTTTACAAAATAGTTTCACACCAAATAACAAAACATTTATTTACAAGATAAGTTTATTATCTTATCAAACTGCTTTATTTACAAGCAAACTGTTTTGCCTCATTTAAAAACATGCTACGTTATACAACCTTATAAAACTACCTTATTTACATACAAAAAGCATTACCTCATTAACTGCTTTACTCATGCCCGCATTCAACCCTGAGTGATCTGTTCACTGAGGCTGTTCCATAGTAGTGATTAATGAATAAGGATGCCAGCCTGATCATACACTTTTGGAGAAAACACAGCTTTGGTGCTATGGATCAGGCCTTGATATCGCCAGATACCCTTTCCTCCAGCAGCCGCTCAACGGACCCTATTTACCCCTCTTTCCATCTGTCTGTTTGCCATTTTCTAGGTTGTTTTAGAAGTCTCCCTCCCCCCAACAGTAACTCCCTCCTGTCCTCTGCAGTACTGCAGTAGGAGTGTCCTTCCATCTCTGGAGGACGTTGGTATCTTAAGATTCATATTACCTTGGAGCCTTTAGGTGGTTCATGTAAAAGTAAAAGCACATTTTTGTAGTGTAATTGTGTGTCCTGAGGCCTGCTGTTGCAGACCCAGTCCCACTCCATTATTGGGTATAGCCGGAGGCCAGCCTTGCTGGGGAAGAATAGGGGCATAGGCAGTGTGTGACTGATGTTGCATCTGCAGTGTGTAAGGAAGTGAAGGCTCATTGCCATGTGACTCATATGAGCTGTCTTTGTGGCCTCCTCCCCCTCCCACTCCCAAGTCTGTAGTAGAGTTGCTCATTGGGGCTGATGCATTTTAGTTCAGTTTGGATGGAAAAGGGGGAAAAAATATCAGTATGGGGCTAACACAATTTAACAGTGAAAATTGCAGAATGAAAGTGCACAGTATAGGATTTAATCCCAATTGGCAGTAGAGAGAGGAGTCCATTCTGCACAGGTGGTAAAAAGCTGTCTGCAGCCTTTATATCACTGTAATGAAGTCCAGTTTCTGCTTCTATCTAACAGTTTTCTTTGTTTGTTTGATATTTTTCAGAGCAGCCCATTCACAGAGGAACATTGTTTGGTGAAATTGGTCCCAGTTGGTGTGGGATGTAGGCAGGGTTTTTGTGTCTGTATGTGGCACATCTGTCCCTCTGGAGGCTGTTTGTTGGATAGTCTACTCATTGTTTATTACTATTTCATTATTCCCCATCTCTACTTCTATGAAGAACACAGAATATGTATTCATTCTGTATTCTCATACCTATGTATTGTCATTTTCAAACTGTAAATATGTAACTTAAATGTTGTGCTCATAGAATTGAGAATAATTTTATCCACTTGCAGTGGAAAGATAATTTTAGCTCATGAGATATTAAAGATATTGAAGATCATTAATTACACAGAACCTTTTAATGGGCCACTCACTTAAAATGCCATTGTGCTATAAAAAGTGTGCATTAACTTAATTAATCTAGTGATATGAAAGGAACAATGGTATGGTTTAATAATGATTGACTAAAGAAGTACAGTTAGGATACACTACAGGACATATGTAAATATGTTGTAACTGGCTGAAATAGATTCAGTAGGTAAAATAATTCTGGAGAAAATAAATCAGAAAATTGTAAGATTAGACTGTAATACGCTACATGATTTAGTAAAAGCATACAGTGCAACATGGTAAGGGCCATCTTTCTATTAAGTTCCTCTTCTGTGCTGCCACACTGTTGACGCATGGCGCCACATGCAATTTAATCAATGCTGTAGTTCTAAAAAAAAAAAAAAAAAAAACTTCATTAGCTGCGATGCTACCATGCCACCCGAGTTAGTCCCATTAAGGTTATTAACGATGCAGCCAAATGTGCCTCCTCTTCTCTCCGCTCGGGAACTGGCCCTTTTCAAAGCTAAATACACACTCAAGCGGTATTGACATTTATTCTGTAAATAAATCCTGAACTTTGCAGCTAAAGCTCATTTCTGAAGATTTAACACCAATTAACACAGAGGGCGTCGGGCCCGCCATCTGAAACACTTTCCATCATCCTCCTCCTCTGCTTGTCCTGTCACAAAAGATCTGTCAAGTCACTCGCACTGAGCATATTTAGTCTTCTCCTTTTTCTTCTTCTTTCTTTCCGGCCTGATGTAATAAAGGGATCTAATTAAACCGATGCTATTCGGCTGTCTACTGCAAATTAAATCTAACTTGAGAGACGTTAATTGATTAATAGCACTGCATAGGTCATGCATAATTGTCAGGAGGGCACACTGATCAGATAGTTTATTTGTACTTTGAGAGGTATGACATAGGCAGGGATGCATTTTGTGTTTTAAACACATTTGTTAGTTTCCTTTCTAGGTGACTTTGCTGTGTGCAAGCCCTGTCAAGGCATACATGGCTTTGACAGCGAAGTTTAGCCAACAGAAAGCAGAAAAAAGGGAGAAACCCCCCACAAAAACAAAAACCCCGCAGGGTTTAATTAGAGCCCTGTTTATCCGCACTGTTGCTGTGCGCTGCTGTGCGGCAGCAGGGGCTTTCATCTGAATCCACTCTCTTTAAAAAGTTGTGATTTCCCATCGAGCAAACAGGCCCCCATCAAGGATTCACAATCAGAAATGTGGGACTGCTGTAGCCAGTTTCCTCAAATGTCAGTCTAAGCTGGATACACACCACAACCAGTGCTGAAAAAAAAAAACGCTTGCACTCGTGGAATCATCCACTTATTAGAATGTTGGGAGTCAATCCCTTCAACCAAATTACAGTTTCAGCTGAATTTATTTAGGCATGTATGTGAAGCCCTGAGCCGAATAATCAGTTACTCCGTGTCAGCCACGGTTTCCTTTACTTTTTCTGCAATTTGACAGAACGATATCATGAGTGGCTGCTGCTGTGGATATGTAGAGAATATGCTAGATGTCATATTTTTTTTGCTGTATGAGCAGCTATATATTGTATATACCTATACTATTACATACCCAACAGTATAATCATGGGGACCCGGGATACGTGAGAGATTAGATAAACTGGTTAAAAATTAAATGAGCATGGTAGGTATTGCAATTTCAAAATATGATAATGTAAAATGAGTGTATTCATAAAACCATTTGGAAATGCTTATTCAGCTGAAAAACATTTGATTCTTGTGGTTATAGCATGCAATAGTCTTTTTCCAATATGAAAATTGCTATAACATGAACATTGGGCAATCATAAATCAAGTAATAAACTAGGCTGAGGTACAAGCAACTCATTAAAGGAAATGTTTCAGATTTACCCTATGTGAAATGCAATACGATGCAGTCTGTATGCTTTCACAGTATAGTAAATAAGGTAAGTCAGTACACTGTTTTGAAATTGGGCACATTAGGACTTCTGTTGTTACAACTAGCTAAATTTGTGAAATACCCCATACAAATACATTTTCTTTAATTAGCTCTCATCTACTGTTGCTGCTTCCAGTGATAAGTGCCCAAGCAAATTTGATTGAAATCAAATTAAATAAAATGCATTTGTATGGGGTATTTCACAGATACTTGCCACAATATGCCATAACAGACCACGGTAATATGAGGCCATAATCGTCCCTGGTCTTAACCCCCACAAAAGCAAGCTTGAGGTAACCATAACAAGGAAAAACTCTGAGATTTGGTGAAATCTTGGGAGGAACCACTCTTGAGAAGGGGGGATCCATCCTGCTCTGGCAGGACTTCTTAGTTATCGTTTGATGGGTTTAGGTTTATTAAATGCATATTAAAACCCAGCTCAGAATTTACAGAATTTACTTCTAATATGGAAGAAGAAGCCAGTATATGTTTGGGTTGTTTTATGAAAGTGCATGATTTCATCCTGATACTTATGTTTCTTGTAATCTCATACTCATGTAAATTGTGTATGTTATTTAATTAAGTGTGGTTACTCAGCACCTATCAATGTCTTGACTGCTATCGGCTAACACAATTGTCTAATTTGCATGCTAACCATATATCTCATAAAACAGGAAGCAAGAGAAACAATGTTTTGAAACAATGTGTTATTGAGTCTGGCTTTAAGTCATGTCACGTAAACACAGTGCAGTACGTTGTCTGCATCAATGGCTTTATGCAGCGGTGCATGAAGTAGCTGTACTCTAGGTTATGCAAGTTTAATTCATGAGAAGATGTCTTAAAAAGCTTTTTCCTTTTAATGAAAAGTGCCATTATTAAATTCTGATTTGCAAGATGCAGATTATGTTGGCCCTGTCTGGCACAAGAAGCCTTCAGAAAATGTACATGCTATTCTCTGTCATTATCCCTTAATGTGTTAAGCAACAATAACTAAACATAGAACCAATAGTACATTGGGAGAGTAAAATGTTGCTGTCCTTGGTCTGTCATGGTCAAAAGTTTTCATCTCCTGGGTTACCCGACCTCAGTTGTTTTGTAGAGACAGCTCTCGAGTACATATCTCTGCATAACAACCTCACACTTTTCTTGGTTCCACATTTTTAATTTTATTTTTCACATTAAATAGGAGCTCATTTTAATATCCACATTTTTACTGGACATTGTTTTGCTTTAGACCATCTGTTAGGCTGTGACACACACAACTCCTCTTCCTTGCCTGTGCTATCTCCAACACACATCGCTCACCATGTACTGCGTGACTTTCACGCCCCATTGACGAGGCAGCCAATCCCAGGCACATTACTGCCGAGGTGAGATAATGCCTCAGAAATCACATGATGGAGTCGTCTCTCTGGCGATCCTGATCCTCATGTGTGACAGTCTAGTGTGATGTGGCATGTTGCCGTGGAAACATGCGGTGTTCCCACTTTACATAAGTTAACTGTGTCATTCTGCTACTGGCCCACCGGTGCAGCACTGACCACAGGCCCAGCCTCAAGCCACTTTGCACATTTTTATGGATATACACAGTGCAAGAGAGCAGGGGAACATTTATGACTTGATAAAACATACTTTTGAATTTTCTCTCTTTGCTTATTTAAAGAAGAATATTTTTAGCTGAAGGTCAAAATATGCTACAGAGCTATACCACAAGAGATATCTGTAGAGATCTTATATTGCGTTGCAAGAACTGCACCTACCAAAGCAGGTAGATGAACTGCAGACAGATTAATGAAACCTTTAAATTGGAGTGAAAAGACACTCAAGTCGAAGCTGCTCTGTATGTGCATGCCCTACTCTTGCCTTTAGCTAAAGTGCCACATGAAATGGGATTACAGTACATTTCGATAATTGGCAAACGAAGGAACAAACCCAGCGTAATTACGTTGGAATGGTTTTAATTAACAAATTTGAAATGAAAGCTGAATTTTCATGATCTTTGCAGGGCAAATTCATCCTGTAATTATAAATGGACATCTCTGATTTGTACTAATTAGACCTCATTTGCATGTACGACAAGGGTAGGGGAAGAGTAAGAGGTTTCTTTTGCTTGGCTCAGGGTTCGTCATTGTGCTGCAGGGGGAAACCATTTGGCTCTGACATTTGATGTTTGAGCAGAGGCCACATGTTTTGGTGAATCGGAGCACAATTCACCATGCACCTTCATAAAAAAACATAAACAATGTAAAGTTCCGATTTGTCACATATAAAGTAGATTTAAAAGATTTTGATGGCAGGGTGAAATAAATGAAAGAAACAGACAATACTGACATATGTCAGTATTAGCAATTAATGATAAACTCCTTCAAAATATTTCTATTAAATGCTTGAGTGTGTGTGTTTGTGTGTGTGTGTGTGTAATGCACAAGTTGCAATAGAAGGGGCTTGAAAATAGTCGATTGAAAAAACAGAATTGATTGAAAGAACTAGAGGTCACTGTAGTTTATGGTTGTCATTATGATTTTCTTCTGTGACTCAGGGCTTAAAACATTCTAAGATGTCAAAGCTTCAAAACTCAAGATCCTTTCATGTGTGTGTGTGTGTGTGTGTGTGTGTGTGTGTGTGTGTGTGTGTGTGTGTGTGTGTGTGTGTGTGTGTGTGTGTGTGTGTGTGCGTGAGTGTGTATGTGCATACATGCGTGTATGGGAGTGGGGTTATAATTCTGTGATGCCCCCTACTGTCCCCAGGATTCCCAGTGTGGGATAAAGCGTTCTCATTTTGAGTACAAGTAACTTGAAACGTGATTCATCATGCCACCCCCCAGCTTTAAACCTCCATAGTGCCCCCCCCACTGCTTTCATTATAAACGGTTTCAGGGTTTCAGCCTCAAATGTCACAAATTATTTACATTTAAATAATACCTTTTTGCTGGATAAGTACAAACATGAAAAGGAAAAATAAAATGCTTGTTTGTCTTCTAAAAATTAATCTACCACACTGACAGTCACTTGTGACATGATAGTGGAAATGTAACAGAACAGGTGTGACAATGGGAAAGGCGGAACCAAACTTGTCTTAAAAACAACACATACTCTGAATCTGTTTAGCACTTCTAAATTGCTTGTGGTGCTGGAAGGACAGAGCTAAAATGTCACAGCTAAATGGATGTGATAGTGCCCGTCCTCCATTGACCTCCTCGTTAATTAATTTAAGCCGATAAACAAGCCAGCTCTTCATTCACTCTGTCCCGCACCCGGACAGTCTAAAAACCACACCGAGACCTCACGAGGAGGTGGAAAACATGAAGAGAATGCCAGCTGCAGTCACAATTGATCACGTCTTCTCTCTAACCAGTTTTTCCCAATTTTCTCCCAATTCACTAACTCATGTCCTCAAGAGGGCGTGCTGCTAGGTGCTGCCCCTTTAGACTCTGCAGTCTAGTAGCAAGGCTACCCTGTCACAGCAACCAAGGACTGTGGAGGAATCAACCACAGAAATGACTCATTTGTGATGATCCATGCGTAACCTCTCTGAATTCAACAGTAGCATGGTCTGGATTCAATGCCCCATCAGGGGTGGCGCCAGAGAGATTATTTTGATTGAACTACAGTGGGGCTAATCAATACATTGGTGGTGCTCAAATCATTGCCCCCACCTAAAAAAAACGTAACTGTTTCCAATCACATCAAACTGTTACAATAATTACAGAGATCGCAACACAACAGTCACGTCGCCACATAAAGAGCAAAGGGAATGCGTCATGTGGAGATACAACACAGGCTATATTTTATTGTATCAAAATGTAATTGCATGAAGGTCATTCAGGCATAAAATAGTGGTTACAGACAATATCGACATTGAAATAAAACGGAAACTATAGAGCAACAGTGTTTCAAGAGCAAAGAATGATATCACAACCATAAGTAGATCAAGAGATCGCAACAGCTTGGAACCAGGTCAGCAGGAGAGAGTTTCATTTGGTCAAAAGTAAGTATTCTGTATGGTAATATTCTTGGTGGTTCCACAGTGGGGCTAAAACATTTCTTGATTCTGCCTTTATTTGTCCAGAGTCATTCACACTACAAGCCCACCATTTTAAGCATCATATGTCACAATAGCGTCAAGGACAATGGACTTGATGCAGAATATCCAAGTGGCACATCACTCATCGCTCATAGAGCAAAGAAAGCCACTGCCAAGATAAAAAGCATAAAGCCGCAAAGCAGAGTTGAATGTAAATCCATACTGAAGCGCTTTAAAAGATCATAAAAGTAGCATTACCTTTCATCAGAGCGTACTATGTAACATAATGACAGCACATGTCCAGGGCGTGTGAGATTCATCGACCAGCTCATTAAGACTGGCAGAGAGCCCCCAGGAGAGCCTATGAAATCTAATGTCATCTCATTACCGTCGTCTTTCCACAACATGGTCATCAGAAGGCTCTGCTGCTGCCAACCGATCCACTCCCATAAGTTCTCCTGAATAAATTTTATCTCATCTAAAACCATCCTATTTAGGCATAGGTAATAACTGAAGTTGAAATTGATATCAGAGCCATGATCCAGTGACTGGGGAATTGAATAATCGCCAGTTTAGCTCCTGGGCTGGGCACTACTGTCGTACCCTCAAGCAATGAATCTTAAGCTGAAGGACTCCAGCACACATCCAGTTGCATAAATGGATACTTTGGGGCATGTGGACCATGTATTACAAGCATGCTTCTGGTATTGTAAGGTAATAAATAGTAATATAAATTGTAATGTCATGTCAGGGGTTTAAAGTCATTGTAAAGTCATGTTGGTTCTAGTCTCTTCACAAAATCCAGAACCCTCATAATTGAATTAGCTTTGTGAAAATATGCCTGTTGTGCCTTATGCAGCCCTGGTTAATTTAGTAAGCATCTGTTTATTTTTTTTTTTTTTTAACTTTTAATGTTCGATTTCCTCTCTCCACGTATATTAAATGCTCATTAGTAGTCGTATATTCCCATTGCTGAAAGGTCCTCCTGTCAGTTTAGTCGTGTCTTCCTCATGTGTGAAGCCAGCTGTAGCTCTTCCTGCCACTCCGTAATCCACAATTACAACACCACAATTACTGCGTCACCGGCTGTGCAACTGAGGCATGCTGGTTGTAGGTGCCCGATTTACTAGAGAATTCACTAGGATTACAGAATGGTGTAAAAGGGTTTGAAGGGCACACAAGCTGATGGGTACACATAACTGTACTCTGCTACACAGTCACACATGCTCATATAAAAGAAGGGCACCTGTAACATAAGTAGAGGTGAATGCAACATTTCAGCTTATTGTGTTTCTCTTTGCAGGAGCCCAGGAAGGCCAGGCTTGTTTGACATTTCTGTTGACCTTGTTCACTTAATGCCTTCAAAATACACACCCATCATTCTACAACGCTTGCACTCAATGTGTGTCTGCAGCTCCTCATCCAAATATAACCTTATTAGCTCCCACCGAGTGGCTGTGTTTCATATTGGAGTTGCACCACTTATGTGCAGAGAGTGAGTCTGTCTTGTTTGGTTAAGATAAAGTGTTTAATTGTGCATAGAGCCCTGAGTTGCCTTGTAGGTTACAATGCTGCTCGTTGTTTTACAGTTTAGAGCTTCGCCAACGTTTATGTGAAGACTATGTGGCGTTGGCCTCACACAAGCAGGATATGCCAGTTATATGGCTGCAACAATTATATTCCATTCTCCTATAATATGAACTTTGCCCTGCTACTGAGTAATGTTTTAAAACAGTAATTGCACCAATTATTCAATATAATGTGTTTTTTTATCTTTGTTTAATGAGTTTGAACTGTCAACAAAGAGCTCTCGATGTTGAATAATAGAAGATGGCGAGCTGTGCCATCGTGGTTCCATTTGGAATTTCCTTATTCAGAGAAATTTTTTTTTGAATCATCAAATTAAAGAACTTTGCGACTGAGCTGTTTTTACACATGCTTTGTGGAAACACTTATTGTTTATCTATTATGGCATGTGTGCTCATAATTATCTCCATCTCTGGATGGCACAGATCCAATTTTTTATGATGAATACCAGGCAGAAGTAATGAAACACTGCGCATAAATCTGTGTGGCTACACATGGCTATTTTCATAGCCTTGTGTAGCCAAGAGCAGGTTTTACAATACAATATAATATTTGATAATTAATTAATGTAATATGTGACTCTGTATGTCAGTGTGCAGTGTGTTTGTGTGGTAGCTGGAAGCAAAGCAGGTTGATCTTATGCTCACCTAGCAGATATGATGATTAAAAATACATTCTCTTGAGATTTTCAGTTAAACAATAAACAATATTGTACCTTTTCAACCTTAATCATCACGTTATTGTATCACTGGAGAGTTAAGAATCTCATGAGTAGCACTATACAATTGCCTCTCTGTTACATGGTATAGCTGGGAAACTGCTTGCTGAAAATGAACCGATGCCTTTTTTCATAAGAAAATAATAATTATTATTCACAATTATTATTAATTCAATAATATGGGGTGTGGTCAAACCTTGCTGCAATGACCGGTCTACAGTGGTCCTCAGTTGATGCCCTTGATGTTGATTAATGCTAGCGTTCCCTCAATAAAACCCTCAGCTACCCTTGATAAAAAATCAGTTCAACCAAGACCTGTACATAACCTCTTCATGTGCCGAAATAAATTTGACCAACATCTGAAGAAATGTTAAATTGATCTTTCTTGAGTTTTAATAGTCAGAGCAGACTTGTTTGCTAGCAAGCTGGGTAACTAATTGGATTCCAGATAGCAAGCATGTTTTTGTAGCAAACATATGTTTATTCAGTGCCATGTACTATCAATAAATTTATGGTGTATGTAAAATAACTGACCCACCCACCAATGTTCAAAGCCAGAGCTAGCAAATTAACCTGTCCATCTTATCTTTTGTTGAAACAGACTTGATTAATAATGTCAGGTAAAGTTTCTTTAACTTTATCACCAGATTATTGAACACATTAATTATATAGAGGATATATAATTATATTGAGGATTATGAATTTGTAAATTCTGTAAATCTACCAATGATCATGAGTAAAGCAATAAAGCAGGTCCTAAATGTTAATATCCCCTCAGTCAAATAGCTCATTCCTGAATCCTACCCCCCTAAAGAGAGCTCTTTGTTCACTGTGAGAAGGGGAACACAAGCCCAGAGCTCTTTTGGGGTTTTCTCTGGTACTGTGGGGCACTGTCATGAGCAGAATGTTCTCTTAATTCAAAATCCATGCTCTTGCCACGCATAACAATTTAACCTTCACTCTACTATTGCTCAAGGGAAAAACACTATTTACCTAAATGGAACACCACACTGAGCCAACTGCCTCTGACAGCAGAGGGCTGATGAGGCAGTCACACACACACTTGTTTATGTTGACATACACACAAGCATGCACGCACACAAATACACATACCTCAGCTACATGCACATATCAACTACAGTTTTACAGTGGAGACATGTATGTGTGAATGTCCATGAAGTCAGACACGCACATGCACAGTTAAACATACCTGTTTCCTCTTAAAATGGAAGTATAAATGATTACTTGATTTGTCTTTGTTGTATTTCATACAGTCAATTCTAATACATTTAGTCAATTCGTTATCTAGATGTGTTGTACTTTGAAAGTAAAATTATTTTACATGAATTCAGTATGCTTTTAAATTAAGTTACACTATTTTTTTAGTCTATGTATTTATTCAAAACAGATGCTGAAAAACTGATTTTTACCTGGTGAAACCTCTATTTTGTGCCTGAACATTTGACTGTCTTTATCACTGAATTCTTCTAAATTGCTTTTTGTTTTAAATAGACTGTCTTTTTCTTCACTGCGCTCCCTGGGCAATATGATTGTGCATGTTTTCCTGCTTATGGACACTGTACTAGCTTAAATAATTAAAACTCGAGACTTTGGATGTCTCAAGGAGTAAAACAACACATTTGTGGTGCATCTGTGAATCCTGTGACTGGATTGTTTTTGGTATTTTAAGGTTTTTGCTACCTTGGGACCTTCTGGTGGAATGCACAAATACCCAGAGATTTGTGAGCTGATATTTAGTGGCGTTACCACTTACTCCAGTTGGAGTCTGTTGGAGAGGGTCACTCAGTGGTCCTGACAGCAGACTGCGGTACAAATCAGGAAAAGATGGATAAGGGAAGGAGATGGGTTGGGGACAACTGGTTGAAGTCAGCTGAATTGGATTGTTCAGATGTCCTGGTTGGAACCACATCAGACCAGAGTCTGAGTATTGCTAGGGTACATCACTCCACTTCACCCGCAGATGGGCTCTCCACTTTTAGTTTGTTATGTCAATGAAATTGGTCACAGTGAAATCTTCTCTCTTTCAGGTAAACGTCCCTGCGTGGTCTTGACGGGCCGAGTGCACCCCGGGGAGAGCAATGCCAGCTGGGTAATGAAGGGCTCCCTGGAGTTTCTGTGCAGCAGTGACCCTGTGGCTGACAGCCTGAGAGAGGCCTATATCTTCAAGATCATCCCCATGCTCAACCCAGATGGAGTCATCAATGGAGCGTAAGTACACAGCTCCTGTGATCTGCCTCGTAGCCCTTCCCCTTTCTCAAATACTCCTCCCTCCCTTTCAGTAGCCCCGCCCCTCTATTCCATAGGCCCACTCCATCCCTCTCTTCTTCAGCTCTGCCCCTTTGATTTACAGTGTAATGCAACACCCCCATCTCAACACTCCTCTGTTTTCAAGTACATGTTGAAAGCTCATCATCAGCTGAAGGTATTTTAGTTAGGGTGGAGTGAGAATGGAGTCATTGTTTTGGCACTGACAGCTGGAGCCTGACCCCTGGCACTCCACAGTGCCTTTACATGAGAGTAAAAGCTCTCTGATTCTGGACAGTGTATTCTGGGTAAAAGGTGATCGATAGCCTGCCTCACTTTTCCTCTCCTTCAGTGATCTGATTTCCCTGCTCAGTGCTCCCGGGGGAAAGAGAGGAACAGAGAACTAACACACAATGCAGACTTTTTCATTATTCTGAGCAAAGTATCCAGGGAGATTGAGAGAGAGAAAATGATTCTTTTAGATTGGCTAACTGTATTACATCCTGTGCTGTTTGTTTGGAACTGAGGGACATACGCTTGTCAATAACTGAAAGTTGCCAGAAATCCCTGATGGACAAAGCCATTTATTTTCCTTTCTGCTGTGAGCCTTTCTGACAGTTAGTCTCAGTACTGGTTGGTCAGTTAGAGGCAGGTGTAACAGTACTGACTGGTCAGTTAGTGGTACCACTGATTGGGGGCTTAATGATCTGGGTCAGTTTGAGCCCTATCAAGTTCTGTAGTAGAAGCAGAGGTGTTTGGGGTGTTCAAGACCAGGGCTGAGTCAGTGCTGAATGCTCTCTTGGCAACAGTTCACAATCCTCTTGGCATGAATTGCCTGTTCTTTTAATCACGATTTGAAATATTTTTATGTTCCTAAGAGCATGAGTATCATAAGGGCACTGTCTTCGTATCCTACTTTCTCCTTCTCTCAATCTCTCTTCCATTCTCCCTGTCACCTACTGCTTGTCTCCTTTCTTCTTGTTTCCTTCACTTGTTTTCTTTGTCTTTATATCTCTCTCCTCTCCTCTTCCCCTCTCTCATCTCATGCCCTTTTCATTTCCTTCCTTTGTTTGCTTTTCCTCTCCTCTCTCTTCCTCGGGTTGTGTGTCTTCACTGTTCCAACTTTCCCATCCAGTGCTCGGTCTGTTTTTTTTTTTGTGTGTGTACATCCGTCCCAGGTGAACCTTATTTATACCCACTGTGGTTATCCTCCTCATCCTTTTTGATGCAGTAATTAAGAGTGGAATGAAGGTTGAAAAACATTTATTTTTATCGCCCCAAGGACAGTATGTAGAGCTGCTGTTGTTGACAACATTGTTTCCTGCTTCCTGTCTCTTCCCAGGGGCAGATGCAGTGCCATTGCGTAACCATGCTAGCTGGAGGTTTAAGCACGTCATTTAAAGACAGTACATCTGAGGTCATGCAGGTTGCAAAGTGATACCTTTCAGTTCACTAGCGGTTAAATTGCTAATACACTCATAAAGAGTTCTGGGCTTGAATTTAAGTGTACAGGTGGCTGCAAAATTGCTGTAAACACCCTGGTTCATTTATATGGTAATTCTGCTTAAGTGTTCTAACCTCATGATTTCAGATTTAGATTTGATTTCAGAAAATGTCACTAGCACTTTGTGGCTTTGTTTCATTGTGGAATTCAGTGACATTTGAATGGGAAAATACACACATTTTTACAGCTGAATGACCCATTCCGATTTCAGATGAGAACCTTCTATATGTTTTTGGAACACCTGCCAATTTTCGTTTTTCAGCAGCACAACACGACAAACCGGTAAAAAGTACAAACCCACTGTGGAGAGATGATTGTTGTTTAGGTGAACAGATTTGTATCCTTTGACTGTGGAATGCTGTACACTCCATTTTAACAAACAGACTTGTGTCAGTATCTGAATCATCAATCATCTAGGAAAGACAAATGGTTGTTTATTTTTAAAATGCTAATTCCGTCTGCTGTAATATGTGTTTTAAAACTTTAATCAGTCATGCAATCTGTTATGTTAGCTTTTGCCTCTCAAACTAATCGCCAAAGGGTAAAAAAAAAAACTATCAAAGCAGATGAAGTGGTTTTATGTTTTTTTCTTCTTTTTTGTGTTTTTTTTTCCCCCATGTGACAAGCCTCCTGGGCAGTAGGAAGATAATTGCTTTGTGAACTTGTGAAAATGCAATCAGAGCTGTTGTGGTCTCACTCCTGACTATGGGTAGGGAGAGGGGAACTGAATTTGACCTGGGCTGTGGATGTGTTGTGGTGGCCAGTATTGTTGCCTGAGGTTGAGCACGGTTTCGTTTCATTACATCAGTGAGGTGACTGATCCGTTCCCACATGTGACACTGTCCTGTCAGTCCATCTTCAAATACACCCAGTGATAAAAAAATACCCTGAATTTCAACAGAAATGTTTTCTCTATTGTATTGCACTTGTTACGATCTCTCCATTGTCTTTTATTACCACAGTTTGGATTGTCATTTTGGCTGGTTGCTTTGACATAGCTTTACAATAAGGGAAGTTATCCAGAAATTGCAACATATTAGGCATTTTCACACAGCTTTGTCTTGAAGAAGCAAAAACCACACCTTGGATATAATGACTTTGCAGGTGTATCCAACAGCAACAACAATAATGATGATGATAATAATAACAAAAATAATAATTATGGTAATGTTAAACAGATAATGTAATCACGTTGGTCATCTCATGCTGATACACAATTTAACCAAGTGCCTTTTCATTTTTCAGTGTACTGGGTAAAGGTTGTACACTGGATTGGTGCTTGATTTAGATATAATACTGGATCTAGTTCAAATTTCCTTCAACCTGATGGGTAAACATGGACCCTCGAACTCTGAATTGAAATTTACAGAGACACGCATGCCTGCTAAATAAGGTGGAAATTACATTAATATTCCTCAGAGCAGGAATGGGGAGATGATGTGGTGTTTGATTTGGCTGATGAGGCTGAGTGAAGGCTCTTCATTGGAGTGCTGTCAGACTGCTAGGGATTCCGCTTTTTCGCCTGGCTAATTCTCGGAGCCCAGGGTAGCGTCACCCTGACAAGTTTCCTTCGCACCTCTGTTTGTGGGGGGTGGGGGGCGTTATCCACCCTTTATCTGCTCTAATTACATGTGGAGAGCAGCCACTGCGTGTGAAGAGGAATGTCGTTATCTCACGCCCATGGTTTAAATCTTTAGCTGGTGCAGGTGGGAACAATTGAGAACAGATTGTCATTTACAAACTGACCATGGAAGCCAGGAAAGAGATGCGCTGAGCAGGCCTGCAGGGTTATAAAAGGGGAGGGATGGGATTAATCCTTTAGCCAGAATATGAAAGGCTGTCAGAGGAGATAATCTTGTTATCATACAGCCGAATGGCACTGTTTATTTTGATCTATTATTTTAAGTATTACGGTGTAACATCACGGTGACACATGAAGGCCAAGCCACAGCATTGACATTTCACTGAGAAAATGAAGATGCACACCCTGAAGGATTCCTATGGTTGGCTTCAAACCTATTTTTTTTTCTTCTTTATATCAGATAATTATTTTGTCTGTCAAGGTAGTAGCACAGAGCAAAGGACAGAGGATGGATCAGGATGCCTACAGGGGATTCTTGCTGCTAGCTAATTCTGTTTCTCAGTTTTGAATGTTTTTGGCAGGTGGTATTCCATATTCATTGCATGTTATGCAGATACAATAGCTACATTGTTTACCCCTTGTTTGTTACATTATTTAATACATTTTCATGTATGCTAGGAAATTGCTAAGTCTTTGCTAACCATAAAGTTCTTCATATTCAAGTATATTTTTAATTTATTGTACACTTAATTATGTTGTACAGTCTTTCTCTGGGTATTTGTGCCAGCATGTGTGTTTAGGATGCATATATTTGCATGTTTACTGTGTTAGTTTAGAATATGAAATACATACTCATACAAGATTGTTTGACATTTATCTGTTATATTTTAGATCAGCAGTTATCCCTCATTCATTGAGGACTGAGTAACATGGGTGTAAAATATAGATGAGAAAAATCCACAAACTCTTAAGTTCTCAGCACAAAAATGCAAAGAATTTCTTGTAGCCTCACTGAAATTGATCTAAGGAGCAATGCATTATATTCTAGTAATTCAAAGTTAATCAGATCCTTCAGTCATATTTCTGTATTCAGAGTATTTTTTTAAAATATCACCAAATTGAAACTTATCAAATCTCTTAAAAATTTGAATCAAACTGTGGTGAAATCATAGATCTCACAATGCCTCGAATCATTTTTAATGAATCGTTTTTGAAATTAATCATTGTGAAGTGAGAGATTTACACCCCTGGTAAGTATTGGCCTCTGTGTGGGGAATATGTTTTAGAGTTTTGTATGTATATATGCCGACTCTGTACATGGCAGTGGGAGAAAATCTCATTAGTGCTGTTTCTTTTCTCTGGATTTGAAATGCTGCAGGGTATTTAAATGACCTTGCCCCTTCTGTCTCTCCTGTCTATGATAAGCTGCACAGTGTTTTTCTGTCAGTAAAAAAAGACTGACTTCAATCTCTATCTCTCTTACTCTCTCTGTCTCTCTCCATCTCGCTCTCACACCCCCTCTTTCTTCTCGATATACATCACTCACACACCCACACACTCTCTCTCTCTCACTCTCTCTCTCTCTTACTCACACGTACACTCATCCATTTAGGATATTGTAGCATAGGCCTCACTGCTGTCTTTGAAGGAACAGTTTTCTCAAGGTTTTTTTGGCCACTGAATATCTAGTATTTGCAATTTTAGTTGGATGGTGTCCAATGGGACTGTGGCAAAGCAGCCAGGAGAAATGATGTGTTTTTCTCTGAAAGAAGCTAATTGCTCCTCCGCAGAAATTCATTATTTTTTCTCTTTCATTGCTCCTTAACATTACATTCCACATCAGTTTCCTTTTCCAGAGAAAGTTGATTTGAGGTTCATTAAATTAATTGCCTCTTCCTTCCCCACCGGAGTTCTGCGGAGTTCTGTTGAGTCGGTCCAAAGGTTTCTTTTTAACATACAGGTGTAGATTTCTCCCCAGCTGAAAGGCCATATGCTCTCCTCTTCATCTGATCAAAAACCCAGAGGAGCTCATCCAAGGCGCTTTTTCATGTCACAGTGTTTGTATTGCAGGTTTGCTTGTACAGCACTGTAGACAGAGCAAAGTGGCACATCTCTTCAATATGCTGTTAGCCCAATATGTACTTTATTTGCAAAGGCCTTGCATAACAGTCACTTTTACTGTTAACATCTGTCATACTGTTCCAAAGAACTGTCACTCCCAGCAAAGCCCCTCCACGTGTAGTTTAAAGGCTTGCGTTATTTTATTTCAGGTGTCATTTTTAAGATTAATTATCCATGGAAAATAAGTTTCTATAGATTCTAAAAATTATGATTTTTATTTTACATTATACATCTCTTGAATCATTTGTTTTCCTACTTTTTGCTACATGCCATAAAAGGCACAAAAAGTAAAAGTATTTCATTTTAGGCTAGGGTTGTTTGGATATCCTGTTATTTTAAAAGTACCACAATAAGAAAATTTAAAAACGATACTGTTACCACTATTTTGCAAATTTTGGTACTTCATGAAAATGCGCTGCACTTGCTTTAGGCCTATATTGCATTCAGCAAAAACACTGCGTCTGACTAGTGATGTCGTGGGCATGCTAATTCTGTGTGCCTTTGATGGAGCCGTTGGTGAAAACCATCTGTCTCTTGTGTGCTGCATAACTGTGGAGGTAGAATACTTACAGTTACATGTTCCTAGAGAAATGGAAACTGACTGAAGAATTGCCTGTTGCCTGGAGTGCTTTTTGAGCTGATATGAAAAAGCGGCTATCCGATCGTAGCGGCTAGCTACTTTCAAGTTGTCAGATAGGTAAGCTATTTCCTCAGCATTTAACTATTTGATACAAACCTAGATAGCCAGCTAGTTTCTTTATGCTGACATGGTATATAGTTATTCTCTACTTACACTCACCAACAATACTAATCTCTCAACCTGCAACCTCGTTTCTCTCCATCTTTGATAAAAAAAGTGGTTGAACTTTTGGTGTTTTAAACTTTTTTTCAACTTTGAAAGCACTTCTGTTCTACCAAAAAGCAGCTGGCAGCAGCGCTTTTTGAAAAGCGGATGGGGAAAAAACACTGTGTGAACACAGCCAAAGATATTGATTTGGTATCAATACCGAGGTACCAAAGCAGGTATTTGAACTAAAGTCAAACTTTTGGTATTTTGGTAACACTAATCTAGGCCATCAGTCGATTTAGAACTTAACTAATTAATCACAAAATTTGCTCTAATAAACTGTGATCAATCACACTTTTGCTGTAAGGATATTTCTTTTGAAATTAAGGAAACTTATAACCAAATCAGCCATCAAATTAACAACAACATCTAATTCTAAACCACAATTCAGTTAATTTACTTCGCTATTCATAAATTTTCCATATACAGCATTGCGCATGAAAACTCAGTCTTCAGTCATTTTAGGAGGTTGGTTTCAGCAGTAACACTTTTAATGAAGCATATGCTTGAGACGGATATGATCACTTTATGAAGTATGCAAAGATAATCTGGAGAGTGGCAGTCCCTTTGTGGATTTTATATATAGTATCATCTAATGCTGAAAAAAGCATAAAAGCTGGCCATGATTTAAAACTAACCAACTTAATGGTAATAAATGGTTAAAGGTAATATTTCATAGAGACTCAATGTTGTGAGAGAAGCAGGAATATCAGACAAACTCAATGTATTGTTATACTGTAACTATTCCATGATGTTACCTGAGAGCTCGCTGTACCATTCTTTGTGCAGTGCACCACTTGTAATCTAGCACCTGGGGGCTGACAGGATTGTGAGGTGGCCACAAAAGTGAGGATGCAATGTCACTTTAAGCAGCTTAAAACAATAAGATAAATCAATTGTGATTTATGTTAATGGCCATTTCAACTGCTGCATTCTTTCAAAAATGAAGGCAGAGAAAAAAATCTGCCCTGCCTATCATTTTTGAGCCTTTGTGCCTGGACAGCCCTAGCACAGCCTGGTCATCACAGTTAATTGTGTTATTGTTTTATAAACTTGTGAAACATTTCAAATTAATCTGAAAAAGTCATATTAACAGCCCTAATTTCATTACATTTGCCCTCATCATGACTGTGAATGTGAGAAAAGGAGGAAATCTCTTGGTTTCAGAGAAAAAATACAAATAAAATAAAAAGTAGCACATTAAAAACAATGTAAGAGAAAGGGCGACCTAAAATGTATTAAAATTGTTTTGATGCATTGGGGCGGTCCAGCATGTGACATTGACGTATTGTGAAGCCCCCTGCAGCCGGATTGAGACGGGCATATGATGAATGGCGCGGTCCGTCAAGGAACATCTGTTATTCATCATTTCACCGGGCCAGTGCTGACCGTGGCCAGGCCCCCCGGCCTCAGTGGTGGCTTCGGCTCCGCCTGCGCGCTTTAAACCGGTGCCAGGAACCAGCAGAGCGTCACGCTCCGGTGTCACACACACCACGTTTAACAGGAACCGGCCGCTGCGCTCCTGACGGCAGAAGGATAATTCACATCTTTGGGGCTTTCAGGATGCCACACGGATCCAAATTACTATGTCAGTGTTATTAAATACCGTACTCCTACATAGCTCTTAGGTTGCGTATGAGGCAGACATTAGTTAAAATGTCATTTTTAATTAGTATATCTTTGAATATTCCATACTCTTTTGTTCTAGCATTTGGCTGGTCACATTGTTTGCTTTTGACTTTTTAATGCAAACAAAATAAGTAGACTGGATCCATTAATTTAAGGATTAAGTTTAAAGTCATCATCTATAAATCTTGTTTTGTTTTGAGCTTATATAGACATTTTCATGAAGTGGGTAAGGTGCTACTGACAGACTGTGAGCCATGAGGGTCAATGGCTTCTGATTTATGGGGCACAAGTTCATATCTGCAGTCCAGCCCTTACAAAAGTTAGGACATTTCAGCGTGTACTTTTAGAAGAGTGTGTGGACTGACATGATCTGCATATCACACGTCCTTGGTCACATGTTTAGTATCAGCCAATGGGTGCCCACCTGGAATGTTGCACTTCAGAGTTAGCTTAATTAGCCAGGTGATATTAAATCTGTCCTGGTAATCCGGCTCATCTGCTTCAGTATCTGCATGGCTGTGATTTGAGACTATGCACCTGGCTGCTTAAATTGAATCGGATACAGTTAAAAGTGCATATGAGAGATATTCCTCAGATTCATGAGATATGCTTGTGCTTCCATATCAAACATAGGAGAAATGGGAAAAGGGGGTCAGATTGTGAGAGGTTAGTGATGTGAGCTCATGTCAGATGTGTGTATATCTTACAGCTCTGATTGGTGGAAATGTTATATATAGTGACATTAGCTGGTCATGTCTCGGCATGCCTCCCAATAGGGCTGAACTAAGATTTCATAAACCTTTCAAGTATTGCATAGAAAGATCACACTGCTTATTTATGATGGACCCTCACTTGGAACATGTAACACACAGATTTTGCGGGCTCACGTGTGTTCACTGTTTCTTAAGTATTCTGTTGGAAGTTCAGATTAGTAACAGAACTTCAAAGTGTATGTATTACAGTTGTGATGTGATCAAATTTCTGCTTCAGTTCTACTGTATTTGAAGAACAGAGAACTGAGTATCTAGTGAGTTATGAGTCTGTGGTAACACCTGTCCAGCTCCATCCCCTTTACTTTAGCAAACACAGCATGTCTGTACAGCGTTCATTATTCATACCTTTTTGTTGTGGATATCAGCAATACACTGAAAGAGCCAGTGGTGTTGTTGCAGAAAATAATTAAGCCAAGCACATAAACCCCCCCCTTCTCTCACTCTCCCACCACCTCCCTCTGTTCTGTGCTAATTTAGCGCAAAGTTGGAGAGCTGAGAATGAGATGTCTTACTCCAGTAGGGAGGAGGCATGTGGCAGGTGTGCGTGGTCTGTGCTCAGTGATAATCGGTGAGCCATGACAGCAGACCGAAGCTGTGGCCTGAGCAGTCACCTCCCTGGTGTTCAAAGAGCGAGTCTGTGCGAGTCGCACTGGAAATAAAGAGGCATCAGTGTGACTGTGATGTCTTTGAATGGGCGCCATCGCAGTTGAAGGGGCACCCTGGCCCCAACAGGCAGAATCGGTCGCACCATTGCACCGCATTTACCCAGCCTGCCCTGTAATGAGTAGGGAGCACAGACTGTAAGGCATCTGTGTTGGAAAGGCTCCTAAGAGCCATGCTCCAAACGGACAAAGATGTTTCTCTGTCACCGCTCTTTAACTGTTGTCGAACCTCTCCTTTCCCATAGTGTTCATAGTGCCTCTGTCACGCTTCAAAGCCGTACCTCTGCACAGGAGCTTTCTGTAAAGACTGTTTCTGTAAAGCTCAGATCTGCTTACGTTTGTTTCCACAGCATTGTGTTTCTACATTGTGCAAGAAATATGCTGCTTTTACTAGTAATTTGCTGCCTGTGGATTTGTTTTCACCTCCCTCCCCAGGTCTGCGTAACCCCAAGCACTCAGCCTTTCTTTTTCCTTCCCCATCTCTCAAGTGATAAGTGAATTACCTATGCCCTCCTCACCCACAGAGCCCCCCCATCCTGTTCTCTGTATTAGACATCATTACTGTTTCCGTGACAATGAGCCCTGTGCACCTCCCCCTCCCACCACGTCAACATCATTCTGTTGCTGAAATGCCTCCTTACTTCTCTGTAAATTATCAGCATGCCAGCTGGTATGTGTCCCCAACCCTCTTCAATTCCTCCATCCATCATCACTGCCTATTCCAGCCAGCTTTTTGTAGGATTCTTCTCTCAGGTGAGTGTGTCTCACCTTGGGTGGTTCCACATGACCTGGATCCACCATTCAAAAATATGCACTTTCTTGCATAATCATGATGTGATAGAATGTTTCAGGTCAGTGACCTGATGAGCTGTCTGTCACATCAGGAAGAAGCTTGTAGACTTATAACCTTATAACCTATCCTTTAGACTATAAACCTTACACCCATTTCCTGTCGGCTACCTGATTTCCTGTGGGCAGAACACATAATATGTGTTATATTATAACTTCCAGTAGGTGGTAGGGGCTTCATTTCTCATAGATGAGACAAAACACATAGTTTCAACAAGATGTTTCCGCACTGTTTTCAGAAATGTTTCCGGATATTGTCACGGCTCATGTAAGGACATTATCTCCTTCAAATCCCACTGATTCTTCTGATTCCACAACTTTTCATGCAGCATGACAAACATGGTGGGTGTCTTGATGCTCTTATCAATTTATTCTGCAGTGTACCTTGCTTCTTATGTTGACAACGTCTGAATATTTTCATAGCACATCTATCTGTATCGTCCAGAGTGTTGGCTCTTCTAAATGAGAGTTCAGTGTAGTGAACATGGAGGCAACAGAGTGTCACTGCCGCTGCGTGCATTCATTTATTAAATTACATGTAAAATTTATGTCTTTGTTTCTTAGCATGTCTTCCCTGTCAGTAATTTAATACTGTCTACTTTCCACTGAAGGCATTTTTACCTATTTAATTCAGTGTGGTGTCCGCGATAAAACTAACTGCCACTGTTAGGCAGCAGTCAGGACTCATCACAGGTTCTGTGAATTTCTGTCATCTTATGTGTCTGCCCGGAAGAAAGTTCTGCACTGCCAGTTCTGTGAATATAAAGTAATCCAGGTGTTTGTACCGAATTGGAGGAGGGTTTAATGCGATGAATGGTCTTTGAAAGCGGGTGTCAGATAAAATGCGGCTGCCGGAATGTGAATCAGTCAACCTCGGGCATTATCACTAAAGGTGCTGTGCTCTTGCGTCAACGCTATGCTGTCAGTGCCCCAACATCTGCAGTCCTCCCTTACGTTCACCTGTGAACCAGTGACTGTCTTACAGTCTACAGACTACAGGCTAAATAGTACTACTGGACAGTAAAGAAATGGCAATATGACACTAAATGGTGACTCGTGTGTGCTTGGTGTGTAGCTAGAGGGCATGTAGGCAATACGAATATGAAAAGCTGTGGCCAGTTTAAACCTCCCTACCCCACAAGGAAGCCAGTTGTGCCTCAGTGCTGTGGACTGCAGTTTTAGTCAGCTAATGGCATAGCTTAGGCTCAGACTTGTGATGTCTTGGTCACAGGGTTCAGCCTGCATTCAGTGTGCGTGCACCATTTAGATCAGTGTTTTATTGCCAGACTGTGTATATTGTCCTCTGATCTGTGAAACTCCAACTCTACAGATAGATCACATTGCCTCTGGTCCATCGCACATCGTGAAAAACTTTGGAAGCCGCAGAAAGGGGCCTCTTTAAATCAGCCCAGACGTTTTACAGGAAGAAAACAGCCCAATTAAAAGGCTGAGGTCAGCGTGGGTCTGAAAATCCCCTCTACTTGGATGAACGGGAAGAAAAAATGTAAATGTATTCTGATTCTCATACGACGGGAGAGAAATGAGAGTGAAATAAGGATCCACGGCTCATTGTGCTGATGTGTTCCTCACGTCTTGACAGCCAAAGGTACCTGAGATGACCCATTTGAAGGTGTGTGGGCCACACCGCCCGGAACTCACTTGCATGGGAACAGAGCATAATGTCATGAGGCCCAAAGATCCTAATAATACACTCAAGGGCCAGGCAAGCCTGGGGCATTTTCTCAGGCTTTTGTTCTTTTTCTTTATGGCTTCCCAAAAAGTAATGATCAAAACCAGGTTTTGAAATAATTAGTTTTATCCACTGTCAAGCTTGAAAGAAGAGAAAAAGGCCCATGTCTGAAGACAGTGGCAAGCAACACTGCAGAACTGCAGCGGGACTGAATCTCATCAGCTATGCAGTTGTACTGTTATGGCGTCCTGCTTTACAGCAGGCTTGTAAGAACATCGGGGGATTAGTGTAGAAATGAACCTCAGGGCAACTGACCATAAACCAAAATCAAATGAATTCAATCCAAGAGTTTCGACCACATTTCTCAAGCCCATTAAATTATTTATAAAACCTGTTAGTCCTCCAATATACATTTTAAAGCTTCACATCGAGCTGCAATTTAGATTGCTGTTGGGTTGAAGCATAAAATGAAAATGATCTTTTCCCCAGGAGGAAAGTAAGGCACCAGCTCTGGGCTTTTGTTTGTAGTCCTATGAGAAAGACTCCTTCCTGGTATAGTGTTGCAAGAGGGGTAATTTCCTGCCTGGTCCCTTTGAGAGGATGGCTGAGTATGAAGCTGGTAGCTGGGTTTGAGGCCCATTCCACATGCTGTCTGGCTGCTCTCAGACCGCACTCCTAATTCCTGCGGCAGCCCTTATCAGTGAGACAGACAGAGGGAGGGGGGAGTGAGAGAGAGGAGGAGAGAGGGTAAAGAAAGGGGCCAGCTTTTCTCTCTGCTGACTGCGCAGGTGGAAGTTTGCTCATCTTCTCAGGTGCAGCGATCCATTTTGGATTTGCCACCGTCTTTTCAGAAAGCGGAATCAAGCGTATAACGAGCAGCATGAGGGAAAATGAAATGTGTTGGGCTGCGTGCTTACAAGTTCCTTGGAATTCTGGGATAGGAGGTCCTGAGCCGGATATATTTGGCACAGTACATCTCAATGTGTCTATCTGTGCTGTTCTGTGTGTGAGCAGGCGTAGGGTAGGGGTGAGTGACTGCTGGAGGTAGATAATAGCTCTGCCGTGTGCTGAACGCCTGTTATCTGCTGCTCTGCTTGTCAGCATGAGCCTTAGTGCTATTGGCACGCAAAAACACGAGGCCAGCATAATACCAAGCGGCTGTGAAGAAGACAGCATCCCGCGTCTGTGCGGTCTGGGGGATTGATAGGGAAATGGTTTTATTTCCTTACCATTAAAATACCCTTGGGTCTATGGTACAGCTCTATCTGTGACATTCCACTTACACAGGGCTATCTGTGGTGGTCCTCCATCTGCAGTATTACACTAATCATTTTCTAATGTAAAAAGTGACCCTCTGCTGGCAGTAATGTCCAGTCGCAACCAAACATGTTTTGTCTGTCCTTTTTGTCTCCTCTTTGCTTTTTTATAATTTTTTAAATTGATGATTTCTTGTTAGGAATACAACAGTTCCATCCAAGAAATATTCTTCCCCAACTTTGAACTGAATTTTCTGCTTCCTTGAATCGGTCTTTTTCTGTCACAGTGTTCGGCTGGAGCACATAAAATCAGGATGTGATATCACCCCCATGAGTCTGAATATAAGAACGTTATTAATACCCTTAGTTTGCGAATTTGGCCTTTAAATTAGCAAAACTTTCCTTTCCTTTGTCAAAGTGGTCTCTACGGCAGACAGACCTTTCCGTTTTCAATTCATTCAGTAGATCTTTAAGTGGGTCCTTGCGGAGTGTTTCTGCTCTTAATACCTTCAGCTTATGAGTTACCCTCCATGGACTCCTGGGGCATCACTTAATTCATGGTGTGGCTCGGTGTGGTGTGTCCAACAAAGTCAGGAGTGCGCCCCTGTCTGTGTGTGTGTTTTTAAGAGAGGGGGTAGGGGGAGCACTCCCAGGGTGCGTGCTTGCTACTTCTCACCACTTGTGTGCATCCATGCGGCCATCGGCTTCCGTGTCCTACAGGAAGGTGTGAGTTTGGTGTAGGAGCCTGGCAGGGCTTAGCGCGAAGGGTGATGAGAGCACAAAAAGAAGCAAATAAAACCCCCTCTCTGGCAGGAATGGTAATTTTGCCATACCCCTCAGCAACATGCTGGGTCCTGTTTCCCTCCAGCGATCAGGGTTACACGTTACTCTTCACTGGAGAACCCATTCACATCGCACTCTGTCTGATCTTAATTGTAGCAGATGAATCATTTACCATATTTTAAAATATTTTGTGAAGGAGAAATTTCCTTAGTATCAGTTTGACATTGCCTTTGGAGCGAAAGAAAGAAAAAAGCAGGCAGGAACAAAAACATAAATGAATAAATGAAATAACCAGACAGTACTTATTCTCAGGGGATTTTGTAATGAGTTGCCTTTGAAGAGCTAGAATAAGCTGGATTCACATAATTATTTAAATTAAGAACAAAAAAAAAAAAAAAAACAAACAAACAGGCAATAATGATATCCTTACATGTTCCAGTTACTCTGAAAACAGGGGCAGATGAAATTAAAGTCCTTTATAGTGGTATAACACGGGATAGCCATACAGCGTTTCTTTCTTAAGTTCCTGTGATGGAGCATATGCAGTCAGTGCTCTGCTGGAGATAAGTGATATGGATCCGAGTGGAACCAGACTTGAGCAGTCTTCCTGCTCAAGTAAAGCCCACATTATTCACTTACTCCTTATCCATAACCCCCCCCCCAACCCCACCCCCCACCTCTCTCCCCCTCTTGGAAAAACACAGACATCATGTGGATTGGGGTTATTTTTACATTAGCTACGTATTTATATTTATTTGCCTTGCAGACAGCTTTATCTATGCTGACTTACACAGCTTATTTTCTTCCATATTTTATCCATTTATACAGCTGAATATTTTCCAGAAGCTGCTCAGGTTAAGAGCCTTTGTAAAAGGGTGCAGCAGTTGGATTGGGCATGGGATTTGAACCTGTAGCCTCTGGGTTATAAGCATCATGTCTGACTGCTGCCTCTGTGACTGGTTTAAATGTGTTAGGCCTAAATGACTGTTGACCCAGTTGTTAGCTCTATGTCCTCATAGCAAGAAGGATACATGTTTGATTCCCACCATAGCCCTCTGTGTGTGGAGTTCTCCCTTTATTTGCATGGGTTTTCTCCAGGTTCTCCTCACATGGTCCAAAAGGCACGCAGGTAAGGAGGATTTGATTTATCAAATTGCCTGTAGGTATGAGTGTGTGTGTTTGAGTAAGTGTTTGTCATAGACTGGAAACCTGTCCAGGGTGTCCCCTGCCTATCACCCAATTTATGCTGGGAGTGACTCCAGCCCCTACAAGACGAAGATGGTATAGGTGATGGATGGTGGTGTTGGTCACACAAACTCAGGTGTGTGCATGGGAACACACAGCATTGGAGACTCATTACATGGCATTTATGCTACCTTTTGTCTTTAATCAATAGGTTGTGACCCACAGCGTGTCACAAGTGCTGGCACCACAGATAGACCACATTTAGGAGTGCACTTTTCAGTGTTCTTCTGATGGATGGGGTTGGTTATGATCTTCTCTGCTTTCATTTCAGACAAGTGCAGCCATGTCTGTTAACCAGCTGGGTGCTTCTTAAGGGGAAGCTGGTTTTTCTGTTATGTCTGTATGTTTGTTTGTTTGTTTGTTTGTTATTTTGAGTGCAGTGTGGCCATCTATAACTGTCAAGGTGGAAAGAAACATTCTGCCACCAAGAGAAAACCTTAGGAATCATTTTGACAAAATAGTGAGTGTGTGCTACCCAGTGTTAAATGGCTGTCTTTCTAGAAGGAGGTATAATCTTCACCTGTGACCTCTTTATTTTTGAAACAGTCACTGTACATGAGGCTGTTAATAGATATTTGATGTTCAAAGAAGTTTGTGTTCATCAGTGCAACCTCCTCCAAAGTATTTCAGCTGCTGGAGTTCTTCACTTCATAATTAAGCTTTTACAGACACTGAGTGAGAGGAACATACTTCTGTCTTCCTACACTGTCTACTGTAGGTAGACTGTGGATACCTGATTGACCAAGGGGGTATTAAAACATGTAAATCACATGATGTAGAGATATTTTCAGTTCTGTGTCTCAACTATACCAGGGAGGTTGTGTGTGCTGCATATTATGTAAAATTGTGAAAAACCTCCACTTTGCCTCTCCCTTTGTTAGAGTGACAGTACCCAAACAACAAAGACCATCAAAAAAAATTCTAAGATTTAATAATTAACAAAAAGCAAATGAGATGTGAGAGACTCACTGAAACAAGTTATTAAATACTGATAACTGATTGCAATTTTTGCTTGACTGAACTAATATTGTACCATAGCAGCTCACTGGTGACAGCAGGTAGTCTGCGCATTAACAGCGGCTGTCCATTAGCATGCTGGGACGCACGCTCGCAGTAAACTGCAGTCACAGGCATGTGTACTACGTTTTGTCAAGCCTGGCTTCAAACACGGCTTTGCCTGGAGGGCTGTTGTGTTGAATTATGGCCTTTGTTGTACAAATAACCTCTGAAAAGGCGTCTGGACGCTGCTAGGCCGCTGGAGCTAAGCAGCGGCAGGGTGTCAGAGAGTGCGGAGAACCCGTGGTCTGTGAACACCGCCAAAAAGGACCTGCCAGAAGTGACAAATCACCAGTAATCTGCGGCAGAATATTTCTGAGAGGAGAACAGAAAGAATATTAACACCGTGGCAGACCTCAAGAGGACTGTCGTCCCTCCTCGCCAACATCCTTGCCTTGACAGATTTGGGGATCTGACGGAAAAAAGCAAACGCAGGCTTGTGTCGATGTTACAGAGCAGAGCTCTGCACTGACATGGTTTTCACATTTATCCCTCTTAAATTTCCCTCCTTTTCTTTTTCTCCCCTGGTGTCTGGGAAAAAAAATTGGAAATGATGTCTCTATTCACCATTCATCCATTTTAAGTGTCTCAAATGTAAACAGGCAGAAAATTTGCATTTGTGCCAGCGGATTTTTATGAAAACAAATGGATCAAAGTGAAGAGGGTATGGAATATTCAAATGTAGCACTCAGAGATGCATTTCTCAAAGCAATGTGGACACATGTTTTATTGCATACAAGTGCGAGTGATGACTAATGAGTACCAACTTGCTCTGTGATGAGGCCTGTTTCTGTTTAAAAGTCACAGGGCCTCAGATCAAAAGTGGCCCTCTTTTCTTAAATGGCATTTTATAACTTCATTAACAATAACATTAATGGAGATACAGTAGAATCTTAGAGGTACAAAAAAGAGAATTTGTGAGAGAGAGGGCAGCCTTCTTCTCTTTAAGAGAAACAGTTTTGCATTTTGGTCTGTTTAACACTACCCCTTCAAAATCTCTCTCACTCAGACTAAAGGAGTGTAATGTTAAGTATATAAATTTCATTTTGATGTAACACCAGGAGCAGTATTAGGTCAGGCTTTTAATTAGCAGAGACCTTTTTCCTCTCCCCCCCCTCTCACAGACAGTGAGAGTTGAAGGCCAAGCCTGAAATAGCTGTGGCTGTGGATAACCACATTGGCACCACTTACTTACTTGCCCGCAGAGCAGGAAATGGTGCGTGCTTGCTGATTATAGCGTATGTGTTGAGACATGGACATAGCAGATGTACTATATGTAGTTTGATGTAGGTTACCCTCTAGAGGTTTTCCCATTTCATCTGTCATTTGCCCTGAGAGCTGTCTGTGAATGTGACCTCCCCCTCAGCACCGGCAATGTGGGTGTACCTACACTCATGTAGGGTTTCTGGGCTGTAAACATTCTTATTTTAGGAATTTCAGTGAATCTATATAAAAACCAGTTGATCAGCAACCAATTTTGAGTGGATTTTAAGTGTCATTAGAATCAACAATAATATTAGACCTTGTTATCAAGAGGCTAGCGATGAGCTAAATTTTGCCTCTGAAAATACTAGGATGTATGGTAACTCTAAATGCTCCTTTTGGAAATATGATCTTAATTTTAGTCTAATGAAATTCTTTGACTGTTTTACATGTGTGTGTGTGTGTGTGTGTGTGTGTGTATATATATATATATATTTAGTTACTGGTTTTATTTATTTGTTTGTTTCTTTGTTTTGATCTTTCTTTTTTCCGATTTTGTGTGACAATTTTCTTTTTCCTAAGCTGGATTCGCAATATGCACAAAGCAATGGTGTCAAAGTCTATCACTTCCATGCCATGCTTTCAGCAGAAGTGACAGATTATTACCTTCCCATGGACTATGGAATTAGGCTAAGCGTCACACCAAACACCTCTAATTAAATAAAAAGGGACTTGCCTTCCCACCATGGCCATCAGCACACACAATTACAATTGGAAGAGTAACCATCCTATTTTTAAATTGGCATGAGGCCTCTGTCGAAAGCGTGACTCCTTCAGGGAGAATGCTGTGTGCCTACCAGACAAAATCTTTTCTTACCCTTAAGAAAAGCTTTCTGCAGTTTCTGTTTCAAACTGTCTGTGGATCGGCATACCCTAACACCAGCTGCCTGTCAACCACAAATGGAAACACTTTTTAGCAAGTGATGGCATCTTTTTGTCACAGCTAAGTGTTTTAACTAATGTTATTTTTAGGGATGCACCACTCTTGAGTTTCTGAGATTTCATTGTCGCCTCCTTTAATGGAGGAAGTAACTAAAGTAGCAGCTGTAAGCACATCTCAAGAGTTATACGTAACGTTTCCCGGGAACTCTGCTTGCTGTGGCTGGGTGACTTGTTGTTTGTAGGTGTGTGCCCACGCGTCTGTGTGTGTGTGCGTTTCTATGTTTCTGTATGTGAGTGAGCAAGTGTGTTTGCACTTGTCAGCAGATACCCTGGCACTGTGCCCTCAAAGCTTTGTCACCAGCGAAGTCCATCCTCCTGTCCTAAATGAAGGAAAATGAATTTCCACTTTCCATTTTCCGGGCGAACGGGGCCTGTACACGTGCCGTTAGCCACACTCCTTTGCTCTGTGAACGATAAGAGCCCTTGTATCTGCTTCCATTAGCCTTAATGATGGAGATAAACCAGGATACAGCAGCTCCGATTCACCACTGTGTGTCGTATGCTGCTGATCCCTGGGTTGCCAGATTGGTATGCAGGGTCTGAGCGCCTTATTAAGCGCTGCTTATTGCAGGAAGCCAGAGCATCGATGGAGATCTGCAGAGAGAATCAGGGTGTAACCCCATTAGCTGAGGCCAAGAAAGCTATTCCATCCCTCTGACTGCTGACAGTTTGGGGGAATTAGAACTGTCTACTGTTGCTGTACAATCAATCAGACGGATTATTGCGATAGTTGTGGGGAACAGGAAGTGGGTGTTGAGCTTCCAGGGTTCAGACGGCTAAATAATCACGCACACACACACACACACACACACACACACACACACATATATACATATATATATATATATATATATATATATATATATATATATGCGTGTGTGTATATTTTTTTTTCTAGAGTTATTGTGTATATATATATATTGTATGTATAATGACTCTGAAATCAAATTTCCCCAAGAGTTAATCAGATCACATGACACCAGTTTACAAGATATAATGAGTTTCAAGTGCATGGATTAGTTTTACAGAATTCGTCTGAGATTAGCTGGCTCAGAGACCTGACAGGATTTCACAGGGGCAAAATTGACTTGCTGATAATATCCCTCTGCACAACAGGCCAATGAGCAGCTAAGATGAACTGCTGTAACTACATTAAATTAACTGTTCTCTTTATACTTTGTTTTATTATTATGTTTCTTCACTAACCACTGTGAGGGGTATACAATTACAGACCTTCACTGTGTGGCTTTCTAATGTGACCAGCTGAGCGCGAATCGATCTCTGGCCTCCCGATACAGACCGGGATCCATTTTAAGTGCATTTTAAAAGATATGTAATCTTTGCAGCATAACAAGTGGGATTGGGTTCTTGAGCAACTGATGAGAAGTGACCAGTTCTGTGTGACTCAAATCACTGTGTGCACTGAGACCATGCAGGTGTGCCATTGAAAGACCACAATATTATACCACATCTGTACTGCAGTGGCCTCCTGCAATGAGAACCTGCTGTTTTTATATTACAATAGTACTGTTGTATTACATTACGACCTCACCGATATTGTGTTATGTAACAAAACTGCTGTATTGCAGTGAGGCAATGCTGTTGTGCTGGTACTGTGCTGCCCCAAGCCCTCTCTGCCAGCGTGATTGCAAACCTTGGGCCAATGAATGAGATTCCTGATACTGTAGAGTGCAGTTTTACAAACTTTCCTCCCCCATTGACTCACTGCACTCTGGGATGCTGTATAGAGCCACCAGGGTCCAGCTACCATACTAACTGTCATGATGTGTGCAAAATCCTTCAGCACCTGTAGTAACGTACCCCTGTGTTTTCTACTGAGATAAAATCTGACATTTTACTGCTTTTTCAGTCAATCAAAATGAATTATAAACCGAAGAAAAACAAATCCAGCTATCTTTTTGTATCATGCTCCTAAATTCCATGGCTCTAAATGGTTCAAGTTCGTAATGCATGCCTATAAGTTCAAGTTTTTCCTCATTGATCTGCTGATGTTTTGCTGTTTGTGCATTTGCTCAGTTACAGACACTCTGCTTTGGGAATTATTTATTCCACTGAGGGTTTCGCTGCCTGTTTATTCTCCAAATTTATCATTTAACAGCTGGCAGGGAGACCCAGAACAGGCTCATGCCTCTGCTAGTTGCAATACCCTTGAGTAAATTAGAATGTACAGAAACACGCATATACACACACACACACACACACACACACACACACTTGCATACTCTGAGACACAGAGATTCAAGAGAACCTTCAACTCATCAAGTGAGGCCTATCATGTAAGCATTCTCTCCATAAACACTACATCAAGTGGTCAGCTGGTCAACTGTTTGCATTGGGGAAGAAGCTAAATTACTGAAGTGAATCAGGCCAAACACCTGTGTGCATCTACTATTCCACCCTTCCCCATAATCAGGGCCTAGCAATTTAACATAGCATACAACAGCATGCATCACTGGCTGTCCTCTGTTAAGGAATTAAACCCACAGCATACAGGTTCATTCCAGATCTTGAGCCCACACCATAAGTACTGCTGGCAGAACTAGAACCCACACCATCTATGCTCCTTTATAGGAATGGAACCAACAGCCTGCCTCATTCAGACTGCCTCTGGGATTGAAACCTACAATATACACTGCCTCCAGGACTGTAATCTACACAATACAGACTGTTTCCTGGTATCTTATAAATTTGTATCCGTGTTCATCAGATTTCTGGTTACTTACATTGTAATTTATATTTAATCCCTTTTTTGATCCGATATTTTAAGTTAAATAAAAACTGGTGATTCATTTTGCAGTCCCCATTAGATGCTGCCTTAGTGCTGTGGAGCTTCTTCTCCCTCCCGAGCACTTGGTCTGCCAGCTGTCATCATATTTATCGAAAAGTCAAGGAAGTGTGGAAATCACAGTTGCACTGATCCCCCCTCATAGCGATACTGTATCCAGTGGTGGGGCACCCTACATCATCATCAAACTCACCAAAGGGTTTTTTCCCTGCTGGTACACAATAAACTCTGCCGTTAGATATTACAACCCCTGTATGAAATTTGTGGCTGAGGTTTACTGTACCTGACAGATTTAAGAGCAAATGGAGAATGTAACTAATGCGATTTATGGAGCTAGGCTGAGGGGCCCTGCACCTGCTGGTGTGTGTTGAAAATGATGTTTTTGGATGAAGGAACACGTTTGATGCAGTGTGGGAAGGGAAAAGGGCATTTCGAGTGTTTTGTTTGCATAATTTTGTTGTTCGATAGCTCCGTCAGCACTTTCGTAGTGTATAATCAACATGAATGGGATAGATTAGCTTGTTGCCATTTTGTTTACAGTGGTGAATAGCATTAATTTGGCTGACATATTTCTGAAGCAGCTCGGAAAGGGGAGGGTGTCCTGCTGTTGAGACAGTCTGTAGAAACCAAACTCGGCAGGGCTCAGAGCTGTCATCAGAAGTGCAAGTCAAAAGCTTTCATGAATTATTTCTGCCAAGAACAAAATTGTACTTAAAAATGTTTTAAACTAAAATGAATGTCTTATATGGATGCCATTTGCGTCAAAGCTTTTGGGATTATTAAATATTTATAGCCACAAACCGGGGTTCATCCCAAAAAAGGAACAGGAGGTCACGAGTTTAGATCACCCCTCCTCCCTCAAAAAAATTTGACGATTCAATTATGAATCATCCTTTACCAAAACATTTTCCTCTGTCTGCTGCTGCTCTGCTGTGCACAAGGTAATGCAATTTCGATGTCCAGCTTGTTTTTTTTTTTTGGACATTAACAAATGCTAAATCCCGCAGTCCTCGCTGAAATGCTTTTCCAGACTCCACCAGCCAAAGTCAGGAGGTGGGGGTGACGGGTTTAAGGTTATGTGAGTCGAAGGGTTTTATGGCTCACAGCAGTTTTGGTTTCATATACTTCAAAGACTCATCTGAACTCCAAAGTGGAACGTGTTGACAATTTACATTTAATCCTAAAACTGTTTTAATGTTTTTGTTAATGTATATGTCTATTTTTTGTTTGTTTGTTTCAAAATATGTCATACCTGTGTTTAACCTCACCTGGCTCAAAACTGTCATACCCATTGTTTGTGACATCATCGTAGTTGATTAAGGTAAACGATTTCTGTGTTTTTTTTTTCCCAAATCAACTTATGACGATATCCAGCTATGTCATTAACGTATATGACAAATGTGAGTATAGTGAGGCTGAAAAATTCCTAAATACTGTATGTCTCAACACAAGTGCTTTCAGATCCACCCTTGTAGTCTGTCTAACCAAGGGAAAGCACTACTCAAACAAAAGCTTGCCTGTGCATGCACTCCCACTCGAAAAGCCTTTCCCAGAATCTGGCAGTACATTTCATAGTAGCTTTTTCTAAGTCCAGAGGTCATCTTATTGTAATACAGACTACGATTCATCTTGAATGGTTTATTTTGTTTTGATTGGATAGGATACTATTTTAAGACCTTCCTTTGGTGTGTTTTATTGAACCTTTGGTTGGTAGTTTTCTCTGTAATTTTCCTCTGTAAAACTCAATAGTGTCTAACACATTTTTTGAAAACCATTTGTTGTGTTTTTATTTCCAGTACTTGGTGAGTGTATTTTCTCTTCTTAAACAAAGGTTATTTCAGGTCTGAAGTAGGTTTTTGTTCAGTGATGAGACCAATCTTGGCTGTTTTTGTTCAATCTTGGTACATTGTTGTTTGTAGAGTGGGAGGGCACAGGGAGGGTGGGAATTGACCCATTGTGGCTCTTCAACAGTGCCTTTTTTCTCAGAGACAGAGAGGGGTGTTTGGTGAGAGGAGGGGGCTTTTTTGGGACTTGGCCCACCGTGCCTCTCCAATTTCCGTTGGCAAAAGACTTGTGTGTGCGTGTGTGTGTGTGTGTGTGTGTGTGTGTGTGTGTGTGTGTGAGAGAGAGAGAGAGCTTTTATATTTCTATCATTTCTCTGTTGGGGTAAAAATTGGGGAAGGGGACACTTTTAGGGCTTATGTGTTTCCCCCACTCTTCCCATCACAGACACCGTTGTTGCCTGAATGGGGAGGACCTGAACAGGCAGTGGATCAAACCTGATTCTGTCCTCAGCCCAACCATATTCCACACCAAGGGCTTCCTCTACTACCTCCACAGCATCGGCCGTGCCCCGCTGGTGAGTCCACCCCACAGAGCTGGCACTGCACAGCCTCTCTCTCACAAAATGGCTGTTGGTAGTACTTTCTTTGGTACCAGTTTGGGACCTAAAAGTTTAAACTTTCATCCCAAGGTTATTGTTGTATACCTGGATAAACATCCACAAGTACAAGTGGATGAAACTTGTAAAAACTTCATGTCAATAATGGCACAAAAAGGCATCAGTTAAGCAAATAAGCAGTGCTATTTTTCTCCATAGTGATTGCCATAACAAAACTTGTAATTAATTATGTTTTTGAGAGGAAAGCTTATGTGCCACTGCTCTTAATGTGAATTAAGGCTTTTAAGGTAAAACCACTGCTTTCAAGTGACTTATGTTGACGGTTATCAAGAGAGCAAGGATTTTGTTTTATTTCACAATTCATAAAAATGCTTTTAGCTCTGAAGTATTTGTTGCTGATCATATATGGCTGTAAATCCTCATGTGCTAAAATGTTGAGATTGATTATGGGAATGAATATTGGGCCTGAGGTTATGCTACAGTATGAAACATAACTGAAATCCACACTGAGTATCTGGCCTGTTTCTGGATAATCAATGTTTTGACATACCCAAAGAGAAGTGCACATTTGTCAAGTTGTAATGGCTTGATACAATTAGCCAGACATATAAATGAGCCGAACAATAATTCATTAGCTGTGTTAATTGCAAAGTGTACCTGCACAATTATGGTCATGGAACTGTGTCATTGCTGGACTTCAAGTATAATTGCATAATAAATGTTGGGAATTAAATATAATTAACGTTTCAATTCTATTATTTTTTGTAAACCCAAAGTCTGACGCAGACTGCCATGCAGCACCTCCAATTAAAGCATCTCCAGACAAGGGCCTCTGTATTACTAGAGTCTGTGTAAATATACTGTCTCCTTTAATCTGGCAAAATGCTGACACTTTTCTTTTCCTGGCTGAAAGATTAATTACAAGTCTTGCCGTTATAACGTGGCAGAGCTCAAAAACTTGCTCTCCTTTTGACACAAGACTTCTTCCCTGTAGTCTGTTCTGACAAAAATGGCCCTGTAGTTGCAGTTCAAGCCTTGGCTTTGTCATTAGCAAGCTATGACCCAGCCGCAGTTGCTCACTGTGCTGGGACACAGCTGCTGTCCAAAGTTCCTAAGGTTACTGCCGTATTAGCTCCTCTCAAGAGCATGTCTGGAACATACAGGCTGTTGTTATTGTCTCTCATTTTATTAGACTTTTCCTATAAGTACTACGTGCACCATAGGGAGTGAAATAGTCACTGTCTTGTAGATGATTACAGTGGTGCTCCTTCTATGTACACAGGTGGCACTGTATTGGTTTGTCTTTTTTTTTGGAGTGTAGAGAAGGGGAAGGAAAGGAAAGATCTGGCGAAAAAATTAACACGTAGTGCCATGGCATGTCCTTTTTCTCCCAAGGTGTTCTGTGATTACCATGGTCACTCCAGAAAGAAGAATGTCTTCCTGTATGGCTGCAGTGTGAAGGAGACTCTCTGGCAGGCTGGATCTACAGTCAACCCAGCTGCCCTGAAGGAAGACTCAGGACACCGGGTAATCAGTCTGCCAAATCAGTCAAGCACATCAGCGGGTAACCAGTCAGCAACAGGGAGTACACAAAATAAGGACAACACCAAAAATATATGTATATTTATTAACTGGTAAAGTGTCTAGCTGCAATCTTTCTGGAAATGCAAGAAGAGTTTTGTTTCTGTTACATCATTGGTCCATTCTTCAGGTAGTAAAGCCTCCAATTCTTTTAGAGATGAAGGAGGTTAACATTTGACATTCCAGAACTTTCCATATGGGTTCAATAATGTTTATGGGAGGTGTTTGACTTCATTCTGATGTTCATGAATTGACTTAACATGTGTTTCAGGAGGTTATCTCCTAAAAAGTTACATAGGAACATAGGATCTTCAGGATACAATGTAAGCACCATTGGGCGTACCTGGCTGCCAGGCAGAGAAATAATCAGACAAACAGTAATACAAAAATACAAAGGTGTAGAAGTCAAATGGGTCTCTTATTACGCTTTTTCACTGCTTATTGCACAAGGTTATAATTATGTTATTGTGCAGTGGTCTTGGTTAAAAGTGTGGGCTGAATGACAGCTCCACTCGTTTCAGTTCTGTGGTCATTTTTGAATTGTTCTATGCAGCTGTCCTGTCCTGTCCTGTCCTGTCCTGTCCAGTTAACTGTCTGTGTTTTTTCTGTTGGTGAGCTTTGACTTGCATCCACTTACTTTCAAGAGAGTGATTGCAAATTGATAAATTGCCCATGAATTGTATTCTTAAGAAAATATTTTCATTTCAACTATATTCATTATTTTTTGAAGACCATACCAAAAACGCTGGACCGGATCGCGCCAGCCTTCTCCTTCAACAGCTGCAGCTACCTGGTTGAGAAGTCACGTGCATCAACAGCGCGGGTGGTGGTGTGGAGGGAGATGGGTGTGGTCCGGAGCTACACCATGGAGAGCACCTTCAACGGCTGTGACCAAGGCATCTACAAGGTACAAAAGAGAGCATTCCAGGACAACAATCTGCCAAAATATTCAGCAGCAACAGTCCACACGAACAATCCCCTCAAGCAGACTACATGAATTATCCACACAAACATGCCAGAGCTATAGCATGGTGTTTTGAAGCCACATAAAACTCTGTATATAAGACAGGTGCTGAAGCATAATGTTGAGACGCTTTGCAAAGCTTCTCAGTGACAATATTTGCATGAATCAAGATGGTTGACAGTGGACAGGATTTTGTTTCTGCATTGTTAATTTTGTTTATGTTGCAGTTTGAGAGGCCACGTTTATGCATAGTTTGATTCTAAGTTATTCAGGCTATTCAAACATGCTGGCGCTATCATCAGTGGAGGGGGAGAAATGTGTACTGTAAGTGGGCAGGTTTTTTGTATGACAATGAAACCAATTTACATCTAAATAAGAAAGGAAAGAAGAGAAACATTACAGTATTAAAGCTTTGTGTTTTAAATTTACGCATTCTACATTTTTAGTGCCTCCACTCAGTATAAGGTGTCCAAATGTCCAGAATGTTCAGCCACATCTACTATCATATGCGTAAAAGTACAAAAGTTGCAAATATACCAAACTCATCATTCAGTCCTATAAGTTATAACACAATGTATGTATCCATTAAAAGTACCCTCTGACAAACGTCTTAGTGTCTCAGTATTTTCAGTGATCTGATAACACATGGAAAACTGGTTGAAGTGGAAGGCAATGAGATAGTCTGCATTAGTGCGTCTTACAGAAATGATTTGCTCACTGAATCTTGATTTAAGGGTTTTAGTAGCTGTTATCAGATTGTGTTTCTTTTACCACTCTTTACTTTTAACCTCCAGCACTTTAACTGTTGTTAAAAGGTTGTCAGATGGATTGTTCTACAGTACTGTTATCCAGCTTTTTAAATATTTTACAAGTGTAAAAGACAATAACCTGTCCAAAACAACTCAAATGAAACACTTTCTCACTTTGCATCTTGCTCTCTTTCTTTTTCTCTCTCTTTCCGGTCCTAAGTATCCTGAGTAAAATATATCACTCATCTGGTGTTTCGTTACGCTCTGCCATACTGCAGATAATTCTCCATTAATGTAGGTGCTAATTACTTAACACAGTTTCTCTGTCCTCCTAATACGTGCTGATGCATATTTTATCAGATAGCTGAGCAGATATCCCAACAATAGTTGGTAATTTAGTTTTTACCGAGGATTCTTATTCTTGTGAATCTTAAATATTAATGCTGTACAGGGGGTAATTCAGGCTATTAAACAACAATGTGCTTATAAAGAATGATGATTTTAACCATAACATAACTCTTCCTGCGTTTGGAAAACAGTAATATGTACCTCACTAATCAAACCTGGCAAGCATGACCATTTTGGGCACCAAACTTAAACTAACACATGTATGTGGAGACAGAACATTAGCTTATGTAATCGCATTAATGCTCCGATGCACATGGTAATCAAATTCTTCCGCCATTTTGTTGCTAAGGCAACAGTCTTTATTGTGGTCTGGCTGTAGTGCAGTGAGACCTGCAGTATACATGTTTGAGCATATCATTTCTCATGTTTCAGTTATTTTTATGTGGTAGGTGATCATGTGATGGATGAATTTGACAGTATGTACATTCAGCGTTATAAAGGTAACGTTTATGTTCCAGGTTTGGTCCTTCTAAGCCTTGGTCCTGGGAGTTCACTGTGTTTCTGGTTTTCATTCCAACTGACTTCTTAATTAATGGGTTTTATTGAGCCATTAAGCAGAAAATTGAACTAGATTTTCCGGGGGAGACATTGGGCCATTACACTGTATAACTAAACAGCTACAGGGGATATAATATGTTGCATTAGACATGTCAACTGCTGAATGTTGGCAGATATGAAATGATAGATCAGAAAATTATGAGTCTCATTGAAAAGGTTCAGATGAGCAGGTGATTGGCCAGATGTTTCATATGTTCACAGTGCACCTTTAATTTTCTTTGATTAAAAAGTCTGGGCTAATCTACTTGCATGGCATCAGGGGCTTGCCAGACCAGCATGCCAAAGAAGCAGTCTATCTCATGCCAAAGAAGCAGAGTCCTCCTTTCATAGTCTGTAATCCTCCTGAGTGGCCGTCTTAAACTCACCTCTAATTCACATAAATCAGGCAAATTGGCAGCCTCAACATTAAGTGTGATTGGCCAAAGAAGTTATGGAGAGGTGAGAGGCTTTGTGAAACCTAAAGGCAGTCAGCCTCTGATATCATTGTGTAGACCGGTTTCTTTAAATGTATCATTGCTATTCAGGGTAATGCGTGTCTGTGTGTGTCTGTTCGTCTTTCAGCTAGATCTGTATTTGAAGAAATTCTTTTCAACATCATATTTACTGTGTGTGACAGGCTCCCTTGTGGCTTTGTTACACTGTGGTACTGATTCACATGAATATTATTATATTCTAATTATGTTTACATGTGCGGTAGTGCCATGTGCCAGTCTTTAGGAAATGCAGGTCTGGGGCTTGAATCACAGTACAATGTTTGCAGTTGCAAAGAAAGATCGAAGATCAAATTGCTGGTAATCAGTACTATTGTTAATATGTGCCTTTTGAGTGGATTTGTAACCGAAGGCGTTACTCTGATCAGCCATTGACCAAACATAGTTTGTACATTTCTTCAGAGCATGTGGCAGACAGTAAGGGTTTGGGGTTTTAGTCACTGGAAGTTATCCGCTCCACAGATCGGCGCTGAAGCAGGCGCTGGGTGTCTCCATGTGCAGACACATTCTCTGTGCCAAAAGGAGGGATGCTTCAAAGAAGCCTAATTTGCATCACAAATATATCGCCGTTAATCACCTCCGCTACACAGCTCCGGCAAGAGGAAGAAATGTTTGCTGACTTTTTCAAATGAGAAAGGATCTACTTTTTTCTTTATTTCTTTTTTTTTCTAAGGATATGCAAGTGAAAATAGATGAATGAGCATGTAACACTTTAATTAGGTATCCTGAGTTTTTTTTTCATAGAGCAGTAGAGTGCATCTGAACATTACCATGTACAAGTGGTTTAGCACTGTATACCAATAAAATGTAATCTGCTTAGTGGACACCATTATGCAGAGCAACATGAAAATTATGTGTTTATTTTGGAAAAAGTATCCAGTTTGCTATCCTAGAACCAAATAAAGACTGTATTTATGTATAAATATTATGCAGTTTTAAAGTTTCCAGGACAATGTTACCTCTGTTCCAAACAACCTTGTTTGGTTATCTGCTGACATTCAGCATTCAGGGCAAAGCAGGCTGAAACAAAATAACCAACATTATCATTACTGTAAATCTTTGTTTCTCCCTTTACAGACATTGAATTTATTTTGCAGATCTTCATAGGGTTATTGTAGATTCCTCATGTCAACACATTGAATACCTATCTTCTGGCTGCCTCTACCTGCTGCCTTGAGCACAAAAAAAGGCCAGTCCCCCTAAAAATATCCAACTTTCCACCAAGAAGAACTACAGAGAATTTTTAATTGGGTTTTGGTGTTCTTTTAACATTTATGTATATATAACTGGATATTAATGGCATGATTATGTTGCTCGAAATTCCCTCTCAGGAGCTGAGCCTCTTACCTGTAGAACGCAAATGCAGCTCGCTGTCAGCTTCAACCTCACCGGTTAAGCTTTGAACCTTTTCAGAATAAATATTGTTAAGCCATTGTGATGTCAGGGGTCGGATCAGTGCTGTGTTTAGCTGTACGGCACTGGACATGGAGTCGTCACTTTCCACACTAGAAGCTTTCTTGCTTCACAATCAGATTCCGAGGCGCATGTGCTAATGTTGACATTCAAAGGTCCCTAATTCTGTTTTACATGTATATATCCTAAAATGACATTGGCTGGCATTCAGTCAAAATTTGTCCTTGGCTTTGGTTCACAATTAAGTGTCCACATTTATCTTCACTGACTGAGTTTGGGGAGTTCAGAATCATGAAAATAAACTCGCTAAATTGTTCCTCAAAAGAAAAAGCATAACACTCGTTCAATTGTAAGTATAATTCAACTATTAATGAGCCCTTCTACTTCTTGACAACCGACTTCACCCTTGGTCTGGTTATAACCAGGCCGTCACCATACATATTATGATTAGAGACCAGATTCACGTTAGGTTCTTCTCTGGTTTGAAAAAAGATTTCTGCTTTATAAAATGGCATAGAAATGCACTTTGGGCAACCTGTCCAGAACTCCAACTGCAGAATAAAAGCTATTAGAAATCTGTTGAAAATCTGCAATGAAACCTTCAGAGAAACCTCCAGAGATGTCCATAGAGCAGTGCTGTCTGTATTTCCCTCTTAACTGCAGGACCTTTGGCAAGCAAGCAGTTACAAAACAGATGGACTGGAGACCACTATAGTACAGCTAGGTCAACACACAAAAAAAGATGAAAATACAAAAGTGCCTTTGATAAATCTCAGATCTATCTCAGCACAAGGAGAGGAGGAGCCTATCTGCAGCTGACAGCCAGGAAACAATGAATAATTCATTTATATTTTTAGGTTATGAGTAATATGGTAGTTACTGTTTTGTTTAACATGGACCTAAGACTTGACTACATATTCTATCTGATTGACACCTCTGGTGCTGAGTAGTTCATCTTAACTACATGGCCCCATAGCAGACAGGGTTTCACTAGAATGGGTAAAACTTACAAATGTATTTTTCAAATCAGAGCAGAAGACATGCTTGCCATAAAACACTTTTGCAACTATTTCCCTTTTGTCTAGTTTACAAATGTTACATTCATGATGGGGAAGGAGAACAAAGGGATCTTGTTATCAGCAAGACTCATATTTAATTTAGCTGTACAAATAAAAAATAGGTGTGTAGATGTGCTTGAAATTGGTATGTTAAGGTGATGGACAGAAATGGAAATTATGGATATGAATTTTATTCCCTGAGAGAAGTGTTGCCTGAATTTCAGTGAAGAAAGAGGTCGTAGAAATTGTTTTCAAACTTGAAGCTGTGCATCGAATTCTGTGAGATTTTGTTTGAGATTTTGAATAAATGTTTAATTGAAATTCCACAATGTGAGAAAGGGCTTCTCTGCAGGCATGATATACAGAGCTGTACAAAGAGTGTGAGGTTGCTGGATGAGCAGAAAGCAGAAGATGCACCTTTCAGCAAGGAACTTATTTGTAAACTACAATGTTATCTTCGAAGTGATATGGAATATGTAGTGAATATAGCAAAAATATTCAATTTCAGTGATTGCAATGTTGACATTTAAACTAAGGATCATTCATCATTCATGCAGCTATGTTGTACGTAATGGTTTTTGATGATGTGCCATCACAGTTACAATTATAATCAACAGACTTCAAGTACATGCTATATATTGACTTTGACCAAAGAGACCTGAAGCCATTTTTGTTCTTGTGGTTGGTGAAACAAAGTAAAGTCACAGATGCAATAAAAGAAAATTGTAATTAGTTGGCATTTTTTTTTACCATTTTGTTAAATGTGAATAATTGGAGTCGACTAAGAGCTATTTTTTCTGCTTTGCTACCGGTGCGCTGTGAAATATTGACAATCAGTGGACATAGTGGGCTGTTAATGTCTTGCAGTGCCGTGGATCCCTCATAACCTACAGGCACACCAGGCTGTTAAAGTCCTGCTGTGCAGTTGATCCCTCACATCCTGTCTACATAATTGAATACTGAACTCCTGCTATCTGGTGGATCACTGATAATGTAATTTAGCAGCATTTTAAAGTTCTTCTGCAATGGGATTCTGAAAGGGATTATTTATTTATTGTTTTGACTCTGCACTTGTCTGGAGTGATTTATTAAAATAAATTTGAAATGCTGTCCATTTTGAATGGATGAATGTAAAATTATGTAAAAAAAAAAAAAAAAAGAGAGAGAGAAGCAACTGATTTATTTTGTATAAAAAGCAAATTCTTCATATGTGGCAAGATTTCGGTCTTTTTGATTTTGCGCAAAAGTGTATTTGTCGGCGATACCTCTTTGAGAATGAGGGAAATGCGAACAGGCTAACAGCAAAATGGTTTTTGCATCTCTTTTATTGAAAATGCTCATAATGGTAAACATACTGAGAACTGCAACACACTGGTGTGAGAGCAGGCCGGAGATTGGAAGCTTGCTCTCCGACAGGCTTCGCTCAGTCACTGTGAGCTGGGGACGTGCACGCTTAGCTGGGAGTTAATTAAGATCTTCATCAAAGCCTAAAGCTCTGGCACCTTCATCGGGCCTGATAAATTTTTAAGTCTTTTCAGGCAAACCACAGCTTGAGAGCCACATGGCAGCTAATTCCAATTATGGGGAAATGCTGTAAAAAAAGCCCTCTCGTGTGTGGAGCTCGGACTTTTGGCTGTTCCTTAAATGAAACCCCCTGGTTGCACTGCAGAACATACTCGCCATCTTGCAAGTCATTAATGGCAGAGGCTACGTATGAGTAGAAGCATATATTTTTTTCTAATCTTCAATTTTTACCAGTTTGTCTGATCTTAGCATCTAATCTATTTTTCAAAAGCAAGCGGCACAGTGCTGGTTAATTGCTGTTCATTTCAGATTCAGGGAATAGGGGCTTGTCAAAACGCTTTAACGACTGCGGAGCGACAGCCGGCAAACCACCAGTTTGCAGATCTACGATGACAGATGACTCGTATATCACATGCGGCGGGGAAATGGGAGTTCTGTTTTTAGCCCTCAGGTCCGATGGCTCGGCAATCACTGAAATGAAGCTTTCAGCTCTGATCTTTTAATTTAATTATTTGGAATTTAATTACACCTTCATAATCAACATGATTGTGAGCTGAGCACAGTCCACTCCCCTGCAGTGTCACTGAGCAGCAGACTGGTGGGGTGCTGGTACCTGTTTCAGGTTTGAGCACATAAGAGATTTTATTCATGCGGGGAATGTTCTGAGCTTTACCTGGAATGTGCAATTCAGTGTCACTAATCATAATTCTTTCATCAAATGATAAACGGTGATGGGAAAAATGCGCTCCAAATGTTGCCACGAAGCAGAAGAGCACCTTAAAAGCAGCTTAAATACCACTCTAGTGAATACACGAGTGCCCTGAACGGTCGCAGATCCTGTATGCCTTTCTTAGATAGCACTCATTATGAAGAGCTTATATGATCAATTTATGGCTTGCATCACTGAGTACCTCACTTTGTATCACTTCTTGAGTCTTTGAGCGCTGAGTGGATGCAAAGAGTTAAAATGGAAAAATTGTTTGAACGATTAGTTCCAAAAGAACAGAGGTGAGTGAAAAGCTTCCCTGCAGGGAAGGATTTATTGAATCTTTGCTTTTGACTTTTGAATTTTGCTTGTTGAATATGTGCAAACAATGTAAAGCTCAGTGTTTTACTTTCTGAATGCCTAAGCATGCACGTTTGCTCTTATGCAGTGTGGTGTTGTAAGCAGTCTAGTAAAGGTCACAAAACCCCTCCTCTCTCATTTGAAACAAATCAGTAGCATATATGAACTCAATCTCGCATTGAAGAGCAAATTTTCTAAAACTATTGCACATCCACACACACACACACACACACACACACACACACACACATACCAGCACATGCTCAGTGCAGATTTGTATTCTTAAGAAAACTATAGATCAAAAAGAAACAAAACTATCCTTTGTTTTTGTATGTGTATATGTTGTTGTATGTGAATATGTAAGTCGTTTCAATATAAACTCTGGCACATTCCTAATCACAAGGGTGCTTTCAGACACAAGGATCAGACCTAAAGGTTGTAGATTCCCACTAATCAAATGCTAAACCATGATGAACTAATATTCAATACACAAACATTCCTAAAGTGGCTAAGAAATTAGCACTAATTGTTTTGAGCCTAGTGGTATTTTTCCTATTAAAAAGGCTTACTAAACTACCAACAAGTTACTATCACTTTTAGGTGTCCCATTGGCATTTTTGATAAACATAAATGTTAGCCTTTCCATGTTATTTCTGATGCTTCAGAAGAGGGTTCCCCCACACAGCTTCCCCTCCATCAGTCAAAATTTCAGACTTAGGCAATTTTATGTAAAGATTAGATGGTTTTGATATTTAAGCAAGCCTATAAACAAACAAACAAATAGTTTGAACTCTCCATGAATTTGAATGTCCCAAGCAGCATAGCTACAGAATACAAAAACCAGAATTCAGTTTTTTTCCCATTATAGGTATTGGCTTGTAGTAATGACACGGTTAAGGTACATGTCCTGTTCACAGTGTGGGCAAATGCTGTGACGTGACTGGTGTTTTGAGACTCGTATTGTAACAATAATCCAGGGCAGCAGGTTAGAAATGTGTTTATGTTTCTGTGGCAGCTCAGTCCTTGCATTGATAGGCCCAGCTTTTGAGAAATCGCTTGCTTTCCAATATTACTCAGCAGATGGGTTTCAGTTTAAAGGCACATGGAAAGTCAGTATGGATCCCTGCCATCATTTTGATGGCTCTCTACCTTTGAGTGACTGGACAGGGCTTGTGTGTCATGTCTGCTGGGGAAAATACAGGTAAGTAACTGAAGCAGTGCCACTGTGTGTGTAAGAGAGTGTAGCTCTCTGATTTGACACAAATGCTTTGGCATTTCAGCAGAGTTAATAAGATCCACCAGGAGAAGGTCAATCACATGAGAAATGGATGGCCCAACTGAATGGAAATTATCACTATCTCTTGGGGCTGTCAGCGAGCAGTAGAGATAGTACGAGTTTCCATTGTTCACAAAGTACCTCACAAATCTGGAACTATATAGTCAAGAAACACTGGTAATCTAAATGCAGTAAAAACCTGGAAGCACCATTGTATGCCCTATTAATTACAAGCACCAATGCAAAAGGGCAAACATTAACCAAAGCACTATCTCAATTTACTCAGAGAAATCACAAAATACAGTCTGACAATAGAACATGTTTTGGCACTATTGCAAAAGAATACTATTTGGAAAAATGAGCAACCCTGGTAGCAAAAACACTGAAAAAGTTCACTGAAGATAGGTCTGAAGGCATAGCCAATACATTTCACATTTCAAATGTTAGTTTTTTAGTTTAATTAGTTTTGTTTAATTCAAGTGAAATTTAATTACCTGTATATAATGATAACATGTAATACCGCAGCAGTAAAAATCACAAAAAGTATAAGTATTCATCATACGAATATAGCAGTTCTATGTTTAAATTAAATGAAGTGATGTGTTTTTGACCTGTCATAATGAACATGTTTTTCAGCTCACAGAAGAAATCAAACAGAATAACAACACTGTCATAGCTTGTGTATTTATATTGATTGTATCTTGGACAGACTAACACAGTTAACAAATTGTGTAAATTATGATGTGCAGCAGAATGTAAAAGCACCTTCACATGTGACCTCTGCTAAGACAAAGCTCCTAAAATATATATAATACAGGACTGAATAGAATTAGTTCTAACTTTGCAAGCTACTGAGCTGTAGATGATTAACTTAATGTTATATTCAATTGTATAAGTTCGCAATTCTTTGTAAATCAAACCCTCAAACCAATTGTGACATTTAAGCCTCCCTGTAATGTGCATCTGTTTCAGATGTTGTGTATTTGCTTTTAGATATAGATACAGTCTCTGTCTCCTTATGGTACAGTAGGTAACAGGGCAGGCTGTTAGAAAATTGCTTAGCACATAAAGAAGAAAAAAGCATTCATTTAAAGTACTGTTAAAAGACAAGGTCAACTTTAAAAACATTGTTAAATAGCATTGCTGTTCCCTGACAAGGAACTTAATGTATCATAACTGAGAACTTAATTATGAATATTTTTTGATTTTTTTGGTTAGGTTAAAGATTCATTCATATTGCCAGCTTCTGTTGAAAACAATATTTTAAATGTAAATGTCATTTAGGGATCAATGCATCAGCACAGTTTGAGTTACAGGCTACATAGCCAACTAAATAAGGTTTATGACACTGTCTTCTTTCCAACATTTCACTATAGCATTCACTCAGCCAATTGACTACTAATTATTTAATTGTCTATATATTGAAAAGAAATGGCTAGAGGTATAATCATTGAAGCTGTGCAGTTTACTGTCATTAATTTGATGGAATAGTTTACTGATGTATGACACTCACACTAGCTATAGCTAGCTAACAAGCTAGGTGAACTCAACTGAATTTTGAGCTGAAGTGCTAGCCAGCAGCTGCCTAATTGAACTGATATAGCTCATGGTGTAAATCATTTTAAAAACTGCTTAAAGAGTGAGTAAACTCATTATAATTTTTCAGTTGCTCACTCCCCAGATTTCAAACAACTCCCCAAACATATATTCCACCTTAAATGGTTACAGTGGCTTTTCCCTGAGCACCGTCAATAGGGAGCTCTTAGTTTTAAAAGAGGCGTGTATGAACGTGCGCAGTTCTTAAGGGACATACACACAGGTACATTCACGTACATGCTGAATCCCAACAGCGTACACATTTGTTTTGTAAAACAATCATTTACATTCACAAAGTCAACGGGAAAATAACTAGAATACTAATTACCGCAATGATACCACGATGTGAAAGGAAGTGCACTTTTCCTTCCACATTTGCTGTGTCACGCAAGCATAGATTAAACAAAGCACGTTTAGAACATTAACACTTAACACGGGAAGACAATACTTCTGCAAGATGCTCAATTGTGGAAAAGACTTAAATGAATAAAATACTCTTTGACTCTTATAATTTAATGGAAAAAAGAGGGAAAAACAACAGTCGCACTACACCATTTAGATTCTGTGGACTGATGTGCAGCTACTAAAAGCTGCGCAGGGTGCGTGGTACTGCATCGTCACAAGTTCAGTCATGAAGTTAAAATGTGTGTGTAGTGGAATTAGGCCTTAAGGCACTGGATATGGTAAGTGTTTTGGCATGTTTATGGCAGCACTATACAGGCTTTATGGCATTTAGTTGAAGAATGAATTTCCCTTTTATATTACATTATATTACATTATATATACTTGCAGTGTCCTCTATCAGCTCAGATATGTCTGCCAGTTTTGCTGTGTAGCTGAGCTGCACAATCTTTGTGTCTGGGGACTACACCTCGCTCATATGCGAGTCCAGCTGTAACCCTCCTTCCCTGGGTGACGATATGGTCAGTTATAACCCCTAACCCCCCTCTATATTATGAAAAGGGTGCATACTGAAACTCACTCTCTTACACACACACACACACACACACACACACACACACACACACACACACACACACACACACACACACACACATATCCTTTATGCACAAAATATAAAATTTAAACTTTTATTTTCTTTTTTTACCTCTCATACTATTGGTGTTTAGAACTAGAATAACAAAATTGTTTCTGAATTCAATTGCAGACAGCATCAATTGATGTTTGACATGTAGCAGACGAGCTAGAGAGTCAAACCAGCTTTGGAAGTGCTCATTGTTGCTTCTGCAGTCAGAGCAAACACAGAGAGAATTGATTTCTACTCCCTCCAGTAAACATCCTGGGTGATAAACATTCTGCACATGTAAAACTCCTCCATTTTCTAAATTATTGAAGAGCTATCCCTACAGTCCAGGGTAACGCTCAGAGACATAGGAGTGTCAGGGCCCCACGCTGCATCCTCTACCTTCACACAGCACCCCCCAGTGGAGCAGCACACAGTTGCGCCTCATTGGTTACTCTATGAGTGTGCAGCTCTTCTCCACTGGTCCCCTGATTCACATTCTGTCAGAAAAAATAGAGATTTTGGATAAAAGACAGCCTGTAAATAGGAGGGTGAAAAGTGTCACATTGTTCAAAAATATTGTGAGCACACAGCACTCTCTTCTATTAAAGTGACTGGAGCACAGGTGATAACTAGAAGTTTTAACAGTTTGTAGAGAAAGCTTTTACAGTCATGTGATACATTTAAAAAATGGTCCATAAGAAATCATAATGCCAACACTGCCAACAAAATGACGTCGCAACAATTACTCTCCATTCTTTATCATTTTTTTTTCTTGTATCTTACTCATTTTTCTCTCATAACCTCAGCTGAACTGTTTAGCCTCGCTCAGCAACCCTCTCCAGAGGCAATCGTTAACATAAGATTCCTCTAATTTATGTGATGACAAGCTATCACTTCTCTCCACACTGTATTGCATACTGCGTATTTCACTGGAGGATGATAAGGTCAGCATATACTCTGTTCGTACATCCACAAGTGCCTGGCCAATGATTTGTGACTGCTAGAGAGTGGATTAATTTTGCCAGCTTAATGCCTGTCTTTCCCTGGCAAGGCTGGATCAGCTTTTGCCTCACCAATGCAGACCTCCACCCATAGCCAGCAATGGCGCAGCAGGCACTTTCAGTAGTCATAGGACCTGTGCCCGCTTCCCAAATTAACATCTTACTGTGAGGGCCACCTGAAAACCCCTCTTCTCCATTCTTTCTGTGCAGGTGCTCGTGCGCCTCTGTCCATGCCTGCCTCTTTGCTTCCATGTGCGGTTGTGTGGACGCGTGTGAGGTTTCGCAGAAACATACTGTTTGTGACACTTGCCATGTATAATCAGTGAAAAGTTTTGATGCCATGGAAGCGGCCCCAGTGAAGGGAAATCCACAGGGGTTTAGTGCTTTTCCCCTCTCAGGAGAGGAGAATAATGGGCATGTGGTAATGACACGCTTCAGCAAGCAGGTGCAGCCACTTGCAGAGCAATTATCTGCAATCATTGTGACGTTAAGAGAATCCTGGGCAAAACGCAGAAAAGGCTAATGTTGTGAAGGTATGGGCTGTACACAGGGAGAGGGAAAAGGTTAATTAGCAGATTAGAAAAGGAAGATTGATCCGTTAAACCTTCTCATCCCTATTTCCCTGGCTATGTCTGCAGCTATCACTTTTTTTGCTTTTGTTTTGCTGCAAAGGAAGATATTTTGTTAACAGTTAAATGGATTCAGAAAATGTATAAATAGCTGATTTAATTGTAAATGATTTATCAAATATTGTATATATAGAGAATAGATATCATTAATTTTTCTAGTTCTATTTGTACAGATTAATATAAATTAAAAACTGGGTCTCGTTTGTGATTGGCAACATGGATGTATGTCATCATAGCTTTCTACATTTATGGGTTGCATAATCCATTTTGTTCTATCTATATTCATTAAGGGAAGAATACTTTACAAGTTTTTTTGCCATCATATACATTTCTTTTTTCCCTTGACTGAACATTAACATGTGTAGCTTTGCAAAGCCGAGCATGCGTGGCAAGGCCTTACAGAGCCTGGGGCTGTAGTTAACTGTGCTCCTCTGTCTGTGCACTCGCCCCAGGGCCTGCAGATTGGCAGCAGGGAGCTGGAGGAGATGGGGCTGAAATTCTGCCAGAGCCTCCTGCCCTTAAGGATGAACACGCTGCTCTACAGCCCCAAGCTCTTCAACCATGCGTCTGCCCTGCTCGACCTGGACCAGAGCCCCCTCCACCACAAGTCCCACGAGTGAGTCCTCTAGTCTCGTGCACACCCTACAGTTGCATTTCAACACAGTGTCAAACCAAAGCTCACACTTGTACTCAAGCATTAACACTTACACAAACGTCTATGCACATACAACTTTGCATGTGCCTTTACATACATGTGGAAGCAGTGTAGTGTAATGGTTAAGCATCTGGCACTTCTGTCTCAGAGGTGTTGCTTCAATGCCCAGCCAGGGCACCACTGTTGTACCACTGAGCAAAATACTTAACTATGAATGGATAGTTATGTAAATAAGATGTAATGTAAAAATAAATAAGAGCACATACTACATGCCTCCATATAAATGCACATGCTTATGTTTTGCTAGCACATATCTGTGCAGGCACACATGCTCACAAGCTCATACAACTACACAATTGTGTGGAAGGAACCTCACAGGCAGTCAAGTGCTGCTCCAATAAAACAGGAGGGATGGGCATAGAAATAAAGGTTTAGGTATGGGAAGGGGTGTAGGAAGGCCCACCTCTGATTGGCTCCTTGGATGTGATGTATGCTTTGGGAGAGGTATTTAGTAGAATTGCAAAGGCGGTCTCAGAAAAGCAGCTATTGCACAGCTTTCCTAAATATGCTTACTTTTTACTTACAGGATGCATTTTTCAAAGAGTAGGAATGAGCCAAGTCCTCTATTGATTTTTAACTTCAATTAAGTCCCTGTTTTGATTTTGAAGTGTTGCATCTCATCTCCTCAAAGACTCAAAGATTTGTGTGCTGCAGGGATTAGCCTGGATCCCTCACTGGGATTTATTTTCTGCTTCCTTTTTCCCCTTTCCCTTTGTGATGTCAGCAGGAAGTGATTCAGAGGCCACAGTCTCTGGCCTGCCACTCCATCGCCTACACCCCTATGATCAATCAAATTCTATATTATATGCTACTCCTTCAAGAAAAGTCACAAAACAGTTCACAGATTCACAATTCATTACAAAAATATGAGATGTCTTATAGGCAAACGTAGGTAGAGCATTATACAATTTAAGTTTCTAATGTATACCTGGAAGAATTGCCTGTTTGTTTAAAAAGAGATCCTTTTTCACCAGAAAATATATTGTTTCTCCATGTAATTTATGCAGGAATGTTGGTTTGGCTTGTTATATCGAATTTGTTTAAATTCTAAACAGGAGTGCTTAAGGACTGACTGGAAGAACTGGCCAATATTGAATATTCATTCATTTATCTTTGATTGGTCTGTAAAGCTGTGATGCAACTGAATGCTTGCTTAGCTGCTCAATTACCCCTCCCATAGCAATCTAACAAGTCAGTGTAACATAGCTAATTATGACTCAGATAGCAGCGGCGATGAGATCTGTGGTTTGAGTAACAGGATCACGGCAGTTACAGCCTAAGATGCAGGAGCCGGTAAGTCTGAATGGTTTGGTGTACGTAGATCCTGCTGTTACTGGAGCTATGTGAGTAGTTCCAAATTCAGAATGGTAAACAAGCCCATTTATCAGTGCAACTGGCAAACCGTAGCTGACTAATTAACCAATAGCGATCTATTGAGCTAGCTTGCAGTAATTTTGGCTGTAACCTTAGCTGCCTCATCCTGTGGCCAGTTACTAAGGTTCATAATATATAACCAGCTCCCATAATATGTTGACATGAATTTAAATATTTCTGACATAAGGGATATAGCCTCAGATGCTAAAATAGTATTGTGAATTTAGTCTATTTTACAGGGTTAGTTTATATTTTTAAATACTAAATGGTAATGGTAAAGATTCCTGTTCATGTCAGAAATTTACTTTTGCTGTCATGCAAGAAATAGTTTTGGATACAGAAGTACTTTCAACAATATGATATCAGAGATTAAAAAATAATTTGACCTTGAGCCAATGAAATTTTTTTTAAAAGCATTAGCAGGGAGTAAAAAAATTGAGATGAGGAACAGAAATGTCCCCTCTGTCCCCTGATGGCAGCTGAGGATGAAATTCCCTCAACACAGTTCCGATATTCAGGTTCTTAAACACTTTTATTGTCTGACAGAATTGAGGCCTATTTGGTCCCTTGTGATAAACCTATCTTCCTTTTCCTTTTTCAGCAGTTACTCTGAGTGCAGATGTCTTAACAACTTGATGCGAAATCATTAATGAACAAACCAAATTTAGACTCTCCGTCTTCAATGTGGAAACTGTATGTTCTGTCGCTTGGGTGTAGATTTTCAGCCAATTGGTGGAATTAGTTTAACAAACTGTCAGATCAAAGTGGGTCGGTATGAAACCAGATGAAAGATTTATCACTCTTTAATTGGGTTGTGGTCACAATGGATAAGTATTACTGACATTCTTCTCTAGAGGTTGAAGACAAGTTTGAGGAAAGAAATGTTCTTTAATTAACACACATTGGGAAAGACCGTTGAGAGTACAACACAGGAAATCGTGTCAATCCAGCTTGTGAGATCAGGTAACTGTAGCATGTAAACATGCCTAAAAAATGTAGCTACATGTTTATAGTTTTCTGTGAGAAACAGGCAGGAGTCTGTGAGTGTCACGTTTGATTGTCTCTGGGATCAAATATGTTTGCAATACTATAAAAACAACCAGCTCCTCGACAGGTTGTGGAAGACCTTCCTTGTCTGTTGCTGTGGTTGCTGTTGTTGTCATCGTTGTCATTGTTGTGCTAGATAACAAGAGCTGATTCATCTTGTATTTTTATCAGTTTCCCTGACAGCCGAACGCAGCTGCTGCCCACAGGTGAACATCACCTCCCTGCGTCACCGCTGCTACCTGCTGCTGTCTAACCTACCCTTCCCTCCTCTCCTCCTCATCTACTTTATAGTTCAGGGGTGTATAAAAACAGCTGTCTTGCCATCCAGAGCTTGCCGACCAGAGTTATTTCAGATTGTGTACAGTGCGTTCAATTGAAGGGGAGCAAGACGAGAAATGATGGTGTCAGTTGGTCTGTGTTTCCCATTGCAATCAGTGTAGCATTGCTACTGAGCCCTTCCGTATATCATTTGTTGTTTTATTGTATGCAGACCCCGCTTCTGAGGCAGATAAAATTCAGAGCAGAGAAGTTTGTGCCGTAGAGAGAGATGCTAACATATCTTCTTTTTTTAATCGCAGGTCTGTGTCTGCGTTTCTATGCATTGTTTTGAAGCATGCGTAATGCCTGCTCACAAGGATATGAATATTTAGTTCACTGAACAGCATGATGCACCTCCCTGGTCCTCAATACAACTACACACTCAAATATTTATCAAAACAAACACATTCATTTGTTTATTTCAGAATGCAGCATAAGACGTAAACAGAGATGAAGCATGACGTTTGAGAAATGATTTTACCGCTCCTAATTTATTCATGCTCCGACTTGGGGAAGCTTTACACAGTGCTCCACTGGTCTGCATTGGAGATGGAGGTGGAGGTGGATGTGGAGATGGTGGTTGATGGAGAGAAACCAGAAGATGATGATGTTTTCCAGAAAATGTCAACAAACCGTTATAGCAGAGGAGTGGATGACAGAGGAGAGGTGCACATGTACTGTCGGTACAGCAGGAAAGAAACACATTTTCTATTCTTATTTATGAATCTGTATATTATTACTCAAATTATGAAAAAATGACTGCCATTACGTCAGAGGGGTGTTTTTTAGACTATTGACTGCATGACCACAAAGAACTGAGAATAAAATAACATTGATATAGTATGAATGAAAAAAACTGAATGATGAATAAAATATTGGCATGGCACTGATTTAAACGAGATGTCAAAGCTGTGATCAGTCAGTAAGTTACCACTACCGAGTATCTCATGGCCTCTCATGTCTCTCCATAGTCTTTACTCAACTTCATTTGCTGATGGATTAAGTCTTGCAGCATGTGTAAAAGCCTACACACATTCACATTTAATTTACATTGTTACGTTGTACAGTGTAACCAACGAAGGAAGTAAGTAACCATCTGTCATGTTGGCAAGGATAAGTGAATATGAAAATACTTATACATTATAGCTGCATCTTATGTAAATATTTTTTTGTGCTATTCACTGGGATCACCAGGAGCGAAACCCCTACGAACACTAAGAGTTTACTGTAATTGGGACATTAATGTTGGAATAGATTCGTGCAGGATATGATTCTCACTATGATCTGATGCATCTGAACATGCTCAAGCTGGTAATGAGATTTACAAGAACCAGCCACTGATTAGAGAGGCCCGTTCTTAGCCTCTGATTTTATGGTGTTTTGTTTGTGCTGTATGTCAGCATATCTGAGATTTGTATCTCTGTTACCTGAGACTCCTCACACAAAGCACTACTAAGGAAACTGAACACGGTTACAACAAATGTTTCTCAGTGTATTTCTCAGTTATTCACAGGTCTGATACTGGATAAATCACTGCATTGACCAAGATGACGCGTTTTAATGAGATGTGTTTACGTTCACGGTGCAAGTGGAAACGGTATGTTAAGAGCGCTAGATTGGCTGACGGCCCCCCTCTCATTTTCACACGGAGCACCTTGCGCAGAGCTCTTTTCACAGCCCTGACAGGCGTGTCTGTGTTCTCCTCACTCCCCCATCCTCCCTCTTAAGTAAAGCGAACGAACACGCTGCTCTACTGGGAAACACAAAGCAATTTCCCGACAGCTCTACATTTACATTTTTCAAGCGTTCCTTTACCTGACAGTTCTTTATTTACACAAGCAAGGACTGGCTTCACTGACAGCTCTTTATTTACATGTACAAGTGTTTAGTTTATTTCAACAAGGGGAGGCATAACTCATGAGACACTTGCTACAAACGTAGGTTTTAATCAGGCTTGTTAGCCTATTGCTGTGTGCCTCTGAGCCCCGGATTTGCTCTCTTGGGAATTTGGAAAGGGTAGTTTCAGTTTGTGTTATAACTTTACTGCAATCTCATTGGCTTGATAAAATTTCAGGTTTTGTTGTAGCCAGTGATTGAGTTTGCTTAGCACTTGTATTAAACCGCTGCAGATAATTTAAGCCCTGTCTACACATGTCCATGATATACCATAAGAAGTAACTGACAATTATTCATTAGTATTGGACATTGGCAACGCACATTATTGGAATTTGAGCAGACTTGGTTTATCAGTCAGTTTAGTCTGACTAAGCAATACTGTAAGGATATGGACTTGACACATGAAGTTGGTGTGGTGTACCCATATGATGCAGTTTGAATTTTCTTACCTCAGAATGAGTCCTGTCTTCCATTTTGTTCCTGTGACTTGGACAAGGCATGGTGTTGCCATGAGTCATATGAGCACTGGCTTAGTAGCATTAGAATTAGGCTACTGAGGTAAAACACTTCAGCTGTTTAAAGCTGTGATTTAGAGCTATTATTAACGCATAATTTGAGTTCAGTCCACACAAGTACCATTTCTGTCGCATAAACGGTAAGTATTTCAACTCATAAAACTGGGAGTGTTTTCCCAATGTCTTATTCCATTAAAAAACAAAATTGCAGTGATACATTATTTTAATTAGATAATTTGCCTTTATCAAATGCACGTCTATGATGACCTTTTTCCAAGCAAACAAATTACAAATACACAAGCAGCTGAGGACATTTTTGCCTCCCATTTAAAATGTGCCACAGAATCAGAAAATGTAGGAAATCATGTTTCCCTACATACGCATAGGGGGGCAGACTTGCTGTATATGCTGAGTTACACTAGGCTAATGTCAGACTAAGCAGTAAACATTATGGAGAGGTTTTCTGATTCTCCCACAATTGCATTCTGGGAATTCTGGAGGTTAATGAGCCCTTGAGTGAAATGGGGGTACAGTAGTTGTGTGTCCATACTTTGGCAAGGTAATGATGGCTGTAACCACGATTAGAAGGGCTGGCACTCTTTCCTGGGCTGTGCTGTTGTGCCATGGTGTAGCTCTGCCGCCCCACAGGGCCGTGGCGTTTGGGTGTACCGCGTGCTCTCTGATGCTGATACAGCAGGGGGCTCCCAGGAGGCTCACTGCAAAGCTATTTCAGTTGCTTTGGAATTCTGTTTTCCCCCACTGTTTTAAGGGCCTTTGTAGATAAAACATCCACAAGATCAGACAGTCCACCCGGCCAACTTCTGGGAGACGCGGCGCGCTCAGTGGCTCAGAGAGTTTTGTTCATACCGCAGAATTATTCAAAGCATTCAACTCTTAAAATATTTACAGCCGCCTGTCTGACGTTAATGAACGTCCCGAAAAAAAGAATGCAATGGAGGATTCGCAAGGTTTGTCTTAAAGGGTGCCTTATAAGCACTACGAGACTCCTTCATTTGAACTGCACCACACCTGCATTGGGATGCTAAGTTGGCCCACTGGAAAAAGCACTCACCAAGAGCTCAGGCTGGTTCTGTAGGATCCAATGGCTTGTCCTCACATGTCAGGGTCATTGTTTTGTTGTTCACTAACTATGATGAGGAGTCTACAGCAGAAGAACTCAGTCCAGAGTTTGGTGAGTGAAAATCAACCAGGGAAACTTAGGTCACGGCTGGATTGGTGACTGTAAGTAGTCCACCTGGTTTAGAGGCCACCATTTGTCATTAGTAAAAGATGCACCTCTTCTCTGACGTAGCTCTTTCCTGTGGCACTGGGTGGCCTGTTTTCTATAACATAGCCACGGTTTATGGCAGCGTACATCAGAGGACTGCGTACATCGTACCATCAGCTCACAGTGCTGGTGGTACAGTAGCAACTTCAAAGGGACAATCAGTGATTTCAAGACTGAGAAAGGGGGGAAAGAGAGGGGTTAAAAATGAAAAATAAAAAAGCAAGACTGCAACACCACAAGTATCAGGGTGGGACTGTGATTAACACAGCATGCCCCTGCTGTCAGAGTAACACACATGCACACTTTGACATGCACACATGCTGCGCGCCCTCTTTCATCCATAATTACATCATTACAGAGACCTCAGTATGCATTATTTTCAAATGGCCTGTTAAAAGTGCCAAGCAGCTTGGCCACGCAGCTCCCTCTTTCTGTTCTGCCCTGCAGGTAGGTATCCTCCAATCACCTCATCTCAAGCAATTTTAAGCAGTGAATAGACTGGGGCTTTCTGCCATTTATATTAATCAGGCACTGTCCACCAGGTTCTTTATGATTTACTCCACTGGTGCAGTGGATCTGAACGATGTATATTACTACACTACAAAATGATGCCATTATTTGAACATGGGTAAAACATTTCAGACCCAACTAATTATTTGAACACAAATGGGGGATAGATATTATTTGAGATAAGTTTCTGATGATGAATTATCAGAGCCAGAGAGAGCCATTTTTCAAACTTGTCATTGTGTGGCATTGTGTGATTGTGGTTTACTGTATATTGATTATTCCTGTGTTGCTCTTCTTCTTTGTAATGGTGTTGTGTTGCTCTGCTTCTTTGTTTGTTAACACAAATAATTATGATTGAATGGTACCCATAAGAAACTCAGCAAACATACTGCTATTTTCTTTTTTAAATCCCAATTCTGGAGTCATAACCTTCTTTAATACATTCAATAAACTGGCTTAATAATCATTTGATGAGAGGGCATCCGTTCAACTGTGAAAAGAACAGTGCCTTTTCTCACCATTAATCATTTTTGTTACACCCATCTAGTAGACAAGTCTAGTAGTGAATAGATCAGACTAATCAATAAATTTCGTCTCATCTCTGTATGTCCCTTTATTTAATAGGTACAGCCTCTCAGCTTCAGTTGTACTGTACAAAATCTGATATGTAACATGGTAACAAACCCTGCAACATTTGCCTACATCAGACCTGAAGCAGGGCTTGAGCATGTGGGTTGAGGTCCTTGGAGAACCAGGCTAATGCTGGAAGAGGTGTCTGCAATAGTCTTCCCACTAGACCCAGCAAAAAGCCAATATCTCAGTGTAGGGACATAAACACAACAAATGAGAGTCTAAACCAAGAGGCTAAACAAAAAGTTTCTTTTCATGGATATTAAAATCTACATAGAACTTTTTTTACACAAAACAAGTTGCCTTCCATTTTGGCCAATTGCCAGATGTGGCAATAATTAAATATGACCCAGTTTATTCAATAAATCCCTCTCTTTCACTTAGCTACTATATTGTAAGCTTTCTATTGCAAAATGGCTGCTTTTCATCAACCAAGTGGAGGCTGCACATGGGATTTGGGCTAAGTCATCTTTTTTCACGTGTTAAGGAGAACAATGTCTCACTGTTATTTAGTTAACAAGTTTCATAGCATTTGCATTGAACTTATGGTTTGACCCCAGAGTTTCATATTAGACTGACTTATTAATAAATTATGTCGATGTTCCATTGCAAACATCTTTGAAATGATTGCCTCCCGCTTTAAACACATTTTCCAATTTAAGCACTTTGGTGCTTAGGTAGTAAAAATACCAAGATTGTTCTGGACATTTTATTTACTTTTTCTTACATCTTGATGATTATTGTGTTACATTTCTCAGTTACACATTTTAGCTCAGGGCAGAGTATTAGTGAAATGAAGTGAAAATAAAGGTTCTGACCCAGTCTAACTCACTTAGTCTCTTTAAGGGCAAATGCAACAGAATTTTACATTACAGTTTACAGTTTTGGTATTTTATGTTATGTTAAAGACCAGCAAACATGTCTTTTGAAATCTGTTCTTTAATTCTAAAACAGAATGGCATATTCCCTTGAGAACACTAAGTTTGATTTGATTGGATCCTGGAAGTAGAGTCTCTCTTTGCTAGACTTCTAGACAAGAAAGGCAAGTTTCCCAGTTATTTCATATAGCCAGAATGAAGTGGTCTCAAATAATTTCTTCATAGCGGAGTGTATTATCATGACAGGGGTGAAGGTGTATAAGACTGGATTGCACTTGTTCAAAAATGATCAAGGGTGTGTGTAAGCTCATCGTCTGGGTATTACCTGCTCCTGAACTGTGGATAAAGTCTGTCGGTTTCTCTGATACTCTTTGCCACAGGCACTTTTTATTTTACTATTCACTGGCCTCACTGTACTACAGGAGATATAGCATGATTGGATAGAAGGAGTATCTCTCAGTATCAACAGCTGGTAGTCTTTAGTTATGATCTTTGCAGATAGGGAAGAGAGTAGTCAGGGTGTATTTCTGGTCTGTTTTTGGTGATATTTCAGTGGCTTGTGGAAGGTTTAGATTTGATCCTGATGCTGGCATTGTATTTAGTTTTAAGCTATTTCCTGGTTTTTGACCTTCACCTAATTTTTATACCCATGAGCTTTTGCCTTGCCCATGCCTGTACTTTTGCCTAATCTGCCTGCCGACCTGTGTTCTGGACCTTTGCCTGTTCTCTTGGATTAGTGTTTTGCCTTTTTTGTGCTACTTGTGGTTGGACTATTTTTTGCCTCGGCATGTTTCTGTTTGGGTTTTTTTGCCTCACTTCTACTAAACTGATGAAGGAAACTCCTGCACTCTCTAGTCTGCTTTTGAGTCCTCTCTCACCCTGCCTGACAAGTTGAGAATAGTTTGAGAATTGTCCCGTCCCTAATGGACAATTGTACCATTAGTTTCCATAGCACTGCCATGCATAGCAGTGATGGTGGTCTGAAAAGTGCTTATTTATTGTTAATAAATGTCTACATTTTTCAATATTATTTTGTAGTAGTTATATTGAAGGGTGTAAGCTATAGCCACATTGAGATGGCTGGTGTGCCATCCACACACACTTGGGAGTCTGACAGACATTGGCAGTCACCTTCCTCTTCTTCTTCATCTTCTTTCCTTTTCTCCCTCTTCTTGTTTCTTCTGTTTCCCACCAATTACATCATATAAAATTTCTGGTTCCCACAATTATTACTTTTCCCTATTGGTCAGTATCTACTTCATGCAATAACATCATCTCTTCAGATCTACTTGAGCCTGTTACAGCATCTCTTCACTGTAGCCATTTTTCAGGACACACTGCAGCTGGCATTATTTTGGACATATTGGATGTGAACATGTAATGGAATATCATTCAATAGACCAGTCGGAATTTAACCCGGACATCATATTTCTTTTCTGTAGATGTCAGCTTACATTAACTGACATGGGAAACATGGGTATGTTTGCTTTGAAACAGTCCCTGTTTAGTTTCTGTGAAACATGGTAGAGAATGCCCATGTGTAAATTGACATCATTTAGATGCAAATGATTTGGTGCAGGACTTTTAATCTACAGATGTATAGGTGGTATATTGGTTCTTTATGTAATTACATTTTTGTTGAAAATGTCTTAGTTTACATACAGTACTCTTTATTGGCCCAAAGTCATACAGAGCTTGTTACTTGTGAAAGTCGCAGGCATGCTCTTTGTCAGAAGAATTAATGCGAACATTACTGACTGAATTATGAGTGCCCATTAAAGCTTTAGTACAAAGGCAGCTACTTTTGCAAAAGCACCACAAAAGAACAGTAAATGGAAGAATTGAATAAAAATTATTGGAGACATTTATTGTATAAAACATTCCAGTTGTGAAGATTTCATATGTGTTAAAAATGCGAACAGCACGGTGGTTTCAATTAGGAGTCAAAGCTGTATATAAACAGTGTGTGTGCTGAAACAGTACATCACTCCACTGCTGTTTGTATTGACCTATATTATTATACAGTGGCCTTTACTGATCCTTTGAGTAACTTAATAAGGTTAGTCTTTATAGGTCTTTTGCTGTTTTCATGAACTTGACAAAGGTGGTCTGTACATGTGTTCAGCTTATTTTGATGGTTTGGATCAGAGCTGTGAGTGGACCTTTTATCACTTGCTGTCCATAATTGTACTTCATATGACAGCTTTGGCTATTTAAGGATCTGATATCCATAGCAACGTTCAGCACACCATGCTTTCCCCACCGGCAGCAGTGGCCAGTACAGTTCACACCAGCAAACAGTTAACATTAAAAAAAGAAACAAATATATTTTTCCAGCAGTGTACTAAGCAATCATGCCATGGATGATTGGTCTCCCCTGACAAGTCTGTTAATGGGATTTGAATTGTAAACATTAGCTTTAAAGCATTTGACTGCTTTGGAGGGTAGGAAAATACAGAGAGTGAGAGAGAGAGCGAGAGAGAGATTTTCAACAGCCTTCTCTACTCCTGGCCAGTAGTGTAAAGACAGGACATTCAAATGAAAATGGCTGCCATTTGGTTACTTGTATAGGTCCGTCTCAAAATATAACAGAAATGCAACAATGTTGGTATTCCATGTTGATTTCACATTACATGCTTGTAGATTGCAAGCTTGTAAATGAGGCCAACATCACCAGATGACCAGTTGAAGGCTAACCTTTTAGACAGGTGCAGGGGGAACATGAACATTTAATTATATTCATTACAGAATTATAGGCCATGTAGATAAATATACAAAAGTTAGGTATCATGAGAGAATGGCTAGCAAAATGGTCTATAATGTGCCTGTCTGTCCTGTCCGCAGGGGTCAGGGTAAAGATGGTATTCTCAATGCATAGCAGTGACACTACATATGCAGCAAACACAGAAACCATGGAATGGTTATTGCAGTGATACTGCATTCCTCCCAACCAAAGAAATCAAGGAAATGATATGTCAGAGGAACCCTTTTGAGTGGGTGAGAAATCCCTCAGAGAAAAGCGTGCATGTTCTGAAATCACATCATTGTTTTCCATCAGAAAAAGAACAGCTCTACACAACATACTTTTAACCAGGCCAAGCTACTTAAGATCGACTTCGCCAAGTTACAAACTCATGCTATTTCACAGGTACAGAATGGAAACTGAAATTCTTTAAAATGCGTTGTTCAAAATTTATGACAAGGTGCCATGCGCTCAGAATGAATCCAGGCCTTGATGTCACTTTCACTTAACTATGGATCTTTAAAACATACCCACATAACACAATCAAAACTCAGACATCACAGCATCATGATTTCATTCAAAACACTTCATATATTTTTAAGAAGTCACTTTCTGAAAACAGACAAAACTGTCTCACTGTAGCCCTTTTCCTCTGAATTATTTCAGTTTTTGCCAAGAGATTTCCAAAAGTTCATTTGGCATTCTGTTAAGGGCACCGGGCTGTCTGATCCAGACACGCGCTCGCACACACACTGACGGTAATAGTGGATTTGATGCTAGTGAAAAAGCAATTTCAACTGATCGAAATGGAATTATATTTTATGAGTGACAAGGATTGTCCAAACTTTTAATAAAGAGAATACCTTATTTGCATTCTACTTCATTGTCGTCACCTTGGAAAAGTTCAAACACATACTTGGGGAATGTGTATCTGTCACTTCATTTATTTTACTCCTTTATTTTAGTTATTGTTATTCTTTTAGATTTTCATCGTACAACATTATTATTTCTACTAGTAATCAATATTCTCCCATGTTATTTCAATTAACCAATTGCATTGCGGGACCCATTTAATGTTTGCGCATAGTAATTACAGTTGCTTATAACAAATAAGAAACTGTAAAACTTCATGAGTCAGATTTACACCCACAGTAGTTCATAAATAGTTTATATAGAGACTTTTTTGTCTTTCCCTGGCTAGATGCCACAAACACATTATGATTGTATGAATTTTCTATCAAAATCAAGATGAATGCCCACCTATGACTAATGATCTGACAGGACCAGAGATCTTAAGTGTCTGCCTTCATAACAAACAAAACAAGTATACAAAAGAAAAACATGCATGTTACTGAGGTAGAAAACCAAGTTTGGGCTTATAGAACCACAGCCAGAAAAGAAGAAACAATGTTTCTTTGTTTGCACATTGTTTAACTATTTCACAAATACTTGATAAGATAATTCTGCTTCACTCTCTATACAGTATATACCATTTTAAAAGAAACTTAAATCTTTAAATTTGAGTTCATTACTTATGTCACTTATTCTGTAAGTGCCTGTAGCATTGTTTTTGTCATTGCATCCATGTCACAAGACAGTACAAAAATAGAACATGATCAGAAATATCAGTGTATAAAATATCAGATTCTGTCACATTATTAAGAGAATCGGTGTCAATTAATGTAGCAGATTTGTTTGTCACTCTAGTAGGTTTGCTGATAGTTGGGTAGAAACAACTTGCATATAAATTTAGAAAATCATTTAGAAATTCCAAGATGCTGATAAGACTGTCATTGGAACAATTAATATCAATATATAGTAGGCAATAAATATGACATAAAACCAAATTTCTGTTATGCTTATGGAAAAGAATTTCAATGAAGACTGATTCAACATCAACTTCTTAATTATTTAGAGAGAGGTCATGTCTATTAACAGATTTGTAATTTTGATGTAGAAAGATTGAAACCCTTCATTTTTGGATTGCCTGACGACTTTAACAGAATTATATAATGGAAATTTGCGTAGGCCAAGTCCTTTAGTTACCAAGCCATGTTTCAGTTGAAGCAATTACAGAAAAAGCATTACTGAAGGAGGATACATAATGTAATAGCTGATCATATTTTTGAGAGATTGTGGTTATTAAGATAGAAAACTAAAAATAAATTATGATTGAATTAAAATTATTTTGTAATGTTGATATTATAATATCATGATAATATGTGTAAGAGCAGGAAATATTCTTTGCTGAAGATAATATCAGGGTCAGAGTCTACATCATAGCAAATATTGTTTTCTGAAATCTTAACCATTCATTTTAAATGGAATAAACAACATAATGTAGTTAACTGTAAACTCATGCTTTATTTTTACACTATCACACAAGTGAGGGATTGCCATTAAGTGTATAGAGGGGAAACAATGTGGCACAGTTATCACAGATCCATGGTGTCTAAATACTGCAAGATTGTATTAGGAATAAGTGTACATTCTGTGTGAAACCCATTTTTTACAAGGAGAGCATTATGTACTAAATACTTATTCTTTTGACATTTGGTTGTTCTGGCTCATGTAATATGTAATCATAATTGTGATATGAAAAACAAAATCCCTTTGCATACTTCAGTTTACTGACTAGTGGAATCACTTTGCTAGCCCCTTGGTTTTGTGAGCGGGTTATCAGCTTATCATACTCCAGATAAGCAGTATCCCCTGTCTCTCTGGATTCCCTCTTTGCCGGGATCAAACCTTTGCATTTCTGTCTAATAGTATCAAAAGTGTTTGTGCCTTCAAGGTTCTCAAGCACAGCAAGCATATCATTAAACATAAATACCATTGGCCGTGGTTTTACTCTTTTGTCTTGCGGTATTAAATGTAAACTAAGAAAATAAAAAAATAAACTATCCCTCTTTTGCCCTCTGATATGAAACCGTTACAGAGTGTGGCTTGAAAACCACCTGTGCATGTTTCAGAGAAACTGAAGGCTGTAATGAAAAGTCAAAACTAAGGTATAATTACAGTCCCCCTTCCCTGTTTGATTGACCAGTGTTTTCATAACCCTGAGTTATGTGTTCCTGAGGTTAAAATGAATTTTCATTATAATAATGTGATAATTTCCAGAAATGGCCAGTTTCAGTTGATGTGTAATAGGGTAGTTTTAAGAATGAATATGTTATTGAATCATCTACTATTGGAACACGATGTAATTTCCAATATGAGTCTTCAGCACCAAGCCTGCCATAGCCCCTGTTCTTGCGGAGTCATAATCATCAGAGATGACAGTGAATTTTCAGCACAGAGAAACTGGGAATATGTGTTCCTAAAACACTGGACTCCAGGCTGTGACCCCTGTGGTCACTTTGTGCTGTCATCTCTATGTGTTGCTTAAAGAGGTTTGACAGCCTCATGGAGGCCCTCTGGGCTGTGTGTCCTTTTCCGTCATCCATCCGCTCATTTTCTCTGCCACTTTTATCCCCCTCTCCACTCCCTACCCGTCTCTCTCACTCTCCTGCCTCTCTCTTTCACTTTCTCGCCCTGTCTCTCTTTCTCTCTCTCTCATACTCGTTTTCTCTCTTCCTCGTCTCTCACTCTCCCTGTTTCTCCCTCTTCGTCTCTACCCCCCCTCCCATGGTGTCCAGTGACACTGCTCTCTTTGTGTACACATTAGATCTTTCACGGGTTATATCCTCCCTGCCTTTGATTTGATCTGAGAAGTGATGCCAAAATACAAAGTCCATTTCCTCCACAGTTAGCACCAAAGAAGAGGTGAAATTCCCCAGAAAGCCCCAAGGCCTCACACGAGAAACTGCCCTGCAAAGGCACATACGAGTGTGTGCATGCATGCATAAACACACACACACACACACACACACACACACACACACACAACACACACACACACACACACACACACACACACCCTCTCCTCTCACACAGGCCAGCTACTCCTAATCAGATACACTGAAGACTGCTCTCCAAGGCATGAAACCCTTATCAAACCCGAATGCGGTGTGTGTATACCAATCAGACTTTTCTCATGACACCCTAATGGTTACAGCGCTACTTACAATCACAGAAGCTAAACTGGACTCTGCAGAAATGGACTCTGATTAAACCTTATTTTATGAGTCGGTCTCTCTCTCTGGTCTTGAGATAAGACAGTTTTAAGTGTTAACTCATTAACAAGGGCCCCGAGAGGCAGGAAATGAAGCGTCTGGCTTTGGGGACGAGTGACGTACAGAAGAAATAGTAACTGCTTACGAAAGAAGTTTTCTTTTGGCTCTTGAGGAAGTTGGTCTCTAGGAAAACCAATGACCCATACACATGGCTAGTGCATCACATCCTCAATGAGTGCAGTTTCTGACGTAGGTCTGATCTCTCTGTCATAATAGAACTAGAGGAAACTATCATTGAATCAAACAAGGCTGTGCTTAATTAAATTTTAGTCAGAAGCTTAATGTTGCACTGTCTCCAGAGATTGAATAATTCGTTATTCATCAGTGAAGTTCTCTGACAGCATTCTTGATATCTACAAAAGAGGCAGAGGATGTTTGTAATCCCAGACGAGCAGCTTTCTGTTTCATAAGCAACAGAAGATTTTTCCTTACTGTCGTAGAACTGAGTGAGAGCTGCTAGATGGTGTTCCAGAAAGACAGAAACAAAAACCAGAGATGCTGGGTTCTTTTGTATGATGTATATGTGCATACGAAATGTATACACATATACATGTATGTGTATCGAAAAGGCCCATGGGTGGCTTGTGCAGTGAGATACTTGCTTGGGAAGTGGGCGTGAGCCCTGCAGCTGGTTGTCTAAATCCCAGCCATGCCATTACCACCTATGACCAGAGGTCCACAGTGGCGAGGCAAGAACTGGCCCAGCCTTGCTAGGAAAAGACATGTTAATCAGTTATGGTTGTTGGTCTCATCACTCTCTTGCAGCCACTACTGGTTGGCTGGGCACCTGTGGATACACAAAGAGCATATGCCATAGAGTCGATGATATATACAGTACATGACTGGGGTGCGTCTGCAATGTGGAGGATAGGCGATGACATGAATGGTGTATTGTGTGGTGAATTGTGTGCCTACAGCTCCCTCCTCCCGAAAGTCGGCAAGGAAAAATGGGAGGCATTAGTAAGTGTGTGTGTGTGTGTGTATATATATATACAGTATATTTATATATATATATATATATAATGCTTGAAGAATCTGCAAGGTCATCTCAGAGCCATGACCCATAAAACTGAATGCATCAGTCCATGCATTGGTGAATACGCTCGGAGAAGTGAGAATTAAATGACAGTAACGATTCTCAGAATCCAGTTGGTTCTAGAATTGAATGCCCTCATTTAACGTCCGTCCCTCGGTGACGGTTACTACCAAAACCTCTTACCTAACCAACACTTAAAATAAGTTAAAATAGATTTAATTAAATACTTATTCTTTAAGATATTAATTATAAATGGAATCCCTCAATTCGTTGGTGGGAATGATCAATCTGGTGGATCTACTTTGGTCAGAAATGTACATTTAATAGGTATATTGGACAAGACGATCTAGACACAGACCTGGTTCACTACCTGGACAGACAGTGATAAAAGACATTAACAACGAAACAAGAATACAAATGAATGAAATTAAATTTACCAGAGCCAATGGCAAAAGAATCACCTGCAACAGCAGCCAAACACCAAAAGGGAAAAATCCAAAGGTTGCAGTAGGAAGATCTTGGAACCAAAACTTTTTGAAAAAAGAAATTGAAACTGGATGACTTGCAGAAGGTAAACTGAGCAGTACAGAAAGAAAACCGAGTGACGGCAGAAAAACTGAGCAGCAGGGTGGAACCTTTTAGAAACCCAAGTTATCTTTTGAAAATGATTATTTTGATAATCTGCTCTTTATGTGCATCAAAACGACACCAAACATGAGTGTACATGAGTTCAGGGAGGAGAGTTCATAGAGAGGAACAGACAGTTCTGCAAATGGATAGTTTAGCTTTTCATCACAAGACTTCGAGTTTTTAAAACTTTAACATGACAGTAAACTGTCTTTGCTGTATAAAGGGTACTGTATTCCAAACATACACATACATACACACACACACACACACACACACACACCATCCACACTCCTTGTCCTGGAGGGGAAAGGAGTGAGGGGAAGAGAGGTGATGGCCCCCAGTGATTAGGAATCAAACAAAAGGTTTATCAAAGAATCCCCAAATTGAAATCCATGTTAATCATCAATAATGTGTTTTTTATGTATTTGATTGGGATCTTGAGAAAATGGCTGTTTACCTTTAAGTAGGTGAGTGGCCTGTGGTTACTGACTTACAGGTATTTATGATTGTGAGCCATTTCTTTCTCCTGAACTCTGTTAGCTTATCATATCTGCCCTAAGTTTGACCCTACATTGGGCAGATGACCATACTGGAAACAGAGCAGGGCAAAATAACCATAAAATGCAGGTTGCTTTCTTGACAATACTTATCTTTGGAATGTGTCTGTACTGTAAATGAATTATTAAAATGGCTAAACTTGTTTTGTATGGGAGTGACTCTTAAGGCCCAGTAAAAAGGCTTAAAAACAACTGAGTAAAAGACTTGGTTAACACAATTTATTTTAAAACACACAAGCAGCAGGCATAAGCAGCTCACCTTCATTATTTTCTCCCTTGAGTGGAATGGCTACGCTTATAGGCAGAGCTACAAACACCAGGTTTCAATCATGTGATTGGTTTCGTTAACAGAAACAATTGGTTTCGTTAACAGAAACCAATTTGCCAATGTTTGGGAAGGGCTGCTCCTTCACAGGCCCTCAACCCATACTCCTAATGCAGATTTAGAATATGCACAGCTTCTAACTTTACCAGAGCCTAATCTCAGAATGTAGTTCTGTGTAGCATTTTATCACAGTATAATTTGCTATTGAAAAGTATCTTATATATTTAACCAGAGGTAACACCTAACATTCCCAAGTAAAATGCAGGGTAATTTTTGTGGCTGCTTGATATTCATGATATTTGTGCTCAATAGCTTTGCATAACATCCAATATTCCATTTATGGTCCATATTCTGATGAAAGCCATATTGGAATATGTCTGTTTTCATGGTCCATTTTTGACCCACAATATTTGCTCTTATTAGTATTCATAACAGTGGCACGCAGCACTGAAGAAATAGGAAAATATCCAGAATTCATCAGATCAGCAGCAACTTACTATTTATGCAATACAGAAACACTCCAAGACTATGAGAGTTTAATAGTAGGAGTGAAAAAAGGCTTGAAGTTTTGTTTTTTTATGCAGAGTGGAACAAATATTTCTGCATGACACATCCTCCTTCAACAAATTGTGTGTAATGATGGAGAGGGATTATAAATCTTGTGACACAACAGTGCACATGCACCTGTGCTGCATGCTATGTGTGTTTTTATTGTCAAGTACAAGGTTGTGCCCAGCATTGCATGAATATGAATCAGTGCAGGGTACACAGTGCTACAGTGAAGAAATTTGTACAAATGTTCTGTTCAGATGACTCAAATGATTAAAGTTCCCATTATGGAGAAAACATGTACAGCATGTTGAACTGGGAGAATTAAAGAGACCCAACACTTAATTAATTGGTATTAGAATATATAAAATAGTATTCCAAATAAGATTTTTTACATCAAATGATATTGCAGTTTATATAGTAAGTTTCCACATTTCCTTATTAGGGTTTGGTTTTCATAACTGGAATATTGGCTGAATTAAGGGTGATTTGAGTGTGGTGTTTCACAAATAGTCAGAGTATTTGCCTTACAGCAGATCTGATTGGAACGTGTGATTGTAAACTTAGTCTGTGTTCCTTTGGACTGTGGAAATGCGAGTGATGACAATCCTCAATGAGAGTTTGTACTACAGAAAATCTGAAGGGTCTGAATTCAATCAGTGTTTGTCCTTAACTTTGACTTCGAATAAATACAAGCGGAACTTACCATTGGAATAAAGAGGTGAATTTGTTTTTGTTGACAGTGTACTTTGCAAAAGTTTCTATCACAAAAGAGAAAAAAAAATCAAAGTCAGCTTTAATCGTAAGCTAAAGGTAAGGACAAATGACCTGTATGCCATTTCCTGTGTTCTGACAGGAAGCAATAATGGCTGGTATAATGGTGGAGGACAGAACCGACATTCGCTCTGATGGCGACACTCTGAAGGGAGTGTGCAGGGGGGGTTGTTATTCTTCTCATTTTGCCCAGTAAGTACAGCTCTGCAGCACAAGTCCTTTGCTGTAAATCAGCAGTCATCTCTGGGTGCCTATTTCAGTTGCAAGGAGAATGTGTCTGTCACCTTTGATAAAAGCACAAGCCCCCCCAACACACACACACACACACACACACACACACACACACACACACACACACACACACACACACACACACACACACCACACACACACACACACACACACACACACACAGCAGATCTAAGTATTAAATCATGAGCCCAGCCCTCTCGCGTTTGTATTCAAGGGGGAAAACAGGAGATGCCAGAGGCTTTTTTAATAAAGTTTTACAGACTAAGCTGTCGTGAGACCCCTGATGGAGTTTAGCTCCTCTGTGTCACAGAAAAGTGTATTTCATTCTTAAAAATTTGCCCTGTGTATAATTGGAGGTTCTGCTTGACGTTTAGTGCTTGCAGCGTGTGATACCATTGGGTTACAAACTTTGTAAATGTCTCACACCGAAGCAAAAAAGGCAGTGTTATAACCAAGTGGCTTTTTATTTGGATATCCATTGAAAAGCCTTTGACCGCAAACACAAAGCTGAGCGTAGGGCAGAATTAAGCAGAGTTAAGCAGAGTTAAACAAACCCTTTGTAATTCTGTGGGGAGGGAGCTTTTGCTGTGAGTTAGAGTGTGCCTGAAAGGGAGAGCTTTGTTTTCTGCAGCTTTGGTGAGAAGGGAAGAACCCCCTCGCCCCCCCTCTCTCTCTCTCTCTCTCTCTCTCTCTTCATCCCTGATGCCTCCCTCTTCCTCTTGTTCTCTCTCTTTGCCTCTCCTTCCCCCCTCTCTCTGTCTCTACAGGAAGTTAACCGATATGTCTCCAGTGAGCACACAGCAGGCTCACAGACGGGGGTCATATTTTGTCCCCACGGGATGCTGACAGGTTCAGTTTGGGAGAGACAAATTCTATCCAGGATTTTCTCTAAATGTTGCAAAGCAGATTTAGAGCTGGGAGATTAAAACTTGTATTGAGTTTACTGAGGAGTATTGTGCGAGTAATGTCTGGCATTTCACACACTGATTTAACTTGGCAGCATGAAAGGAACTTCGCTCTGTACAAAGACATCCTGTGCACTTAAGCTGTGTTGCTTTGGCTGTACCGTACACTATGTGTCCCTGGTTGGAAACACACTGATTTAGGTTTATTTAAGGACATCTTGATGTGTTTAGTCTCAATTCTGCATTTTCTTTCCATTTCTGGAAGCAGCCGAAGGTGCTGTGCATCTTTAAGTCCCCAGAGGGAAACATTCATTTCAAACTTTACTAATGAAGAGAAAAAATTCTCTTTTTCTAAAGGAGTTTTATTTCCACCTTAAAGCAAAACAGGACAGACACACACACTCTGTCCATCTTCCTCTCTCTGTCTCTGCCTCTCTCAAATACATTCACACACACACACACACACAAAGAATAAGGTATAATCAGTGTGCTGGTCACATCACGAGTCCCTAGTGTGTCGCTGTTGTTTGTAATCTGATTAGCTCTGCGGGGCTGCATGTCGACTGTCAATGGGGACTGCAGGCTGAAGGTCAGTCATTCCTTCACAGGTGTCTGTGCATCACAGTCTCAGAATGCACAGACACCTGCCCTGCTCCAGCGCTCTCTTAGAGAACTACACCTGCGCTGTGTCACAGCAGACTATGCAGATCTCATTCCACTGTAGCAGGGAAAGTGGCTGGAGGAGATGTCAGCGTGTAGTTCTCAGCTGTGCCCCAAGGATACTGCTGGCCAGCACCCGACTGTCAGATCATTAGTCCGCTCAGTGAACATAATACTAAAACGTACTTTTCTCATTTTAACATGCGTCTTAAATTAATAATGCATAAAATAGATTTTTCCTAAAAATGCTTATTTCAGCATTACTTTTAAAAACACAGGACAAGATTGGTTTTCTTAAGCATTGTTATTATTAAAGCTTGACATAAGCAAACAGTGAGCTGTAAAAATGGGAATCATTTATAGTTGTGTTATTTATGTTTTAGAAACAACCAAAGAGGTTACATTTTTTTTTGAAAATTCTTAAAATAGAAAGTAAAATGTCATTTCATTTTTTAGATGATGTTAAGGGCTTGTCAGATACAGCTGCTATGACCTTGGAGAAGAACCACCTTCAGAGTAATCACCACCACCTCTATGCAAGTATAATGGTGCCGGTATAAAGCATCACAGCCAGGCACTTTACCTCTGGACTAGCACTCAAAACCACACAGTTTAATGTCAGAGAGCCATTTACCCCATCTAGGTTCCTCATTTTGCCTACAGTCTAGAGCAGGTGTCCTCATACCTGGTCCTGGATAGCCACAGGGTCTGCTTGTCTTAGCTCATAACCAGCCTTAATTGACTGATTAAAGCATTTGATACACTCAGCTCATCTAATGTCTTGGGTCTAAATTGGTTGCTGTTTTTTTTATTGTACACCTACATTCTACCAGTTTAGAATGCCCAATTTATTTGTGTTCAAGCTCATCTCTGCTGACGTCTCTATCAATTACACTCTCCTCCAAAACACCCGAAGCTGCCGCCCACAATCCACCAGTTATGGTTGCATTGATGTTGGAGGAGGACACTATTTTCTGAAGGCATATTCTGGGCACCCAAATGTGTGCAATGAGACATAAACATCCTGCCAAAGAAGTTCCTCCCTCCCTGGGTGATGCCATTGCTAATTTTTCCAACCGTATGGGGTTTCCAGCTACAACTGGCACAGGCATGGTCTACAGTTGCTACCACAGCACATGGCCCATGTGAGCAGTCAAATGGACCATACTGTGAGGCAACCAGCACCCCCTGGTTACTGATTTTAGGATTATGAAATTGACTGTTGTTGGGTCTCCCTGGTCTAAAGAGTACCCAGTACTGTGTCAGATTCCCAGTGGTTTCTGCCTCTATTTCATCTCCTAGTGAGCTATAGCATGCATTAATCATTCTTTTTGTGGGAGGGAGAAATCACTTCCTTTTGTCAGTTTAACTAATTTCCATAATAATCCAACATAAATTCAAACATAATCCATTTAACTCGAGTAAGTGCATAAAGCTATGGCAATAACAGGTATGGTCATATGCTTCTAGATTGACATTAATGCAGGCTGAACCAGCATAATAGAGTTTATTTGGGGCGTATAAAAGTTGCGCAGTATCGAATTTCCTGCCCCTCATTTCACGGCTTGATAGCAGGATGAGTAAGCAGGAAAATGAAAGAGCAGCAACTGTCCTCCCGTCAAGTCCAGTTTGCGGCTTCCAAATGACGCTTTTATCAATATTTATACGCCCATACATTGTTATTCAGAGGCCTGTGTGTATAGTCAAATATTCAAAAGGATGCATACATCCTGGCACAGCACATTGCAGGTGCTCTCAGGTTAAGTTGCTAAGAAAGGAAATTTTAATCACTGCTTTGCATGTGGAATCGCTGCTTTGCATTGGCTGCTAGTCTGACAATTTAATAATTATCAAATTGTTACCTGAATGCTACAAAGTTAACTGATATGTCACTCTGCTGCCTGTCACCTTGTTGCCTGCTCTGACTGGAAATGCCTGAAGGAAGAAATTCTTGTTTAAAAGGAGACCGGGAGACGGAGTCACAAACTGTGAAGCGCACAGTGAAAGCTGGGGCCTCAATGCTTCCCTGTGGGGGTGACCTCATGTCTACCTGAGACCCAGGGGAGGAACCCTATGTGAGCTAATGAGACATTCTCCTGTTTAACCTCTCGTGTAGCAGGTGGCAGTGGTGTATGTGTGTGTATCCATGTGGGTGTGAAGGATGAGCGCGGACAGTTGGATGATAGTGGCTCGGCCCCATCGCAGAAGTGTGGGCCCAAGGTTAAACGGATATTTGATCACAAGGTTTCCAGATTGAATCTCCCATGTGGATCTGCTGGTGAGCCCTTGCAGCCTCTGGTTCTCCATAGCTGCTTCTGTGTGCAGGGGATGGTGTGGTGTGTCTGCAGCTCACCCATGGTAAGGCTGAGAGAAGGTGTATTTAACGCAGCCTCGATCTATCAGTTGCAGTAGAGTTTAAAAAAAAGAAACGTTTATTAATAAATACTGGGATTTAAGAAATGCACAACATGCTGAAACATGAAGCCCGACATTTGGGTGGAACATTAGCGCAGCTGGTGCTTGTTTCCCTGGGGGAGGACTGATGGTTGTGTTCTCCTCTGCAGCTGCTTCGAGGACGATGAGCCGGAGTGCGTGGAGGAGATCGAGTACCTAAACGACAGTTGCCCAGAGCATGGTGGGGAGGAGCTGGACGCAGACATCAACGGCAACACGTCCGACTCAGAGGAAGAGGAGGAGGAGGAGGGGCAGCAGGAAGGAGAGGAGGAACAGCAGACTAGGAATGGCCTTTGTCACACAGGCAGAAATTCTCACTTCATTCCACGTCACATTCGAGAGGACTCTCTAAAAACGTTCAGCATGCAGAGAACACGTGGTGTTGTTGACATCACAAATGGACAGTACCTGGGATAGAGGCTGCATCTGGACTTTTGCAGTTTCTGCTAGTCATCTGGGTTACTCTTGGTGATTGTTAACTCAGAACCTGTTAATTGATTAGACAAGGCCTCAGTCACAAGACCGGTTAACAGCCAATCACAATCTATTTTTGTGAGAGTTCTCTTTTATATGTCACTAGATGCTTGAATTATGCAGATTAAATGATCTCACAGTTTTTTTAATGAGTTGCACATTTAGTCCATTGCTTTATATAAATCTGAGAAACAGCTTTTTGTGAAACGGAATATACAAATTGTTTAATATGACATACAGGATTTTAGATGGAGTTATGAAGGTAATGGTAGTTCATTTATGTTGGTACTTAAAGAATGACTTAATCTTGTCAGGTAATGTATATACAGTACAACTAACTACTCTCTTTCAATGCATTAGTACCTGTTTTTATGATTATGAATATAAAGTAGAGCAATTTAACCTATATACCACTGGCAGAGTGTGCCATACTATGTACTGTATCTCTGTACAAATGATTTCAGATATTTTTAAATAAGACAGCTATTGTCCAGAAGGAGCTGTCTGCTCGTTTTCTGACAGAACAGTAGAGGAACGTGCATTTAAAAATAATTAATTCCAGTTAAGCTAAATCAATACCAGCTACAAATAATTAATATTAGCTAATAGTACACATAAAAATATGATTTGCTTTTTTTTTTTTTTTTTGCAAGCTGCATTCACAATTTAAAGGCATTTTTAAATCCTGATTCATAGGCAATCCTCACTGAAAATGTGATGCTTTTTAGTCATGAATAGCAGGTTGAGTGTAAGTATCAGAAAGCATGGAAGATCTCTGCTGGCTGTGTTTCTTCTGTCCTTGGCTCCATAGATTGATTTTGTATAAAGTTCATTCTAAGAGTATGATGCGTCATACCTTTATGGTACTAGAGTGAGTCTGTCATTAGTCACTACTGTCACCACATTATAAACAAGATACAATGTATTGTAATAAATATATTTCAAATGATATTGACTAAGAGCTGTTTTCTTTTTTACCTAAACAATCTATCATACCTAAATCCTGGCATGAAATTATTTTTGTGAAAAACAAATCTACTTCATTTCTCCTTTTACTTGTGTATCTCACAAATACATTTTACATGTACACTACCTAACAGTACTCCACAAACCTCCAAAAAATATTTTAACATAAATTAAACATGTGCCTCACACTACTCTACATATACATATGTAGTTCACATTACTCAATATATAAATGCCTCACAAAACTCTACACACACTTCCCTCAAATAAATATGAATGCAATGTAGTTTACAGTGCACACACATACACTGTTCATTAATGTTGTGTTCCACGTGTTGCCATAGGAGCCATCTAATCTAAGTCTGTCCGTTGAAGGCATTTAAATTTCTTCCTCCATGAGGCAGACGGGGAAACTACAGATCCCAGCTCAGCACACATTTATCCAGCATGAAGTATAAGTAATGATGCGTGCTCTGCCACAATGAGATGGTTGCTCTGTGTTGGACAAGAAGTGGCTATAGGGAGAATGATTCCCTCAGAGCCTAGTGGCGTATGAGTTCTCATTGAGACATTTGTTTTAAAGTAGACCTGGGGCAGTGTGAACCCTTTTCAGCACTTCTGTGCTGACTAAATTAATATTATGGAGGAATGCTTCGTCTCACAAAAAAATCTGCACTTTTTATTGATTTTATCCATGGTCTCATTACCAAGCATGATGTTTTCTCTGAAATGTGTCCATGTGATCCAAATGCCAGTCAGATGGATAGGTAGAAACGTACACTATTGGTGAGAAGGAGAATGTGTTTATGTGTATACTTTTATGGGTGTGTGTATGCATATAAATGTGCTATATACAAGGAATGATTGTGCATGTGTGCATGTTGCGGTTTTGGAAGAGAGGTACACTACAATTAATTAATTAATTGCTTTAATGTGATGGCTTCGGCTTCAGCCTATATTTGTGTGTATGTGTGTATGATGGATCGAAATCCACTACTGTTCATGAGTTAATCACTCAGGTGGGCAGGTGTGATGTCCTTGTTAATAATATTCTGTTAGTGTGTTTTTCCGTGGAGACCGTTATGATCTTGTAGTACGGCACTGGAGTGGGGCTTTGTGTTGCGTGCGGTTAATCCTATCACATCTCCGTCCAATGACTGCAGCAGGCATCTCCAAGGGACCAGCAGCCTCCAGATGAAGGTCATGGTGAAAGTCAGAGACCTGTGCCTTCCCAGACTGCTCCATCCATTGATGTGACATTTCCTAGCTGAAGGCTAATCCCCTTCTACTTTCATTGGAGGCTGTGCTGTCAGGAGTGACCTGTATAGAAATAGCAAACCACTGATATCGGGCTCATATAAGTAGACTCTGTTGACTCAGACAAAGACAACCTTCATCTTACGGAGTTTCAGGCACTGGCAACCTGACTTCTCTGCAGATTCATAAAGTGTTGTTCTATAACTAGTTCTGAAACCAGCAACCCCTCCCCCACCTGTTCAAATACTGGCTCACTCTTAGCCCACCATTAGATCCCTGAGTCAAAGATGTTGCGGCAGAACCTGGTTGTGTTAGTGGAAATAAATTCAGCTTAGGTTAACATTGTGGCTTAGGATGGACAGAGCTGTATTAACTTTAGCAGTCTGAGATTAATGTGACCACAGCTATCTGTTGACCTCCAATCCATCTCCTCCTCCTCCTCTGTCTGCGGTGTGTTCCTGGAGCTCCATCAACCACTAAAAACAGTCATTATTGAGGGTGTGAATTCCTTAACTCTTCCGCAGGGGTGTGACAGCCTAGGACAGGGGCGGCTGAGCATATCATCCAAAAAAAATATTTCTGACCAGATTTTTCTAGAATGCTCAGATTTTTACAACTATGCGCACTGCTATCGTCAAAGGCCTGCAATGTGCATCCTGCAACACTCATCAATGCACACCAATGCCCCCCTAAGAATACGCCTTTATCTCCCCTCACAAAAGGACCCAGGTCACTGCCAAACAGAGCTGGTGGAGCCCTTATCTGCAGGGTATGGCTTCTCCATCCTCAGGTACATTATGTTCTCTACACATTGCACTCTCATCCTCTAATCACCCGTAGCAACCCCTGGCTAGCGATAAGCATCGGTCACAAGCATCTGAGTCACAGCACCATTTCGAGTAAGTGTTGACAAACAGCAAAACAGCAAGCTTTTCAGCTGGGCGACTGATGTGACGCACACTGCCGCACAATTTTAGTCTTTGATGCGTTCAGAATATAGCTAACAGTGTACATCTGTCTGTAATTCTCCCTTAATGAAAAGGATACCGGCTGAAATGTGATAGCTGTGTCCGTTCTTCTCTTTGTTGAGTTTCATTAGCATGCCGAGTGCGAGCCTGGTTGAGCACCTCGGCAGTGACCCAACGCCCTCGACTTGTGTGCGGCGAACGCTCTTCCTTTGATCTCTGTCCTCTTCCGCAGATAGATTGCCTAATTAGATATGGGCGTGGTGAGGAGCAATCACCTCTTCATTGGAATGCATTGGAGGAGAGGCTGAGCGGCTTTTTGAGCTGCACACGCCATCGCTCTTCTTAATTAGCATTTCACTTCAGACTACCCTTTGCTGTGCTTACAGATCCATCCACTTTTACTGCTGGAGCCATCAGCCCTCTGCCCATCCCCCCCACCCCACCCTGCACCCTGTTCAGAGGACAACACTGTCATTGTTGCCATGGATGCAGCTTCCAGGTGTGAAACGGCCTATGAGGTGGCACTGTCATCCAATGTAACCACAATGTTTTTTTCTGAAACTACATTGGCACAGTCTAATTAGATAATTAGCAGTTAGCCTGCAGCAGGAGGGCAGTTTTGCTGAGCTATATGGAGTATATGGTTGTTTTTTACCAGAATGACTTTAACCCCTAGGTTAGGTTTTTTTTTTTTTTTGGGGGGGGGGGGGAGCTGGGTTCAGCGGTGACTGCCTCTGCCATACCAAAAAAAAAAAAATACACATTTGTCCACAGCAGCTTAAACTATAATACACCCACCACTGAATATTACCTTATGGTGTGAGGTAGCTGCTTACAAATAAGGTCGCTATTTGCTGCTTGTGACCAGTCTATCACAGCCAAATGAAATATTTATGCTTTTTAAGCTGATAATACATTCATTTTATGCATCATCTATTAATTACTACATGGCTTATTAAAGTACTTTCACACAACATTCGATTTATCCATGTTTAACGCTGACCATGACCAGCTACTGATAATGCATTTATATTGTTTTGTGTCTTGCTAGGTAATGAAAGCCTAGCGACGTTTACAGCCGGGCTGAGGTGATAAGATACAGGAATCAATGGGTAATTGGTGTTAGGCGTGCATGTCCTTTGTGTATGCAAGCAGCAATACCACCCTCTGGCCTTCAAACTGTTAAGGCTAAGCTGGCCTGGGCTTGGTTAGCATTTGGACAGGCAACCTCCTGGGATAATTTAAGCTGCTGTTAGTGTTGGCTGGTAGTATTTGCTTTGGCCAAATAAAATGCAACTCCTCAGCACACTGATGGGGACATGGTGCTGAGGAATATTTCCGCCTTCATGTGACACAGTAAACTGGTACAGAGCGACACAGAGCACCTCTTGTGGTCATAAAAGGTTCCCTTATGCTTTTTGGAAAGGGCAGGAGTCACCCCCCTTCCCCAGAAAAAAAGCAGAAGCTTGTACTCAGTATTATACTACACTGCTTTATTCAACTGTATGATTCCCAAGGTCATCATGCAAAAAAAATGTAATTGACCTACAGGACCAAACTGGTTAAATAAAGCTAAATAAATATCAACAGTATCTTCTTCAGATATTATGTATTTGAAACAGGTGTTTGAGTGTTCATTAGGAGTGAATCCACAGAGCATACGGCACAAGTACAACTATTTATTACCTGCCACTTTGAGTATGAAAATTCACCTTCAGATGATTTATGAAGAGAGTGGGAATTGGGAAACCGAGATGCACTTATGTACCTAAATGAAAATTCACCTCACACTAAGCAAGCAAAAGCTTTTCCTCTGTGGCACTGGCCTAGCAGAAACAGAATGATAACATAAAATTACAGATCTTCAAAGAAGGCTTGTCTTAATTCTGGAAAAGCATAAGTCCAATTTGAAAAATATAAACCTATGTTAAGCAAAGTGTACATTGAGGTATGAGCTGACAGTGATATTCAATAGATTTCTCTTGCCAACTGCAAATCTGGATGGATTTCATTGTTCAGCCAGCTCCATTTCTGAAATTGGATATTTTAGTCATTACGCGCTCTCCTTTTGATCTAATAAAGTCTTTAAGTGCCACATTAAAGCTCGGACTCACAACTTTATCTTTCCTAGTGAGCAGCCCCTTTTCTCTGCAGCCATGATAATCCTGACTGCTGCGGTAACGATCACTGCCGAATGTTTCATCATTTCACTCGCCCCATCCATCAGCTCGTTTCACATTATTAAGGCCGTCTTTTCCATAACTTCCGACAGGAAATTAATACAGGCATCACTTCCACAACCTTTGACAGCGAAAGGATTTACAGTGTAAAGTTCACACTGAGGCAGAGAGGCATTTGTTGAATTGTAAGGGCAGACTAATTCATAATTATGGCTGTTATATACATTCTGCGTCTGTGTCTGTATGTGAGAGAGATTCAAAAACCCTTTCAAATTATCCTTTCTGAGGACATTTACAACTCTTTTGTCTGGCAAAGATTTGATGTTTCATAGACACTTTATGTTTCATGTTTCGTAGACATGGGACTAACTGATTTCTATTTAATTTATTCTGTTTAAAAAAAAAACAAGCCCATTGATCAGATCTTTAGCGTTTTCACAGCACTCCAAGGGAACACGAATATGAGTAACGGGACAAATCTAGCAAAACTATACCAAACCTCCAGCTCTGTAGGCTACGCAGCAATAGCAACCCCCTTTGCCTAGCCAGTGTATTACTTTACATTAAAGTTCTACCCAAAATAGTTCTTCTAGCTGTGATCGACCACAAAACAAGGACACCCTAACTAAGCCACCTTAAGCCCTCCTAATGGTGATTTCCTGCAACAATTGAACAATTTGCCCAGCCACAAAGCCTGGTCAGTACTATCCTTTTGTATTATCAAGCTTTTGTTGGAGGAACATTTTAATAAATCATTTTGCATAAATCTCTGGAATATGTATTGAAGTTGGGTTGTTACTTTACTGGGCAAGTGATAAGGAAAGCTATCTGGAAATATTTCCATGTGATACAGAATAATCTGGCAAGCATTAACCAGCAGAAAGAAGCCATTGATTTGTAACCATACAGGAGCTAGCATTTGTGAGGATAAACTTAAAATTTTTATTTATTTCAATATTGCAATACAACAATAAATACAACAAAGGATGTAGTCCTATTGTTAGTCAATATTGCAGTTTGTTCAGTTGACATTACATTTTAATATAAATATTCAAAAATATAGCATAGATGTTTATATGCTTGGTCACTCTCTGTTAGTTGATGAATTCTGGGCTGACCTGTAAAGTTATGTTACAGCTACCCAGCCAATACACTGATGTATAAAATGTACTCTTATTCTTAATGTACAGCTTATTCTAAGCTCTTCGATTTAAAGGTACCTGTAAATGCACAGAGTGAAATATATGAGGTGTGGCTATTATATAATGAAACTAATGCTCAAGAAAAACACGTTTACTTCAAGCGATGCGTAACAGCGAACTGAAGACGCGACGGATTGAAACTTTCAGGGGTTGTTTATGCTTGCCTATTGGTCGATGTTTGTCACGTGGTGCGCACATGCGCACTTTGGTTCCACTTACATAAGCCCAGCCTCGTTATTTAATAGCCACAACTCTACTTATCATTATTGAGACGTTTAGAATGGATATTATTTTTTATGGCCCTATACATAGGAACATTCAAATTGCTTATTAAAAGTGCCCACGTTTAAAGGCCTATGATGCATATTGTTTTTTTAAAGCCTTGAACATTTTAATAGCCACTTCAAAGTGATTTCTGTGCAAACCGTAACAGTAACTTGTCTCTCTGAATTAAGGTCTGTTCTGCAAATCACAAAATATCTGAATAATCAGAGTCCTTATCCTCAGAAGTATCTATAACCAAGAGGAGTCTACCCCCCTCTGCTTCATTTAGTGCAAGATTCATTCAGCTCAATTCTTCAATATTTACTGTCCCTTCTCTCAAGTTGTGCGCATTCTTTATATTAGCTGTATACTAGGAAATAATAGTGGTAGCATTCCACAAATAAATAATGCTTTGTACAAACAGTGCTAATTCAGAAAATAACTTGGACACAAACATTTTCATGCATCAATGGTGGCTGGTCTATAGGGGTACCATGAGTGCCTCACTTGATTGGCCAAAAAAGGGGGAATTTTTTAAAAGATGCAATTTCATTAATGTGCTCCAGAGGAGAGGGATTAATGAAAAATGTTCTGTTTCCATGTTGAATAAACACATCAATATGTGTCTATTTTCCCCCATGCACTTACCTCAGTGGCTCTGAAAAGTGTGCCCATGCAAATTGCTTGATTTCAATGGGCACCTATTTGATGTGAGGAAAATTGCCATCCCTCTTAAGGTCCATGGAGCTGTTTGAGACAAAGTAACGCTCAACTGAAAGACTCCAATTCAAATGAGAGGGGTCTGACTCCAGACCGTCACTAGGAGTGACGAGCACGCTGTATTACAGGGAAAATGGGAATGTATGGTTTAATATGTTGTATATACGATTTGTTTGGGTATAAGGTTATTATTGTGATATGTTGTTCTGCCAAATATTTGGCTATATTTTTTTATTTTTTTGGGGGAGAGGTCAAGAAATGTGATAATAAAACTAATGACACTACTTCAGGTCAGGAAGGGTTAGAGGAACTCAAACCCTCTCACACTCCTTTGAGCTGCTTGCATCCTCAGCCAGTTTCCCATGCTAGCTGCATAGACACTGTACAAAAGGAGTTACACCTGAAAATAAAGGTCTACCTGTGTCTATGGAATGACCGCAAACATCAGTTGTGCTTCTTTATGGTTTGAGGTTAGTCTTTCATTCAATCAAACAAAAATTAACCATGCTCTCTGAGATGTGAAGGCAACAATGATTTTTGAATGTAAGGATGTTTTTGGCTCATGTGACCTTATCGAATTGGCATAGGTCACTGTACATCGTATCATTGTTCAGTCTTGTTTTTTAATGAAAACATCTTTATATATGCTGATATGAATTCATATCCTGTAATGTAATGTACATGGCCATGTTGATGTGCTTATTTACTATGTCAAATTCTTTTACTATGGTATTATTCTTGATTACTACATTTTCAATCATCTCATACATTTGCAGTATTCAGAATTGTTTTAATTGTCTTTTATCAATAGTAATACCACAGATTCATTTAGACAACTGAACATGAGTATTGCTTCACTGTGACAGTGAAATAGATGTCACATTTGGTCCCATCACTTCTAGGACCCCTTAAAAAATTCACCTAAAATGAAAATCTAAGTAATGTAAGTATTTCTTTGAATGTTTTGAGAGCTAGGAATTCACTGGTGTAACTGAAATTCAATTTAAACGTTTACATACTTAGATTTTAAATCAAATATTAGTTACACTAATGAATTCTTTGATCTCAAAAACATTCAAAGGCATACTTATATTATGGTGTTTCGGTAAAAACTAGCTGAATGTTAATTTTCTTATTTAAAGAAATAAATTGACCCTGTCTCTTGTAATTTTTTTTTTTTTTTTTTTGTAGGCACAAATTAATTTTTCAACCATTTTTTCTGAAAAAATTATTAAAATACTGTGGAGAATAACCTTCTTTTAATGACTTTTTACCCTAAATGATACATACCATTTTATAGACTTCCTCTGTTTATTGGGGCTCTGTCTTAGAGGGGTTTCATCTCTCCTTGTTTGTTTTCCAAACATCATTAACAAGCTGGATAACAACATGCTCGTGTCAGGTGACACTTTTTGATAAGACAGTCTTTCCCAGATTGTCTACACGTGATTAAAATAAGAGTCAAAAGTGAAATTTGTCTTTGATCATTCAAGACTGCACGACAACATAGTTTAAGTGACATTTTCCCATGATGTCTTCATGAACCAGGCAGAATCAGTTTCTGTTCACCCTGGGCTCCGAACAAATGAAATGTTGTTCTGGTCCATTTGTCTGGCATTTATTGTTTGGTACATTGTTTCCATCTTGAAAAAAATTCCAGGCTTAATTTACATTTTTAATTGGTGTTTGTTAATAACAAATTTTGGGAGAGGCAACCTTCAGACAACCCTTCAATCAAACACCAGTATCCATTCAATCTGGTTGTATACGCAGGCATTAATTTGCCACATACCTTCTCTCTCATCATGCTCTCTGTTTCCAGCATCCATCCCCTCCCCATCTCCACCTTCAAGTCTACTTCCCCTTCTTCTGTTTTTCCCCCCTTTTTTCAGGGGGGGTTCACTTGATCCTAAAAAATAATGAGGCATGACAGTGCCCCCCTGGACTCCAAGCCCAAGATCAATGTTCCTAGCAATATACAACTCATAATAAACTCCTTCCAAACGCATTCATGTTGTCTGAAGGTTCATTCTCCTGAAATGTGAGAAGATTTTGGTTGCTTACATAGAGGTGAAATTCTAAAGGTAAAATACCTAATTGCAGTGTACTCCTGTGCCAGTGAAATGTTGCTAAATTGGTTCACTAATTTTATGGAGGCATGGTAACATTAATGATATTGTTCATAACCAGGGGGAGGTTAGCTGAGCTACACATGAAGCAAATAGTTCTGCTGTCATTAATTTGAAATGGCAAAGGATTGAAATTTGAAATATGGCATTGGTTTAGCAAAAATACATATTATAAAGTTATATGTCTATGGGCTTTGTACATGTGCTAGAGATTTTACCAGGTTGTGTCATGAAATTAATGTTTGCTAGTTAGAAGTTTGGATGAGGGTTAAAGTAACTGGCACACGATTTGGTTCATTCAGATGAAAAACAGACCATGTCCCACAGAAGACATCCCACAACTTGTCCTGAATTTTTAGTACTTGTCCAACATAATTTCTCATGATTATGCTTTAATTGTAAGTTAAAGCATAATCATAAAAGTACCATAATCATAAAATTTACAGACAAACTTAACTAAATTCTGATAATAATGGTAACTTTCAACATTATCAGAATTTTACTTGCATTCAGCTCTGGTCTCTTTTGTCTAAAGCATCCCAGTTACAAATGTTTATAGTGTTTTCTATAAGGACTGGAGTATTGATTGATCACAGAAATGGATGCAGCTTGGATCTAGATCCAGGTGAACAATGGCAAACCTGTCAGGATCTCTGGAAACATGAACAAATAGGAAGGCTATTTTGAACAAAGTCATTTCTGTGAAGCTGCATGATTTGAATTGAAATGATTTAGTGGCAATCACAACCATGCTTTTGCTGGTATTACATATAACTGGCATTTACTATAGAAATTATGTGTCAGTAAATGTAGTTCTCATTAAACTGTCCCCCCCATCCCTAGTTTTTTTGCATATTTTTGTATGTTCTACAGTGTCATTTATTGGAGAATAATATTCCACTGTTGCACTGGTCAGATCTGGTCAACCTTTGGTTCCTATAGTTAAGTTATATCAATTTTCTGACTGAAAGACAACATCCTATTAGTATATGAAACATTGGTTCATGAGGGCTTCACAATGGAAGAAATGGTGCGTTGCGGCACATTATCAAGAATGCGCATTAGCAAGGGGAGGGACTTCCTCCATCTGCATGCCTTATCTTCAATAATATTACAGATGTGCTTCAACTTGAGCTTTCTGCCAGTCCCACAGAGTGACATCATCATTCCTGTACTCATGCTGTATCTCAATTCTTCCTTCAAGAGGACTTTGCTTCCATATGGAATTGTGATGTTCTATTAATTTGATTTATGTCACATCACATATCTTGGGTGAAGGTTGTTGCAAAGTCAGCGATGAGGGATGGATGGAAGATGGCTGGAGGTGAGGGCTAAGGATTTCTGTTTCCTCCACACATATCTTTGCGGGCGGAGAAGGGAGGGATGTGAGAGCAGCCTGCCCTGTCTATCTGTAGTATCGGAGCAGAGTCAATAAACAAATTAATTTTTCCATAAAAGATAATCTGTGTATCCTCATACTCTTCTAGCTATGATGCCTCCCTCCCTCTCCCTTCTGCGAAATTTGAGCTGGAGTTTCCTGCTCCTTCAGCTCTCTCTCCCCTACCGCCACGAATGAGCTGAAACAGCGAGATGAGGACACTACACAGTCCGACAACGCTCCTACTCTTAATCCTAATGTTCCCCAATACAAAAGTTCACATATTACAACAGCTTTTATCTGATGGTTTGGATAGGTTTAGTCAGAAGACATATATATTCATGAAAGTAAATACATACATAATACATAATCCTTGCATGACCTCTTTGAAATATTGAATTATTATTTGAACATGATCATTTTAGCTTTGCAGATGCCACATACGACCACCTACATTTATTACCCAAACCCCAAAATTAATTAGTTGGAAAAGTTTTTGGTTTTTAAGTTTTAACACACACCAGTTCAGATTTGCAAGGTTCTATATTGTAAGAATATAACATGATTTTGCTTTTTTTGCTTTAGGCTTACTGACATAAATCTGACATTTATCTATAAATTGTTAATTTGCTATTAGTGTATTTATTAACTACATATGTTTAGCTGATGTTACCTTGTTAACCTCAGTACTGATCATATGTAATTGTATATGGTAAGTCCAGTTCCATGCCCTGTGTGGTTGACTTATCCATCCATATTAGCTTGCTATCTGTAGGCTGTGCTGTAATTACTTTTTAGCTTAAACTTTTCTTTCACCCACTTTTTTATCTGGCCAATTCCATAGAGCAGAAAGCACACTTCTCAGAGCTGTGCATTAGTAGTGCTGTATTAGCATTAGAAAAAAACTTCAGTGATCAAAGTATAGTGGTTCATATTTTCAGTTTGCTTATTACCTACCCACTACACTAGAAATCAGTTTAAATGTATTATGATCATTGGATCAATACATTTTTTTTTCTTGTAGAATGTAATAAGGGTGTGCTGTTGGGTGATGAAGTTCAATAAAAAAACTAAATTTTTATTTATTTTTTTTGCACGTGAATGCAGCTAATAGTATCATGTGACAGAGAATCTCGCAACAGCTTGGCAAGTAAAGCAACCTGCTTCATGGACAGAAGCATAAAATCGCCAAAAGCTGACAAATTCTGACCAATTTACTTTGCGGTAGCTATACAGGTGCCTCAAGCCAGACTCACAAATTTCACATAATCATTCTTAAAAATGTGTTTCTTAGCATGCTGTTCTGTCAGTTGGAAGCACATCTGCCCCACACAAAAGGGAAAAAAGAAAATAGTAACGAAATCTTGATTATCTGGAAAATAAATGAAGACACGGTTAATCAAGTCTGCTCACCCGCAGACGCCCCTACAGGAGAGGAAATCAATGCTGTCTGAGTCGAGTCATTTGGGATTATTTATGACTTACCTCTAGCTCGGTAATTGTTCTGTGTTGGGGCGTGAGAGTAAAGCGGACCGGCTGGGAAGAAATTACGGCACCTCGCCGTGCCATAACTGCAGCTGAGTGCCATTTACATGCCGCGCTCGTTTATTTTTCCGTCGCTCCTTCCGTCGTTATCATTTTTACAAACCACTGTTTCTAGGTCAATGGCCTCGGAGGGCATGTACCCAAAATGTCTCTCTCTTCCTGAAACTCCTTCAAAAGAATCTGTCCTGAGACCAGTCAAGCCTACTACCCTATCACATATTTTATCACAACTATTTATTACAATAATAACCGCGGTGCCCCACCAGTGCTGGCCCGGACATTACAGTAACAGGTTGGAGTCCAGGCTATATATATATAATTAGCCAGCCATAACTGAGAGCCTACAGTGGTAGCACGCAATTGTGGTCAGACTTCATTTTGTAAGGGAGCGTGTGATTAGACTAGGGTTCCTCTGGTTGTTTCTGAATTAGTTCCTCTCTGGAATTCAACAGATGCCCAAGGGCTAACATTTGTCATTGAGAGATATGCCTTTTGCAGTTTGCTCCTGGCCTGGCTCAGTAACACTGTTTGGCCTATGTTATGAAAAAAAGCCTGACTCTTGGGCAGTAACATCAGAGGATGATACTGCTGTACAATATGGCATTTACATGTATTGTTTGTTATTCATTTGTTGAACAGATAAAATATACACTTTGTGTCCTTCAGGCAAAGGGGATGTTAGCCGGGCTTATCTGCGGCACGATCTGTCTCCTCTCTTCATAGCCGATTAACCACAACGCTAACTTACATGTAGATCAAGGACATTTGATACAATTTCCTGATAGAGCTGAGGTTATCGCTGCATCAAAGTTTTGTGCAAATTGTGCCCTCATGGGAAACGAGATCTTAATTGTTTCCTTAGCAACAGACAGGCAAATCCACTTTGTTTGCAGGGTTTTTGTGTTGGCCATGTTTGTATGGTATTTTTACAAATAAAAAGTGAAACCTAAGCAAACACCAGAGGGCTTGGTGAATGTGCTAGCAGCCTGCTAGCCTCTGTCTTTGCCAGTGCGCTGGAGATGCATTAGAATGTATTTTCACGTTTTACCTCATTCCTGTTTTCATTAGCAAGTCTGATTCATTATTATGATTAGTGCACTCAGCCAATTTCCACACTTTGTCTGTAAATACCCAGATTACCCAGTTTCTGTGGTCACTTCATTGATTCACCCGCTCAAAATTTCCCCCTATCAGAATTCCATTATCAACAGGGAGAAGGGCTTTTCTCTAATTAAGATTTAATCTGAATCATGTCCGCATATGACTGCATGTTTTTCAGCTCTATGAGACTCTAAGGAGGTTGCTGACGAACAGCTGAATAGCTAGCCTGCCACTGCTAATTAAAATCAATAACAATAGGACTACCTAGCTGCCTTATTTGGACTGGACATACATGAATTCATAATTCTGCTGGACTACTGTCTGTTTAGATGGTCAAAGTCTCTCTTTTCTGAATGTTTAACTTGGTTTTATCTTGGTTTTCTTTGTACGGAAAGATGAATCCATTTCACACTTTTAATGCATTTTGTACAGAGTAGCCCGAAGGCCCCGTGTTTGGTTTCTTTGATTGAGTGAAATATATTTAATCGCCATCAACAGTGTTCCCAATGGCAGGTTTTACAGAACACACCCAGTGCCCTTAAGCAGACAGGGAAGCCATCAGCAGTAGTCTAATGGAGGGTCATTATCTCAGTCTGAGAAGAGCACAGTGCAGTCATCACGCCTGTCAGGCAATGTCGGTGGCCACACGGCTGAGAGCTTTGTAGCAGGACTGCATTCTGCTTTGACAAGTGGACCAGTATTTTGCCAACAGGGTAATGTTGCTGGGCTGAGGAACTGAAGAGCAGAGTTCAGTTCACATCTGGCAAGTGAGCTGTTCGCCTACTTGAAGTTCCCGTTGTGACTGCCAAATGTGCATTTTGCATGTCTAACAATGCTGTGCGTACCATTCTTTAGAGTGTTATGGTGTAATTTCCAAGTCGGAAATCCACCTGCTCTTGAGTGTCAGCCCTCAGATTTCCTAAAATCGCTTTTCATGTGATGGTGAGCTATGGGAAATTCACTGTGGCACAATATAATTATGTTTAAATATAGAACACAGGTCGGTCAGCTCATGTGAACTTCTCACATATCGCATCTCTGGTTTGGAGCTGTGTTCCCCCCAAAAAAAAAAAAAAAATGGAATCACTGTAGATTTTCTCATGGAACAGGAGGGTCATGAGGTAAACGGTTCCATTGATACACCCAGTCCCCTGAGTTTGAGGGCTTGAGGCCCTTCCTAGTGAAAGTGTGCATGGCTGTTTGGCCCACTTTGATAACTGCATCACCACATGGCCTTCCTGCTGTTGGTACGGGGTGACGGGAAGTTAAAAAAGTTTTTTGGAATGCAGAAGCAAAAAAAAAAAAAAAAAATCATTCCGCAGTATGAAGCATATGCTTATCCGCCACGCTGGCACCTCCCCTTAAATATTTATTTTTTGTTTCATGTATTTTTCATAAAGGAGCATGTATTTGCTCTTCTCTCTGAGAAGAACCTCATGTTTTATTCATCACATAGCAAAAGGCCTTTAATCTAAACAGGGAAATAATCGCTAAATAAAATAAGCCAATCCAAACCTTTTATGATTAGGCCATTGAAATCCGCTGACCGAAGCCCGACACCAAACAAAATTAATTGAAAGCATGGAGGTGTGCTAGACATTGTAGCTAATTAACAAACTGCTAATTACAATGAAATGAATTGAGTGGATATTCCTGCTGCTTCATTGGTTCTTTATCTGCACTTTGATTAGCAGGCTTGTCACTGTAGTGCATCCTGGGTAATATAGTTGTTATATGACCACTCTGTTAGTTTGTTTTAGAAGAGGCCAAATACAGGAACATGCCAATCACTTGACTGAAAATCAAACTGTCATTTGAACTGGAAAAAAAAAGATTCAGAGATCAATGGAATAAACTGAATTTGAAGTAGCCAACATATCCAATGTCCTAAAAAAAGAAGATCAGTTGTCCCACACACATGCACAAAACTACACATGCACACATGGACATGTAAACATACACAAGCAGGAACACAGAAATCACACATGCACACACACGCACACAAATACAGGGTGTAAGGTAGGTCTTATTGTGCGTGCCAATCTTTGGGTGCAGAGGGCTTTTGTCTATAAATGCACTTCATTTTCCCCCGTTTTCTCAATCTACCGCAGGGTGCAGAATGTTTTAACATTTATGAGGGTCTCTCTTCAACCAGTGCATTATTGAACACAAAAGTTTTAGCTTCCCCTTCTCTCTCCAGCCACCACATACAAACTTGAATGCTCCCCGCCTGCTCTTGTCCTCTGTTAAATTCAGACTGACAGCGAGGATGGCTCTAACAGCACAACCAAGTGAACAGAAATAGCCATTCCCATTCTGATAAGAGGTCTGTGTTCTAGTGGTCTAAAACCCCTCTTAAAGTCAATGTAATTGGGCTTTTTTTAGAGCTAGGGATAAGAGTACTGGGTGCAGTGAATAAAAGAGTAATTGAATGAGGTAAAAAAAAAAAAACAACGGCGCCAAAAACAACACGTACGCCAACACGAATCTCGAACCCGTTTCCAGTTTCTCAGGGTCCACTCAGGCAACAGTTTGCGTGGCTGGCACCGCGGTAATGAGACGTCCTCGTAAGCTGGCAGGAAATGGTGCAGAATCGCGAATGAGGCAGCGCTGGGACATGGAAGAGAGGGGAGAGACTACAGGCACGAACAGTCTGGGGACCGCGACGCTGCCCCAAACTTGGATGCTGCAGTGAGTTTTCCATTGGCAGCTCAAAGCGCCAATGAAACATGAAATTAAATTAGCATTACTGTGAGCTCTGGAGGCGACAGACTCACACCAGCATGATAGACTAAATTCTCTCCCTGACACTCTCCAACAAATATCTGCTTTTTTCCATCGTTTTCTCATTCTCCATCCTATTAATCTGCTGTGATGGAGTCTGGCTGTAACTGACAGCCGGCAGATCACGAAGTCGGCCGTTTCTTTTTGCTTGTTGGCACACTCTAGGCAGGAAGGTCTTACATCAGCAAAGTGTGATGGGAGCTGTCTTGGCTGGTTTTTAATGACAAAATGAATGTTAGAAAACAAAAAATAACCACTCTGTTTAACAGGTAGCCTTGTCAAGACTTTCAATTTTTTTGTAACCGGTTTCCAGGAAATTTAATTCAGTATCGTGTTCCCTTTATCTGAATCCATACTACCTTTGTGTACAAGCTGCCAAATCAACGTCCTGTTTCATACAATCTGGGCCCCGCCGTCAACCTGACACATGGCAAAATCTGAAGTGGCTGTCTGCTCGCTGGGGATTCTAATGGTTCTGATTTCTCTGCCTCAGGGGAAAGTGAGGAAACAGATCACATTAGATTAATGCTGCCTCGTGGGGACCTGGGAAGGAAAAAAAAGGAGAGGAAAAAAGAGAAGCATACTGTAGCAGAAGGAGAAGGGCTAATTCTGATTATCATTCAGGGTGTGAAATCCAATACTCTCTTATTAAAGCCATCTCTGAAGAGATGACTCAAGGACTGCTATAAAGTAGTACCAGACATCTGGACAGATCTGTAAGTAAATAGATTTGTTTCAGGAGACGGTTGTTGACCATAGTCAGAAATTCACTTTTATTTGTGCGCTGTAAAGATAGCGGTCTCTGGGGAGGAACGGTGGTGGGAGGAACGGGACGGGAGATAGAGACAGAGAGAGGGAATTGTTGATATACAGTAAATAAATTATATCACGGTGTCAAAAACTGGAGTAGTAAATTTTAACAGGCTGTACCTCACACGGGGGTACTGGCGAAAAAAAAAAAAAAAAAGTGGAGCAGGGGGTGGGCTTCATGATTTGTTGCAGTGATTTAAGACCCTAATGCCAGTGGATGGGAAGAAAGCCCTGTGAGTATATTAGCTACATAATGTCATATTTGCTCAATGTTTGTAAAATGTGTAAACCACCACAAAGGCCCATAAATTTTCCTTTTATGCGGGTCTGCAGGTGTAATATTTGGTAATATTGCTAATAAAAAGGCTCACTGCAGTAATTCCATATCTGGCAGATTGAGTAAGGTACAGTACATGCCACCAGTTAGTTCTGAACTTGTGTATAATTCTTTAATCTCGGAGTTGGCTCCATAGATCATTCCTTCCTCAGAGTGAGACAATAGATAGTGCTTGTCATTCGTGTACCTGTCTGTCCATCAGGAGTCTAGTCATCTGAGAGGTTGAACAAATAAACATGCTGTGCTTTGAGACAGAGCCATCAGTCAACCAGATTGATTTGTGTGTGTCCTCCACATGCTACATTATTTACTATGCTCCACTAACAGTCGGTTTTCATAATGTAGGCTTCCTGGATAATGAGGCTTCAAGAGTCACAGGGTCGGTCATGATTGAGGGCTAAAATGTAGTTCCAATCACCGGAAACTACAAGCAGTATCCAATAAATGGAAATATAACTTTGCTATATTGTGAAATTATTGCATAAAGCTTAGTGATGCATTAGCCTGGATTGATTTCGGGTGTAGTTCACTCAATAACGTATTTTTCGTTAAATGCTAAGTGTCATGCCATCTTAGAAACGTAGCTAGATAATATGGTATGGACCTGCATCAAACATCAAGCATTTTGTTGAACAATCACTCAAGAAATGTGTCTGTTTAAAATGAAATGCTTTATGCAACCACAGCAGTGCTGTTTGTCCAGAACTGAACTAGGCAGCTCCTTCATATACTTAACAATCTTTCGATGATATGTACTGTATTATTTATCGAAATGATATGTGCTATATCACATGTTGGCTACACAAGGCCAGAGCCAAAAGCAGGGACTATTTGAATAATTAAGGATGATACCAAATTAATACTTCAGTTCACTGAACTGTTAAATATTTGTTTTTTATAATGTGTTTATTAATTATTAAGCTTAAGACATTTTTACTGTATAGGAATTATTGCTTAAAATGACAAATGAAATTATTGCGTTTGTAGTATTGGAAATATGTTTGTTATACTGTTAATTAGTGTTTATTCTTGTTCTGTGTTTTATTGAAGGTTTTGTACATGTAAATCAGTCACAGGTGTATACATTTTATGAAATGTTTTGTTTGTGTTGATTTGTTGTATCTAAACAGCCTACATATACGTAACGTAAATAGGCTAAAGCAAATGTGCAGTGTTAATACATTTGTTGTTGAATGGTGTGCGATAATTCAACAAGAGGCCTTCTAAAGTATTACATTAATGTTATAATGCTAAAAAAATCATTCCTCTTGTCTGCAATTAGGATTATGATGTTAAATGAAAAGCACTCATTTTGTGCGCCAGATTTCCACAGCCACCAGTCTCAGGCTGTCTTTTCCTCTGTGAGCACAGAATTTTCAGCCAAATTCTGGAGTCCAGTCATCATCCAATTATGTATCTGTACAGGGCTCCTGTAAGTAATAATAATAATAATAATAATAATAATAATAATAATAATAATAATAATAATAATAATAATAATAATTGGTCACATTTTTTAAATGGAAGGACTGGAATAGTTTTAAAATGTTAAGTTGCTGTGTTATGTTTTTAATTATTTTTGGAATTGTTTAATAGATCGAAGCTTCAAAGAAGCACCAAAGGACATATGAACATGAAAGGTCTGCTCTTACACAGAATAACTAAGGAAGAACATCACCGAAATAGAATCTGCGGTTGCTTGGGGCTTTAATTTATGTTTCCCCCTCCTTTGGAGGTATATATATATATTCTAATTATTTATTACATAATCATAAAAATATTTGTTTTGGTAAGCTTTCACTGCCTCTGCTCAATCTCGTTCATGGATTGTGATCAAGCCAATGAGGCCAGACACAGGGAAATACATCTTCTGAGTACAGATTTATCTGTCCATGACTGAAAACATATTTAATTAAAGTGGTATGGATAGACAAGTACTCATACAGTACAATAACAATGCACTGAAACAAGAAAGATCGACATATGTGTATTTTGTAAAAACAGAACAATGGCAAAATGATTAAAAAATGTTGCTTTTTTGATTAAACATTGATTTATTGGCATTTGGCTGACTACAGGTTTTCTAAATTGGTATCAGCATTAGACCCTAAAATGCATAATCAGGAAGGCTATATGAAGGATAACAACAGCATTTATATATTAAGAACTACTGCAGTTAGATTGACATTTTATTCCTTAGCCAACTTGCAAGCTGACATTTGGCTGGGAAACCTTCCTGTCTGGGAACGCAGAGGGTTTGACTTGGACTTAATCACTATTTTGTGCAAATCTAATCGTAACCAAGGTAATTATTATGATCATTGTGTCTGTTTTCTCAACAGCAACAGAGGCGAACCCTTCTGGCAAGTTACCGCCATCTACAGTGTTATAATATTAAACCTCTTTCTTGACATGTAGTTACATCACAATGGATGTGTTTATTTGCAGGGATGGCTTGAGATACATTCATGTCTGGTACCTATGGTGGGAGCACGATAAACCAGTTCGACTTTTCCGTTTGGGAGCTGCCTTCAGCTTTTGCCTTGGGCTGAGCTGCCACCCCTGGGTGTGTGTATCGTAATAAAGAGAGAGAGGACATATGGGTTTGTAGTGGTTTATATACATGGAGGCAATTTTGCTGTTTTGCAGCCTCATTGTGATGAGAAACAGCAGTGGCATATACATCTCCGCCATGAAAACTCCTCTCAGAATGATTCATATTCACGGCGCCCTTAGTGCTTCTCGCAGAGGGGGATTGTAGCGGCTGCTGTTTATTGTCCATGAGGGCCAGGGGCTATTTTGTTTTCGCCGGCATTATTTTCATTTTTCTGGCTTGGCACTCTGGATTAACACAGTTACATAACTCCTCATTTTCTGTGCGAGGGATGTCATGTTAAAAAATTAATATAGCGATGCGCCCGTCTTTGTCAAGTCCGTGTCCCGGGATGACCTGCAGCTCACTATATCTTCATGGGAAAAGATGGAGAACACAGTGGAGATGCTGTGCTGTGCGGCTCGGCTGTGCGGCTGAGGGCAGCTGTGAGTTTCTGCAGAATCGCACAGGTCTGCAGAGCTGTGAAGTTGTGCGGCTGCACAGTATTTCTTGGCTGTGCTGAGAGATCAGCTGTAATACTGTACTGTCCGGCTTTGCTGCACAGATGGAGTAACTTGGACGCACTGAAGTGTAAACTGACTGCAGAGAGAGCAGCAGAGATTCTGGACAATACATCTTCTCTGTGCATGAGTAATATGAGGTATTGTAGCATTGCTTTTCATTGAAAACAGAGCAGCTCAGATGTTCTACAGTACATATCTACATACGGTGAGGGAATCTATACTGACAGCAGTCCAATTTCATCATACATATACCCAAACCAGAGTAAAATGGATCGCAAGTATGTGACTGAATGCAAGTCTGTGAGAAGGACCCTAAACACAGGGCACAAACCATAAATGTCCGACTGAGGTTGGATATATTCAAATAGAAATCTGAACGAAAGGCCAAGACTCGAGTGTTTCTGGGCTTGTATGAGCTTGGGTCAGTACTGTGACCTGGAAGAGCCAAATACAATTATTAAACACAATACCTCCAAGAAAAACACACAAAATATGAACATTCAATCTTAATAAGAAAAACACATAGACAAGCAGGGAATCACAAATACATTACGGTAAACATAAAAACAGAAGGGAGACTTCAATGAAATTCAGAGAAACACAAACACAACATAACAGCAGAAATTGAGGGCACGGTCACAAATTGACCCTGCTATGTTCTTTTGTGAGTTGTTTTTTTTTGTAAAATTCAAAAGATATAAGTACTTAAGTCTTTATTCGGAGGGATAACGTAATATCATTATGGGTGCTCTTGTGAACGGGGCTTTAGTCTCAGTCATGTTTTTGCCGCACACTGCTTGGGAGGCAGCGTGGCATGCACCGGGAAGCCCTGGACAACCTATAGAGTAATAAAATAAAATGACTCGCGATCTTCCCATTGGCTGACGCTTCAGGTCTGTGCTCTGGAAAATTGACTGATTTACTATTTCAAGTCATTTAGATAACTTGAGAACTATTGCCACAGGCAAGACCAATCCAGTTTGGGAGTTTTATTCTCGTAAGGGTGATGATCCTGATGACTGTTATCATTACAAAAGTACGTGACGGGAATTTTCAGATCAGGTTGTGGCACTGCGAAGAATCCTGTACTCAGCCCTTAGATGGGCTATCATCACCTTACCCATTTACAAAAGCCTACCATTTGCCAGCCTCACAGTCAATTCTTTTAACCTGAAGTCTGTGTCAACTCTTAGGTCACAGGTATTCCAGTCCAACTCATCTTAACTGAAGTCACAAGTCACCAGGACTCAAGTCCAAGCCCTGGACTTAATAGATGGGTAGCTGTGGCCACATGTTAGCAATGTGAAAGCTAAATGGCTTTGCAGGTGAGCAATGAAACAGAGACACCCCTGCTGACTGGATCCCTCCCTCCCTCACTAGGCTTAATTTCAGCCAATACATAGTCTGACTGGGATTGTCAGCCAGTCAGGACTGGCAAGACATGGATTCAGTGACACATCATGGGGCTCATTCAATTGCTAGAGCACTACAGCCTTTGGATAATTATCTAGAGAATTGTCATTTCTCTATATTACATGTCATCCGGTCAATTGGATGGCTAAAGTCTGCCTGCTCAAGGTGAATATCGATCATCTTCCACTGATTCATGTCTGCATACGGAACTTGTAGACTATATTGTGAAAAGATCTGCGTATAATGTAATATAATATATTTTGGAGGATAGGTTTTGCTTTTCTGTGGTTTCTCTATACAATCAGGCATTTCAAATTGGGTTAAAACTAGGACAGAGTATTAAAAGAAAACATATAAACAGTATATCATCCAATAAATGGAATAATAGCTTATTTACAGCTAATGTACTGTAGTGATACATTTTCTGAAATGTTTGGACTTTATTTCCATTATTAGCTTTGCATGCTGTGAATTAGGACACACGCAGGTTGCAGCTGGTGTTTTGCCACATATTATTACAGAATGGGATTTCGTCAAACACAGTGCATGGTTCTGTTTTTCAGTTCCAAAACAAATGTATTCAGAAATGATGATCTCCACATTTCATTTCCTGTTACCCCTCTCTCCCCTCTCCCCAACTTAAAATCACAGGGACCCTTTAAAAATCAAAGGACATTTCTGTCCATGTCAGTCAGAGTATCGCTGATCGTAAACAAAGCTGTGGGTCCACAATTCAGGAGAAATGAAGCCACACCTTTCTATCACTACTTACAACCTGTGTCTCCTCAGATTAATCAGAATCTCTGGGAAAAAAAGAAAAAGAAATTAACTACATCATTTCATATTTCAAATTCAATCAAAATCCAATAATCCTAAATTAATGCATTCAGCTCGCAAATGCTTTTATTCATTTTGGAAGGGGTTTCATTAGATTACTTGAATAACTTGAATTGCATATGAATCACATTTCCTGTTTATGCCTTCTTACTCCTTTGATAATCAAACGAAAGTTATTGAGGCAATATTATTTTCTTCTAGCTATAAATCATTAATTCTATTAATGTACCTCTGATGATGAAAAGATTAGTTTTACATACATTTTCTTTTCATTTCTGTTAATCTGTTTTCCTCTTTTGAAACTCCCTCAAGCCTGAGAGAAAAAATATACGGTGGAATCCCACAACACTCAGGTTCAGGTTAAGTACTTCACCTGGTCGTAACAGCAGTAGTCTCTTCCTGGCTGAATCCGCGCCTGCAGTTTCCTGGCCATGAGCCCAATTCTCAAGCCTCTGTAGAGCGCTGCCCGCGCGAAGCGGAGGCCAGAGGGCTGTGTGTGAAGTCGCGGCTCTTGAAGCGAGCCGTGGATGATGCCATGGCGTGAGCCACGCCAGAGCTCAGAGGCCGTGTGTTATTTAATGTTGACCCTTCTGTATTTATACGACGCCGTTCAGGCTGCGGCTTCGCCGATACACGCTTCGAAAGTTGGACGTGTGAGGTCACTCTCTTTACAGGTTGGTTTAAAATCATTATCCACCCGTTTTCAATAATCTCTCGCAATTCATTAATGCTCCCAAATGTAAACACAAACCACACACTATGCACTCCTAATGCTTAAATCTACACATGCTCCTACACACAAACACAAGTACAAACATGGCACATGGCCACTCCCACACACACACACACACACACACACACACACACACACCATCATTGGCTATCAATTGAAGTTGAGTAAGACGGTCCTCCAGGGGTATCCTTATTGTGTGTTTTCAAATGGCTAAAGAGGCCAAGTCTGGAACCTTCTTGCAGTGCGGGCACTGATGTGAGGTGCTGGAAGCGGAAAGTGGGGCAGCCTTTTTGATGGGGACTCTTTCCTTTCTTTGCCGCTGCTTGACTCTGGCAGCCTGTTGGAGATTGTATTCATGGAATGTGGCTCCTTCGTGTAAAATATTTCTCCATGCGGTTCTGTTTTGAGCAAGGTCTTCCCAGTTAGAGCTGTTTAAGTAGAATTTTTTGAGGTTAATCCTGATGTTGTCCTTGAGGCACTTTTTCTGACCTCCAAGTGCTTGTTGGCCAGCAGTTAGTTCTGAGTAGGGGACCTGTCTTGGTGTTTAATGATGGTGGTGGCAACGCTGTTGATGTTAACTCCTCAAGAACACTAATGTTGGTCCACTTCTCTTCCCTGCTGATACTCAAGATTTTATTGCAGGCATCTCTGGTGGTAGCACTCCAGGACTCTTATATGCCTACTGTAAGTAGTCCTTGTCTCTGCACCATATAAAAGTGTGGGCAAGATTACTGCCTAGTAGACCAGTAGCTTGGTCCTTGTGAGCAGGTCCCAATGCCCCAATGGCACAGCAGATGCGATGGTGTACCTCGCTGTTGTTGTCTGCCTCTTGATGAGAGGTGACTTCCAAGGTCCGGTCCACTTTTTCAAGGCTTATACTGTCAATTGTCATTGTTGGCAGGTGTGTGGAGGAGTCCTATGGGGGCTGGTGGAGAACCTTGGTCTTTTTTATATGTTCATAGACAAACCAAGGAGTGTGTATGCCCTGGCAAAAGCACCAAGTATGCACTGAAGATCTTCTCCTGTGTGGGCGATGATGGCTGATCGTCCATATTGCAGCTCTGTAATAGATGTGCGAAATGTCTTGGACTTGGCCATGAAACAGTTTAACTTGAACACTTTGCCATCTGTTCTATAGGTGATCTGGACACTGTAAAATGTCGCCGATTAGATGGAGAATGGCTGCAATGAAAACTGTGAACAGGGTGGAGGCAATGATGCATCCTTGTTTCTGTTTTTGTTAACACACACACACACACACACACACACACACACACACACACACAGGTACACAGACAAACACATCAAAAGTCACAAATCTGTTTTTTCACGCACTCACAGACCAGCACAGACCCCGCAGATGTTTCCCCACTTCTCTCAACTCTAAACCGCAAGGGGAGATAGTCAAGATGGAGATTACGCGCTAGCCGTGGCATCAGCGCGTGTTTCAGGATTAGAGAAGACTGAACTGGCTGCTGGCTTCATCCAGCGACAGAGAACAGGCAACTGTGGAGATCTGGCTCATTATCCTGGACCGTGAGCGGAAAGACGTCTGCGCGCATGACGTGTGCGTGTATGTGTGTGTGTCAAAGCCCTTCTGACAGCATCACCTCTCCCCGCTGCAGGGAGGCAGAGAGCTCTATCGCTGGGCTGAGCTGGTCTGTTTCCCCTAGCGACGACCTCCGCTCTGTCTGACTCACCACTGTCACAGCCCCACGCTACTCTTTCACGGCTCCTGTCTCACTGGGCTTATGATCGTTGCACCAGGCTCAGCTAATTTTATCACAGCATGGCCTTCATTTTTAAATAGCTAATTTGGGAAACTGGGGGTGGGGTTGGAATGGCATAGATAAACCAACTGCTTTTTTATTTTGCAACTGCATCACCAAAGGGGGGGTTTGGGGGGAGGGGGGGTTGCGCTCCTTTCCATACGCCTCCTCCTGTGCGGAGTTTGGATAATTAGGCATCCCGGATATTCAGAACTGCAGTTTGTGTTACTGTAAATAAGGAGGTAGAAAATCTATGCTTCAATATAAGTAAACCTGGATGAGAGCCTTTACTTAGAAAGTAAGATCTATAACATTAATAACAGTCATTGGAACAGTGCCAAGAGATGCTCCATTTGCTCGCTGACTGCAACAGGTCTGTGTAATTGCAGTTAAATAAATGCACGTCCCAAACCAATCCCTGACTCATTCATGGAAACACTTGGTTATCTTGCAGGGGACAAAGTCATTACAATTCTGCTAATTGGATTGGAGGCTTTTCATTTCACAACAAAAGTAATGAAGTCGATATTGAATTGGTTTTTTTTTTCTCCCAGGTTGTTGTTGAAAAGCAGAAGCCTTTTGTGTAGTGCTCTGATGGATCCATATTCTATCGGGCTATTTGATAATGCAATATGCCCAAGGACATAAATACAGACATGTAATGGAAAAAAATGATAACCCACACAAAGATGAATGTGATTATGAAAAGACTGGGGCTAAAATGAGTATGAGTGTCACATGTCTGTAAGAGGTTTAAGAACTAACTCACAATGATAAGCACGTGTCACGACACATCAGACTGGACTGAAAATACAGGTTATTGGCTTTTGTTTACTTTCCCCCCACAGCAGTCTCGTCTTTTCACATCTCCTCTTTCTCGTCTCTTCGCTCTTCTCCAAAGACATAAAAGGAAAAAAAAACAGAGACAGAAAAAAACAAAAAACCAAAACACGTAGTCTGAGTTCATACTGACGGTGGGAAACAAACTGTTGATAGTGTCTGAGATGTTTGTTTTTTATTTCAAAGACCAACACAGATTAGATCTGAATTTTCTCGTTGGATGATTAATTAACAAGTTTCAGAGGGAACACGATGCTTTCTCGACTGATGAGGAAGTTCTGCAAATGCATACCAGCCTCCCGCTGTTCTGTCTTAGAAAATGGTGGCCATTTAATTTTTATGAGCCTTCATTGGCTTGTAACTTCTAGCCAATCATCTAAGTGCTACTGGTTCAGGCCTGATAAGTTCAGACTAACCTTACATCTTTATCCTGTTTCATAAATGAATTCCCTCTGCAAGCAATGAGCATACATTACACTGCAAAAGAAAGCTCAGCCTTTTTTCATTGACTCTGGGTTTAACATTAATACCCATCAGCATAAACTACAATGATCTCTTCCTTTGCCATTATAGTACCTATACACAGTCAGTACTGCAAACTGAATTTTTTTGTTTCTGTAGTATGATTTATCATAAAGATTTTATTTATATCGCAGGTCTCTTTGACACATTGTGTAACTTTAATAATGAAAAGGTTGTTCATGGTAAAATAAACAGTGATATTCAGAAATCTCTTTTAGGAGAAAATGTTATATTCAATAAATCAATTGAAATTTCACAGGGAGCTTGAAGAAAAACGTAAAAGAAATAAAACCATCGTAGCTGTTGCCCTCTCAGTCTCTGAATGCACCATTACATTTATTTTTCTCAAAGCTATGTAGTAACAATCATGAAATAGTGTCACCTCTGATCTTTGACACAGACCAAACATACAATACATTCTTTCGAGACGAAAGATGTAAAACAATGAAAACTGGGCCACACAGGGCCTGGCCGTAAGCAATAACGGATTCTCATGTCCAAGGTGGCCACAGATTTATGGGAGTATAGATCTGAAATTCTTCAGCCAGGTCACAAGGCACCTTAGGGCAAGCTTAAATTAACAGCACTCTTCAATGGGAAAGACATTTGTTGTCTGATTGAAATTTGACAAAGCTACACTTCTGCTGAGACAGTGAGAGGCTTTTTATTTTTCAGTGAACCCAATAATAATAATAATAATAATAATAATTGAGCTATACACAGAACCTTTACTAAAACATAATATACTAACAAGTTAGTTATGAATACATGCTAAACACCATTCTGTAACACTGTTTAAATGCGTTACAGAAATTACAATTTGAAAAAATTTCCATAGTGTTTTGAATTTTTGGTAAGTAAAACATGAGACATTTTTTAACACTTTTTAAATACACTGAGACACTGATCATGGTCAAGGCTTTTAGGTTTTAAACACTGGAGTTTGCATTATAACATGTCACATGGTTTTACAGTGTAATTAGCAGAGTAACAAACACAAGCAGTACTTTATTTTAAATATGAATCATTATGCAGTAGAAGTATGTCTTAAGCTTAGTTTTATGACTAATTAAGTAGTTGTTCCATCTCTGATCCTTAGACAAACTGTTTCAAAATGTTGGTATGAAAAGCTTAAATAATAATTGATGTTAGTTAATTATCAGTGGTTCACTGAGAAATAAGTGTCATTCTTATGAAACATTTATAGTGGGATTCAATAAATTTTTATCATTAACTTTAGCTCAAAGTTAAATGCAAGTGTTTTTATCTTCACCAACAGTTTGGTGAGTTCAACAAGCATTAAAATTAACTCACCACCCTGTCCCTGTACAGAAAAGAATTCCTATGTAGTTTTAATTAAAAGTTAAGGGCGAATGTTGAGTCTTGGCTAAAAATTCTGAAACATTGGGCTTTGGCTTCAGAATTGTGAGGTCATAAGGTCAAGGTTGTTGTTGACAAGAGAGGTAAAGTTGTGCGGACGTTTACATACTGGTAGAGAAAACTTGTGATCCAGACTGAAGTAATAGCATCCTGGGTTGTTGATTTTTTTCCCAACTATTTTTCACTCAAATTATTGACAAGGATTGACAGCGAAGAGGACTGTGAATGAATTCACAAATGTTCTGTAAATCCAAATTTTTAAGTACTGAACACAAGCTAAACACTGTTCTGTAACACTTCTTAAATGTGTCATAGTGGTATGAATTCCAGTTAAAAAATGTAATACCTTGTAGAATTTCATTTAAAATACATTACAGGTTTTAAACCCTGGTGTTTGCATTATAAACATGCTCCATGGTTTTACAGTGTATATAATACTTGAATAATAAATACAACAAAATGAAACATTAATTCCAAAATGTGTTAAACATCTGTAATTTAGAACATAAAAATGAACAGCTTTATTTTATCATGAAATATGCATCCTAAACACTGGTGTTTTCTGTTGCTTTAGAAGCAGATGGGTTTCTAAGGTAGCTAATAACATGGGTCTAAGCTCCAACTAATGACTAAACTGAATATTTTCCTCTTGCATCAAGTTACAAAAACGCAAGTGTAAGCTGCTGTGGTAGAACTGAAAACTTATAGGGACACATTTTGCATCGTTGACTGAGCTTATCTGCATGCAGTGATGAAAGCTTAGATAAAGCTCTCTTCTCTTAGGAAAAAAAAAACAGTATGAAGTCTACATCAAAAAGAGTGTGATCTTTAAATCCACTCCTCGTTTCCATAAAGACCGGCAGTCATTTGACGAGCACATAGATATAAATAAATCGTTAGTGCAAGTTCAGATCATTGTCAAGTGGAGCTGTGAAATTGGATGGGGTCAAAGGTCATAAGCAGTCATAGTTCAAAGGCTGTGAAGCATATTGTGCAGGGCAAGCCAGTAATTCTTCAAAAAAAACTCTGAGCTTTACTCGATTAATTACATCCAGAATTGGGTAGAACTACTTTTTTTCAAAGTATGAAAGTTGCAGTGAATATTATATTGCAGGTCATGGTTTGGTTGTTTTAGGCACAAGGGATGTCAAGGAATAACTAGTACTACATAGGTAACACTTTTGTTTGAGTGGTGCAAAATGGATTGTAAAGACATAAATAAGTAGTTTATAATCATTAGTAATCATTATTTGTGTTTTTTACCATTAATAAATTACATTGTCTGTGGCATGAGACAGGTTGATCATAACGATCTTGTCCCTACTGATCAGACTTCCAGGTGTACTTTGACCTTGAATAAGCATCAGAAAGGCATTGTGGGTAAGGTCAACCTGCCTTGCGTGACACTTTAATTTACTAGTGTTAAGAAATACATGCTTGAGTCATACATAATGATTAATAAACAGGTTATTAATGATTATAAACAGTTTATAAGCTTTTTGGCATCGCTCAAATTAATGCGTGATCACTATATGTAAGTATGGACAATCAGAGCAATCCACACATGAGTCTCAATGGGCTGTATGTTGAAAAAACAACACAGATCTAGTATGCAGGCCTTGAGTGTGTATTCATTGTGTGGATTCTCATAAGGAAGGAATAGGAGCTGTTCTTCCAAAAAGGCCAAATTGACCTCCCTGAGATTTGGCCCGAGCCCAACCTCGCCCATGCTGCGCGATCACTCAGATCTGGATGAATCATGGGAAAAAAATACAGATTTTTTGGAACAAGAACGTAAAGATTTGAATCGGTAACTGCTCCGAAAACAACTGAAGGCACTCCGCCCCCAAGTCATTTTGTATCTCCCCATAGCCCCTTTCTTTATTTTTTCTTTGTCTCTTTCTCTTCCTCCCTCCTCTCTCTCATATTCTCCCTCTCTTAGCCTCTCTCTCTTTTCACACGTAAAGAGATGACAGCCTCCTACCAGCAGCATTTCTGATTTACAGCATTAAGCTTTTCACACTGGATTACATTAAAACCGTACTTTTTGTAGATACGGGGAAAAAAATTGAATACAACTAAAGCTGGGGGGATAGAGGTGCAAAAATAACTGAAAATAAAACCGGTCTTTTTGAAAATGGCAAAGTGATTTCGCTGCTATTAATGTAACAGCAAGAAATTACCACCAATGGGAAAAACAAAAGAAAATAACCAGCTTTTGGCTTCCTGGAAAGCCTACGGCAGATTGGGGAATAGGTCTGTGTGCTCTGCAGGTAGTTTTGCGACAAGATCGTTAATCGTGAGACGGACAGACAGATGAAGCTGTTCATTTCCGCTTTGTGTTTTTTGATGACATTCAACACGCCCCGCTCTCTCTGTCCTCGGAGGAACTTTGGGTGTTCCTGCTGTTGATTTACCTCCATTTAAATCCGCACCCTCTGGACCTTCATGCGCTGAGATGAAATCTAATTTAATAACCCAAACGGTGAGGGGCTAAGCGTCCGTCTCCCACCTTACACTTAGTAATCTTTCATGCACAGAATGGGCAAATCAATCATTCTCAAACCAACCATCTACACAGACATTATTGGCCTGTTTTGCAGGCAGTGGTGAATAAAAGAGAGTTCAAATCTGATAGGAAGACATTTTTCTCTGAAAAAGGGTTGTATTGTGTTTACAAAACAGGGGCCCCTGAAAATTATATTGGTCTAGGGTAATCACTTGTGCCTTGGATCAGCTTCTACACTTAAAGAACAAAATGGAGCTGTACATAAAGTAGTAGATTAGATTTATAAGTGTTTCCATCTTCAAATCATCTACCTCCCTAAGACCATGGATCCATTTATTTAAAAACAAAAGTCAGAGAAGTGTGAATGCGTTTGTATCTTGGGGTCTTAAAATTTTATACAATGGCTCTATTGCACTCAGGAGAAACACAAGTCACTCCCAAATGAAACCTTTAAAATATCTTGGAGCACTTGAACCACATTTAACTTAACAACAGCTTTTTATAGGGTCAAATACAGTGCACTGGCAATTGCAGAAATGCAGGCAGAATAGATGTAGAGTGATAAATTATGTGGTCAATATTTCAGTTTTCAGTCAGTAATGTTACTGACACAGACGCAAAGGATTTCAGCCAAGATATGCTGGATGGTGTGCTGAGTGCCGGGTGAGGAATATACAGTGTTTTAACAGTATCTTAATCTTAAAATCTGTTATTAAAATGAAAATATTAAAGTGAAATTCAGTCTGACGAACTGTAGACTGTACAGGGACCATGACCATGATTCCTGATCGATGAGCTTGATCACATGTCCCTTATCACGGGTCATACTCTACGCCATTCATTAAACATACATGTCACATTAAATTGTATTTGATTAATTACCTCTCTTCACTCCATTACTTTACATGAAGTAATGGAGTAAAGCTGACCTCATCGATAGCCCAGGTCAATATCCGCTTCCCGGGCAAACTGAGTATTGAGATGGCGTGTCAATGCGGCATCATGCTTGGTTTTTATGTGACAGACCCGGGTACATCAGCGCTGCACTTTCATCATGCCATCTAAAATGGGCCAGTTCATCAGCATTAACAGCCACATGCCGGGATATTGTGTGCAGAATCAATTTCCTCATTGACCTCGTCCGCATTTAATTATATCAAAAGCTCCCGTATATGACTCCACCGTGGTGCAGAGTTAAGGCCAGTCTGACGGCCTGTCATGTGAAGGCTATTGGAATCTTGAACTTGATCATGGCACATATCCATGCGCATACATCATCACGGACGCATTGGTTGAATCGAGCTTCTTTGGAGGAGGGGGAGAAAACCAAGTTATAACTCTATTACATGAATCGATGTTTGGACAGCTACTGATTTTCAAGAAAGAATTACTGGAAATAAATATGATCTCAGCCGTCTGATAGCCAATAACGGTGGTCCATGATAAATAACAGTCCACCGTAAACATAATTAATTACGCCTAAATGATCATAAATAGCTGTCCTGGCTGTCAGCTGCATTCATATCCCAAAGAATGTGCTGTGTCAGTGTTTATCTTTACAATTCATTCCACCCTTTCAATGAGATTCACAATATGAAAGGCTGTGCAAAATAAACAACACAGCTAATGAGCTGGTATGGTTCCCCCATTTTCTCTTGATTTAGCTCTGCACACCACGATTTTAGATTCTTTATCAAACAATTCACATGCGGTTTTGGTTCAGATTCTCGGGCTTTATTAAAGGGTATTTTTACACATTTTTCAACCATACTGTAAACCATACGGTTCTGCAGGAAAGGAAGTGCCGGTGAAGTAGAGGCTTGTCAGTAACTGACCACAATGTCAGTGATGCTCTTTGGGGTGGCTAGTGAGTAGCTAGGGGATTCTATGTAGTGATAAATAAAGGAAGCCTAACTGACTTTAACCCCTTATCCTTAACCCCTGGAAAGATGAAACCTGTTGTGGGCTAATGCAGCAGGCTCCATATTCATAGTTAGCGTACTACATAGCCCCTACTAAATTTTGCAAAGTCTGTTCTACAGGGCTATGCTTGCACTCATGTCCTGACACTTTTTTAAAATATAGGATTTTTCCGTTAAACTGTAGTGTAGTCAAACTCGCCCCCACAAAGTGCTTTTTCCTCAGTTCTTAAACTCTACCTCTAAAAAAGGTTTAACACAGAGTTGACATCCTGCTGTGTTTCTACTCACGAGTCTTGAATGTAAATATCATCGATGTACAGGGCCCTTTTCCTCCGTTAATGAAACGCTGTGTGTCTCTCGCAGTTCTCCCTTCTACTCTGCCGTAATCTTTCTTCGCTTCACTGATAATAAGACAGCGTGGCCTGGATTTCTCTACCTGGCTTAATCTCCTCTCACTCCGAGGATTGATGGTTATGTCTCGGCTCAACAATGCAAGAGACAGAATTAGAATTTCAGCAAAGATTTGTGCATTGAAAGTAAATGTGTTCCTTTGAAAAATGTTCAACTGCTCATACATAAAATGTGTATTGGTCATTAATGAACATGAAAACAGTTTTCACAATAGTGCATGGATGTACAATGCTGAATGTACTTAAGTTATACTTATTTATTAATGCATCTGCATGTGTGTTATTTACAACATTGCTTGAATAACCCTGAACCTGCTGTTTCATTAGGGCACCCCTAATATCATATTTTTGAACCAAAGCAGGTTCCAGACATGTGCATTCACAGAGATTCTCTCTGTGTGGCATATGTCTGGTGAGACAGAACCAAAACATCACAGAAAATTACAGATAAACAGTAAACAAAAGAAAACAGATATATGCCACAATCTTATTGTGACATATCTGTTTTCTTCTATTGTGATGTTCAACTTTTCACTCTATACATTTATTTATGGATTGATCAGAACTCTAGCGTTCTGCCCATGTTCCATAATTACTCCATGGCAACATTTTTCACTCGAATCTTAGTTTAGAAGAAATAATGAATTCATAACTTATGAGCATTCACTGTCATTTTTCTATAGCATAGCCAGTGCTATGTATAAGTACACCCCTTGGACAGTAATTATGTTTTTCTCTGTGAAAAAGAAAATGCCCATATGATTTTTCACCCCACAAATCTTCAGAAACCTTTTAAGGAGACGTAGAAAGTTACTTGAGTTTCAACAAGATATCACAAGAAAGATATATATTCCTCAATAAGGAGTTAATACCCCTCATTTTTGTCGTTATGGGGTCAGATTATATAATTCTGCAGACTGATGAGTTTTCATTTGACCTGCTCTCACTGAATTTTAATGTTTGACTTGAAGGCCACAACCTTCCAATTTTACTGCTAGTTTTGAGAGTCCAAAGACTCCAGTTAAACATACATAGCTATTGTTGTATTTTTGTAGCACTGACAGGTACCTTTTTCTGGATAACTTACAAAGTTAGCTTGTTTGGTCAAGTAAGCCTTGGCAAGCTAACATACACACAAACCTTGTACTGAAGTTTCTCAAAAACATAAAAAGAAAGCAGAAATCTGAGGCATGAAAAATAGCACTTAACAACACACACACACATATGAATGTGGAATGTTTACACAGTTTATGAAAAGAGTCTTTGTTTGGTTGTCTCACATGCATGGAATGCTCTCTTTTTGATGTTTTGGAGGAGTTTCGTATTCACTCTAGGACTAGCTTTACTTGTCAAACACACTAATTACCCTGTTACAAAATGGTAAATTGTTTTTTTTTTAATTGCTTTATCTCGCATCCAGAAATTGGTTCCTCTCATAGGCAAATTATTTTTTTCTTAATCTTTCTTCAGAACGAGTAAGTCATAATATTGTAACTGAATCAGTTTCAAGCATAATTGTGTGACTTTTTTTATTTGTTTCATATCCAGGTGCTTGCTTGATCAGTTTGGTAAACAAGGTAAGTGGGGAATTTTACAGTTTTGGATTAAAATAAAAAATGTTTTTTCTGTTTTTAGTCACTAATGCTGAATTGTTTAATCCACAGTTCAAAACAAATCAGTTACTTGATTATATTATTTTTAATTAACTAAAAAAAATATTTATTATTTTGTGAGAATAAACAAATCTCAATAACATCACTGAGGTGCAACAGTTGGTCTGTCAGAGTTCTGTTTTAACACATTGCTTTCATTGCGTACATCATCACTTTGGTGAGGCAGTACTATTTCTTCATGAAATGACCTTTCAGATTAAAAAGTGCAGGCATTTTATACAAAACACTATGTGGTAAATACTGTCAGGAAGCCCAAGAGCTGGGAAATTCATGGAAAAGCCATACTTTTACATTGGTCTTTGCACTGACAAGGTTTTCGAGCAAATCGTTAATAAATTTGATTGGTTAGTTTTATGTATAGCATAGTGTGTAAATGCAAAGTGGATAGAGCACTGACAGTAGTGAACAGGTGGTCTCAAAAGCATTGCTCAGTGAAAAACACAAGTGCAACAACAAGCTCAACATAGCAAGTTCAATGCCTGAAATGGCCTAGTATTGATTGCACAAGATCATATGTTACACTTGATATCACCTTGTGTGCTCATGTGATATGTAAGACATTCTTCATACTATACTTTGCATAACTGCATAATAAGTTAACATGCTGCGTAACACATAACACTATGGATACAAACAAAAGAAAGTGTGAGCATTGTTACAATCTGATAATCTTTGCTGAAATTTAAATGTTGTGAGGATAGTTTGTAACTATCACAAAACCCTGTTTGGTTTTTAAATATTGAAGAGACATTCTACACTGTTTTTTGCATAAGGTTCCACTGAATCTTAGATGTCTGAATAGTTTTTAAACATTTTTTTGTACTGTCCCATAACCATTCCTACAGCCTAACAAAATATTTTATAAATTTTTCATTAACACAATGACGTTCAGTGAAACATCAAAGCAATGCTTTAGGCTAATGTTCTTTTAAACCTGTGTACAATTGGGCAGATTTGGTATTGGGGGACAAAAAGTTTTCAGTCTTTCCAGAACTGTCCCACAACTAAATGAACTGTTCTGCTGATGTAAACAGAAGGAAATTTGGTTTGTTGAGGATCCACATTTTGTGAGGTAACAAGGTAACACAAGGGTGAGATAGCAGGTAAAACAGTGTAACAGTAAATGTGTAATGCATATTGGAGAAACCCAATATCTCTGGAGTGTGCAGGGGGATGGTTAGTGCTGGGGCAGACTGCATGCAACCACTGTGATAATAAGCTCTTTTGCTTATAATATTCCCTCACTGGGATTCTTGACACCTGGGGAAAAGTGTATGTATAATGGTGTTTAATGGTAGCATCCAGCTAACAGATTGAGGTACATGCTGTCGCTGTTGCATATGGGTATTCCTTCGCTCCCCTTTCCCAAATACAACATCTGCAGGGAGGCCAAAGATGAGCGGGAGCACCGGCGGTAATGAAAGCCTGAATGAATTGTGTTTATGGATTAATGTGACTTGAGTTTATAAAGCTGTGCAGTCTCAATAAGCTGAAAGGCAAGACAGAGTGCCCACACATACAGTCTGATCTGCACAAGGTCTTCTATAGATAATAACATGTGAAGGGTTGGCCAGCCTTCCATAGCTGACACCTTTACTGCACACCTAATAAAATACAGTAATCTGTCCTGTTCACTGACCTTGTTTGTTGATCCTTGCACCCCCCTCCCCCCAAAAAAAAAAACACACACACACACACACACACACACACACACACACACACACACACACACACACACACACACACACACACACACACACACACACACACATGCATAGCATATGACACACACACACATAGCATATAACACACACACGAACACACATTCACACTTCCCGGGGAGCCATTTTATGTTGGTCACAACCAATGCCGTCAAGAACCTGGGGCTTGCTATCAACTTTTATTTCCATTTTGTGAATGTCTTCAGTTTTAATAAGAAGAGGGGGAAGAATTGTGCAGACAGCAGTAGAAGTTTCCTCAAATTTGGAGTTAGTTCTTATTAAGAAAAAAATCCAATTTGGATTTAAGAATGTCATCACACATTGATCTTCTATAAAAGATCATGAAAAAAGAAAAATCTAAGATCAATTCGAGCAGAGAGCAGAGATAAAGAGTTTTCCCTACACATCTGAAAAGCTTTATAGTTCTGAAATCTCAGAAGGAAAAAAGTAAGGAAGATGATGAACTACCTAATTAACATCTGTGAATGCTCGCCTTATCATTCATTCATCCTACGGGGCTGCCTTCAAGTATAAACACAGCATACTGAACATATTTTTTTATCTTCAAGAAAGGTCATATGTTTTTGAGAATGGAATAAAACATTTTCTGTGGAAACATTAACGGAAACAGCAGTTAATTAGAGAAGTAGGTAAATTAACACTGTCATATTTGACAATACTACAAAAAAACACAAACAGATTTAATGGGTATTTGGCTCTGTTTTGGTTTATGTGAGTATATGCCTTTTCTAGTACTGTATGCTCCTCCTATTGCTTGTCAGGTAAATGAACAAATAAGTTGATAAATATGAAATCGTTTGAATGAACAAGTAAATTATTAGAGTTCTTGACATAAGCTGTGTTGTGTTTTCTCTTCATGCATACAGCACAGTCTTCATTAATAATTTTAGACAGTAACAATGGAAATAATACCAGCAATAATACCATCTTGAGATGCTGTAGTAGTAAATGTGACACAGGGGAAGGGGATTTTAATAAGGTGGGTATGATTTGAAGTCACATGGTGACAGTGCAAAAGGAACCGTTCTCATTTGCATGATTTAGCAATCTCCCCGATGAACCTGGTAACCCAACAATATTGCCTAAGAGATGAATTACTTCGATTCGGCGAACACACAGGATCCCCTTCGGAGAAACACTGTTTATCTTGCACACTGTCTTGTGGAGTTAACTAGAACAATTCAGGATAAAATTCAATTTGTGAATTATTTTTTTTCTTTTCTCCCGAATATAACGCACAACGACATTGGTAGTCAGGCCTCTTTGATCGCTGAAATGTCTTTTGTCGGTTCAGGAGAGCACAGACGAGCACCTGCTCTACCCCCAAAGAGCAAGCTAGCAGTTATGACTGCACAATTAATCATATATTAATCATAATCACAATTATGGCTTGAGCAATTAACTCATTGTGAGTGACTGCAATTAATGTATTACAATAAGTGTGCTCTACTTATCAGAGCTGTTGCATCAAATCAAGTATTGCTGATTGGCTTGAGTTTCTAGGTGATACTGCTGCATTCATGTTACACTGTCACTTTATTGGCGAAGGAACGCATGAAGGATGACAGTCAATGTCCTCGACATCACAATTCATAATCACAACCATAAATTTGAACTAAACTGCTGAAACTAGCATTTGTCATGGATGCACAGGCCTACGACTAGCCGTTAGGTCTTCTGATTCTGCAGCCCACCAGCTGAGCTTGCGATTGATGATTTATGGTTGGAACCCACCCTCCTTGGGCGGCGCTGCTGTCTTATACCTGGTGCTCTACAGAGCTGATGGGTACAGCTGTCACTGGAATGATGTGGACCAATATTAGACTTTCGGGTGTCAGGCAGAGCTTCAACAGGATGAGTCAGTAGTCAGCTTCCAAACATTGAGATGCTGTATAAATAATTGCTAGTTTTAAGATCCTGACTCACTGTGATTATTGTAAGTCCCCTGCCATTAAGTGCAAAGAGGACAGGCTCCCCAGTGCCCTGGTAAAATTCCAAACTCGCTTTCTCAATCTGGCCACCTAATCATCTCCTGTTTAATTGGCTTATTAATTCCCCTCAGCCAATGTGTGATGACAAATTGGCTACTGTGTATCACCCCAGCTGGTTCTATACATTGGTGGTAGTCAAGGTGAGCCTTGCTTCTTCACTTTAAAGTGATATATAGGAACACTCGCTGTAAATAGAATCTTTAATCAGTTGCAGAACTTTGAAGATGTCGTCTTGTGTTGTTAAAACCAGTTTAGCTTAGGTCTCAATTTAAAAAAATGTTGGATTTGAGTTGTGAAATTGCTAGGAGATCTGGCCACAAACCGAAAAGCCCCAACAGTGGAATCAAAGGGCTAAATTAAGTCTTGGGAAAATGAAAGAGATACACAGTTCATTCTGGCTTGTGTTCCACCTATGACATATCTCTTTAATTTGCACTTTAATAAGTAGTCCCAAATTGATTGGCAGGGATATATGACTTGTCTCCAAAGTTTAATGATTCTGTAGGACCGACCCAGCCTACACACAGAAGTACAAGAATAAGACGGCAAAATGTGATGCTGGGGTTGCTTAGCAACTGCTTATTTTGCTGAAAGGTAATGTCTTCAACCTGCAGGAAGCTTCATCTCTGCAAGATATTTCAACTGTCTCCCAGACTTCTGCCGAACTCCCACACACGCTGCAGCGGTCTAATGAAGATACCATCCCTTTTTATTTGCTTAGAATATGATTAGGCAGAATTAACATCTTAATCGACTTCTCTTGTCTGCGGCGGGTGAAATATGTGGCCCTGCTATGCTCACTGGTTAGTTAAACATTATGTTGTTGTTATGATAATTAATGTGATTGATAGTCCACCGGAGGTTGCGGGCTTCGTTTAAGACTTGGAGGTGGGACTAGATGAAAAAGCTGCACCTGTTGCTGAACATTTCACATGTACTAGAAATGACGATTTTCCTACGGGATTGAAATATTGGCAGACGTCTGTGGTCCTGGCACATCGCTCACACACACAGTGTCAGTCAGAGATAGATAGATAGATGGATAGATAGATAGATAGATAGATAGATAGATAGATAGATAGACAGATCAAGGTAGGTAGGTAGGTAGATAGATAGATAGATAGATAGATAGATAGATAGATAGATAGATAGATAGATAGATAGGTGGGTAGGTAGGTAGGTAGGTAGGTAGGTAGTAGATAGATAGATAGATAGATAGATAGATAGATAGATAGATAGATAGATAGATAGATAGATAGATAGATAGATAGATAGATCAAGGACATTAAAACTCTAGAAGCAGCTCCAAAACACATAACGGCACAATTCATGTCTACAGGACTCGACAAAATTGAAAGAGCAATTCACTAAAGCACTTATTGCACCCCAGGCAAAAGGATGCCCATCAGCATATGGGCGTATGGATATAAACCCTCATGAGAGGCGATTCCGTGTGTGTGAAATTTCATTTCAAGAGAAGCACCATATGGATAGACATTTGCGTGAGGGGCGGTCAAAGAGAAGGACCCCGGGCACTGGCACACGATTCACTCAGAAATCAAAAGATTTTGTCCTTAAAAATAATAACGATAATCCTTTAGTCGTGTTTTTGTATCAGACAGGTATTCCTGCTCTTGCATATTTAATGAAATTCTGTCTACAACTTTGCTTTTTTGATGGATCTCATTACCAGTTTTCTGAGGTGGCTTTGGTGGAAGATATTGCAAGAAAATAAATGCACAGACATGTAATGAAACACATACACATAATGTAAAATTGCTCCATCATGTTCTTATGATCTCTGAAATCAGCACATTTTGTTATTGCTACTTCTTTACTGTTTTTTTTTTTCACCATGGGTGGCTCTTTGCCTGCAGCAGTTCTCCTGGCTGCACTCACACCCTGCTGCGCTTTCAGAGCGTAAGAGAAACATGGCATAATTACCTTTTTTTATATACCAAAGGTTCTTTTTATTGTTAAAATGATTATGTATTTGTGAGGCTGTAGCAGAATTAAATATAACAAATCTAAATTGTGAGGGAGGCATACCGTCGCAGTTTAAAGGTAATTATTTCAGTTGTTAGGGTGTGATATTCATTTGCATTTAAAGCGTTTGCACTCTCCTGAAAATTTTGTTTTAAAAACAAATGTTTACATTGAGAGAGATTCGCTGTCTACATCTGGCCATCGAGGTAACTCCTATATCTAATATATAATCTCTTGCAATCCCTGACCATTCTAATTCCTCAGGTCTTCACTGCAAAGGAGTATTTAATTCTCAGTTGACCTAACCTGGTTAGGTCATATAAAGGATATATTCAAAGATAAATGAATATTTTTTAATGCCATTTTACTGTTTGTTATGTGTTCTTTGGGCTATATTTGAAATTGAGATCACAAAAATAAAGGAATATAAGAAAATCCTATTCTCCCATTTTCTAAAAAAATAATGCATGGATGTAACAATCTGTCTTTATGATGAAGTATAGTATGCACAAAGAATTAGTGCCAAAAAACTGAAACAGTTTTGAAGGGTAATTAGGAATAGTTTTCAGTGGTAGCATGGATCAGTGGAGGTGTCTGGTATAGACATTTTAGGATTACATGGGGCAGCAGGTGGGTGAAAGGCTATCTGGAACAAACTGTAGTAAGAACTCCACTTTCCAAGAGATTTCTTGGACAAGGCCAGACTTTTACACTTTTGCCAACCATCACCTTGGAGGATAAGAAAATAAAGAATATAAGAGGTTTGCCTCCCTCATCATGATCTCCAGTAATGTCAATTTTAAGTTGAATAATAGTTGTTGGAAGTCTCATATGCACACATAAATATGTTGATATCCAGCTGCAATTTAATGAGGGGACTTTATGTTTGTTGAGGGGTGGCACATGGAACCCAGCTAACAGAAAACATTCCCAAAAGGACACTGGGAAACATTTAGGGCAATTTTCCTGGGATTTGACAGAATGTTATAATTTGAATGTTTCTCAAACATTCTAAAAATGTTGCATAGTTCTGAACAAGTTCTGTACAAGACAACATTCTCGGTTAGTACTGTTCCAGGAACATGAAGAAAACTGGACAAAATATACATCCTGGGAACATTTGCTCAAACATTCTGACAATGTTCTGACAAGCAAAATTGTTGGCTGGGAATGCACAAAACTATTAAAGTCATCGACTTTTGTAAGGACCTGAACGTGAGGATGACATTAGTCTCACCTGAAATCTAAAATTAGCTGGCATGAGGTTATCAAGTGTGTTTTCTTTGTATTTATTATGGATATTGTTATCATAATTATTTCTTACAGTTATGGATAATTGTTTCTTGTGATATTAGATAAAGAATGACAGCACATTCAAGGTCAAATCATTTTATTGTAACTTGTTGTAAAGGGGTTGCTAATTTATGTAAAAATATAGGCCTATAACTGAAAAAAAAGATTAAAATAACAACTCATTTTGTGAAATTCATTTTGAATCAGAACTGACAAGCTTCTGGTCCAGGAATCAGTGGTCCAGAAAAAGAGGTGAGAGTTTGTTTGCAAATGTTCAAGCATCGTTAGGGTAAGGTTGCCATGAAAGCAACTGATGTCAACATGTGACTGGTGACACGCTCCCTAGCTTCAAACCCATATGGAAATTCCACTGCAAGCTGCTCCCATCTTATGATTATAAAATTAGATTTTAACTCGGATTAAAATTAGATTTTAACTAAGGCTGGAAACTGGAGCGATGGGCTGTATTAATATAAACTGTATGGTCTGAAAAAAAAAAAGTGAAGTGTGACCAAAAGAGTTTTCCCAAAGGCAACTTAGAAAAATACCTGCCCCGAGGTATATTAAGAAGATAAAGTGAAAAAAAGGTCTAACATGAGACATCATGCAAACATCATCTAGCTGATAAGATTAAAAATAGCGCATGGAGGGCTAAATGCCAATAGATAGTTATAAGATTGACCATTTTTACTTTCTCTGACATTCAAAAAGCAAACTATGAATGTCACTAAAGTTTGGCTGGATAATTTTCAGACTCACTAAAATTATGGCAGAATTACTGCTTCGCCTTTAAACTGCTCTGATGGAACTGTGGAGCAGGATAAAAGCATGAATGCCGAGAATAGTTGATCCACATTCCATCTGCATCCACTGTTGTGATGATTCGTGTTTTAATAACCAGAACTGGATTTGATTCCATTTGCAAACTCAATCTGTAAGGTCAAAGAGAGTAGACAATGACACCACACAAGTGAATTTTCCTCACACAGACAAGAAAAACACACTGAAAGATGATGCTTGGTCATCCTAAAATGTCATCAGCACCAACGGATACATTAAAAAGGAAATAAAACTGAGTTAAGCAGTCGTGCCCACTCTTATTCAGCTGAATTCTTCCACAAGGTCCCCTCTAGCTACACCACTCACACCCCAACTGCTATGACACATTACTCCTGTCAACAGTTAGGTTATCAGTTTGCAGCAAACACCCCTAGTCACTTACGAACACCGTAAGTAAACCATTACTTGTCATCCCAGTCACTAGTCTGGGGTGTCTTGCTGCAGGACTGGTTTATCTTCTTCCTAGTCCAGTTTATTCTGCCATCACCTCTGTTTTCCTTCCCAGCAAGTTTCCCTTTCTGGCAGCCCAGAACAGCCACAGTTCTGTACTTCACAGTGGTTTTAATTTTAAAAAGAAAATCCCACACAGTTCGAAAACAAAACAAAAAAAGAATAGAGACTGAGTTCCCCTTACCTGGCTTGGGTCTTTGCCGCGTGACCTCACGCTCAACCCCTTCACAAGCTGAGTTCCCAACCACACCGCCCTGCTTCCTGTAGCGTTGCTTTTAACAGCCATGTGGTCCCATGAAATCAAAACAGGACCTCCGCAGTCACTCATTCAGTGCCTGGAAATTAACGGTGATTATTCCGTGCACTTGACTCTGCTAGTCTCCCACATAATCTACATCAGCAGCTAACATGACCGAAGCTTGGATGAGGCTGTGAAAGTGCTACTACCAATAGTTTCCTCAGCATAACGGTAGTTGTGGAAAGGTGACTTCTCAGATCAGATCAAGGATATGTCCAAAGTCTGTTCATACATTGATTGGCAGCACAAATATTCGCTATCTATGAATTACTTAAGTAATGAACTTGTCTAAGCAGGCCTGTATTACTGGTGTAGTCTAACAGGCAAACATTTTCATAGCCAGAGCTTCCAGGCTATTGGCAGACCCATAATATTTGAGTAACTTTAGCAATTAGACCACTCAATATATATGGAATGAAATTTTAAAACCAATCATAATATATAAAACCAGGAAGTACACCATGCAACAACATCCAGTTAAATTTTTCCTTCAGCTCAAGATGTTGTGTGTTTATATTTATGTGTTTTTCTGTTATTTGCATTTGATATGTGGTCATCCACAATACTGCTTCCCTTTAAGCTCCTTGAGTTTCAGCTTACTCAGCTATACAGCTTTTACCCAACTATAAAAACTGTGAGTAAATTATTCCAGAACATAAACTGTAGTATTATAAAGATGCAATATCGATTCCTGCTTATGTCTTCAAATATATTGCCATCTTCCATTAATAATGTGCGTTAAGATCTCGTAATTTATAATTATATCCTCACATACCACATCTCCATAAAGACTGTTGAGTCTTCAGAAGAAAATAGCTTTAAAAAGGTAATTTTCACAATGTAATACAATTTTTCTCTCAGAAACATAAATGTGAGAGTAATTGTCACTGATTTTAGTACTTGGTGTCAGACTTACACTCATGGACTGTTCTCCTCTATTCAGACCTTTTTTAATTGGGTTAAAAACAGACTGTTAAAAGTCACTAGACTGAGATGGCCATTGTAAACCATTAATTTTGTTTTCAATCCACCGATTTCTTTGTTGACTTTCAAATGTGTTTGGGTCATAGTCATGCCATTACATCAAAGATCAATCAATGATCCACCACTGTTTCTTGGTATACTTTTTGTATATATATTTGTTAGTATCCCTCAGCTGAAGCATGGTGTACATGACAGTTTTGTTCTCAGCCAATCATAACACCAAGTTCTGAAGAAAGTGCCGATTAAGTAAAATCACCTGCTGGTTTTTGTGTTGAAGAACATGAAAAAACGTCAAACTGGCAGTGATTAGACATAACACATCAAACACGCCATATGGATCATGTCCAGTTGGCTTTATAACACAGCTTAGCTAGGAACAACTTTCACATAACTAAATACAGGTCTGACCCCACATTCCCAATTAGCCATTTCATTCATGAATACATACATTTTGTCAGAAACAACACATTTGGAGTTGATATCCTGAGTGCCTGGAAATCATACTAGGAATGTCTTACACACAGCTGATGTGGGCAAGATGCAATTGTACCATGACAGCCATGTACGTAAAGTAGGTAGGCAAAGTATGTTCTCTGAGCACAGGAGCATACAGTATGGCGGCATTACTAAGAAACACCTGTTGCTGTGGAGGTTCGTCGTTCTATGAATTCTCTACTATTAATAGTGAGACAATGTGAATGTCAAAGTAGGATTAGACGTACTGCAGGAAGTAGAATGCTGCAGGAAGTTGTAGTTGTTTGCTGCTGCTCAATGCCGCCCCCATTCTCACGTATGGTTTCCATGTTTATTTTTATTTTTGGTATGAAGTGATGATGTGGGTCAATTTTTTGTCATGTGGGAAAAAAACACTTCAGTGACAAGAATGTGATTTGAAGTTACTTGGGAGAAATCAGAGATGAATTGGATTAGGATAAAATGTGGTCAAAATTGGAGTTGAAAAAAATCAGATTCTAATTGACTATACTTGCTGTTTAGACTTCAAAGATATAATTTACTGTTTAGATGCAGAAGATATAATTCAGATATTTGAATAAATCAGTTCTGAGTCTTTTTAAGCTGGCTGCATAAACACAGCATAATTGTTGATTCAGAGACTTGGTGACTCCAGCTGTGACTCCCGTTCTCCCGTTTTTTTTCCCTTCATCACTATTCATGGGGACAAGATACAATTACATCTACTTCCTGGCAAGTTATGTTGTTATGTGGATTCATTTTTTTATAACCTAATAGTGTTGAGATGTGTTTAACATTTATATATTTTTTCATACCCATTGCCTGATTTGTGAATATCAATATCTATTCTGTTTTGTCTGTTCTCTGTATTTCTCCATTGTGATGTATCATATATCGATTTCACATGCATATGACCTCATTTTTTACACTGTAGTGAAACAGAACAACACACACACACACACACACACACACACACACACACACACACACACACACACACACACACACACACACACACACACTCACAATAAATGTATAAACATTATATATGTAAACATTTTACACATAATTTTATACATATTTACACATACTAATTATATATACATATTTGATATTCAATATTTAGAATGCATAACACATTATAATGTATTATACATTTTAATGTACAACAATGCTATATATATATATATAATGCTATATATACAGTATGTAGATTTCTTATAAACTTTTTTTTTCTTATAAACAGCTTTTTTAGAGAACCTTTTACTATTTTTATTTATAAGGTTAAAATTTGAACCAGAGAACTGATTCAATTAATATCATGTACTCCATTGACATTAGTCACATACCTCACAACTGCAATAAAAAAAAATAAATACATAATAAAAAAAATAAATAAATAAATAAATACTTCTAAAAAATGGTTCTAAATTATAAAATTATTTTTAGCACAAGATTTGTTGAACCGATACATGGATCCGCTGATAATGAGCTTTTTTGAAGTGTTGAAAGGGCAAGCCACGGCTTTTCACAGTTTCTCAGCACTTTAATGTCTTTTATTTAAAGTGAAAACCTAACCAGGATACCTTAAGGCTTTCCTGGAGGAGAGCTGTGAACCCCTGCTGTATAGTGCATAGGTTTTTACCCCTGAAATACGCAAAGGTATAGCGTAACCAAAAATAGCTACACAAATATACATATGGTGTTTTTAAGCATTTTGGCGGATTGATCGACCAGCCAAGTTTCATATGTGATGGAGATGTGACAGACAATGTAACATCTCCAACATTCCGCTGCTTCATTTCACACCCTGGTACCCTGCACTTTCCACCAGATGGAAACAGTCTAATGTGCAATTACTATCGCACATTTGCTGCCATTCTAAATTGAAAACATGCTTGATGTATTCTCACATGTATGATGATTTATGATACTGAGCTTCCTACATTTCAGAGCTCAAAGATTTCTCCGTGTTTGCTGTTGAGAGTTCAGACAAAAAGAGAATTTTCGGAAGTCCCTCCAGATTTCAAACTCACTTGCGAAAACCTTTACTTGAACAAAAATATTCTGTAAGTTATAAAATGATCTGACAGAGTGTTTTTGACAAAATATGTCGCTTTTTCTTTGTGAGATGAAATGATCTTCCAGAGGTTTAACTTAAATGTTGCATAAATATTATAGATACATGTTATTAAGTGGGTTTATGATAATTTTTATTTTTTATTTTTTTTTTTTTGCTCCAGATAGGATTGCTGTTGTTATCCCTTCATTATACATCACTGTACATGACATTACACCATTTCATCTTAAAATATTACATAACAGCTTCTGACAGTCTTACCACTTGAGACAGCTTACAAGCGCAAAGAAAAATATGTTTTTAAATGCCTGTTTTTATGTATAATGCATTCTCCCTGGGTAGTCTTTTGGGCCAGGGGTAAGCTAAATCACGCCTTGTATGTCCTCATTTTGGTGCCAAACATAATTACAATTGCTGAGGTGTAAAAAGGGGCTAATCGTTCTAGTTGGACATTTTAACGAGACCATTTTCCAACCCATTTTCATTTAACGAACCTCTTCTCTGCTGCTCTAACAATGTCACTTAGTTGAGTTATTAAAACATTTGAGCAATGAAAACATTTAGGCACTTTGTTATTTTTTAATTTCCAATAGAAAAAAAATATGAAAAATGGAAACAGCAAGAGGAGGTTTGCTCTGAATAACCTAAAACATTTCATTTTGGTGATGTGGCACCAAAGGAAGAGAACAGAAGCAGTATTCACTATGAGTAAAGGTCTAAGTCATCCCTGTTGGGGAAGACTGTCTGTATTATTATTTGACACTAAATTATACTAAAATTATGCATTCAGCAAGGTAACCATATCCTAGTATGGGTTCCCAATAGACTGATTTGAGTTTCTTAATTTGACCATCTACTTTGTTTTAAACCACAGTGCCTTCAGCTTGTGGTGTAGGCAAAATAATCACTGAAGTTGAAGTATAAGAGATAAAACAAAGCAACAAGAGTTAGGCTTTTGTAAGTCAAAATTTCAGTTAAATTGACTGAATTGTTATCTACCTTAAGTTTAAACACAAAGGAGTCTAATGCATTAAATATTTAGACTGTCCTATTTATACCCAACAAAGTCATATTTGTTATCAAACAACTCACCTGTGATTAATCCAAAGATTCTCAGCTTTCATTCAAGAGTACTTCATTACATGTTGGTTTCACCATGGAAATAGAAATTTCAGCATGTTTGATACATAGTTCACACTCACCCCCACCCCCATTACAGAGCATCAGTGTATGTATGACATATTAATATCATTTCAGTAGAATTAACTTTCAGACAACATTGAATGCGTTTGGAAGGAGTTCATTAGATGTGGCAAGTTGTATATCGGTACAGAAATTTGATCTTGGGCTTGGAGTCTAAGGGGGCAGCGTCATGCCTCACTATTTTGGGTGAGGTGAACCTCCCCAAAGAAAACCAGCTGAGAGGACAGCTGAATAGGAGTAGGAAAATGGACAAAGAACATCAGCAGTTATGGTGAATAGCCAGCAATTTAAAATGGAATCCACTAGTTCGGAAGTAAAAAGGAAAGTCGAAGAACTTGGTCCTTTACATGGAAATTGTCCTGTATGGTTCAGAAATCCGATGTCGGAAGGGTAGAGCTGAATGTCCGAGGCGGAGTGACAAGTGTTACCTAATGAGAGACAACGCTGTAAACGGAAAACTATGCTGGAAACGGTCAGCGTGATGGGAGATAAGGTACATGGCAATTTATTACCTGTGTAGAAAACCAGATTGGACAGATATAGGTATTTGAGTGTGAGGTTGTCTGAAAATAATTCTCCCAGACTTTTGTTTTAACAAACTCCAAGTAAATTAAAGTAGCCATGTTTATTACTGGCATATATCCTTTAACTCATCAGTTAAGACATCCCCAGGCGCTGAGTATCTTCTCAGCTGGTGCTCTGCCAAGTCTGTACTGCAGCCATCTTCAGCTTTAGTTTCAGGACTATGACATGCATGCTCTGTGGGATTCAGATCGGGGCTCAAATATTCAAGTTTTTGGCTCTGAAAAATTGTTTTGTTACTGTAGCAATATGTTTAGGGTCATTCTCGTGCTGTAAGAAGTGCTGTCCAATGAGTTTGGAGGCATTTTCTTGAACACAATGTTTCTCTCAAATTCAGAATTCATTCGGCTGCTGCTATCAGCACTTAAAACTTCAAAGAAGACAAGTGAGCCAGTACCAGGCTTTTTTTATCCAGAAGTCCAGCCTTTAAGCTTATAACTGGAAACCATCTGTTGGGGAAGTGAGGATTTAACAAAAATGACGATTCTCTGAACCCAACAAGTTTTAGGAATTAAAGCCCTTATTTAACGTCCGGCACTCTGATAATTGAACATAAGTGACACTAACTACTAAAACTCCTCACCTAACCAATTAAATAATTACTATTAAAATATCAATTATTAATTCAAAGTTTGTTAATAGTTTTGAGCAGTCTGGTGGGTCAACTTTTCTATACATGTGACCCTCCCACATTGTGGGGTTTAGGGGCTCAGCCCCCCCACGATGTGGAAAAACTGCATAAAATTTTAGGCCCTACTAGGCGAGCAAAGTGAGCATGTGAGTGTAACAAGGTGAAGTGAGTACCTCCAACTGGGGGATTTGTGGGGGCTCTGTGAACATTTTAAACAAGACGAGTTCTGCATTGTCTAGTGCTGAAATTGTTAGTAAGTTTCAAGGGACAATTACATTTTAAAAGGCAGTTATCCCATGACTTAATCGTTTGTTGCCAACCTGCGAAAAACCGAAGCCGCGAGTTGGAAATTTGCGACATGGGAGGGTCACCTGTATATATACTTGTAAATGAAATAGTTTAAAGAGGTTTATTTACTTACAAAAATAAGACAATGAAAAACAACATTATTTAGGATCACAAATGAATGAAATGAAGATTACCCAGCCAATCACTTGTCTCCCTTGAGCAGTGACAAAGGAGTCCTGTAAAACTGCTGCCAAAAACCAAAAACCAAAGGAAATCCCATGAGTATGAAGCTGCTCCGGAGCTGATGGAGGACAGACTGGGATTCAGAACGAAGATACGAGCCGGAGAAAAACAGTCGGACTGAGTGAAGAAGCAGCAAGACCAAGTGTTGAAACGGAAATAAAACTGAGCCGTGAGGCAGAAAAGGCTAAGCGTTGACATGGAAACAAAACTGAGCCTAAGCGTGATTCACGGACAGATTAAGCAGTGAGGCCTGTTCCAGGCCCAAGTTAAGAAGGGTCTCTCCCCCTCCTCCCTGGTCCTTACTTAATTTTATGATGGGGGGGGGGAGGGTGGTTAAAGTTTTATCCAGGGCTAACTTTATACGTTGACTTCTGGGTATTTGTCCCTGTTAGGTGGTGTATGGTAAAGAACCATAAAATGCATGTTGCCCTCCCAACATATCCTCCCTTTTCCTTATTGCTGTTAAGTACTTTCAAAAATGTAATTTCTCCCAAATACATCAGCTAGTTTACATTTTCAAATTTTAAATCAGCCCATTTTCAAAATACAGAATGGAACGGAAAGTGGTTTTCAAATGCTACCACATCTGTCTTGTGATAGGGACAATGAAACAAAAATTGCTGAAGTGTCCCTTTAAAAGTTTCCAGTTCGCCAGGCTGTCAATCTCAATGTGGTTTTGAGATTAAAATTTAAATGAGAGTGTCAGGAATATACTGTATCCAAAATGGATCAGTGAATCAGAGAATGGATCTGCACATTATCACCAATTTCATTTCCATGCTCTCATTCATTATAGCTCTATGTTATATACAATCATTTAGGCAATCATATTTTTCCAACATGAAATGTTTTTATAATGTACATTTATCATAGTCATAATGTATGGTTCCTAGAAAGTGCATTTCTTTCGTGTCAAAGAACAAATGCAAGCTAACAAAAAAAGATGAATATCAAGATATTGCATAAATAGTTTTTATGCATGCTTTACAATCAGTCCAGTGCGTGTGCCTGACTGAGACATTCGGCCCAATTATACCTACTGTAAAAGTGTGGATTTAAGAAACGAATCACATACGCCTTTCATATTATATCATTTAGTCTTTAACATGATTTACATGATTTGTATCACATAATCATTTGCATGATTTATATCATTTATACTTTTATACTTTATAGTTTATATTATACTTTATAGTTTATATCCTTATGTACTCTTTATTTTTAAATTGCTAATGCTTTTCAGATTCTCATGTAGAAAAAGGCACACAGTCACACTGCAGAAAAAGAAGACCTTGCAGATAAGATGTTCTCACATCCCTGAGAAGCTACAGCTGGGGTTTTCTCAGGGGGTTCGAGTTGTTACTAGGCCTCTCCTGACCACGGTATCAGCCAGTAAGTGTAACAAAATCAGAAATGGAATATGTCAACAAATACAAGGTTATATGTTCATTTTCACCGCCTAGGGATGTGGTTTGGAGTGCCATAGGATGTGCTATCATATTATAGGCCTAAAGATGTTGTAGGGCTGTGCTTGCTTGCAATATAATTCTGTGTATTCTATTGCATAGGGACTTCCTGATCTCAACTTTTGAGTGACAGGACCTCCCTTAAGCTTGGGCAAATAAATCATTTTAATTCGATACTGAAGACTCTGTGATCTCTTCTCGCATCGACACAACTTCAACGAGACCTCACCTCAGAACCTCAGAAGGAAGTTTTTCTCCTTCAACACTGCCTAGACTTCTGTCTCTCACAATGGCATTGTCAAATTACTATTTTTTCCTGTTCTTGTACAATATCCTATTCGTCTCTAGTTTGCAGTGTTTTGTGATGCTGCAATTAAAATATAATTAGAAAATACCCATAAACATGGACCTATCATGGAACAGCTGTTTATTTATCAAACATTAGCACCAGTAGTGAGCTATAATTCTGTCCTGCAGGCTGCACTAGCACTGTCCTGTAGTGCTGTGTGGCCTTTAGGGTGTAAAATATCCACTGGCTTAAAGGACAAAACTTGGCAGAGTGCACACATTTTAGCTGCAGATCTTCTGGCAAGAGTTCAGGTGGCACAGCAGTAGGTCAGAAGCAACAATCAGTCAATGCCCAATTTTAGATAAAAATAAGGAAAAATATTCTGAAGATAAGATAAGATAATTTTTTTGCACTGAAAAGTACAGCAGAGGAGACGCTTCAGATGTTTAGGGCTAATGGAACTAGATTTGCATGGTTCTCAGAGCCTTAGCAAAGCTATGTCAAATGCCCTGAAGCAATATAGACATTGCTGTGCACGTGCTTCCATTCGAATCCACATATATCCTGTAGTATATTGTAATGAGGTTTCGTACCATTTAATAAAGCAAAACAATCTAATCAGGACTGGAAATTGAATTTTTCTGAAATCATATCCACTGATTTATGGTATTATAGTAATGTCCTCATTTCCATAGTGTACATTATGTAGTGTGGTAATGCATGTGTGTGTGTGTGTGTGTGTGTGTGTGCGTGTTTTCATTTCATCTGGTTTCAGACTTCACCATTTGTTGAGTGGCAACCCATGTAAAAATGTAGAGCAGCAAAAAATGGGGTTTCCCATTATAAATGTCAGATATTGGGACATGAAATTCTCATTAGGTTCCATCTATGTCTGTCTTGATTTCCAGGAGAAAGAATAAAGACTGTAGATATCACTGAGAAGATATTCATGTGATGAATCTAATCTAACTAGGCCAATGTCTCAAAAACACTTTTGATAAAAAATGTTAAAAAATACATCAAGGGATCTAAAACTGATTATTTTCCCAATTTCAGGCAGTTTCTACTCTCTAAGAATAATCTAATGATACACTTTCTTTATTCAATGCTTGTCAAACTGAATACTGAGAATGTTTTCCAAGGACAATAAAAATGATTTAGTAATAACCATGCAAAAGCAACAAGAGTAAAAACAATACAGAATAATAAATGAAATGAAATAATTAGGGGGAGACATAAAAATCCATCATATCTGTGAGAGTTAGGAATTTTATTCCCTCATCGACTCATAGAAGTTCCATGTGTAATCTTGAACACAAAAAAAGAGTTCCCACAGTGAGACTATCGACTCTCCCTTGTGTGGAGAAGCTGCCGTTGACAGATTCATCAATAACATGCTCTCTGCTTTCACTTTTATTTCTATCCAAAGGGAGAACTATAACTTACTTTTGAAGGACCTTCCCCCTGTTTTTCTTTTTATCTTCAATTTGGAACCACCCATTGTGTCCCTTGAGTTGCAACTGTCCCACCTCTATCCTGTGAGAGGAGAATTGCAGCCAAAGTTGGCGCTCTCCTCTAGTGTACTCACCTGTGTGTCAGAAGCTGTTTTTTTTTACTCCACATGTCAAACAGTATCACAGAGAGCTAGTTCTGGTTGGTGGACAGGAGTCTCTCTCACCGATTCCACCTTGTAGCCTGAGAGCACTCCGTGCATCATTAGTTGGATGTAAGGGAGAAATTAACAGAGAACTTTGGCTTTTCTGCTGTACCAAGAGGAAACGCTTTTGACATTGTGTATTTTGAAAGGTACATGATCACCATTCCTTGATTGATTCCTGCAGCATAATTTCCTTCACCTCAAATTTTATGGTGGCAGAAGAGCATTTAGATAAAAAAAAATGCAAAACATAAAGTGAAACTGCAAGTGAAAAGCATTTAATTTTCATTGGCAGAAAAGTTAGTCATTTAGTAATGTAGTTGATATAACTTAGATTTCCATTTTTGTATACTAAGTTACATTAACTCAAAACATGTTTCAAATACTCTGTAATCAGAAATGTTATTCTGACGTATGAATCTGTGTATTGGACTGAGTGCTAGATTCAAACTTTAAAACCTCACTTCAATAGACTGAACAAAGAACTTGGTGGCGCTAACACAGTTAACACAATCATACATTGGTCCCTGGGAGACCTCGGCTCAAACCCTGGCTCCATCTGTCTTCATCTCTGTGATTCCTCTTCATTTATACTCCTATCTGCTTTCATACATTGAGAACATTATCAAGGAGGACAGCCAGGCAACTCTCCTTAAAAAACACACTTTGGTATTGTAAATCACCACAGACAAAGCACTTAACAGTTTACATGGTTTATTGGGGGGAAATAGCACCAGTGTAAATTGTGACACACAGGATAATAACCAAAATCTTAGTCCACTATGAAACTCTGAATTAACACAGGATCATATCATGCACACACCCCTCTCTTTCTTACTCACACACACACCTCTCTTACACAAACATACACACACACACACACACACACACACACACACACACACACACACACACACACACACACACACACACACACACACACACACACACACACCTGCAGACCTCTCAGAGCAACATTATTTTGATTAAACTGGAAAAATACACCCACCTCACTACAAATCAGCACAGCTGTGTGAATCCAGGCAAAGAAAGCAATGAGAAGAAAAAATACACTTTGTAAGGCCACTGATGCTTTTAATAGCAATGCTGTCCTCAAATGCAATTGCAAAGTCAACCACAACTGGCAGTGCTCCATCACCACCATCCATGAGCCACTTTCATATCCTGATTTTGTTACTAGTAAGCTAGAAGAAAAATGGTTCTGACATAATTTCGAAGAAATGCCATTCCTTCTTCTTAGCAGTAGCGCATCTTATTCATCTTACTAATAAATAATGAAAACAACCCTTCACATCTGCTTACTCATTTAGCTGGTTACAAATATAGAAATCCTACATTATACATTAATATATGGACAAATCCACATGCAGAGTGATGAATTGACAAATACTTGGAGCAAAACTGCAAACACAAACATAGAAAAATTTGTACATACCATACAGGTCATCAGAACTTCATTTGCACTAACGTTTCTTTAAAACAATGGCAAAAAATTTAGGGCAACACACTTTCTGTGCATTGAAATGTCTGGGGTCGGAAAAGGAAGAAAATCAACAGGGATGACATGAAAGCATTCTACTACACCTTCTCGTAAACTTTAATAAATTGCAAGCAAGGGGATTTCTTCCTGATTTCTTCAAGGTCGAGTCCTCCAAAACCGAGGGAGAAAAGACGTTTCTGGGCAAACCACAGACAATACCTCATCAAAGCATACACAGCAGCTTCTTCTTGGATTATGTACCGCCTAAAGAGTGTATTTTAATTTTATCAACATGACATTGTATGTTGTCTCAACATTTTCTTAAAAATGAGATAGTACAATAAATTTTAAGTTAAGTGAGCTGTCACTGGAATATCTAATACATTCTACTTACAATTTAAGTTAGTTAACAATTCGTTTTACAGTGTAGGTAACTCAATCTCATAAAAGATTATACATAGGTAGGCTTTCGCATAGTGGAAAAATGTATGTTCTGAGCCTCATTCACAACAGCAGAGTTTAAGATCAAATCTGTTCATACACGTTTTGTGAATGAGGCCCATTGCATTCACCTCCACCTTGCAAAAGTGAAAATATTTCAGTCAACAGGCAGCTGACTGCTAGGTGTATACTCATTTTCACCCATCACATAAAATCAATCAGAAACACATTAGTTTTTTTTGCACATTATGTGCCTTTCCAACACCTTCCCATAATCCCCCTGGTCTCTGCCATAATCTTTGCCAATACTCAGGGGGGATTTATGATGGCAGCCATCAGGCGGCATAATATTCCTTGCTGCCCAACACTTACTATCACAAGGGAAACTCAAAGGAAAGTGTTATCAGCATCTCTGCAACATCCTGGTGATTGCCATTGATGTGATCCCTTTGAAGTGCTGAGATGGAGGCTAAATTAATTTCAGACCACAAAATGGCCTCCGTAAGAGCTGAAAATAAAAGCCACATCCAAGCTAACATCATTCATTATCTCAGATGTGCTAACAGTTTGAGTGGTGCCAAAGGGAGGCAATTCATTTTATGTTATGTATGTATGCGTGCAGATCAAACGTCTAATTATTTGTATGGATTATGGATCGCACCGATTTCAAATGCCTGCTGTGAAAAACACAGCATCCCTGATACTGTCTGAGACACCACAAATGCATATACTCTTTTAATGTATAATGCACTTTGCTAACTGTTTTGTTTGCACAGTGGTGTCAAAATCTTTAAGATCTTATTTTATTGCTGCAGTCAATGCGTGATAAAATACCTTTTTGTGAATTTATTTTCATTGGTGAAGATATGTGGAAGACTAAATTCAGTAGAATGAATTTTTCAGACAACAAAAATGTGTTTGGAAGAGTTTATTGAATGCAAGAGTTAGGGATCTGGGCGGGCTTTAGATCTTGGGCTTGGAGTCCATGGGGTAACATCTCACTGGAAAAAAGAGAGAGTAAAAAGAGACAGGAGAAGAAACATTTAAAAGTGGAGATGACGGGGAGAAGGAAGGACGCTGGAAGCGATTAGCACGATGTGAGAGAAGGTACGTGGCATTTTTATGCTTGAGGTGTATTCTGGTTTGCCTGGTGAAGTTGATTGGGTGAGGGGTTCAGTAATGTAATAAATGTAACAAAATACAAATATTAAATAGCATAGTAGGAACATGAGTTTATCTCTAATGGTTTCATTTAGTTACAGTTACAGTAGTTAGAGAATATTATACATTCTGTGATTTTGAAGGAACCACTTGCTTGTGTTTTATTCATCTGACATAGTGTATTTTATTCCAGTCATAAAATATACTTGTGAGCTTCCCTAAAATCTGAAATACAAAACTTATTTTGTCTGAAGATTTGTGTAATTTACTGAACAAATCTGCCAGATCATCTTTAGGGTGTAAGTCAACGAAATCCACCCCAGTCGTTTTTAGAGAAAGCATCATTTTATGTCCAAGACCCTGCATCTTGTTTTCGCTCCATCCAAACCCCAGGCTGCATAGTTATCCAGAATGAAGGTTGATTCTTAATAATTGATGAACAAAAATCCAATCAAGCTCAGATGAATAAAGCAGAAACATCTCTGGCACCCAAGAACATGGTTAACTATCGCCGTGCGCTTCATTCAAATCCGAGAAGTCATCATCAGGGAAAGCATCATTCAGTCAATAAAACAGAAATAAAAATCATCCACACTAGAGTCATCTTCATTGATGGTTGTGATTAATTCATTTCGGGGAGTTTGCAGTCATTTGGGAGAATTATATTTATTTCTTCACAGAGAGACTGTATATTTATTACTTCGTGTTTAATGTCCCTCTTAGACAACTTGGTGGTCATAACTGGGTTCGGGTTTTTTCCCGCGCTGACGTGCAGTTACTGCACAGTGATCATTGTGAGAATTACAAGCCTAGAACAAAATAATCGTAAGTGTCCTGTAAAACTCAGACGCATTTCCATGTGAAAGCAAATTGTCAGGGGCCTTATAATAAAATGTACCACAAATGATGTGCATTAAATAGCTTTTATAATGATGTCTCTGTCTTTGAAGTCTTCATAGGAAAGACTGTTTAAAATAAGTAATTATAAAAAAAATTAGACATGTTATCCTTGTGTTAATAAGGGCCAAGCTAATCAATTTACATTGACCTTAAAATCACATCTATTATTAGCATAATTTAATTGGATACTAAATTGCCTGGTTTGAGTGAATAGCCTTGACCATATTGCACTAAACAGCTACCTCTTTGAATACAATCATTCTGTATTTTAAGAAATGAGGTTTCTGTTTTTCAGCGATGAGTAAACACTGCACTGCTATATGCTGCAAGACACTTAATTTGTATGTAGATTTATTTCTTTTTTGAATGACATATTTTGGAGTTATATCCGGCTGTAACAGAAGTGAACCGAATCATTCAAAATGATTTATGGGGAATCTTTATTCAATATACAAATTGGAGCTGTTATCACAGATTATTAATGATTAAATACATCATAAAAATGTCCCTTACAGATATGCCTATAACGATCAATTAATTAACAGAAGGGGAATTTATGGGCGATTAAGGGATCCTGAAGTGTTTCTAAATTATCTTAGAAACTACTAGACCATAATTTTACTATAGGTGACCGTTTCCTAGGGAAGGAAGAATGCAGTATCATGAAGAAGTGGAGTTACAATTAGCTATGTAGCTAACTGGTTTCAACAGATCAAAATGGTTTGTACTTTTCTAAAACACTGGTTTGAATCTATGACTGGTAACCATTTTTTTGTCTCATGATTTGTCATATTTCCATCACTATCATTTCTATATGAATCAGTTGGGACCACGAAGGATCAGATCAAAGGGGGACACTGTGCACACTCTCAAGAGTAGATCTAACCAAAAAGCAAGATCAAGCTCCAATATATGTTAATATTCTAGTATATCTAAGAACACCACAGTGATTTTGTTAAACATAAGCAGAAAAGGGAAGAGACAGCTCTTTGGAGAATACACTTCCTCTCATCCTCCACAGGCAGAACTCCCATCATCCCCTTCAAACTAGGCCAGCAGGGCACTTTCAATGTTTTTCTCAAAATAATAATCAACATGTTTAATATTCATCTCCACTACGGTCCTCTGATCCTAATCAAAATAGGGTTATCATAATTTCGCAATCCTCTGCTCCATCTTAGCTGCAGTAAACTTTTTAATGCATTGACACTGACTAATAGACAGTTGTTTTCTGTTTATAGTCTCGCTATGAACAGGAAGGAGATCTCAGCCCTGATCTGCATACCGCATTAGGTAAATCCATTGGTCAGTTTTAAAATATATTTATCATGGCCTTCCCTGCAATTATACAGAATTTCTCTTTGATCTTCGCCTTTGTGGCGCTACTGCCACTGTTAATGGGACCCGACGACATCGCAGGTTTTACAATCTCCATTTAAGCCAGAAGCATAAAACATTTACTCGTATGGATGTGCAATTAACATATAATTTAATTTCTTTTGTTATTCATGCCAGCTGTTTGCTTTAACAGGTCCAAAATAAAAATAAGTGAAAAGGGCAGGCTAATAAAAATCTAGAGGCATTCATTGCGGGACAGGTATGTCAATTCGCACTCCCAGACAAAAGGAGCAATTCGACTCACAGAATCAATGTTCACTCATTAATAAATTGTACTCAGTAGAGAATTACGCTCCCATCCCCACCACTCCCATCTGAATTATTTTAGGACCGTGACTGCCCAAGTATCTGATCAAGTGGAGGAACTGTGTAAGCTCTCAAGAGCGGAGCTAATGAAAGAGCAAGATCAAGCTGTAATATATTTTAATATTCTACTATATCTAAGAACACTGCAGCGATTCTGTTGAACATAGCGCAGTCAAAAGAAGAGAAAGGTCTTTGGAGAATACTCATTAGAAAATCCCATGATGTTGATGGAAAAAGAGGAGTTAACCCCCAGTGTCCTGGACAAATTGCAGTAAAACATTGGCTCTGCATCTGGCAACCCAGTCCCTGCATATGATTGGTAACATAATCCCTTGTGACACTGAATTTTCTGTGGACCCAGCTGGTTAAATACATGATGAAATCATTCTGATATATTGCGTTCATCATGAAATTGCATGGATAGTTATCAGTAGCACACAATATGCCAGCATGCGACATATCGTGCCAATTCTCATTAAAACTTGAACAACCTTGTACAAATCCTAAAAATGAATCAGTATTTGAATAGAGTACTTTACATGGCAAGATCTCAAGTGCTGTATCATTATTTCATCCAATGGGAAGCCACCATGGGAACTACAAATGGAGTTCAACTGCAATGTAAAACACCTGAGACTTGAACAGACATGTTAGGCAAATGTGTGAACTTTACTAAAATGAACAATTTTGATTGATTTACATGTATAACATGTGCCATTCTCTGGGCATTTTCCAGTAAAATATAATCATCTATGGAAGTGATCAATCAAGGTTGTGTCAGGTGCAGTTAGAACTCAAGTGCAGACAGGAGTAAAAATAAACCAAAGTTTATTGCCACAAGTCCAAAAGCAGGGTCAGAAAACAGGCACAGGGTCAAAACCAGGAAATCACAGCAACCAGGGCAAAAACACGATCCAAAGACGTAGTCAGGGAAAACAGGCAAAGTAGTAACCAGACAGACACAGCAAACAAGACAAGAACACGATCCAAAAACAGAACATGGGCAGCCAGCGTAACTGATCAAACAAAACAGAGACAAACTCACACAGAACAAAGAACACGCAGGGTTTAAATACATAGACTAAGAAGCAAACGAGACACAGGTGAGAAACAGGGCAGGTGAAACAAATGAGTAATCAGCTAAGCAGGGAACAAGGTGGGCGGGGCAGACACAGGTGAAACAAATGAGTAATCAACTAAGCAGGGAACTAGGTGGGCGGGGCAGACACAGGGGAATGAAAACAAAAGCACATGGACAGGGAAACAGAAAAACCAAAACAACCAAGATCAAGTGGTCACCCTGACAGGTTGCCTTATAAAGCGTATTTATAACCTCAGTATATATTGGATGGAACAGCACACAGAAAAATATTATTTGAAATATGTAGTTCTTCATGAACATGCACAGGTGGGCACATGGTAATCCTCTGAAATGTCAGCTGTCTGATTCCCAGGATGCGTATCCAAGGTGACATGAACCGTACATGCTAAGAACCCTCACCCGAGCTGAGAAAAGGTCCTTCCAACCCATACCCAGCTCAGCAAATACATTGCTGTTCCACACTAGAGAACACTAACAAGCCACGTATATGTACCGAGCTATATGTGTATAAACCTTGCTATATGCCTCCAGTCTTTACATAATTCTCCCTTGAGAAAGGGAATTAAACAATGCTTCCAGGTTATAGTTTTATTAATTGCCAATAAAACAAATACACAATAAGTATCCTCACCACATATTTCACATCACACATTACACATTACTTTCAATATTAATTTGACAATAAATTGCTTTTTTTCTTCCCCAAGGGATACAGGGGTATACAAAGGCTGAGTAGGAGGGACAAGGCAGTGAGAGTCAGAGGAGGAGATGTAGGGAGAGAAGGGGGAAGAAAGAGAGAGAAAATGTTTGGACGGAACAGGAGAAAGAGAAGCAGAGTAGATAGAGCTGTGATGCGGCAGCTGTAAAACACCATTACAGGTATACGATTTAAAACGTAATGTCATTAAAACTTGCCAGGTCCCTGCAATCTCAGAAATGTCCATTAAAATGATTAAAACAGCATGGCAGTCAACAGCCAGCAGAATGCTAAGAGCAGAGGGGAGGACTGGACTCTTTCTTTCTCTCTCTTCCTTGGCAGTTCGACGCCACAGCGACAGACTGAGGCTTGTCGACTGTTACTCCCCTCAGACAACTCTTAATGTCCGGCCATTAATACATACCCTCAAAACCTATATTTTATCAATGTGACCTAATCTAAGTTGATTGAAGTTAACATGTACTTGTATATGGGTCATTCTGTGTCAACTCACCCAGAATTCAGAACTTTTCCAAGTTCATGTCATGGATTTTCTCAAAAACAAAAAATAAATAAAAATAAATAAAAAAATTATGTAAAAACTTAATTAAATGAAATTCATGGGACCTTGCAAAATTCTATATCTCTACTCCAAATACATTTTAGTTATGAATTTTTGAAGTTTGGCCCTCAGAGCTAAATTTCATCATTTTTGTTTGTGTATTCTAAGCCTCACCAATTGCTTATTTTTCACTGGATTGGGTTGTAATTTGTACCAAACATTCAAGAAACCCCAAGGATAATTTATAACATGTATTCATGTAAATAGTTGTTGGTGAATTTTTACTGCAATCAAATTCATAGATTCATCTAGTTTCCAACAAAATTTTGATTCTGTGTAGTATTAATATAGTTCTGTCACATCTAGAAGTTATTTGGTCCTTCATAAAAAATTTAGTTCCACAGATCTTGCTAAATATAGTTTCTGATCTGAAAACCCCACTTTTTAAGATATTTTGACTGTATATTTTCCCAAAAGGATTATTTTAATTTCCTTGAAACGTTTTATGGGAAAGTTTTAATATTCATAGGAGATATATAAAAAGGAAACAATACAATACAAAAGTAAGTGTGTGTGTGTTTGTCAGGGTGTACTATCCCCAAACAGGGCATCATAACCATCTATTCAGTTGAGCTGAAGTGGAGGACAGGACATAGGGTTTGTCAAAAGCAAAATATGGAAATTCAGATGAGCAGGCTGAACCCTAACTACAGCTCTGTGTGCTATTAAAGATATGCAGCACTTAGCTTTGAATCCTGCCAGTTAGTCCTCTGGATATGTTGGTCTGCTATACTTCAAACAACATGTATTCACCACTGGGCACATTGTTTGAAGCCTTCTCTTAATCAGACAAATTCATACTCTCAAGAGTTGTTAAGTTGTTAAGAAATGCTGAAAGACTCAAAGGTTGAAGGCCAACTAGCCTAAATGTATTTTATGTATCTTCGCTGTAAATAGCCTTGTACTGCAAATTCACTAATTTCACAAAAAAGATGCATAGATTTCATGTTAAATATTTTACATAATAGCAAAATTTTTACACAGAGGTGGAAAATATATAATAATGTTTTTGTGAATTTTTACATCTGCATTATGGTTCCTCCAGATGTATACTATCACAGAGGATAACAGTTATATTTCAAGACTCACAGTCTATATATTCAATGAATGAGTATAGTAGGCCTATGTTTATACCCATGTAAATTCTTAATGTATAAAGACCCATAGCCAGTTGTACAGGAAATCATGCACAGTATTTAATTAACCTGTGCATCAGGATGTGATTGTTTCTAATGTGTGGGTGAAGGAAAGCTTCTCGAAATGAGAAGTGCTGTCCAATAAAGGCACATTACAAGTTAAACACCTCATAATAAACTGACATAACAAACTGTAGTAATCCAATGGTTACATCATATTGAAAAACCCAACTGAATAGATGGCTATGACGCTCAGTTTGGGGTTAGTACACCCCTGACAAACACACACACTTACTTTTGTATTGTATTATTTCCTTTTTTGTCTACTATCCAGAATTGGGGTAACAGGCGAAAGCCTAATCTAGAATTGGGGTAATAGGCTGGCTCTCAAGTTGTTATTCTGTTTACCCAACATGTTTTCACATGCTCCGTGGGACAGCGGCAGTCAGTAAATACGACAGAAAATAATCAGTAAAATAAATAGACAATGCTATTATAAGCGTTGTTTGATTCTAAAATATAGATTTTGTATATTGTACTAGGAAAACATTCAACATGCCCTTTGAGGTAAAATTCACTCCACAACATTTTCACCAACAGCTGTAAGTACCATTAGAATCACAATTTAATTAAGAGTTCATTGAATTAAATACCCTTTAAAAATGTATTAATATTGACCTATAAGCCATGGATAGAATGGGGATATACTTGTTGACAGCTTGAAGTGTAGCCTACAGATCACTATCAAGGGTGAGCACATACTGTGAGAGTGTAAATGAAGCACTTTGAGAGAGGACTTGAAACAATCCGCCCAGTGATGGGTCTAGTGCACCAGCGTAGCTGCAGGCCTCTGGCAGACAGGTTTCAAAGCTAAGAGCTGGAAATCTGTGATAGCACGGGGAGCTTAAGTTATGGTTTGTGGTACTCATTTGAATTTCCCATATTTTGCTGCTTTTGATAAACCCTGACATTTCAGTTAAAATGTGTTTTTTTTATTAATATATTAGGATATCTTGGTTCTTCCACATGGTATCATTTATGTTCAAAGTGTTCAAGAATCCTTCATTTTCAGTGATTAAAACAGCTTTAAGATGATATCTCTCCCTCAGAATTTCAACTGCAAAGAATTTCTTTTTATTTATAAACTTTTTTTATTTCTATCTAAAGTGCATAGCATAGTCCAATTTGCTTAAAAATATGAACTTTTATCCTGCCATTTTGTAGTTGAATATGAGTGCAAATTCAAAGAAGAATAACATCTTAACACTGTAAAAATAATATATTTTTCTATACACAGTAAGACTTTTAGAATGTATTTTAAGTTTAATACTGAGTTTTCACAATGGCAGGGGCCATTCTAAATACGAGAAGACGGAAACACTGGATATACCATATGCAAACAAGAAACTGCACATTAATGAATTAAGTGAAGTGGATACAGATGAATGAAAGGTATCACTGTGGACCCACTGTGGATTGCTTGAAGTTAAAAAGTAAAGCATAACACATTTTATCATGTTTTCAGATAAACAACTTTTGAGCAGGGTGGGTTTACAAACTCTTTGTTGCAACTGGTGATATCAGGACACAAAAAGTTTCTCAGTCTCTCTTATGACTTGAGATCAGGACTTGTGTCAATCAATAATAAATTCGGTTATGGAGTAAGCCTATTTTTGTTTCTCTAACATCGTATATAAGAACAAAAGTTGAGAAAATCTGAGAGAGAAAAACAGAATGTAGGATTCTCTGCATGATGAGGTGAGTGACAAGCTGCCTGTAGAAGAATGTGGTGAAATTGTCAGACGCACATCTCTTGCCTTTAAAAACTAGAAACTTCCCTGTGTGAAATGTTTCCGCAACTAAGTCAACCCCAAAGAGTCGCTACAAACAATTGCATTGCCATCACCAATGGCAGTTAAACTTAGGAGCTATCGGCAATCAAAAAAACTTGCGCGTTCATTAAACTAGACACTAAACTACAAAGGCAGGAGATTCATGAAGATAAAATCTCAGATAAAACTATTGGAAAGAACAGAAATTAAATTATAAGTAAAGGCTAATGTGCCATAACTATTTATCATAGTTGATATAATACAACTATGAAACGAAATGTTGGAGGCCATTTTTGACTCCCAAATGAAAAGAATATAAATTAGCACTGCTGGGGGCCGATTTGAATGCACAATGTGAAAAAAGTATTATTTTTTTCGCCATGGAAGACTATATTAATTATGGTCAGATTTGCAGTATCATGAATTTAAGGAGACTGAAGAACTAAATGTAGAGAGCTAAAAAGTCTGTTATTAAATGATGTGTAAAAATTCAAAGAAGACTTCTTTAAAGTGGGGTCAATGTCATTCTTAGTCAGCCGCCATCTTTTTTAGTTCAGCTCATTATCCGATTATGAGTATCTGGGCTCCCCATACAGATATGAATATGATTACGAGTGCAGTGAAGCCTGGGCTCTCCGAGCAGGTACATAAATTAAATACACACATACTTGTAGCTGAGTGCTGCACAATTATTATTGTTCTCCCTAAAAATGAGAAGATTATGAACTGGAAGGTAAGACTGCAAAGGGAAATAGCATAAGGGTATATATTTCTGAGATACTGAAAACTATTAATCAAGAACAGTGCTGGATCAAACAATGTATTAAAATTGTATGCTTTACAGTAGCCTGCACAAGGTGAGGAGTACAGTTCTCATTTCTGAATCATGAGATGCAAAACTCCTGCTTGTCAGTGGCTCACCATAATGTAAAATTATAGGAGAGATACATTTATAGCTTTTATTATCTTTAGCTTGCAAATGGCTCATATCTGTGTTGGTCAGCATTCAGACCAAATTTTCCTTAAGTTTACTGTAAAATTTGGTGATTCAAAATGGAGCCCAACTTGCTATATAATTATGGATCCCTGACGGCAAAGAAAATCTCTCTGCCACTAGCTGGGACAGAGACAGCTGGGTCCCTGAGTGTCGAACTCAAAGACAGGGTCCAGGTATACAGGTATGTGATGTCCACCTGCATCAGCTGTCAAGCAAAAGTAAACATCCACGCCCAATTTACTGGACAGTTCATGAATTTTAAAAGAATGTCCAAACATTTTTTAAAATTTTATTGTAATGAATGGCACCTTAAATTAAAACTTGTTACAGTGATCTGTCCAGTTGATGCTTCAGTACTTCAGTCTGGTTTGGTTTGTCAATGAATACTATTTTTAAGAAATATCTAATGCATAAAAATACAAATCTGTGCAGAAGAACATCTGTTTACAGTTATTTCTCTGGGTGAAATTTGAAGTTGCTTCCATTTTATTTGACAGAATATGCACCCAGATCTCTGCTCGTGCCAAGCCATAAATTAATTCAATTAAAAAGATCAGCCTGGTTGCACCACCCACGGAGAGAGGCGCGGTATGAAATTGGATTCATGGACTCGTATAAAAGAGATTTCATCTGCGGTGTTGCAATAACAGCTTACACCCTCTGTCTGTATGCCTTACCTTTCATCACGCCAGCGGGGGGTCTTAAGAAACTGCAACTAAAGCACTAAATATTTGTCCAATGCAAGTTATCTGTAAAACATTGACTCAACAAAACACTGAAAGTGACCATGTCAGCTCTTGTCTCTTTATTTATACATTTGGTTTACAGAATAAACCTCTCGAGATAATTTTCATTTTTTAGAGGCCCCTGAGGGGCATGACACAGCAAATTCGGAAATAATACAAAATGTGTGCAATAAATTAAAAAGCATACTCAATAAACAATAGTTTCCCATCCAGTAGCAATGACGGAAATGAGCTATAATCAACGTGTCTGCAGAATTGTTAATGTAACAGTGCCAGATTTGCTAGACATTTAATTTGTACTCCCAAAGCAGGTAAATTCAGGTAAAAGCTAGATTTATGTCAACAACACATATCACAATCAGGACATATAAGAGACAAGCAAAAGCCTGTCACCTGTTACACCAGTGACAATAGTAACACAGAAGATCCTTCTCAGAAAAACATATTAATGCAGCTAAGAGGTAAACACAAATTACATGATTATATGGTTGAGTTGTCCTGAGCCATATGTTAAGTTTAATCTCAAAATTATCATAAATTGCACTGTTTCTTATTTCAAGGGACAACATACTCCAGAAATCTGATGATTTCACAGCAGATTTGACTGAGTGTTTTGACTGCAGAAGGGATTACCAAGTTTGGCCCTTGAGATCTACCAACCATGCTGTTTTCCAACTCTGTTTAAATACCTACAAATTTTCAGTTCATCCTGTAGAGTGTAACTCCAGGTGGGGACAACATAGCAGCACCAGCAACGTCATCTCTAATATGACCAGCATTTATCATGTTGAATTGAATTCTTCCATCTTTTTATCCTCTTCACAAGAGATTTTAGTATGAAATAATTTGAAAGCCAAGGTATTCTATTACATGATACATAACAATAAATTATTTATAAATGCATAATAACATGTAATTTCAGCACCACCTTAGAGCACTGGTTCTCAACCTTCATCCTGGCAGCCCACTGTGTATTCTTGTTTTCTTTTCAACCACAATTGCTCTCCCAGCATTTCAATAAGCTTTTAATTGTTCTTAATTAGGTACTTTTCATATTTACAGGGATTATTTCCCCTTGTAAACCAAATTATGTCAAAAATATGTATGCATGCCACAAAGAATAAATGTCCCATACTCACATTGTGCCATATTGTAATGTTTTAACTGATAATATTTAATACTGGGTGAATCAATTGGCCCTAATCTGGTAAAATTGTGGACACATGGCAACTAAAACAATCCATTTGGTAGATAATGGAGAATTCACAGACAAACCAAATGATAATGAACCAAACCTGTATTTTTATTAATATGTTTAACAAATTCCACAATGTGAAGAACATTTATTCTACATGGCATGCATAGATATTTTATAGACCCTAATTAAGAAAAAATATCAACTTGTTCCAATTCTGGGATTGCAGCTGTGGTTGGAATGAAAACCAGCACAGTGGGTCTCCAGGAGTGACATTGAGAACCACTGCCATAGAGGGTTGTGTAAAGACAGTAAACTCTCTTAAAGAAATTCAAAAACAGCTAATTGTTAAAAAAAACATCCCAGTGTTCAAGCCTGTACCTTTATTTACATGTTGCCTCAAATAATATTGATGTTGTCCACTGACATTTACCAAAACTGCTTCATAAGCTGAACATGTGGGCTACAGGTAATTTAATTACTGCAACAAGCCAACATTTCCTTCTTCTGAAAAGGTATGTTCTTTGGGTGTCTTGAAAATGTTGCCATTTTTAGATGTTTGCAGTGACCCCTCAGGATTTGATTCAAGATTAAAAGTTGAGGTTAGATTTGCATTTACAAATGATTCCTCTGAATTTGGAATTCCCAACCATTTTATTTAGCCATAGTCATTCTTGCACCTTGCATTTTTTCAGAGCTAAAACATTCACATGCTCTCCCATATGTACATTGAACATGTGATTTCAGTCTCCTCTTCTTTTCATATTACATCTTGCACAGGCATGAGTGTGAAGACGATGTGCTGCTTTGCAGCTGTATGCAGGCAGACTAAAGATGGACACCGCTGCGACTGAATCCCTCTGCCCTGCATAATCTGCTGTGGGGTCGCTCAATAGGGAACAGCCAACCGCAGTCGGCGCCGGCAGTGTCCGCATTTGATCCCTGAGCACGGGGACCATCTAAGAACTGGAACAGTGCTTCGTCAGGCTGAGCCGTCCAGCAGTCCCAGATATAAAATTAGAGACGAAATCATTTCCCAGCTACCTGAACCAGGGTTCCTCCTGTTCTCCCGCTAGTCACACTGGCTTTACTAAAGACCCACTTCAGCTGAATGTAAAAAAAAAAAAAAAAAAACTGCCGTTATAATTCCAACAGTTGCCACATCCACAGCTGTCTATGAAGCCTACAGATTGTGCTGCCAAATACTCAATTTAATCCCAGTGTTTGTGTTACTTTATTTTCCCATCATGCCCCAACAATGATGGTGTCCTGCACTGAGGCAGTAAACTTCACATACATCATCCTTGTATCTCAGGCCGTGCTGTGGGGAAGGCTGATGAATAAACCCTTTTAAAGAAATTGGATCGCCAGGTGCTTTTTTATTTATTTATTTCTTCATACATATATTCTCTGGAGGAACAGAGATGATTTAGATAAAGGGCTACGTGGCAGCTGCTTTTTGTGGAGAGGTTTTTGCAGTATTGTTTACAGTGTTGTGGTGGTGGTTTACCGTGCTCGCTCGGTACAGTGTGTGTCCAGACTGTTCACGCGCAGAGGAAGCCTTCATTGCGGTGCCTACAGGTGTGTAATTATTGTAGGCATGTCTTCATATGTAAATCTTTGCAAGATTCGTTTAGTGTTATAGGAATAAAACAAAAGGCCAAGTTCAGTCATTCACAGCTTGTTTTGATTGATTGATGACTGACATGTCAAGCAGAGGGAATACTGTTGTGGTAAGCAAGCCTGAGGTAGGCAAGCACTACTGTGGTGATGTATTAATAGACTGTATAAATAGAGTCATCACCGTGTTGACATAGTGACAGTATGAGCCAATCAGAGGTATTGCAATGTATTTCTTTGTTGACCACTTTACCCAATCACAACCATAGCTGCAGTAATTAGATGATTAATTTTAATTCAACAGTTTTGTTAATCTATGACCGAATAGTTAATAGTACTGATGATTCATTGGGAAGAATTTCAAGGACTCGAATGTTGATAGAAGCAAGACTGAAGCAAGTGAAGCTTGCATAAAAATGAAATGCATAGCAGCCACCATATTAATTTATGTTATATTAATGTTTCCACAGATCAGTCACGATAGATATATTCATCCTGCCTGTCAAAAGTAGACATTTAACAATAGCATTTAACATTTACGTGCCCGTATATTTAAGTAAAGAACCTGTGATTAGATATAATGGAGATATATTTTTACATTTTTTATTTCCGCAGTAAAAATGGAAGTGAAACAAAAAGTTATTGTACTGCTGTCTATCACTGCTTCTAAGGAATCGCTGCAGGAGCTGTGACAGCATGAGCTATTAGACCAGCAGCTCTGAACCAGGCGGAGTACACAGACCACCCTGAGAGGGTACGCCATGCCCCACCGGGGGGTACATATGAGTCAGGGATTCAGGAAATGGTGTACCCTGTGCATACAGAATATGAAATTTATACCAGAGTGAAGATAAAAGTGACTGAGCCTCCATTAAGAGGGTGTACATGCAGCCCAGGCTGATACTGTAAGAAAAGACTGGGAAGTTGTTTATGGAGAGAATGTTCTAAATCTTCGCCGTATATGAAGAGAGCTGCCAGAGAAGGAGGGTTTTACAGTCACCTTTGATTGATTTGCAAAGATACCTGGACCAGATATACAGTATCTAAGATGAAATGTTGAACTGGGTTCAATCAAAATACTTTCTCAGCTTTATGAATAGTCACAAATGATTTTCAACTGAAAATTTAGTTTGAAAATGCTTGTCTGTTTGTTTGTAGCTGACATCGAGACAAGAACAATGTCTTTGATACCCAATACCCAAGAGACCAATAATGCAAAGGGGTATCAATGAAATAATTTAAAACGATCAGTTGTTTTTTTTTTATTATGAAATCATGAATCAGTGATCAGTTTTCATAAGCTTAATCTAACTATCTCTCCTGTCTTGACACACAAATTCATCCCCTTCAACACACAGGCTAGCTGGCTAGCTAGCTATCTGAAATCAGGATACAAAATTTTTGATTGTCTATCAAGGACCCCCCCAAAAAATCTTCTTTACAGGTTGTTATTTTTTTGTGAGACAAAGAAAAAAAATGTGATGTCATGATTTACCTATTGTAGTTTGGTAAAACAGAGATTCGGGAGAAGAACTCTCAGACAACCCCTCTACCTATCGCACCCCTTCCAGTCCCTACAGATTTATAAACACCACGTACCTTTTACCCACTGTGCTTAACATTTCCGGTGTCCCACCTCCTCCCCATTTCCACCTTCATCCTCTCCCTTTCTGGGGAGGGGGTTCATAATCCTAACTACTATCCCAATTTCTTTCAGCCAAAAGGAAGGAGGGATTCCCTCTCCACGATGATGCGATGACTCCTCCCCTTTTGACTCCAAGCCCAAGTTCATTCTTTTCTATCCCTTATCAATAAACTCCTCTTAAATACTATATCGTTGTCTGAGAGTTCATACTACTGAATTTTATTTATTTGTGTTGAATGCACTTGTTGTCAGTCACACAAGATAAGAGAGTCTAAATAACTATATTGTAAATTGTAATCTAAACCACGGGTGCTACATCTTTTACAATGACACCTCCCTAAATAGCATATTTATTGCTGTGTTCCATCCCCCACCTTCACCAATGTTTATGGAACAGTAAACACAACAACAAGACTGAAGCAGAATCGGATCATTTGTAAACTAAAAGAACACATTCTCATTAAAACGGTTGCAGTTTGCTCAAGAAACAGAGCATGGCAACAAACAATAATCATTATTAATTCATAAATTCCTGACAGATTTGACCAAATGAAAGTAACTTTTGCCCACTAGTTTCAACCACTTGTCAAAAGCATTTTTTGTGGAGTATTGTGCTTGCTAATGCAGTGCTCTTCATGTATTGGAAGCCAAATGCGAAAGTAAAATATGCTTTAACCTCATCACCATACTGAAGAAGTGCAAATGCATCACTTCAAAGAAAAAAATGTGGGGCATCCACAGCTTACATTTTCCCTTCTTAAGTACCTTACGGAGGGGTCCTCGACCTTTTCAGACCTCTGTCGTTCTCAACTCTGGCTGAGGTAGATAAGACAAACACAAGGCAACAACTGAAGTTACCGAGTTAATTTGGCTAATGTTAGCTCTCTAGCGCTAAAGAGTAATCCCGCTGTCTTTACTGCTATGAAATGGTGAGAAGAAACATCTAGCTAGCTAGCATGAAAGGCTTTAGATAAACATGTGTGGGATATAAATGTAACTCAGGAATCTAGCAACCCAGCAAATATTGGAGAGGTCAAACAATAAGATATTTTGCAATGTGTTGTCTGTTAAATTCCCTATTCAGTAGGCATAATACAAGTTCAGGGTCAATTCTGAAGACTTTCAGTTCATGCCGTTTTCTCCAAATTTTAAGGCAGAGACTGTGGCAGAGATAGAGTGAAGTCTACCTTTATTTTGCTGCTAGTTCTAAATCACATAGTGCCCTATCACTATTGATTTAAGAGTGATATTATCATTTAAAAATCATACACACATTGCTTCATTACTGTATCCAGTTCTGTGTGCATAGTTCACATATAGAACCCCTTTGAGGTAAGCAGATAGCAAAATATACCAAATACAGCTGTGAGAACACACACACACACACACACACACACACACACACACACACACACACACACACACACACACACACACACACACACACACACACACACACTTTGTGTGCTCAATTTACAATTTCATCTCAAGAGGGCACCATGTACCAAAATATAACCATAATCTCATTCAAACTGTAATGCTTTTCTGATAACAATCACTGAAAGCCATTTTTGGAGGGAAATCGATAAAGAATGAAAGCGTTCACCCACCTCCAACCTACCAAGTCTGGTTGCTCTAGGCATACCAGAGGAAAGTTATTTGAGGTCAACAGGCTGAAGAAAAGGGAACCGTAGGATTCTATCACCTGCAGTGCTAAGACCCCTTACAAATAAAACAAGTCCTAACCAAAACAATTGAATTCCAGCACCTGCAGAGTTTGGACCCCTAAAAAGAAATAATGGTACTTTTCAGAACTTGAGCAGCAAAGCTTTTCTTTTCTCCTATGGAGGGTCTGGCTGAGAAAAGGAAAGGGAGTAAGCTCTCTCCTTTGTCTGGGCATCAGGCTGTTTGGATATCCCAGGGTGTTCCTCTACACATCCCACCTACTGGTTTATATCTTATTATCTGGGGCTTGAGTGGGGGGGGGGGGGGGTTGTCGCATGCAAGTCTCAAGTATCTCTGCTGTGTGTGAGTGCACTCACCCATTTCACTCCATGTGCCCAACAACCACAGCCGATCTAGCCTGAGAATATGGAGAACCAGAATCCCTTCATCCTCAGAGGCACAATCTGTGCTTTTACAGATATGCCTGAATGCGGCGGCATCTCACACCTGGGTGTGCATGGCTGGAGGTGACAGTGCTGCTCTACATGTTTCTGAAGACCCTCCAGGCTTTAGGAGACAGGAGGACATTCAACAGCAGCTAAAACGAGAAATAAGCTCTCTCTGCTCCTTCCCCTTCCATTCTGGTGCCTCACCACTTTAGCCACCAGTGTACACTTCACTGGTAATCCTAGAGTTGTTGAATATGTTGAATATGTGCTGCATTTGCATTTTTAAAATTTGGACCACCACATGATTAAATCCTCCAGAGCGCCTTATGGGAGACATTTGTCTCATGACCAAGAGGTTGCAGGTTCAACACCCAGGTGGCCAATGGCAGTTGTACCCTTGAGCGAGGTGAAGCTCTTCAGTAAACATCCAGCTGTACAAACAGATAATGTTTAAAGTGCAAGCTGTGCTGTCACAAACTATAAAGGCAACTGCCATACAAATAACCCATGTATGAGGGGGGCAGACAAAGTATGGCCTAAACTTTCTCCTTTTTGGAACACATGCAGCCATGTTCTCGGTTTTCATCATTCACCCATAATTATGCAGGGCAGAAGAGCACTGTGTTGTGTCATCTTTGTAAAATGTGAAGGAAAGAGCTCTGTATTCTAGCTCTTTCTTCTCAAGCTCCTGTCTCTGTCTTACTCTCTTATGTGTGCGAAGAAGTTCAGGAGAGTCCAGTGATGAGCAGACATACAAACACTTGCTACTATCTTTTGGATGGGTAATTTGCATTATTTATGTCACGAGGAAGAACACAAGAATAAAGGATCTGTAGCCATACATGGTTGTTGTCCTTCATGGACCATTGGAATGTTCAAGGTACATTTTCTTGATGCAATTACTGTCAAAACACTGAATTCTTCTTTTAAGTTTGTAAAAAAAAAAGTCCCACACTGATAAGAGGAGACTCATTGCCTGTCGCTCCTTTAATGAAGTGCCGCTCACGCTAACACACGGCTCTGCTTGTATAACCTGCAGACGAATGGCAAAGCTTGACTTTTAAACGCTTACTCCACCAACTTCCTCAATTACCTTTGCATTCGCTCTGCCCTTTCATTAAGTAATTAAATATTACGTTAAGACTGTCAGACACTACAGTCATTCATGCTCAGGAGTTTAATTCCGACTAAATTATTTTCTCTCCTACTTGTCTGTATAGACAGGGGAATATCAAAGTGGAATAAAACAACAAAAACAAAACAAAATAGAAAAGAAAAAAAATGGTCCAGACAGTTGCTGAGCAACAATTGAGGAAATTGAAACAGCGGAAAGGTCAAAAGTCAGTGATGTCATTCTGCCAGCCGCAATCCTTCAGTTATTGGAATAAATGTGTGGTATATCTGTCATTCATCTCCTTCAGAGAAATCAATCAGTGTGTGGCATAAAATGAAAGATGGCAAACTTAAGGCCATAAACACAGTGTCTGCATTCTGATTTTACCTTTGTAAGAAAACCTACTAATTAGATTTTAAGGATATGACTAATTATTTGGAGTACGGCGACAGTACCCCAACAATTCCCCTTGCTATTGCCCCTAGAACAGCATTAAAATTTCAGTGCATACACAAAATATCATATATCCTGTCTAATTTTCCGGTCTCACAGTGTTTACACTTTATGTAAAAATGATTACGTTGATGGTCAAGTTATTTCTTCAGTCCACTTTACACTTTCATCACCTGCATTGTTTTAGTTGGTATTATGTTTACTGATAGAGAAAAAAACATAAACTTTATGATATTAATATTTTCATAGTTAATATTTAATGCTTCAGACATTTCTAGAGTAGTTTAGCATTTCTCAAACTTCAATCATTTACTGCTATCATACATAGGAATGAACTAAAATACCATGAAATTGTAATTTAAATTTATGTATGCACAGTTCTCATTTAGCAAAGTCATATCTGTTCTCTTTTCTTCTTAAATGATGGTTCCCTATCCTGCCAGGTTCTTCCAGGTTACCTGTCATTGGAGCAGAGCAGTTTGCAGCGATATGGCCATGTATTTCCAGAACATTGCTCTGCCGCACACCGCCTTTTTTCCTTCCTCTTGCGGATCGGGGACCTGCAACCCCATAATACTCACAAGAGGACGCTGGCAAGTGGCGGGCTGTCACCGTGACAACATCTCTGTGAGTCCACCCTGCCATCTGGACCGGTCGTCTCAGGAGTGGCTTCTCTTTGATGCCCGCAGACACAATGACAGCGATGGAAGCTGGAAGATTTGGAAACCAACTAGAGACCTCTCCCCCACCCCCACCCCCCACCCCCACACAACCCCCACCCCCTTCAGAGTATCAGCCTGGAAAATCTGCCATGGTTGGTTTTCATCCTCCGTTTGATGGCTTGTAAAAAGTCTTCGCTGGCCTTGTTTGGCCTCGAAACTGGCAGGGGAGGAACAGTAATGTGAAAAATTCCACAGTTGTATAGCAGAATTATATAACATGCCACTTTTATCCTTTATGTATGAACATTAACTGGGTGCAAATTAATAGTTTTTGCTGACAAAACTGCTGTGTACATATGGAAATGAGAACATCCTATGAGAACAGGCAGTTCAGCCCGTCTTGAATCATCGCTTTGCCTACCGTTCAGAGAGTATCCAGCACTGTGTCGATTCTGGTCTGGCGTCAGCTTATAATTGATTTATAAAGCAGTAATTCCATGTTAATGAATATTTTATTTGTACTTTATGAGGTGCGACCATAACTTATTTATTGTGTCAGCATTTTTACAGCTAATTCTCACTACTGTGAGTCACAGTTATACAAAAAATAAAGTTATCGTGGGCCTGATTAGGGTTGCTAATGTATCACTTCAGAGGGAGTCGAATAAATCCAGGATGAAAGCCATCTGTGTAACATGTAATTTTGTAGGCCAGTGATATGAGTCTGCAGCTCCCCCGACTGCAGGTTGGGTGTCAGTCACTACTGTGCCCGGTGCTTCCACTGAGACTGCAAGAGAGCTCCCTCAAATATGTTTGAGCAGACTACATCCCTCACCCCCCCACCCAACAAAAAAACAAACACTACAGCTGCCAGAAAAAAAGCAGTTAATCTTTTCTGCCTTCTCTCAATGAAACGCAGTAGAGAGTGGTGTGAGTAAACATGTCAGTCCCAGTGCATCATGGGAATGTGTCAGTAAATGCATCAGTCATCATTACTGACTACTCAAGCAGTGCTCTGGGTGTGTGAGTGTGTGTGTGTGTGTGTGTGTGTTGTGTCTATATATAAACTTAAAAATTATGACCAAACATTAGCTGATGTAATAGTCAGTACCACTGTATCTTTTCCTGCTGAAAAAAAAAATCTCACCAACTCCAAACTTTCCATAATAAAATGCATGGTTCCCTCTCAGGAGATGGCTAAACATTTAATCAGAAAGATAATCTCTTTTGACATTTATTAATGTGAGCACCATGGAAATCATTAGCAGGGAATTTGTTCTGCATGCACAGCGCGTCACGGCAGTCCTGACCTGATGGATGGTCAAAAAAAAAAAAAAAAAGCCATAAAATACTCATCATCGCCTTCCCCAATGGGAGTCTGAACGGGAGGCGGTGGAAGGGTTGAGAGTCCGGCTCCTCGTCTTCCTTCCGCATCATTAAGCTAGGGGCCTCCGGTGGGGAGATCGAGACGGCCCTCTGACAGATAGTACTGTACAAAATTTTAATGCCTTCCATCAAGAGCCAACCGAATCGCCCATACGGAGCTCTCAGTTAATAGCTATCTGTTCCAGCTCTTTCCCTCCACTGCTCTGGAACCAATGGTATTGGGGGAAACACTTTAAACTGAGTAGCAGTTATAACTGCTTTATAAAGCATAAATACCAGTACAGAGTAGCTGTGTGATACTTTGCTTTTTAGCCCAACCAATTAAAGACCAGTTATTGATGTTTAGTCCAGCTAATTGATCTCAACATTGTTTTGACAACCTTGCGAGGGATTTCATTATCTGCCTTTATTTTTACATCTGTATGAATTAGCACCCAATTCACCAATGCCTTTAGCACATAAAGAAATTTTTGCACATGGAATTTCAGTGACATGTTTTCTGATTGGAGCCTCATCCACGTTAATGAACTGCCTCATCCAATCATATGCTCTCTTTATCTTTTTGCACAGACAAAGCAGTTTTTCATGTAATACATTTTCCAGTAAATCAGGCTGTTGATATACAAATAACCAGTGGAGTATATCATATTAATTATATAATATATCAAGGGTAAGTGTATGTATGGTGTGTGATATTTTGGGTTCAGATGGCGAGCTGGACCCTGTAGCACTGTCCTTTGTCCTTAGTGGGAGGACTGAATTGACTGAAGGTTGAATTGTATTCTAAGTGTATTCTAAATTGTAACTGGGCGTTTAGGAGGTAAATTTGGGAAGTGAGAGATCCACCTCAGATTGATTCCCCCTTGGGGGTCTGGGCCATGTGGGGTGGGCCATATTCTCTCCTGTTGTGCCTATCTTCCTTTCATAATGGACCACTTTCTATTCATAGACACTTGTTTTTTTTTTAAATGATGGAGGTCCTTCTGCAAACAAAATGAATTCTTACTAAACTAAATTAAAAAGAGCAAGTTTTTTACTAAACATTCTGTTCTACACCCACACACAGACAATTTGGATTGATTTACTATATTTAGGTGCCGCCCTCTTTTGGGTAGATACAGCATTGTTAGTAAGTTTGAATCACTTTTCTCTGCTTGCCAACGAACCAATTTTCCCTGAAGTGGGTCTTTTTTTGTTTTTTAATCCGTTAATGTAATTCTATGAACTGACAAAACTGGATTCCTGAAAAACTGGCAAATCATTTTATTGGAGAGTTATGTTCATCAATAATAATAATAAAAAAACCTTCCCAGATTAACCTGTCATTTGCAACAAGTGATTTTTCCCCCTTAGGATATTATGTTGGTTTTGATTGAATCCATTGGTGACTGTATTGTAATATTGCAATCTTATTTGGAGAAGTGGATTTACTAATAGAAGAAAAACTGTTTGAAACACAGACTGTACAAACAAAGATAGGCCTCTGAATTATAGATTACATGCGATCCAGAGTATTTGGCTAGTTAGGAATTTGAATCTCAGAAATATGTATTATTATTTGAGTATACTGGTTAAACAACATAAAACATTGTGGAATAGTTCTCTTACTTCATCAAACCTTAAAATTGACGATGAGCATTTGCCTGAATTTTTATCTATTCATACCAAGAATTATGCACTGTTTACACAATTTTGAATGACATCAAACAAACTGCAATAGGTCATGTTTGTGTGTAAAACAATCAACTGTGTACACTTGGTAAGACAGTTGAGAGCAAAAGCCAGCAAGGTCATCCGCCAAATTATCTGTCCAAGTGAAGAAGCATATTGCTAATCCTTACTCTTCCATGGTTGAATGACACAGTGTGTTCATCTCTCACTCCTTGAAACATTACCCTCGGGAGGATAATTTCCTTGGAGCATCCTTAAGAATAGTAAAAAACCAGATACAGTCAAGTCTTATTATAAATAATATTATAAATGTTCATTTTAACAGCTAAAATCTTAAATTATGAATGCATTTTCCTGCTCTGATTAAAAATGAATGTCTCCATGCCTTCGCAAATGCGTTCTCATTCCCAGTACTTCCGTGCCTGTCACACCCCAGGGATTCACATGGCAGCAACATGGCAACTTCAAACGTCAGACAGAGTAAAAGGTCACAGATCCATGTCAGCTGTATGTTACAGAACATGGCACTGCGAGCAGCGAGCAGCACATCACGTAGTGTCATAAGTGCCTGACGTGAATGCGTGAGAGTGCTGCATAAATATTACCGCAACTTGAGCTCCGTCTCTGTTTTAACCCAATACATTTAATTTGTCCCTTCTAGTGTGCCCTGGTGGCTGACAGATAAACCTTCAGATTATCTGGCTTCTCACCAGAGTGTAATTTCAACACAGTTGCACAGTATGTCCATGAAGTTTAGAGCACGGTGCTTATGCTGCAATAGCACAATTATAATTATGATTGTAATTACACAGTAAATTGCTGACTTTGTGCAAAGTCTGACAGGAATAGATTTCATCGCAGCGCATGCAGAAATGTAATTGTGTCTTGATCAGTTGCATTACTTGCTTTCCTTTATTTCCTATTCATTTGTGTTACATATATTTTTACCCCCAAACAAAAGAGTCTATGTTTTATAGACTGTACAGCTTTGGTATTAAAATGTTGGTGTGGGAGAATTAATCCACTCTTCCTGTGAGTATACCGAAATTCGACCTACTGGATACACGTCATCTAATATCTCCTCTTTGTGCTTTATGACTGAAGAGGGTGTTGGCAATTTATGCTCTAAATGCTAACTTAACCATGACCATTGTAGGAAAAAAATGTTATACAATAATTAACTGTTCCATACAGGGGCAGCTGCAGGATTTGATGTTATGGTACACACAAACAATGCTAAGATAATGTAATTGTAGGAATTCTTTGAAATAAAAACTATGCAATATGCCAAACTCATTTTAAATTCAGATTTTTATTCTTGATAAAATGCTGTTCAGTTTCATACGCATATAATTAAAGGTTAAAAACAAAACAATAGAACACAAAAAAACATAAAGCCCTTGTGGAGCCCACAGTGTGTACCAGTACGGCTACAGGCACCGCTGGTTTCACCAACCCCTTCTGTCCCGTGTCTCGAACTCAAAAAGTAGGCCTCGGCTCTTGTGACTTTCCGGGGTGAAACGCACCACGGTAAAAGCAACATTAAAGGAGGTGAAAATAGCGCTCTTTCTGAAATGTTAGCAGGCCGCAGGTTAGGCATGTTTAATAAATTATACAGGGGAGGTTGCACCTTCAAGCGCAGGGAACAGCCTGGCCACTTCCATATATAATTTACACCCAGAAAACAGCCTCTTCACCCGAGAAACAGCTGTCACAGCACTAATTGAGCGCTTTGATCTTGAGTCGAACTGAATGTCTTCAAGCTAAGGAGTAAAATGACTATGGTTGCTTTGTCTAAAATGGGCGGGGTGAAGGCAAGGAAGCTATACGCGATTCATTTGTTCGGTATTTATGTATGGCTGTATCATTTTCTATTTTGAAACAAAAGTAAGTGTGAATCGTCACCTCGTAAGCAGTCCTCCTTGTTTTTAAGGATGTACCGTGGCAAACAGTCAAGAAATAAATATCTATTCATCGTAAAGATGCATTTGTTTCCAATGCAGTAAACCCTGTAACGGTTTCTGGGTGAGGAGAATTTAATTGAAAGACTTCTACAACTTAAATCTAAAAGCCTCTCCTGCCCACTTTATAATGTACCCATGGGAGTTAAAACAAGCAGTTTTTCTCTAAGGGAATAATCACTGTCATACTGAATTAACCATGCTTTTAAACAGCTAGGAGCATCCAATTAGATAGATTTACATTACGAGGATATGTAGGATTATGGTGGTTATGTTTTAAGGTGGTAAAACCTTTGTGGTTGAATATACACAGTGAGGTCTTTGTGACAACCAAAAACAAATCCGCGAAAAATACTGTAAACAGCATTCAGTGTACAGTATGGCAGTGAAATCTGAATGCATTCCTTTATGTGGCATCCTCATAATGCACAATCCACATCACAATATGGGAATCTCACACTTTCATTACAATTTGTTCTCAATTTGTGTCTCAAAGGATAGATCAGACACCAACATTTTATATGGAAAATGGATGCAATTTATGACATGTACCATATTTTGCTAGTTTGCAAGTTAATCATTCACAGATGTAAATCCTTTTTTCATATCGAAGAATGGAGTGTACGATGTCTTTTTCAATTGCTGTTTCATCGCTTATTTGCTGTGAATGAACAGTGAATCTGCAAAACAGCCCTTTATTCTTACCTCAGTGAAGCAAAATTACCATATAAATTTACATTTTCAGGTAGATCTCTGACAAAGACAGGAAACATTGTGTTTCGCTAATTGAACCCTGTGGTACACCCTGTTTTAGACTTAGACAGTAAGATTAGGATTTTAGCAACCTGCTGTCTACTGCAAAAATGTCTTTGGAATAGGAATGCGTTTTGTTCCTCTCAAACATCAATGGTAACTACAAATACAATGTTTAATTTTCATTCATTTGGCTAAATCAATACGAGATAACATCTCCAATGCACTTTCCTGTGGTTCTCCCACTTTATGAATGGTTATTTATTTTTAAAATCAAAGCATAGGGTTATGTAAATTATGAATGCTTATTAGTCTCATTTGTATGTATTTTCCACAGATTGGCTCGTTAGGCTAAAAACAGCTCTTGATATCTTATTTACATAAAAACGAGAGACAAGGCTATCTATTACAAGCAATGGTTGTGGGGGATCAAATATGCCCTTTCTACTCCAAATTCTAAAAACAGCAATCTGACAGAAGGATTCAGTTTCACACACCATCTAAGAGGAAATCATGTTTTTCTTTTGAAAACAATTTGGCAAGAACAAATGTATAATGAATAAAAAGTCTTAAATCAATAAAAAAAAATCCCACCCATGACTTGCTTCAAAAAGGAGATACAGGAATTAAATTTTTACAGGAAATGCTATTACAGAGAACCTCTGTTAAAACCATATTAAAATTGCAACTATAGATTAAGATATCTAGGGAACTAAAACACTGGACACTGCCACTTTTTCAAAAAGAGTGATATCTGTCTGTTTCTGTTTAAACTAAGCCCTCTCTCAACTGTTATTGGAGAGACTGACATGTCCATAGACAAATCTGCTTTCAATTTTCAAAACACAACTTGATTTAATAAGCTAATGTATATATTAATAAGCTGCACGTACTACTGATGCCTTTTGGCTCCGATCCAAACAAGCTCTTTATGTTTATTTGTGGAGGGTAGATAATAATTTCTACTTGTGTCACTAAAAAAGTCTCCAAGGTATAATATTTAAATTTGTGTTTCAAAGCTGAACTGGTGTGGAACAGAGTGCAGTAAAATAATTTAGAGCATCAGCAATTTGTGATTTTTCTTGTCGCAGATTATCTCTTTATAGCATCTTTCAGGAGATTTACTCCTTCCTCTCAAATGTTTTGAATTAGCCAGATTCTATGCAAAGCACTCTGCAGTACACTTCTTTAACACCCTTGCTTTTAAGCACACCTCACTCACTTACATTATTCTCGATCTACATGACACTATGCAATGCTGTTTTGACAGATTTCGACTCAGCAAAGGCTGAGCGAGTTTTCTTTCACTTTAACTATCACTGCAGGATTCACAGATTACATACTGCTTACTTGGTAGGTAGGTAGTTCATAGTAACTTTATTATTTTAACACTTACGATAAAACTAATAGGTGATTAACTAGTGGCTCATTTGCTATTTATAACCATGTTAACATCCACTGCTATGCAGATGATACCCAATCATATATAACAGGGAAACCCAACATAGTTGTGCAACTGTAAAACATGGAAGCATGCCTCCACAGCTGCATGACTTACAGTTTCCTCCTCTTAAACTAAGACAAAACTGAACTGCTGTTTGCCCTGAGTCCATGTTAAGTAAATTATTCAGCGTTGTATGAAACCCTGATTGCATCTTGGCGGTTTAAGTGCAATCAGCAAAAGCCTTAGTGTTACTTTCGTTCTCTTTTGTTGTACAAAAGAGAGACATACAAAAAGCTGCAGTACAAAAAACACTTTTTCCACTTGATGAATGCGGCAAAAAAACAAAAAAAAAAATTCCGTCAATACACGATGCAGTACATGATAACTTTTAATAGTCTTTTGTGACCTCAAGATTAGACTATTGTAATGCCCTTTTGTCTGGATATTGCAAAATTATCTCGAAAGGCTCTTCAGCTGATTCAAAAGACAGTTGCTCATATTCTGGCTAGAACAAAGTGATACAAGCATATTACCCCAGTTTCTCTACTTCGGTCACCTGTTAAATTTTGGATTGATTACAAGATACTTTGAACATTTAAAGCTTATTAAATTGAATTAAATGGTCTTAAGCCTTACTATCTTAAGGATAATCTTCACCCTTAAAATCCTGCTTGAATACTCGGTTCTCAGGGCTCAGGACTTTCCAGGGATTTTCTCTGCCTCTAAGTGCCGGGTGTTTAGCAAATACCATAATTTAGGGACCCAGCTTGGGTTTGACATTAACCATGGAGTCTCTGAAGACTGCTCAATCGGTGTTGTCACGGTATCATGGCATGGCATCTCTGTGTTAAGTCATCCAGCCATGCTCTGAGGTTAACAGCCTCGGGGCTGCCCTCAACCCTGCACAGGCCGTTTGGCTCTTGCCCTTTAGTTATACGGCCATAGTCTTATTCTGCCAGGGTCTTCCTTATTCACATAGGTAGGCTCTTACTGTCATCCTCTCTTTAACCTTGTTTACTCCCCATTCTCTCCTATCCAGCCACTTTTTCTTCTTCCCGTTATCTCGATTTTCCTTTGTGTTTCTCTCCTCTCACTGCTCCGGGGCTCCTTGCCTCGAGCTGTAGCGCCACTCTCTGAGCATGCTCACTGGTGCCGCTCTCTTTCCTGTTGCAGCCAGACACCGGACATCCCCACTGGCCTCTACTGACCAGACAATTTGTGCCATTATACTCTGCTGTTAAACTCATTAAGATTGCACAATGCAAGCCAGAAGCAGATGGGCTCCCCCTCTGAGCTGGGTTCTGCTCAAAGCTTCTTCCTATCAGCCAGGGAGGTGTTGCCATAGGATTGCTGAAGGGAGGTCTCAGGCCTTGGATCTATGTAATGCTTCTTTGTGGCAATGCTCTTGTAAAAAGCGTACACAAACAAAAGTAGATTGAAACGATTTAAATCAGAACAAGCTGTTTGTATGTAAGAGACAACCATTTCAACAATGCAATTCACTATTTATTAATTGGAGAGTAATAAGCTCAATGAGTAATAGGACATAAGATTATGTTTGTTTATGTTTGTAGGTGTGTTTGTATCAAGGCTGAGTTTAAGTATGCACTTTCCAGAACAGCGAGGTAGCCTGTAGCTACCAAGGTCATATAGCAAAACAACGTTGGTAGCTAATGTTGCTAGTTGCATCAGCATACCACAACAGCTAGCTGATTATAAATTTAATCATGATGTTTTTGGTCGAGAAATAGTTAAAGTAATTTCTCACTCTCAAAACAATCAAAAAGCATCCCAAGTTACAATGTAAGAGAAACTGTTGTGGGTAATGGCCTGATTCATATGACTATGTGGCATCTAAAGCAATATATTATGTTAAAAGGTTAAAAGCCCAGTTAACTAAACACATTTTAGCTTCACCATTGTACTGTTATGATGATGTTCAACTACCTCTTTACACAATGTAGAGATACTGTAGTTGGAACGTTGAGATTTTTTTTTTTTTGATGACTGCCATCATTAATTCTCAAAATTTCTAAGATAGGTTGCTTTGTAACCTTATCCTTGTGAGCTAGCATTTGTGTGGCTAAAAGCAATTTCTATCCATTTACTTCAATGTACTAGTGAAGTCAATTTTATATTAATTTTCTTAAAAAGTGCAGCTCAGGCATAAAACAAAAGAAAATAGTATTGCATTTATTGTTGGCGAGTTTGAGGCGATTATTAATTTAACACTAAAAGTTAATGAACGTAATAACAAGCCATTCATGGATTTTTATTAACTTGATTGCTTTCTGTTCATTGATAGATTGTAAAGCTTGCCCCTGTAAGACTGCCAGCTTAATAATGCTACTTAAAGTATCTACTCAGCCAAAGGTGAGACCACCACTCAAAGGTACTCAAGTCTGCCCTAAGTGTGCTGCATAGCAGTGTTTATTGCTTTGTAATCAAATCAATATTTGTTCGAGTTCAGCACTCTTCAATGGGCCACTTATATCCGTACCTTAGTCCTGAAAGCTTTATTCCTTTATCCTGTATTTAGTTTTTTCTTTACACGTTTCATTATCTTTCCTTTAAGAAGAAAGGCTAACCAAATCAGACACTTCTGCTTAGCCTCTCTGAGGTGACTGTGCAGACAGCAACAGAGCGCTGTTGCCAAGCTGTCAAGCTTATGTTTCGGCACAGTCCGATACACCACTGATCTCACGACAAACAAAATGGAGTTCTTGTCATGGCGAGGCTATTGGATTTTTTAAACTTGTTAATCACGGTCTGTAACTTATAAGAGTTACACTTATATGGAATAACAAGTACAAGTGTTGGGGCAAATTACTCTTCAGTTTAGTAAATAAAGAAAATGAACTGAAATGTGGTGAATTAATTGGAGTTTGTTAAAACTAAAGTTTGGGAGAAGTATTTTCAGGCAAGTCCTCACGCAAATATCTCTATCTGTCCAATCTGGTTTTCTATGCAGGTATTAAATTGCCACATACTTTATCTCTAGTGGTCTAGTGGAGGTCCACCTCACCCAAAATAGTGAGGCATGATGTTTCCCCTTTGGACTTTAAGCCCAAAATCAAATGTCTGTACTGTTATACAACTTGCCACATCCAAATAACTCCTTTGAAATGCATTGAAGTGTTGTCTGAAAGTTCATTCTACTGAAATGAATCTTAAAAACCCAAAATGTTGCATGTGGATCTTTCAATTAATTGCAACTAATTTCCTACATTTAATTGGATTTTATCCCATCCCTAGCTTGGTACTTATAGTAGGCTACCATGAAACATTATTTTCTGTCTGATTTTCTTCATTTAAGCATCTTATCAGATCTTCAGCAAAACCGGTAGATAAAAGGAAATCTTAGTGAACAAACAACTAAAACTGTTGATACTTATTTATTAAAGATAGTTTTATAGCAGCTCTTTCCCATGTGAAAATAAATAACCCTCTTAGGCCCAGTAACTGGTTATGCCTCCTTTAACAGCAATGACTGCAACAAAACACTTCCTGTATTTATCGATCAGTCTCTTACAGCGCTGTGGAGGAATTTTGGCTCATTGTTCCATGCAGAACTACCTCAGCTCTGACAAATTTGTTCAGCAGGTGTTTTATGGACTGCTTGCTTCAGGTCCTGCCATAACATCTCAATGGGTTTTCTGCCAACGCTGGCCCATTCAAAAGTTGTACTTACCTGATGTAGCCTTGCTTGTGTGTTTTGAATCATTGTTTCACTGCATGGCCCATCTGAATCAAATTGGGTTTCAGTTCATGCATAAACTGCCTGGCACTTTCCTGCAGAAGGCATTGACACAGAGCTTTCTTCGATGCTGGCAGGTTTTTCAAATGTAGCAAAGCTATGATAACTGTATGCTTGATTGTTGGTATGAATTTGAATGAATTTTTGGTTTTCACCAGACATATCTTGTTTTGGTTAATGTTCAACTTTTATCTTGTTAATGGTTTAACTTTTATCAGTCATAATGTAAAAGTGTACATAGTTCTTAATATTATATATTCAGTAATATAATATAATGTATTTAGTTTTAATTGTATGGTTGACTGGTCAGTTTCCTGAGTCTGTGGATCAGATTTTGAATATTTATAAGACTGTTGCAAAGTTCTAAAAATTTTGATAGAGGAGGAAAATAATTAAGCTGCAAATGACGGAAAATGATTATTTTAATAAACATGTGCATTGACTGTGTCAGACATTTGTCTTCATTTTCCAGAACAGAATCTTATCTACTCAATGGAATATGTAAATATTCAGCTCAGCAACTCTTTACATTTACTGGATAATCTGTCATGACTAATCCCAACATTTTAACCATCCATCCGCTGTCTGAATATTGCCTGCAATATGCCGATAGCATTGTGCGCATGTGTTTATTTTTCACATACACACACATTCTTAATAAACAGATATTAACTTTCAGTCTTAACACCTCCATTTTGTCCTTGCCTTATTTGGTGTGAAATAATGAGTAACATCATAGAGGGAGGGTTTCTCTGCCATTTATGGGTTGCTTACAAGCTGGTTTGTTTATGCTGTCAGACATATTAAAGTGATGTCTTAAACATGTATGACTATGATGTATATCCATTTCTGTTTGTTAGCGCAATCGCTATGCATCATTGGGGCCACATTTTGCCCACACACAGAGTATGGGTGTGACATGGAAAGGAGATAAAGTAAGGAGTAAATTACCTTCATGGGGAAAATGTAAACTTTAGTGAACTTTCTCTGATAGACGGAAGATTATTGAGGTGTATACATGCATCATTTTTCATTATTCCTTAATTATTTTTTTAATTTTAGCATTGTTTTGTTGTACAGCTGGGTCTGTAAAAACAAACACAGGTTCCTCAGTAAATCACGGTTGCATAAACAAAATGAGGTGAGAAACAGTTCGAGATATGAGAAAAGATAAGCTTTACCTGTGCTTTTTCGTAACTATCTGTATCCTGGCTTCTGTTCTGTTCCCACTCCAGGTATTCAGCACCGGCTGATCACCACTGCGATGTAGCTTTAGCAGTTTCTGTCACCAAGATGGGTTGTTGATGTGTTGGTGTTGGTAAATCTTGAGTAAACCTAACTTTAAAACCTCTTTCCTGGCCATGATTTGCTTCTAGACACTCATCAATGTCCTTTCAAGTTATATTTAGTTTAAATGCTTTGTCATTAGTGTTCTTTGTTGGGTTTTTTTTTTTTTGGTTTTATTCATTCCTAGAGTAATTGGTGATATACACAAACTAAAGGGGGTCATATGAAGTAATTTTTTTGCATTCAGAAACATTTTGAGTTTCAGACTCATTTTTGAGTTTCTCGATTGGCTGATTTTGTACGTTTCTGGGTCGCATAGATGGGGTAAATAGTGCTCAGTTTGTTTTCAGTCCCTGCCGAAAATAGCAGGATATTGGTTTTCAACAGTGAGTGATTAACCAATCAGAGCAATGCTGTGCAATTGTATTTATTTATTTTTTTTGTTGCTTGGCAGGCAGTGTGGAAGGAATATGTAGAGATGAGTTGAGCAGCAACCAAGTAATTTTGGAGGTTAGACATGTATTAATGATGCATGGTATATTAAAGTTAACTTGGTATGGCATGTTATTTTATGTAATAAAATAACACAGTATTGCTAAGATCTTACATAAACCCCCCCCAACCCGCCTTCTCCATGGTGTAGTTTCTGAATCCAGGGGGAACCCCAGTTCACATGCTTTCTTCTCCCTGAGATTCCAAAGCCAGTCAGTTCACTCTCACTGCATTATTTATCAGTGAAACCCAGCCTCGCAAACACCCGCTGTATCTCAGCTGAGACGTTTGCGCTACAGACTCTCATCATAAACGCAGAACATGAAAAAGTGCCCGTGTGCATGTGTGTGTATGCGTGCGCTATCGGCCAATGGGAACACAGAGAGAATGGCTGAAAAGAGCTGTGGGGGGTTCCTCTTCTTCATGCATACTTCATGCGTGACGTGTCCATATTAGTTCTGGCTTACGCAGCACGGGTAAATGAGCTGTCCTGAGATTGTGAAGGAGAGACAGATATACATGACAAAGGACAGCCTGTCAGCCCCCCACCTTTGATCTGCGGCCCAGCTTCAAGAAGCCATATTTAATATTAGATGTGCTCTGCTCTGTCAGAGTCACACTGAAAGTGAAATTTCAACAACTCCAGGCATCCATTCATCTATGCCTCTTCTTGATAAGAATGTCTCCTTGTCCTAAAATAACAGAAATTTTCATTGTCCTATTCAGAGGGAAAACACCAAGGTTACCGAAACTTGTTTGCTTCACAACACAATGGCACCCACTTCTAAGTGTGTGAAGAATCTTGATGTAGCTCTGGCAGATAAAGTATTTCACTGCAAATCTTTCAACGGTTACCGGTTGTGTTGATTACTTTTCAAGAGCATCTGTCCATTCCACACTACAATGCCTTTCAGCTCATTGCTTAGCCATGCTAGCCTGACTGGTCTACTGCAACTCTACTAGAGCATTTTAGCATCTTATAAAATACAAATAACTGGTTTTTGCCTCTACAGGGTAGCTAGAAAGGAAAACTGCTTCACTCCACATCATCCAGTCTCCTTGTCATCCCCTTGTAGAAGGGTACTTCTTCTCAGACATGCCTCTTCTCTATTCTGATCCACCACGGGTGAAATGAGTTCAACTGTCTCCTCTGTTTTGACAATACGAATCTGCAGTTCATCACTATAATCTCAAACCTAATTTTTATCATCCTCCCTTCTCTTAAGCACTTATTATGTCGTGTAATTACGTGTTGCTGAATTTGATTAAATGACTACTAACAGTTTGCGATGCTAAAAACATGGGTATGTGCCTGTACCATGTCCAATCCAATTAGATGGATTTTTGTTTGTCACTCTAGGTGAGAGCATCAGCTGAAGTCCTAGATATAAATGTAATGACGATCGGCCGACACATTATCATTTAGTCTGTAGCAGTGTGAAGGTGAAGAAATGTTCATGTTAACCTATCAGTCTCCATCTGTCTTACCTAGACACCATGGTGGCATGGTCAACATTTTCAATTCTCTCTTTTTAGGGTGAAAAGTGACAAAGGTAGTACGGAATATACAGATTCATGTAATTCAGAAAAGACCTTTTTTGTTGTCATATTTTTCATGGAAGCTGAGGCAAAGTCATGTGACATGCCACATGCAATGTTGTTTGGTGAGGTGGATGACCCCTCTCCAAATGTGAAGCATATTCATTTCAACATGTGAAGTCCCTACTTTGGTTGTCCAGTCTAATAAAGCAGCATGACTGCCTGGCATTCTTATGTTAGTTATAAATTGCTGTTCATGGTTTGTGGTGCTTCTGCGGGCGAGAACATAACAGAATCTTAATGAGACATGGGAGAGTTACAGCCTACGTACAGATTAAATATCCATTAAGTTTAGTGTGGTGAGAGTCTCTGGGTCGTCTCTCAAATGGAGGATCTTTGGGACTAGACGCATCAGTTAGCACAGAAGAAGCTTGGACAACGTAGAGAGAAAGAAAAAAAAAACTCATATTTTACCTTTGAGAGCTACAATAGTCATAAAAGAATAAGCAGAAAATGAGATTAAATGCAGGGAAGGAAGAATGGCCACTTTTTATCAATCATTTGCAATGCTGTTTGTACCAAGCACTGTTGGCTCACAGAATGTAATCATCCTTGACAAATCTACAGAGATAAATATCCCCAGTAATTTGAATTTGCTATGTATTTGGAATGAGAGATCAGAGTTCACCAGCTACCAGCAGATGTCCCAGCATTCAAAAACAATAAAAATGAAGGAAGATATTTTCACCACTCACCGCTGCTACACGAACACACCTGCGAGAACCTACAGAGTTTATTTCCATATCCCAGATGTGATTAATCAAAGCCAAAGTCTCAGGGCATGGAAACCATGTTTTCCTGGGTGAAACGCAGGATCAAAGCTGCCAGCGTGAATTACTGTTAACGTGAGCCGCAAAACAGGTGGCGATCAGCAGTTTCAGATAAATTGTACCCAGTTTCCTGTGGAGCTTCTGTGTTGAACATCACCTCAGGTACTACCCAGCATCATGAGTCTCTATTGAGATACAGTACAGTGGAAAGGAATGTCTTGGCATATTTAAGGCCCTGACTGAGAGCTAACATCATTCATTTACAAAGTGTGGCCCTTGGGCTTACAGAGGCCCCTGAGCATCTTCTGGGGCTCCTGGCACTTAAAGTACAACCAATTATGATATTGATGCATTTAAATTGTCACTTAAGCTCTATTGTGTTATAAAATATCAGTTTTTACTCCTAGGCACAACACGAATTCATAGTCCGACTACAGTTTGACCGGGCATAAATCTCCAAAATTAAGTTATAAACGCAAAATGAAGTATGACCTATGTGAAAAACAACTGCATTTGTGTTAAGGACGAATGCCGACTGAATTCTGGCCATGCCGGAGAATATTCTGGCCATGCCGGAGAATATAGTATAGACATTCGTACATGAGTGGAATTTTTGTCAGGGACAAAATACTGTACACATCATAAACCAGGATATCGCTTTATTTAAAAGCTGCTGAATACGCTGAACAATAAATTATAAATGTAGGCAGTGATAATTATGGTTAAGGTATGACCTTGGGCTCAGTGTTTTATTAGTTTTCCTCCGCAGCTCACTTCTCTGGGAATTTGTAGTCCCCCCCCACACCCTACCCACACACACACACACACACACACACACAACAAACATTTGGGGTGACCCTTGTTTCACATTGCATGTCATTCCAATCTCCCTGTCTCAGAAATACCGTATCTCAGTAGCATGCTCCTAAATTCATTTGCAGGTGCCAAAGCTTTAAGTCCGCAGGTCACTTTATCATGTATCACCGTGGCGTGTAAATCACTGATGGAGCCAGACAAAGGAAATCAAAGTGTCCGTGAAGTAAGCAGGTGTGACCGAGCCTTCCTGGCAGCCACCTGAGGCTTGCATAAAGGTATATCAAGCTGACAGATACAAGTGTATCACGCTGACTGATACAGGCACATTTTTCTGACAGGTGTGTCATGCTGACCATTACCTGTGCTGTCAGGTGCATTTATATTTTGTTGACGGGTATGGGGGTACCGCGATAATTCATTGCACCTTTCAAATTCTCAAGGTCACAGTAAAAATGTTAAAGAAAAGCAGATCCAGATGCGTGACAAATGAAAAATACAATTGAAAAGACAGGGCAGACTATTTAAATAATTGTGTGAATATATGTATGAATTATGAGTATGGTATGGTAAACAGGTGGATTTTTAAAATTTTTTTTTTTAAGGATTTTATTGAGACGAGGAGGTGAAGATGGGGTGGAAGAGGGAGAAAGTTGCAGAGTTTGGGTGCATAGTGGCTGAATTCCTGCCTTCGCACAGAGGAGAAGCAGGCTTGAGGAGTGCAAAGAGGACTCACTGAGGTTGAGTAAAGATTTAACAGAAGGGGCATCGTTTCGGAGAAGTTCAATGAAGTACAGAGGGGCTAAACCATGAATGTGAAGAGCAGCATCATAAGGTCAGTCTGTTGTATTTTGGGAAACCAGTGTTGCTCATGGAGAATAGCAGTAAAGTCGTCATGAAGGTGAGTGCCGCATGCTGCAGTGTTCTGAACCAATAGGAGTCTGTTAAATAGTTTGTATGTTTGTAATAGTTGTGATGGAGTCCAGGGAGTAGAGGATTACAGTGTTCAAGTCTGGAGGTGGCGAGGGCATGAACTACTAGCTCAGTGTGAGACTTAGACAGGGATTAACAACTTTGGAGATGTTTCTGAGGTGGAAGTAGGTACTGTGGGCAATGGATTTTATATGGGGATCCACAGAAAGAGTACAAGCACGTTTGCTGACAGGTACAAGCGTATTTTACTGAAGGTACAGGTGCACCTTAATGACAGATGCAGGTGTACTTTACTGATAGACACAGATCTACTGTATTGACAGATACAGGTGTATTGAGCTAACAGATACAAGTATACTACACCGATAGATGCATGTGTATTATTTTGATAGATAGAGGTGTATTGTGCAAACAGAAACATGTGTATTGTGTTCTCAGATACAAGTGTATTGTGTGGACAGAAACAGGTGTATTGTGTTGACAGATACAGGTGTATTGTGCTGACAGAAATAAGCGTATTGTGTTGACAGATTCAGGTGTATTGTGTAGTCAGATACAGGTGCATTGATACAAATGTATTGCGTTGACAGTTACAGGTGTATTGTGCTGACAGAAATAAGCGTATTGTGTTGACAGATTCAGGTGTATTGTGTAGTCAGATACAGGTGCATTGATACAAATGTATTGTGTTGACAGTTACAGGTGTATTGTGCTGACAGAAATAAGCGTATTGTGTTGACAGATTCAGGTGTATTGTGTAGTCAGATACAGGTGCATTGATACAAATGTATTGTGTTGACAGTTACAGGTGTATTGTGTTGACAGATACAGGCGTATTGTGTTGACAGAAACAGGTGTATTGTGTTGACAGATACAGGTGTATTATGTTGACACAAACAGGTGTATTGTGTTGACAGATACAGGTGTATTGTGTTTTCAGAAACAGGTGTATTGTACTGATAGAGTTCCTGTGTCAGGTGGGGAGCCTCACTAAGTGATAACAGGGTGCTGCGGTGCAGGCAGGTTCATCCTCTCTCTCAGGCAAGCATGTGGTGGAGGGGGGCTGACCCCTCTTGTTCCTCACCCGTAGTTCTGTGGTTCCTATGCTGTTATATACGACCACAGTGACAACAGCAGCTATATCACACCACGGCCTGCCACATGTGCCAGGAGTGAGTTATTTCCCTCAAGGTTAGGTTGCAACCTAGCTGGTGGGAGGCTGCAGGTGCATGCTGGGTAATCTCCAGCTGTCCTCTCTGTAAAAGCAGTGTTGTGGAGGCAAGAGCTTTATTGGCCTGTAGATTTTGGCAATTGATGGTGCTGATCACAAGGAAATAGAAACTGAATGTTGCTCTTTTCAGAGAACATTTTTTTTTTTTTATCAGGGGCAATCTTTAAAAAAATTCACAACCAGAGGACAAAGAAGAATGCTCCTCATTTGACAGTCCCTCTTTCAGACCATCCAGGTTTCAGCACAGCGCCTGTGCATAGATGAAAGGCAGCGGAGAGGAGTTTGTTTTCAGAAAGGACTGAAACTCTGCACATGAGATATAATATGCTGAACAGTGTTCTGTCTTATCTGAGCGGTTCAGACTGAATTCATGAGAGCCTGTCCATCACCACACATGCACCCACCACACACATACATAGTACCTCACTCACTCACTCACTCACTCACTCACTTCTACACACATGCTCACATGTTCACACTCTCACTCTAACTTAGTCTCTCTCCAACTCAATTCTCCATTAATTCTCTCTCTCATCTACACACACACACACACACACACACACAGCACTGTTTGCTGTTTGGGGATGGAGTGTGAAGGGGTAAATTGTCTGTGGAACACAATGGAACAGACTGCAGCATATTACTGCTCTCAGACAAGCCCCCTCCCCCCAACCCCACTGTCTCCAAGAAGCTTCCTCAGCACTTCAAAGGAAGTACGGCGTGACGGCAGGCAGAATCCATCGGTGTCAGTCTGACAAGAACCACGGCATAACACCAGCAATAAACACATTCAAGTGTGTTCCCACTGATCTCAATACTAATGTTTGCTGTTTTGAGACTCCTGTTTCCCCCAAAAAAATCACCTTCCCATCAGCCTCCTTTCATAGACTTACTGCCAGTTACACATATTACACTTTTCAGTTAAAACCAGTGAAGCTACCCAACTCTATTGCAAATTCAAATCACTCAAATTATTACATAGTAATAATGCATGTATTACTATTGTGTTTAGGTGGTAGTGTGTAGTATGGATTACAAATTAACACATAAAGCAGTTATGCACTTGCTGTATATGACTGGAGTATGGAGTCTATTTTGGGGCTTCTTGTCTGCTTCAGCCCTACATTGTGCGAGATGCAAAAAGACTAGGAGAGCATTTGATTGGCTGAGGTAGTTTATTTACTCTATTCACCAATCATATCAGTGATTTTGCATGTGCATAACTTTCACTGTGCTAAAGGCTTTGATAAATCTGGCCCTTATCCCACCTATCATGTCCAGCAGCATCTGTTGCCATGGTGCAGGTCAGGTTTTTGTATTTATCTGAGGAGATGGAATGAATATTTAAGTGTTCACTGCACCCTATCTATATTCTATGCCCTTTTTAATAACAGTGATGTAACAGTTTTACTGATTGTTTGCATATTTCTGAAACTATCTCATTTTCCTCAAACGAAACACAAAGCACAAAAAACCATTAACCGTGCTAGCAGAACTGGTTTTTGACATTTCACCTAAAATCATATGACCTCTTTTCAAAAGTGGGCTTATGCTTTTTACATAATCGATTTTACACATACAGTAGTGCCCCTGTACATGCGTTTTCAGCAACTGTGGTTTCAGTTATCCGTGGTTTACTGCAGTCTGAAAATAATTCCAAAAATAAAGAGTTTTATAAAAATAAAAACTTTCAAACCGCCCGCCAAGAGAGTACAAGCTGTAACATGGAGAAATCTGCCAGCCAAGTCGCCCCCAGTATATGTACATGACTCACCTCCCTTTGTCCTAATACCCCATACAAACAGCACATTTTTTCATTGTTCCTTTGTCCTTTTGAGGGGTATAAAAAGCATAATTTTTATTGCTCTGTCATCCCTTGATACATGATATTTTTTCATTGCTCTATCGTCTCTTGGGGATCAGGCTAAAACGTCAGAATCCCTTTAATTCGAGAGAGAGACTACAGCACTGTGCAGTATTGTATAGTAAAGTTCAATGTACTTTGTTATTACTGTATTTAATGTTGGTAATGTCTTACGTGTAGTTTATCAATGAAAGTTTAACATGTATTTATGTGTATGAAAATCATGTTAAATATAGGGTCCACTGGGCTTCTGAGTGGCTTTTAGGATAAATTGCTGCCTACGGGTCCTTAGGTCAGGGGTTCGATTCCCGGCTTCACCATTCCTGGCCATGGCCAGAGGTCCCATTGGCGAGGCAACAATTGGCCAGCCTCGCCGGGGTTCGATACAGGGTAGGTCGGCCTAACTCCCGTTGGCCTCATCACAATAGCACCCTCCTTGTCATGCTTGGGGACTGCGGCAGCATGAACCACTGTAGGCTGACTACATCTTCATCCGACGTCATAGGCAGCATGTGTTTGGTGTTGCGGCTGCAACATGAAAAGAAGCGAGAGGGTTGTCACATGAATCGGAGGAGTTACATGCTTGACTCCTCCTCCCACAGCTGTCAGGGCGGGTGCTGCGGTGAGGTCAACAAGTTCGGTTGAACATTTGGGTTGGGGAAAAAAGAAAAATCAGGGTAAATAAAAATAAATAAATAAATAAATATGGGGTCCACAGATGGTTCACTGTTATCCATGGTTTCAGCCATTCCCAGGAGATCTTGGAACGTATCACCCATGGATAAAGGGGACTTATGTACTTCATATGTGCAGTAGCCTTTTGTGAAAAAATAATGTATCTACATGTACTGACATATAAAACAAACCCACAAAAGAATAAAAAGTCATTCTTATCTATTCCAAAATACTGTAAAAAATCAGACAAATTTAAGGAATGTGTTCTACATACAATCGGAGATAAAACAGGTAAATTAGACAACCAATAAAATAAAACCTCATTGTATCATATTCTGTCAGACCACTCAGTAAAAAAATGGTACTGCTGCTGGCAGAACATTGGTTGACAGAAACATCATGGTTATGCTTCTACAGTTATATTTCCACATGAGTGTAGCATTTTTAATTGCAGTGCTTTCCATATGAAATAAGTGATTGTCTAGTAAATAATTGCGTGCTGTGAAAGAAAATTATTTATATTCAGATTTGTGATCTGAGAGAAAAGCAGAACTCATGCTTTTATTTTTGGAGAATTGGTATTAGGGTGTAGCACATGAGTTTAAAGTTTTGGTCTCAAGACCCTGGGTTATTTTGCAAAAAGTTGGAAAACTGTAACACTGTCCCAAACAATAGCTAGATGTGACCCCAAAAAATAAGTCCTTTTCATAGTCAACCTGTCCCCAAGTCTGATTGAAAAAAATGTTAATTTTTAAGTCTTGGTATAGGTAGACAGACTTAGATTATTCACATGTATTCTATTTTGTCTTAGTGAAGTGAGAAAAAATGGATGACCAGATGTACCTTTTTGAAGTACTACTGCATTACTTTTATCTATGGAATTTTATGTTATGCACCATGGTCATTTATAGTATCAATGTATTGACTGAGTTTTGTGAATTTAAAATCTATTTCATATTTAATCCCATTCATCACAAAATTGATAAAAAAAGTCTCACTCATCATCAGAAAAAAATGTTTATGTTAGAGAGTTCTTATTTTCAAATCTTTTACATCCTCACAAAAATAAGTAATAATCCATGTTTGTTTGTTTACTTTCTCTTTTAGAGTTTGGTTTGAGAGTTAAGTACAACCCACCCAATGAAAAAAGCAGGTAGTAGATTTGTGTATTTAAGTTTATATAACAAACCTACTTAAATTAAATTGCATAAAAAACATAATAGTAGTTGTATGTTGTGTATAGAATGACAAGTAAACATAAAGGCAAGGTAAAAGTTAACCTTCGAAGAACCGTGATTATTTGAATAGCTTGCTCCTTAACTACTGTCGTTAATTTTATACACACCAGCAGAAATAAGCGCGAAGTGCAAAATCAGCTTTCTTAGCAGTGCCAGGGGGCGCCACATAGTTATAACATAAATTTTGCATCATATTTCTATTTGAGAGACGTTCTGACAGAGAGTCACATTGGGCCTGTTTTTCAAAATGATAAAACCAAGTATATATTGTTTGACTATTAACATGTTTTATTTGTGGATAAATTGTACCTGTTAGTACAGTATGTTCAGAGATCTTGCACCATTGACATGCAGGAGGGGTAGGGTCATTGGTAAGAGAGTTTTTCGAGAAGTCTGTTTAACAACGAGAAACCCTCTTGAACAATTCACATCCTTTACACTATGTTATGATAGAAAATACCCATTTTAAAAACATTTGAAAAAATGAAGGTTATATTTTCACTGGGGTTTGACATGATGCCATCACTTGAACTTTCCCCAAACATTCCTAGAATGCTGTATTGTTCCAGGAAAGTTCTGTCAAGGTCGCAAGAAAACATTCCAGGTGAATAATGTTAAAGAAACACAAAGAAAACTGCACAAACTTTACTTTGTGGGAACATTTACCATAACATTATAAACATTTTTAGCTGGCCTGTCTATATTCAAAAATAGTTGTAATATTAAGCTTGGGATATGTAGTCCAAACATACAAGCTTATTTGCATCATGTTGTGATTGAATTCAACTGAAGTGAATTTATTTGGAATAGAAAACGAAACATACATAATGAAGGCAGTTATTGCATATTGTGCAAGCGGCTTTATTTTCAATTATTTTGGGTCTTCTGTCATTTGTACTTCAGAGTCCTGTCTGTATATCATCAGTAGAGGATCAATTCTATTTCCAACAGCTCAGGGTCTGAATTCTCATCGCCATTCAAAATCACAATTTGTATTATTATGGAGTTACTGACATTCTTTCATATTCTCCAGACTGTCACTGAGCGAATAGATTTGAAAGACTTGACTGTACAGGTCTTCGCTTTTCAGCCATTTAAGAAATATATTAAAAAACTGGTGGTGACACCTGACTGATCTGAAGATATACTTGACCATTGTTCATTCTTGGCCATTTTCTCTGCAGCGCAGCAATGTAAAGTGCAAGTCTTTGGCAAGTTCAACAACCAATTGTAAGACACTCATAATGTAATAATTGAGGAGAAGGTATTCTTTAAATGGAGTGAAGGTGACAGCAGTCAGACCAACGGTTCAATGGTCATGAGAGGAATTCCAAGGTTGCCATATTTTAGAAAAGGATGACTCTGCTGGAGGAATGCAGTGACACGTTATAATTAATATAAAGAAGTTTTGAAAATATAATGTACTATGTATAGTGTACTACAATTGCTGTTACACTTAGATTTAAATTTACATTGTCATTGCATTAATATTTTCAATTGAGAAGCTGCAAAAGTCTTGGACAAATTGAAAAAAATCCTAAAACTGAATAGGGTAGTCTATCCTTCCTCAGTGCTTTCAAACTCTTCCGGGCCATCATGGTTTCAGCACAGCGCCTGTGTGCAGATAAAGGTGGAGGAGTGGAGTTTGTGTTCAGAAAGGACAAAAACTCTATACATGAGATATAATATGCAGAACGGGGTGCTGTCTCATCTGAGAGGCTCACACAGAATTAATGAGAGCCTGTCCATCAACACACATGCGTGCATGCACTCTCTCTCTCTCACACACACACACACACACACACACACACACACACACACACACACACACACACACACACACACACAGACACACACACACAATTAAATTCAAACATATCAATGCATACACATACACATGACCATAATGAATGTGTGCACAAGTACACTCAACACATGGACACAAACACACAAACATTCAAATGCATTTCTGCGTATGACACAAACATATAGAAATAAAAGAAATACAAAAATACAAACATACAATTGCACATACACTTGCACACATACACAAATACAAATGCCTGCATGCATACACATACCAGTGTGATTTTTGGCGTTTTTGGTAGTTAAAGTCAGCTGATACTTTAAAAAAATGTCTTACACTCAACCTATGCCGTGTGACTTCCTTAATCATTTATCTAGCAGAAGTAACTGTGAGTGATGAGTAAAGGGGAACTATTCTGATGTCATATGGCTTGGAAAGCTATCACTATGCAAAGGACACCAATCCTCATTGCATAATGAGATTACTATAGCATGGGACATAAGAAACACTACTTTTAACTCACATAAAATGCATTGTATTCAAAATATCAGCTATTGAAGCTGACGTATCAATGTACTTATATTTAAAATTGTGTCCTGCAATATACGGTACACCAAATTCATATAAAGATGAGCACTGACATATATAATCTTTTATAATTCAATATCTATTATCACTATGTTGTATATTATGCATAGACACTTGATGGTTGTAAAAGCAATAACTTATTTATAAAATAGTTTTTTTACTGCACCTTCTCAAGATTTTTATGTACTCACCACACTATGTTTCTCTGGATAGCAGTGTGTGCTATATAATGTAATATACATGCAAAATTCTGATATTGTATTTCATGAATTAATAATTGTCCTCCCATTTCATTGTGATCCACGTAAATCTGAGAATATCCTAAATGAAACAAAATAGAAAGACCACAGAAAAGCAAGAAAGTAGCTTGCAGAACTATAACTAGTAATTCTCAAATACACTGTCCTGTATTGGCTTTGATTGAATGACAGAGATAAGGAAAGTCTCATAAGAAAAAAGCAGAATAATATGGAAGTTCTGTGTGGTGTAGATGACTGCATATTTGCTCTAACTCACTTTGGAGGAGACAGGCCAGACATTAAGATAGACAGCTGTTGTAAATTTTAGATTCAGATATTTCCCGTTACATATCAAGAGATGTCCCTCTTAATGTTCGCTTTCCTTTACTGGTCATGATTTGTATATCTGCTTTTACAAATGAATGGTTTGAAACTTACTCTCAAAGTGCAAGGGATTGATTTTGCCATTGTTGCACTCCACAGCTTATTCATTGTGATTTCAGTGAAGAAAATGTCCAGGCATCATAAGGAAGTGCTGAGATTACCAATTGGGAAGGCACAAAGAGTGCTGAGATGTTTTAACAAGTTTTGATTGGCTAATTGACACAATAATTGACACAATTAGCCAATCATAAAATATCACCATGAATTCAGTCTTCCTTAAACCTTGTACCCTGTTTCCTGAGAGATCTCATTGACCTATTACTGACAAAACAATCCTCTCCAGTAGCGACCTAATTCAGCCCATAATAAAGTGATGAGCCTTTGTCTCTGGAGAAAGAGAAGCTCTTCCCTTCATGATAGGAGACACTGTCCAGTAGAGTAGGACTAACCCTCACAAGAACGCAAATATTCTTCACCCTGTTACTTGTGATTGAAGATTCCAAGAAAACCTGAGGTAAGTCTTGGTAATGGTCCTTACTTAACAAAAAATAACTTCAGTAAACATGGATAAGTCTGTGCAATTAACTCAAACCTGAAGCAACTGTATGACACAACATACCCTGTGAAAAAAAAAAAACCCGTTTCCTTTGGGCTCAGAACTTGGTTGGTGTTTAATGGCCAAAACGACCTACTTTTCTGACCACTCCAGTCATGATTTACATACCCCTTATAACTGTGAAAAAGGCTGACACATGTTATAGGCTATGCTGGAGTATTCAGGGCCAATGAAAACAAATAAGAGTTAAGGGCAGGTAACGTGTGATTTTTAATATTGCCCAGTAAAATGGGAGGAGGCAGTCAGGACTAATGATATAGATTTCTCAAAGAAAGGACCGCGCTGTCTGCTCTTTTCCCTCTAAGGAAATATTCATTGAATATTCGATACAAATGTTTGAGAGCCGCCTGGGTAATATATTCTGTGATGTGTCAAAGGAAAACAATGAAATTGAAGACAAGGTAATTGAACCCTCTTGGGCAAGGACGTATAATGCTATGCCGTTTTTTTTTACATCGCAACGGGAAAATAGCTTTCAAAATATGAGCCTGGCGGATGGCAGGAATATGATTTATTTCCTACAGTAAGCCTAGCTTTGGTGATCACAGGGGCAAGCCGCCTCGCCGTTCAGTCTTCTTCTGGCACTTAGAGAATTACTGAATGATCTACAAACCCACCTTGTGTATTGCAACAGCCAACAAGCTGTATCTCAATGTGTCTGCAAATTAATTATGCTTGCTATTTGTCAAATCTTTTCAGTACCCAACATATGTATTAGCTGAATTTATTGTTCTCTGATATGGATTTTTTTTCCTCAAAGCTTGCAGTGAGATAAGACTCGGTAATGAAGTTATATAGTATAGCAACACTATGTTCATACTGTTCACGACAGTGGGAAACCAGATTCAGTCATTGTCTTAATCTTGGTGAGCAGATTGGGAAGCAAATCACTTTTATTTTTCATTCAGAAAGTTTGTGGTAAGTGCGATGAGCCTCTTAGTGAAGTGCAAAAGCATAAACTAAGGACCCGGGGGCAAGTTTTCAAAGCAACAGCGCTCCAAATTAAAAGCAATATCTGTTATGGTGCTAGTGAGATATAATGTGCAAGGACTACAGTCCTGCAAATCCACAGCACACTTTATTTGGGTAATGGTTTCTGCAGAGCTGTAATATGGGCTTTGAGCAGGAACCCTAACCTTAAATTGATGGTTTGAAGTGTGTACCTACATTATTGTAGACATCCACAGCCTTGGTCATTGTGGGCAGCGGATTATGCAGGTCGTTGTTGTTACTCAGCATTTAATTGATCATTTGAAGAGGTTAAATTACATTGTTAATTTGATTGTGTGACCAAACCTGCATCCCTGTACACACATGCAAATTTAGGTATTTATCAAAGTCACTTACACCACGCTTCTGCATGTTTATGTTTATGAATAACACATATAGTCTATCAATGTGCTTGTGCTTATGTGCCACACCTAGTGAACAGCCTCAATTTGCCTTGTATGGCAGTTTCTTCATAAACTATTCATCATCATGTTCAAAGAAGGACACTTGGCAGCAGAATATATGTGCATGACAAAGCACCCATATCACCTATATGGGAGTTCATAAATAAAGTAATATCGCATAGAGAACAACTTACAATTTTAAGAATTAATATATATAATTGTTTAAATGCTTACATCGACACTGCTAAACATATATTGTTTTAAATACAAAATAAATGCATTGAAAATATGTACTGTGGGGGAAAAGTAACCCAAGCTCACCCTGCCCACTGAAAGCCACAAAGGGGCTTGTAGTGTTATGTCTGGTAGGGGCCATCATTGGCAACCCACTGGGCTAGCGCAGGTCTTTTATCAGCTAACTCAAGCCCACACTGCCCACACACAGCACACAGGGAAGGGATACCCAGGGCCTTAAAAAGTCCGACCTACATTTGGAAACAAATTTGAACCACTGACTATTTTGTACACCAGTCCATACTCCAGTAAACATATTACTGGAAAACATTTCATTCAAATAAATATTATGACATGCAGATGTAAACATGTGTCTATATCTTCTAAACAATGTTAACAGGAGAGAAATTTGAAATATTTTCGAAATTGCACATTTCTGACACGGCTGTGTAATCTATATATTCCGTGTGTACATCAAGCAAAACAACTGTCACTTAATTTCAGACATGGTTTTGGTAGGAAGTAACTTATTTGCCAATATTCTTGCTTGAAAAGATCTACCAAGGCAGGTTATACATATCTTTTTGGCAAGAAAAGGAGTCACGTAACTTCACACAAGTGGAGATATATCTATTATTGCTGATACAGAGGAAATATTATGATCATTTAGTCATCTAAGATAACCATAATGGATATGTGAGATAACATTCAATCAAAGATCCTACATGAAATCTTTGGAGTTGATCTCCATTTAACACTTAGTGATCCATAAATATACATGTTTTAATGGCAATACAAAAGCTTACCTACGCATACTATAAATATTCCATATTTTCAATCCTTCCAGAAGTAAGAACAGGCCAGTTTTCATAAATAATGGCTAGAGTTCACCCTCAGCTATATAACTTATGATCAGGCATGACAGCGTACTGCCTAGGTTAATTAGCTGACTACATAGATATTAATAACTCCGCAGGATAAATGGATCTCTGTCTTTTGTGAGGAGGCAGGAAGTCTCTACCTAATTCCCTGATGGTGAAACTGCAGACGCTGTGTCTGAAGAAGAGAGACCTCTGAGGAAACTATTCACTTTCTTTAAATGGAGGAAGAGGGAAAAAACAACTCTTGCGTCATTTCTATCCCCTGAAAACCTGACCTAGAACTCGGGCCATGCTATAGAAGGACCTAGTAAATGTCTATTCTATTCAATATTCATGGCTTTCAGCATCAGCTCTATAAATACGCTCTTTTGTGACTTATGTAAATGTATGGCGTTCACAAAGAACACAGAAAGGTAATGTGTGTCTGTATTTGTTCATGCACGTGTAGGCTTTCTGTTATGCATGTGCATGCATGCCAGATTTGGAGAGAGCGCGGATGCTGAACTTTACATTAGCGATTGGGCTTTGTTTGCTCGCTAATTCCTCTGTTTGATTAGTTCCTGTACAAAAGGGCTTGAGGAGGACAGTGAGTCACAGAGAGCTGAGAGTGAGAGGGAGAGCTGGCTTTGCTCTCTGATGCATGACTCACTCACACCGCAAATAGTCATTCCTTTCCTCCTGCCTGATTCTTATAATCCTGAACTTCTGTACGTGTTATCAGCCTGCTTACTGAGGTGACCTACAGGCAACACAGTACTACAGGAGAGTGATCGTGCTTACTGGAGGACAGAAATATATTTGAATAATGACAGCTGGTGGGTGCCTGCCATTGGACGGAATAAACAATGGGCTTATGACAGAAGACCCAAAATAACAATAAAAACAGCTTCCTGGAACTCAGGTGCCAGCCTACCAGTCCTTCCGTGTGGCATGACATGTGCGTGGAGGGCCCAGCTCATCTCAAATGCCAGGCCCAGTGGCATGATGGGACAGGCATGAAAGCTCTTAACACCCACACTGCACCAGGCCTCCTTGGCCCACACCCCAAGTTTTAAAGGTAGGTCGGACTACTGTTCCTTAAAAACAGTTTCACACCTGAGAGACTTTGGCCAGTTTAGCACGCATTCAAAACCAGATCTATTGTGCTTCAACACAAAATAAAAACAACCTTATCTTGTTTAAGGTAAGTGACATTTTAGCTTGCGTCAACTGTTAAATATGCCCTTCCCAGTTTATTTTTGAAACACAAGCAATCTCAATGAGGGTAACTATATCCTGAGGGGTATCTTTCCTTCTCTTTTTACTTCTCTTTAAGAAAAAAAAACCAAGCCACACAAAATCATAGCTAAGATAGTTATGAGCATAATAGCCAGATTCATTACTTATGGGACGTGTCTCTGATCCCCTCGCCTTCTCTTTTAGTCTGTGCTTACATCTCTTAAATCCCCAATCCTCTTCGCTCTTTCCCCTTTCTTTTCCTCTCTGTGAGGCAGCAGAACAGAGAGAAGGGGATGGACAGGATCACTGTTTGTTTTAAGGAACCTCCCCCAGCCTGAGTGCACACAGACTCCCCTTCAGCTCTCATGGAGGCTGAGAGACAGACAAGAGTCAGGAGAGGAGGGGGTAGAGGGAGAGAGAGAGAGAAGGGGGATGGGGGAGTCTGGAGCGGAGGACTGATCGCAGGGTCCTTCTGGCATCCCAATGAGCTGGTATCAGAGAGCTGGCGGGGCCAAGGTTAATGTAGATGTCACCGGCTGCTGACAGCGCAGAGCAGGAGACTGCTACAGGGTGACATCGACTCCACTGCTCTCCCTGCTGCAGTCCTGCAGAGAAACCTGTCGGTGTACATGCCTCAACCTCACTCTGTCTCTCTCTCTCTCTCTCTCTGTCTGCTTTTCTTCTCCTCCAGTACTTTGTTTGGGTGATGGGGAGGGGGAGTGGGCCAGAACTTTTCCCTTAATTTCTTTTCTGTATACACACAAACACACAGCAGCACACTCGCTGGAAGATTTCGGAGCAGATTGGCTTGAGGCCTTCAGATATCATCGCAAACAGAGTACTGTTTACAGAATATATTATTGGTTCCTTATGTCTCTGTCTGATGTGACATTTTTAATTTCCGTATATTTTAGCACAAGGCAAAAACAAAACAAGGCCATCTGTACAGTTTTTATTGTTAAATTCATTTTTTCAAATTGCAAAGGAAAGTCTAATCATTCAAAGAAAAATGCCAATGGTCAATATGAATAATAATAAAACATGAACGGGATATTAGATGGGTTTGCATCTAGTTGGAAAATTCCTCCAGATTAAACCAGGTGATGCTGTAGTTGTGGATAGAATTCATGCATACATAAAGATGGTGTAGCCCTCAGACCATCCAGTTCAAATGTTCCAACGTCTGACCTTCATTGTGAGAAACTCCCCTGCCTTTCTGCTAAGGGCTGTGCACAGATCATAGTTACAGAAAGACAAATTCTGTGTATGGAGCTACCTATTTCACTGGAGAAATGTTTGTTTGAAGAAGGGTGACTCTACCAGCTCTGACCTTTAGAGTCTCCTGTTCCCTTGCCAGTCAGACTCTCCTGTGATTGAGCTTCCAAAAACCACAGTTACATTTGTATTTATTATTTTTTTCTAAATGACATATATGTATTCCTTTGCAGGTGACATTAAAGGGCAAATTTTTCTCCATCTGTCTTTATTATCCTCCCCATCAGTGCCCTGCTCTTTATGTGGGTCATTGAGCTCTGATTGGGCCCACAGTAAATGGAGTGGAAACGGTAGATTCCATTGGCCTCTTCTGCCTCAAGCACTCAGCCAATGAAGTTCCAGACACCTTGGGACTTGGTAATGATAGTCTCACCATACTTATTCACCACCACCAGTCTACACTGTTGCACTGACAGAAGACAGGTGAACAAATGATGAAAATAGTCATTTATTTATTGATATAATAGATATAATGTTGTTTTGGGGGGGGGGAACATAAATCAACATTTTTTTAATCCTAAAGCTCAGAGAAATACACACACAAAACATTTAAAAAATCAACAAATCTCCATGGCAGTGTGTGTGTGTCTGTGTGCATGTATGTGGTGCGTGGGTGCATGTGTGTGTTTATGTGTTTGATTTTCTTACATGAACTGTGGCAATGTTCTCAGAGAGCATCTCCATTTTTATGCAAGTTGCCCTGCTGTTGCCCATCTCTGCTGCCAAAGAAACTGAGTGCTCACCCTCTTCCCACTTCCAGCAGTCACAGTTTCTCATTTCCAGTTCTCACAACTTGCTGCTCTCATTTCTCCCCACTTCCTGCACTGAAAGATTCTCACTTCCTGTGGAGTATCTCTGACGAATTCCTTCCAGGAAAAAAGGGTCAGCATGTATCATTTCCTGTGCTAACCACTGACATCAGATACAACTGGACTGGCAAAATGGGGCAATGGTGTGGCAGTCAGATGACATCTTTCCCATCCCTGAAAAATTACAGTGTCAATAGGAATACATGATAATATGCGAACATAGTTTCATACATTGTTAAGTCCTAAGCGCTGCCAATGGTATGGTACATGGTTGCTGTACTATTTAGCGAACATACGCAGTTGAAAGATACTGTAGCGTTTTCAATCTCTGCATCACTCCAGCAATGGGAAAACGGTAAAAAGGCCATAGTGGAGTGTAGTAAAATCAGAACTGCTCATGGAAATCTGTTTCCATTAGATCTCGACTTGAGCTTGCACACCAGGGTGCACAGCATAGGGTAATTAGGGACGGTGGAGGATGAATCTGTGTATCACTCAGTGCACGATAACAGGATTGAGAGAAACCCACTCTCTGCAAGTGCCCATGGCTATAAGCCCATCAGGCAAACGGCCTGGCCGGCAATGAATATACAAGTGTGAGACAACTTACTGCAAGGAATGGATCTCTCCATCATCAGTGACAAATATGAGCAATATCCTCATTGGATACATTGGGAAATTATGTCTCAAAGTTCAGACCAGGAATAAACAGTAACAAAAGGGCTCACAGCTGTAGGCTGATGTCACTGTTTGGTTGTAGTTTAGTGATGCATTGGTGAGGATCTTCGGAGGACGAAGACAGAGAGCTGCATGATTCGAGCCAGACTCCCCAGTATGCTACTTAGGATCATACATTACATTAAGTGTATCTTCATAAGGTCTTCATTGCACACACATAATACCACAAACATTGCATTACCATGTTGTTATAACCAGGTATTATGCTTTATAACAGTGATATGGTTTGATATGCCACAGTTTCATGTGCATCTATTTCAATTCTCTTCAACCTGTTCTGACTTCGGCTCACGTTAGCTACCAAGATGCATATGTTTACAATGCTCAATTAAGTAGTAATGTCATGTTTATGAACACATTTTGTGTGCTTTATGAAGACCTTGTGAAAGAATGTTAAGAAAAAGTTGTGATGTTAGACTAGGTCAAGAGATTTATTCACAATTAAGAGTGAAGAGAATTAAGGGTGATTTGCTATCATCTAATTTAAATGACATTTTTCTTTCAAGTCACCTCAGCACACTTATCACCAGTCATTCACAGCAGACAGGCCAGGGTCATGGTTATGAACCTAATTAGCTTTTCTCTCTGGTGTGTTATAACCCTGAAAATATCGGAGACATGCTTTATGAATATAACAATGGCCAGTTACAACTTCTGCCGAATCAAAAATTTTGTGAGGGCAGTTACAGAATTTTGACAGTGGATCATTTAAGGGGAGAAGTTTAAGAATTTAAAACCCCACCCACCTCCACCACCATTAACAAAGTCCACCATCAAAAATCTATTGGCACCAACCCAACGGCAGGAAGCTTTGTCCGGGAAAGTTAAAGTATGCAGACACTACATTAGAGATGTACATGGGTGCACATGGCACGCAAAGATGAGAGTGTTGTTGCATTAACATGTGTAGCAATTTGTATGTTGGTTGAAAATGAATTAGATCATACTCCCGTATAACTCTTGTCAGCTGTTTGGGACAGTTTTAGCACAGGAACATAACTGAGCTTTATATATAACTTCGAATGGATCCCCATTACTTAGCAGAACCGGAGAAAGCACTTTAAAGCAGTACCCCAATATTTGTCAAAAGAACGCCATGTTCACAAAAGCTCTACACTTTTTTTTAAAAAAAGCCTGTCTCCCAAAGCTAATGCATCATTTACTAGATTATTTCAGCAAATGTTCTTTGAATGTAAAGCATGGGACTAATCGAAGGATAAAATGTTTCCCTCATGGAACCCAGGTCACATTAAAACAAACAAAAAAAAAAAACAAGTTCATGCAGCAATAATGCTTGAAGCCATAATATTTCACAACAACAAATGCAATAAATCATAAAATGGTATCTACCAGTAGATGCAGATTCAACATTGCAGATACAATATTAAAATTTCCATTATTATTAAAAAAAAAGATAAAAATCAGATTTGATTTGTGCTGAGAATTATCTTTACTAGGTGGACCTACACTAGAATTTTCCTTAAAAAAAAGGGAAAAAAATATTCTACTGCCTATGGTATGAAACTGCTGATGAAAATCTTATCTGCTGTCAATAAATTCCAGGCAGAGATAGATTACAGACAGGGAAAATACAGTATTTTAATGATTACAACAATTGTAATGAATAAAGTGGCTGTAAATCATGTTATATTAAAAACATGTAGTCCTGTTCTGTTGATATGTACAGGGGAAGACAAAATAATGGAAACAAATGACTCAGGTTTTGAAGTTACTACAACAGAATTAAAAAGGAGTCTGCACATTAATGTGAATACTATGGACCAATATATCTCCACTACAGAACATGTTTTAAAACCCACAAAGACATGAGAGACCTAAAATATTTTGAAAGATTCAACGGGGTTCGTGACTGAGTCACAGGTACAGTCACAGAGGTAACCAAATAATTTAAAGCATCAAGGTGATTTGTGTCAAAAATCATGACCATTAACTGATATAGAAGAACCGCCTGAAAAATAAGCAAAGAGCTGAATCTAGACCTCCATGATCCAGTTTCAACAAAAAACTGTATGTTGTGGGCTGATATTTACAGTAGCACTGCCATTTGGAAAAAAAATGTTGCCAAGGGCAATGCAAAACGATGCATAATCAAGTGAAGGGAGAACCACAATTGGACTTCTGAGCCGTAAGAGAAAACATTATGGTCTGATGAATTGACTTTTACCCTCTTTCCTACAGCTGGATGGGTTTATGTTTGTAGAGAGCCAAAGGAACCCATCAACCACTTTGCACCTTCCTAGTTGTTAGACAGGATGGTAGATCTGGCACGGTATTGTCGTATGGGGAGTCACTGGTTTGATTACTAGGGCGATTTGCAGAATTATGGCCAGTAATACAAAGGTATTTTACGTGACTCGGTAGATCAAATATTGTCTCCTCAAGGTATTCTAAGATGATCACCCCCATACTCACTGCTATATGGATTCAAGACTAGTTTCATAAACACCAGGATCATCCCAACCAGACATAAACATCTCTTTACGGAATATTCTGGAATTTTGCCTGCAGAGTTGATTTCCGCCTCCCTCTTCTCTCAAAGAAATTGCTTGTCGAAGAATGGTGCAGTATCCTACTTGAAATATTGACAAACAACATTCCAGGAATGACACAATATACTATTCCTTATTTGTTAATACATATTCATGTTTCCGTGATTAGTATTGATTCCATTATTTTGTCCATCCCTATACATAAATGAATGAAATATGTCTCTTTAAGGTGAGCTTTTTGGGAAGGAGAACAACATAACCTTAGTACACCCTGAAATGTTGATAATATACATGGGGGAACTGGAGGCAAGAATGAGCTGCTAACATGCCATCTATCCAACTCAAATCTGCAGAAAGAGCAAAGCCATTTTAATGTCTCCACCATCACGTTGTCCTGGCCTTCTGTGGGTCAGCTTCCACATGTTTCTCAGGTTTTTACCTCAACCCTGTCTCCAATTACACACTTCAATTACAAAACGTACATATGGAAAAATAAAAAGAAATGAAGTGTCCTTTCTTACAATTACAAAAAAATCATACATTTCATGGTAATGTTCCAAAAAAAAACAAAAAACTGAAAGAGGATTCTCAAAATATTTTAAGTTTAACTCACCACAACGGCACACCAAATAGCTAAAATAATCTAAACAGGAAATAAGAAATAAGTTAACATAATTGACACATAGAAATTTACATTATTTACAGTTGATTATTAAATACGTTTTTGTATCGATTGGTGGCTCCTAAGTGTTTCTCATTTCAATAATATGATTTTTTTCCTCTCTCAGGAATAGAAAACTCCATTGAATGCTTTCTGGAGTGACAGAGATACAATCCAGCCAATCGGAAAGCAGTAAGGCCTTCTTCAGGAAGTCCCTGCCAATTGGTCGTCTCTAAAAGGTGATTTATCATTAGCAACAAATATGGCAGACTTTCGTACCTTTGAAAAAAAACAAAATAAATAAAAATATATATAATATATATATTTATAAAATAAGAAACACAGGGAGTGTTATCTTCTGTCAAGCTGTCTGGGTAAAAAAAAAAAACAATTGTGTTGTTCTTTTATTTGTTTTTTTTTCCTTTTCTTTTCTCTTTTTTTCTTTTTTTTTTTTGTTTTTGTTTTTGGAGGCCGTTTGTAAGAAAAAAAGTATTTCCTCTTCTTTGTCCAGTATAACTCTTTACATATAGGTAAACAAATTGTAAAAGTGCTTTTTTTGTTCTTTTTTTGTTTTATAGACGCTGTCCCGTGTGTGAAAATTGTGTCACAGGCACTTGTGTCCGTCGCTGTCCTGAAAGTGAGACAGTGGAGCAGTACGCTACGCCTCGTTTGGTTATTCCTGGGTCGCGGCTCGTCTGTGTCTGCCGTCCAGCGAGGGCTAGCCCAGGATGTCCAGGTAGACGGGCGTGGCCTTGCCCATGGCATACAGGATCTTCTGGATGTCTTTGATGTTGAGGCGCTGTTGGGGCTCCCTCTGCCAACATCCCAGCATGATGTCATAGACCTCCTTGGGACAGATCCGAGGACGCTCCAGAACGCGACCCTGCATGATGCACTCGATCACCTGGGAGAGGAGAGGATAATGTCAGAGACAAGATTTTCAGTTTCCATTCCCTATTCCATTCCATCTCTGCTTTGCCCGCTTCACTTATTTTGAATGTCTCTATTTTAAAAATTAAAACTGAGGTCAGGTGGAGCTGGACCAACCATCTGATACAGTTGTATGAGATGTTAATGCCCAGCACTTAACTAGAATCTATCTGTTACAATACTGAAGCTTCTGTCTTGGCCTCTAATTAAGGTAAGATCAATCACACAATTTCATACCACTACAATTGCCCAGGGAAATTGCTTTGCTGTTGCTGCTATTTTTTTTAGTCATACCCTTTTTTTAGTTATGACCTGCATTGCTTATACCACAAGTGTGATAATGAATTTGCCAAAGACCCTGTATGTGTGTGTGCGTATGTGTGTGCGTGACACTTAAAATAAACACACAACTTTTTTCTAAGTGATAAAACTAGGCTACAGCCAGCTTTTAGATTATGCATCGTGTGAATAGTCTGATACAGGAGCATGAAATTGAGATCAAACCATTCTCCTGTATCTGATGTCCGTCTTTTCTCCTTAGCGTTTGTTTTCCGTGAAATATTCATTGACTGGTATCCTTCCCAGATTAAAAAAAAAAAAGAGTAAGCAAGGAGAGCAAGATCACAATCACATCAAAGCTGAGTGAAAGCCTTCAGCTCCTATAAGGTCTTTGATTTCACCTGTCAACATGTCCCACAGAGATACAGTGTGACATGAATCGCTCAATTCACCGTGACCACTTTTCCTCTGGGCTCTCGCTATGGGGAAGATCTTCCCTCTTCACGCTGATTTGCCACTTATGAAAGCCGAGTGTTTGACCCCCTGAGGAGCTACAGGAAACACTCACACACACACACGCGCACACACGCATACACACACACGAACATGAGCATCCGCACTGGCACTGAGGCCATTTGGGGTCAACCACGGTGACAGTGCCAGTCACTATTGATTCTGCATTTGAAACAGAAATTCCCAAACTACTCCTCATAGATCTGACTTCTGCCACCATGATTCTGAACACATTTTTAATATTTTCAAATATGGCCACTAAAGCTCGGTCAGGATTCAGAAAAACAAACAGAATAATTTTAAGAGTATATGCAATAACAATAGAATCTTTCTTTAATTTCCTTTATGTATTTTTTGTGGGAGACATTTATTTTGATTAATTCCAAAAACCCATAAAGTTACTAATTTCCTTTGATTGGGTATCAGCCATATTTGGCCTTAAAGATGCATCCATAGATGTTGCACACCTATGTTTATGAGAATTTGTTTATTTTATTGGGTATGCAGGTTTGTAAGTGTTTTAAGAATATTTTAATTGGTATTCTCAATCTCAGCTATCTTATTTTGCAAAAGTTTCATGGGGCTGTTTCTTGGGCAGAACACCTATTGTAAATTCACATTCTTTGCTGACCAAAACAAGAAACAGATTATGTTTTCCAACATTACATTAAAGGACATTTGTTAGACGCTCTTATCCACAGCGACTTACAAGGCAAAGAGCGACTTACAAGGCAACATTTAGAATCAAATGGAGACTTTCTTGACTGTGCTTATTGTAAACATATAAAATGGCAAATCTCTACCCTCTCTGTATACCCACTCTGAGCTGCAAGTAATGTTTTCTGCAAGTAAAGTTATACTGCACCTCAGGAAAGTTACAGGCAGTGACACACAGATCCTCTCTACCCACTCTAAGCAGGATTTGTGGGGTTAGCGGTGCTATGATACACATGTGCCTTTAGTTTCATTCTTTCATTCATTGTATCATAATAATTGGTATGAATGTACAATTTGGCTGTCTAATTCTAACTGTCTATGCATTACTGTTACTAGCGAGCATAAACTGTGAGTACCCAGCCAGCAAGCTCAAGCTGTTGATTTTCTTTTGTGTGCTGCCATGGCTATTCGTTGCTATTGGTTACCTCACGTACAATTTTATTTGTGTTTGGAAACATAAAGCTGTATTCGGCATGCTTATTTGTTTGGTAGTACAATCCTCCAAACACAAGACAAGAACGCACTTCGAACTATGAAAAAGCACAGCATACCTAACCTTTGGTATATGTAGTGCATACTTAATGATGTTATCTTTAGTGTCAGAATACCTGTGGTCTAATTATATTTTTAATAATTGATATTATAAACAATATGAGAAATAGTGTAATTAGGATCACTAACTTTATATCCATACAAACATTTGTATGAAGTTCTCTATTTTTTCACTCATGCTTCTGTAGGTTAACAATGTTTGCTGAAAAAGTATGCAACAAGATTGGTGCATACTTGAGAATGTAGTCTTGTCTAGTACACAAAAACACACCTTGACCTTACAGTTTAGGACACAATTACAAGAGACTGTATGGTGACTGTTTTTTTCCATTCAACGTGTTACAGTTGTCTGCACAACAGTACAAAGTCGATATTGCATCTTATAATGGCCGTATGTCAATTACAAAAGAGCTGCAGACAACTTCAGAGGTTGCTGTCTCTGAAGGCAAAGGTGTTTAAGAAGGAAAAAAAAGGTACTATCTTTGAATGTACAGTTATGTGAGAGATCTATAGTCATGTAATTCAATCAAAACAAATATTTGTCCTTTTGAGGGCACATGCTTTTCTATTTTACAATGAAAGCAACACCTTCCAAAGGACAGGTCTGCTTGTCTCTGATAAAATAGAATATACTCAAAGACGCATATGAAGTCAGTATTGATTGAATTGCATATGTCCACAAAGAGACTGCATACACTGGTCTGGATCCCAGTCTAAGCTGATAAAAAATATTTTTCCTTAAATTTCTGTAAAGTCTATATGGTGAAACCAAAATGGGTAAGATAGCCTTTAATAAAAGCTGAGAATCTGCACTTTAAATATGAGAATTGTTTAATTACAAATCTAAAAGTGTGGAACAAAGGGTCAAATAAAAAAAAAGTCTTTGCCCCAAATATTATGGAGGGAACTGTATTTTTAAAAATATGTTTAACAGCCTCTTTATGTATCTAGCTGTTTCCCCATTTAGAATAAACATTAAAGGTGATACTCAATGAGTTATAGTCTATATGTTTTTGTAATGATATCCCTTACATTTAAATTAAAAATGTTTCAATGTAAGACCTGGTTATGTGTGGTAGTTCAATATAAAAATATTAAATAGCTGTCTGGGGGAGGCTTAAAAAGGCATTACCTAACAATATTCTAAGCCCAATGGTGAGGTTGATATGGCTGCCATTATTTTCTAAGATTTATTTTAGCTTGTTCATTGTCCGTTTGTATTTAGGGAAGCAATGGACGGAAAATAAGAAGATCTACATCTCTGCCATAGACTTCATTACTTTTGGGCCCAGCTCTGAACCGCATCACAATAAACATTTCACCAGGGATAAATGTAGGCTATTAAATTGAAAGCTAATCACTGAATACATGCAAGTCGTAATTGAGGATGCACGCTTAAAATCTTTATTCTTTGTTGGCAAAGTTGTGGAGGCTGGGATGGTGGCTAATACACTGATGCTAAAGGGAGAAAAGTACTTCCTCATTTATGGTGGTGGTGGTGGTTGATGGGGAGGGGGCACATGCTAAAATGCTAAAAAGTTTGAGCATCAGTGTTGGTAGAAAATAATGCATCATCACTTTAGCCAAACATCTGGGAAACAACCTGAGAATCGGCTAGACACCGATAATGCAGTTTTAAAAAATTTATCTGCCAATACCAATATGACGATGCCAATATAATGCATCTATTATATGTGCTCAGCTACAAAATTATTAGTACCCTTTATGAATAAAAAGGCTGGAAAAGTAGATGAGTTCATATTGTTTTATTCTAAAGAATACTCTCTCTGGGGAGCTCCTGCAGTTATTAGCTTGCCCTGGGCCAATGAAATGTCTGGATTATGAAATCAAATAAATGTCTGTGGGCTTCACTGTCACCACCTGAGGGTGGACTGTTTCTGCAGATTCATGCTAGTAAATCAGCATCTTTAGACTGACCAAAAAGCGGAACCATGTCTCTTGAGGTTAATCCAAGTCCAAGCTGTATCAGTGAGGGGTGTGTCATTCTAACTGAACACATTCAGAGAAATGTGGTGTCTTTGGGCCACTCTAGATGGGCAATACCACTTTGATATCTGGATCTCACCTTGAGTGGTAATATCTCTGTAGTATGTAATCCTTTCATATGAAATTCTTTAGTATGTAATTCTTTATGAAATTTTATACAAAACAAAGGCACAACCAGTATCAATGAGCATGTTCATTGAGCACAGAGAGTACCATTATAAAGAAATATAAGCTACGACAACTCTACAACCATTTTTAGGCTCTGAGTTCATGTTTTTATTCAGGCATGTGGTTAGTCATATTTATGTAAACTATTCCATGTCTAATACTGTACTGCTGCAGAATTTTAACTGTTTTTTTTTACATGCTTCTGTGATTCAGTGTGTGAGCTATGCACAGCCTTGAGGCACAAATTAAAATCTTAAAACTCTGCTGCAATATGCTGTTTTATGTGGAGTCCATTGTTATTCAGGATTATAATTAAAACAGCCAGTGATGATGTTTCATTTTCTTGGCTGACCAATGCAATGCCTCTATACGTTTTAAGTTATCTTTCAGTCAATCTGTTATAGCCATTTTACGAGCTTTAAAGCAACTGAACTCAGTTGATTACTTCTTCAGAGTAATCTAAAGAATGAAACAGTATTCATCAGTCTGGTGTCAACGCTTAGATACAGTCCATTCACGAAATGAAAAAAAAAATGGTATCAACATTATGTACAGACTTACATGCATCTATGAGACATTATAATTAAATATAATTACATTTAATCACAATTTGATGCAGCAACGTATGTAACATTCCACACTGGAAAAAAATATTTTTTTGTATGTGCATTATATATGTCACTGACAAAATGACAAGCAAACCTAACCAAATTACACACATCAGACCAAAACCAGCTGTTGTTTAATGTAATAAAATAATGAGCTCATTATCTATTTATTAACTACTTTGAAATAAGTTATGCTTCATTAATTGGTAGTGTTGTATGTATATCAGTCACCACCTGTAGAAAAAAAGCATGACCAAATGATTTTTATAATTTTAATATTCCGTTGGGTGCAGGGGAATTTGGTCCCCTAATTTCTAGCTCTAGTGTTCCCATGTGTGCATGAGAGTGGGGGGTGGATTAAGGTGTGAAGACCCATAACTGATCGAGACTGTCAGGATCCGGAACCCTCCTGGGCCGCTTCAACATACATCATATTTCCTTTCTCCTTGCAGTTTTTAATGATAGCTACTTCACCCCGCACAAGAGTGTGCAAGAGAGGGCTGTACACAGCTGCATGGGACTGTGGTGGGTATGGACAACAGCCCCATCCCTTTCACAGCTAAACAGCAGCTGTGAAAGTGTTTCTTTGCCATATTACTCAGCAAACAGGGTTTCTTTCAATATAGAAAAACCCACAATCCTTCAGATTTAGAGAGCGATGATTCACGGCTGCTCTTGAACTCCGAAAGGGAACATTAATGTGTCTGAAATGTAGATGTGTGTGAGGCGTGGAGGGTTTCAGAGGGACAGGATGCTACAGGACAAGTGAGTCGAAACAGAAAAATGAGGACATGGTAAAGTCAAGTACAAAATAAAACAAACTAAATGGTGAGTGCGGAAACATGCGACCTTGCTCCAGGAGAGTAAACAGACAGGAACACATTCTGCATTGAAATTGGGATGTGACAGGACACAGTATGGAAATGAATCAAAATGTAAGGCCAACACCTACAGCGATTCTGCAGCTTACATGTTTTATGAATAACTCAACAAACAGAGAAACATGTGTGGGATAAACCCAGCTGTAACAGATTCCATTGAATCTACTGGATGAAATCTTGGGCATAGTGTGTGTGTGATGTAACTTAGGCAACAGGATGTGTAATGTAAATGCAGACAGCAGGGGGTGTGATGTAACTGCAGTCCTGCTTCGCTATTGGCCAGCTGATACCTCATGGCATGTTTGATGTAAGCTAGGAGATAGTGTGTGTGATGAAATGGCCAGCCTACCTCATTGTTGGACAACTGATACCACGGCTGCTTGCCGTAGGTGAAGATCTCCCACAGGATCACGCCAAAGCTCCACACATCACTCTCTGTGCTGAACTTCCTGTACATGATGCTCTCCGGTGTCATCCAGCGAATGGGCAGCATCGTCTGGCCTCCCACCTATCAGAGACAAGCAATCATGGGAGATAAGCATTCCAACAGCAGTTTAAACCCATCTATCACAGAAAGGCATTAATCCTCTCATTAATTAACTAATAAGAGATGAACAGTCATTAGCACATCGTGCTGATCAATCCGAAATGTGGATTCCTCAGCACTTTGCTCCCACCAATCAGAAAGTAGAATTAATCGGTGCTATAGTCTCAGAAAGGAGGTTATGGCAGCTCTTTACTGACATAGATCAATGAGGATTTTACACCAACAAATCAGAGGTACATTCAACATGACTTGAGCCACTTTAGCAGGGAAAAAGCATTCATCAGCAATTTACTCTCACCAATGAGCGAATGAACATCCAGATCTAGTAATTCATTATGGCCAATCATAGTCATGCATTCATCAGCGTTTTACATTGGTAGCCATTCTAAATGACAGCTCTCATCACAGTTGTAACTAGTCTCTCTTTATTCTGAACAGTCGAATTCTCCGACGAGCAGGTTGAAGAGCCGAGGGACAAGCTATCCCCTAAAGCGGCGTCTGACAGCTGTAAACCGTGCGGAGGCATAAATGGAGTTTTCCTCAAACCCTTCCACAGCCTGTTATTAATCGATTACACAACAACACATTAATCACCACGCAATTTGGCATTCATTAGTCTGGATTGTTTTAAAAATCCTTTTCCTATTCATGTCAATCACACTGTGCTAATCATGTCAATGGCAGGGGGAAACCGTGACTGGCAGTCAAACATGACGCTGGGTACCGCTATATTCGGCTCCTCAGCCCTGGCCGCATATTAATTACAGAGCTCATTAATGCATCGCATAATGGGGGTCATGGTAACGACTGCGCGCATCACTACAATAACCGCATAAATTAACAACAAGCTGCTGTAATGGCAGAGGCTGCATCACGGAGTTTCTTACGACGGTTTTAATGCTGCTACGTTTTTAAACAGGATAGCCTGCCTCGCACAGACTGCAATTATATTGTAACATAAAACAGTTACTCATAACACAGAGCTGTTGGATCATTCATAATAAATCACGAACCTCTGTATCATAAATAATTCAAAATTCCATTTTTGCCGGTTAGTCAACATTAATATACGTTGGAAAATGTGTCAAAAAGAAATAGGCCAGGGTCGGATTGAAGGAACGTTACACCATACACTGTTGATATGGGAGTACTCATAGTAACAGTGCTCACTGAAACTTGTGCATAATTTCTCAGTCTGGGAACACTGGCCTCATTCTTAGAACCGTGATTTACTTAATGCACATGTGGGTTCAGAAAGTGTGTAAAGTAACACACAAGTAATATGAGAGTTACAGACATCATGCAGGGGCAGCCTGTAGTCTAGTGGCTAAGGTACATGACTGGGACCCTTGAGGTCTGTGGTTGAAGCCCCAGTCTGGCCACAGCAAGAGCACCCTGCTGTTTGGCCCTTGAGCAAGACCCTTAACTCCACATTGCTGGCAGGGGGACTGGCTTTTGATTTGCATAGTCAACCGTCACTTTGGATAAAAGCGTCAGCTAAAAGACTGTAATGTTCGATTGTGACCACATCCTACAGATGATAACCCCCAAAAGTGACTTGTGAAGCCTTGTGGTACTTCAATCCAGAAAAACAAAAACAAACCTTTCATCTTTTTTTTTACATTAGAACAGAAACAGCATTGTGATTCCAACCACTACAGGCCACTGGATAGCTAGCAAGCATTAGCTAGAGTTGGGTAACTTATCTAGAAAATGAATGTTAGCTAATTAATGTTAGGTATTTAACATAGCATTCCAATCTTCCCATCCCAAGCAGTTACTTGTCAGCTGTTTTCAACAGTGTGATTAAATAAGAGCAATCACATTAATGTTTCACAGAGTTATGTTCAGTCTATCTTTGATCTATGTAATTATACTTTACATTGATCTGCAAGTTACTGCTCCACGTTAAGTGTTACAAATTATGTGTAACATAGTGTAGCAGGCAGCCATATTGTTTAGTTATTGGTGGTATTTGAATGACATCAGAATGCCAGCCACTGCCCTTTTACATCCAAAAGCTGCAAACGTTCATTAGCTACACAGTAGTCATACAGGAATACAGCAGCAATAATATGCCAAATCATTTGAAATGGTATTCCGCATAATAACTAGTTATGGTAACAGAAGTGTCTCAAAAAATTAAGAAATTAGGTTTTTCAGGAAGTCAGCTGGAGTAGAAAATGAAGGAAACAGAAAAAATAGACAAGTGTATTTCAGAAAAGGGCAGACAGAATCTGTGGTTAGCCAGGATCTGTACAAAAATATTGTAAGACTCACAGTACTTTGTCACAGTCAATCAATATTATTTATAGTTGGTCATACATTCCATGTCTATGGCTGTAATGTTGACTGTTAAAGTTAGCCTATTATTCACGTTAGTGTTAGCTAACAATACAGCCTATACAATTACTCTAAGCTAGGCATGTCACTCCAGTTCATTCATATAACCCATGGTTATGTTTTATACAATAAATTAATAAATGATCAAATACACATTTTAGACAAAAATGTGTGTGTTCTATAGACTTGAAAACAAACAGTTCTAAACATAACTGGAGCAGGCCCATTAGCGTCCGGACACCTGTAGCTTCTAGCTTGCTACACTCTCCCTTCCCAGACAAACAGACTGTTCTAGTCATAGACGCACAAGCAACCACAACCAATGTTTTGGATTTTACAAGATTAACCGTGTAACTGCAATATCTGATCAAATAATCTTTCAAATTCCGCTAATAGGCCAATAAGATCGTATCATTCCCTCTGCCATTGGAAAATCACTGTTACAGTTTGATGATGTAAAAGCATTTTTGCAACTTGCCCATTAACAAGTGGCAGAACAAGATGATCATCAAAATTTGTTGCCAAAATATGACTGATGCACCTAAATAAACATTGCTGTTACATGGTGTTAGACTCGGCTATTTATGGATTTGTTCAGCTGTTTGTAAATGTGGCACATTGAAGCACTGACTTTGTTTCAGAGCAATGAGCTCTGCATTAGCAGCTAATGTTATAATAGCTTCCCAGTTAAGGTTGGCTATCTTACACTAGCTACTATGGTTAAAGTATAGGGAGATACAAGATGTATTTACAAGATAACTATAAGTATCAAAGTATGAAACTGATGGTAATCCAGAGTGATTTTAGCTCATTATTGATGATTGCGTAGGGATCCAGACCTCCAGTACAACTTGTTTTTTGAGGACTCTTTGAAGTTCCGGTTAACACTAAGTTGTTTGTCTGGCACCTAAGTTTTATTGTGAGACTAGGCATAAAAATGGCTGGCGTAATATTTGAAATAATATTCCTAAATATAACCTCAACCTGAAGTTTACCGCAAATGTAAAACACATTTAATGCAAAAGCAAATATTTTAGCTTATTGTCCTTTAGTGTTTACTAGTATTATTTAACAATTAGTAAATGTTTCAAACATTTCAAACATATGGTGCATATGGATTCATGAATTATTCATTCAAAACCCCTACCTCACACACACCCACCCACAAACACCTATTTCTTCTTTATATTTTCATTCTCCTCCTCTCACATATGCTCAGTCTATAATACAGAACCTTAATAACTGGTAAAATATGTGCAATTTCAGCTGGACTACATTTCTGTGTATGATCATTTTTGGATCTAAGCCAAAGAGCAAAAAAAAAAAAAAAAACAGTTTTCATTTTTAAATTCAAAGAGAAACTTTTCATTTTAAGGAAGATGAATAAATCACTACTGATCAAATAAACTTTGAGTCTCAAGTTTAAAACAGCAAGAAAAAAAGTACACCAAACATGAGCAGAATAATATTTAGTATGTATGTGTATGTATGTGTGCGTGCGTGCGTGCGTGCGTATAAGTATGTATCCATACACATGTCTGTGTGCATGCTGAGGTGATGGGGAGAGAGCGAGGGAAGATAGCAGAAATAAGTTGAATTTATATTCATAGGCATGTCTTTTCTTTGGCATATACTGGCCAAATTTTAATCTCAATGTTCAAAAGCAATAATGGCTGGATTCTTCTGCATGGGAGCCAACCGAGGTAAAACAAGTAAACATATGAAAGACAGAAATTAAAAGCTCCTCTGAAAATTACCACCATAATTTCCCAAAAAAATAGGAAGATAAGGGCGGTCCTTCTTGGATGGGGTGCTACTGGATCAGGGGAGCTGTGAGGCAATGTGGGGGATGAATTACGGACCCCGGTGGGACTGCTTTCTGTCTCTTTGGGGGCCTTTTGAGTCCCTGTGAGAGCGCTTCGGGCAAATGCCGTGGAGTGCTTTTTCGGTGCTCCGGCTGCGTGGAACACCAGGAGGCTCGCATCAGGGCGCATTAAATGCACGATTACTGGCGCATTGATCACAGGTTCTCCCCCCGCAGCAGCGGCAGTTGTGTAACCATTGGTAGTCACAGTCGCAGTAATAGTATTAGAGTCAGCAGTCACAGTCCACTGGTTGTTGTTGTAGTAGTGGTAAAGCATAGTCATAGTAGTGCTATTTGGCATTACATAAGTAGTACTAGCTGCAATTGCAGTAATAGTAGTGACTTTTGTGGTAGCACCAGCAAATACACAGCCGTATGAATGTACTTGTTTTTAAAACCTTGTTTGTGTTGCCCTGGTTAGGGCCATCTGGTTGGCTCGTAGATCATAACTAAAGTTGAGTTTCTCAGAGGGAAAACCAGAAAGGAATGGCTTTGATATCAAAAACAAAAATAGAGCTTCTCCCATCCTATACCTTTGATTTGCTATGGTGCAATAGGATCTGGTGTGAGCCATAACCTCATTACAAGTGCCTCAAATAAAAGTAAGAGTGAAGTGCAGAGGGGAAAAGGAGGAGGAGAAGAAGCCATAACCTGAGGACGCAGGTGTGTGTGTGTGTGTGTGTGTGTGTGTGTATGCCTGTGACAAAGTGAATGTTCACTGCGGGGGTCAGACTTTACTATCAGCTGTGTGGCAATGAAAAAAAGAGGAGAAAAAAGAGGAACGTGTTATGTGTTGGTGTTCTTCAATTTGAGCTCATCTTGACCTGAGACCTGGGAGGGAGGGAGGGAGGGAGGTGTTGGGGAATAAGAGGGTCTGCTCATCACTGTGGCAACCTGAGACTCCCTCTGAGTTTCACCCCCCACCCCCCATCCCATGCACTTTCTCTCCTCTCTCCTCGCTCTTTATCCTTCTCAATCTTACTGTCTACCTCCTTCCCTTTCCATCACACACAAACAAACACACAAATGCCCGTGATGTAAATGTAAACACCACACACACACACACACACACACACACACACACTCACACACACACACTCACACACACACACACACACACACACACACACACACACACACACACACACACACACACACACACACACACACACACACACACACACACACACACACACACAACAGAACAGGCATTGGTATATTTAGTCTCCCATGCATGCACCACTGTGGATGGATACTTGCCTCTTGTGACTATTGCACAGAACAATAGTCACAAGAATGTGTTAACATTTCTCCGCACTGTTTGATCACAAGTCCCTAGGACTGGAGGTGGAGGCGGTTGGTTGTGGGCTTAACAAATATTATAGAAAACAAATATTGCTTCTGGCTCATGCCACACGAAGAAAGACAGAGAAATACCTGCAGGAACCCTCCCTGACTGTGGTCGATGTCCTGTCTGTGTGAGTCAGACAGAGTGGGCTATAACCCTCAAAATGTCAAGCGCATATTTAAACAGAGGTTACTTTGCCAGGTCACCGAGGTTTACAGACACCACTGCGGTGATAAATTGCACCATCATTTTAACTGATGGAGTGCTTATTCTTCTTCTTTTCCATTTGCACCTACGGCGCAGTAACATGTCAAACACTGGCGTTTGCAGACGCAGCCGCTACAATGAGACGTTTAACAGCTCATTTAGAGGGCTGGGAGCCAATGTGGTCTGACAGGAACCGCTGGATCCGCCATCAATGGAAAACCGCAGAATCTCATCTTACTCACTGTCCTCTCACCGCTCACCCCCCCCCCCAACTACCAAGCAACCTCCCCCTCCCCCTTCCCCAAAGACTGCCAACACCAATATGTCACCAGTATGTGGGAAATGTGAACTTGGCGGCTTTGGCGGTTTATAATCTCTCAGCAGAGGGGAAGTGTCCAGTATGGTTATGGCTTTCTTTTCTCCCAGCTCTGACAGCCGTGTTCAAGGAGGCTGCAAAACCTTCTCTGGTCTGCAGGGGGCAGTAGATTTGTCCCAGACCATACCTTGGACTTACGGTTCATGTTGAAGTCAATGAAGTACTGAAGCAAAATGATTTTCCAGTGAGTACATTTCATACATTTTAACAAAATCCATATACAGCTTTTAATCTGTTTCAAGCATCCCAAAATTCATCACCCTGAATGCTCAACCCCTGAAATGGGAAGTATAGCAACCATTTTGTGCCACCGAACTCAATAAACTGATGAGGCTGAAAGATATATTAATTAAACTAGAAGGTGGCAGAGGAGGAAGCCAGGTTGAGAATTTGGCGAAGATGTGCAGATCCTTGACTTTGCATCAGGATATCAGCAGAAGAAGTCAGCACCAAATCTTAATGACTCGTTCCAAAACTCAGTTTCCCCACAACATCGCTGCACTGTTAATTTGGTTTTTCTGCTGGTTCCAGAGGGAAAGCTGCATCCTGTTGGCACAGCAACACCACAATCTAAAGCAATGTTTTGTCAGCAGGTTCTTTAAGGCCTACCGGAGCCCAACATCGCCCGAAACTCTTTGCCAAAGAGAGCTGCAGGCTGGTATAAGTGAAGGCCGATTAAAGTTTTTGCTCATTACACCCATTTTCGGTTTTCTCTCTTACAAAATTTTGGTGGGTAAAGGAAGGCTAGACAGTCAGATATAGTTAGAAACTCCTATCCAGTTCAATACATCTCAGCACAAACACACAGTGTCAGCACTAAACTCAATTCAAAACTTTATGTGTGTGTGTGTGTGTGTGTGTGTGTGTGTGTGTGTGTGTGTGTGTGTGCGTGCATGTATGTGTGTGAGAGTGGCATTTTCCATTATGAGGCTGAGAGGACGAAGCCTTCTAGATTCTAGACACGTTTGTCATTAACCCTTAGGGTACAATGGTGTTTCTCATTTAATTTACATATATTTCGTTTCTTGTATCTATATTGTATATCCAATGCTTGCACATCGTTGAATAGGCTATAGGAGAGTTAAGCCCATGTATTCCTTATATTAAAATGAAAAACCTACAATAAACCCTAAATGTGATTAGCAGGACTATAATTATTTTTAAAAATTCGATTGTGATTACAGACATACCGTTAATTCATGCATTATTGGCCACCGAAATACGGTCACCAAATTGGCCACCATAAAAACGCTAACGTATTATTTTTTAATTTATTCAGGAAAAGGCAATGAAAGGTATGTCCTGTGGAAAATACACAAAATAAACTATGTACATGAGAAGAATCAACTTCATACATATATACTTGTACGCCCTCCTTTAAAATATGAACTTGTAGACTTAGCTCACGCTCAGAATTCTTCAACAGCGACGGTTCAGTGTAAGGGTTTGATTGTTTCTCTATACAGATAGTGCTCTAGTAGTTCATGCTACTAATGCTACTACTGGGGGACTTGATTTGTTTTGGGAAACAGAAACAAAGAAAAAATAGCAGAGGTACTGCAGTTTTTAGCACCCAGCTAAAAATGGCATTTTTCTCTACAAAACCAGTTATTTTGTGTCACCAATACTTCACAAACATTTTTATTTTCAGTGAATAAACGGTTGATAATACATGAATTAATGCTATGTACAATATTCTCTTTATCACCTGAAACCTGCTAAGCAACTTCAGCAGTATAAACAGATAAAGGTGATGAGAGTTGGGAATTGGGGATAGTGAGCACCTGAAATTAAAGAACCAGACAAGTTTGAATTTAAAAAATAGCTTGTGACACGTGTCCTCTCCACAGAAAGCTTACCCACATGGAACCGGAACTATCAAATCTACACACTACTCTCTTTCTGTGCATTTCCTGTGAGGCAAATCTGTACATGCATCTCCATCCTGTTACAGTCCCAAGATATTGCACTCCTTTTTGAGGAGATAAAGGCAAGAAATGTGTTTTCCTTAATTTTTTTATTGTCAAATTTAGCTAGATGGCTAAGTGGATTGTTACTTAATGGACTATATGAGTTGTGATTGTGCCAGTGGTGATAACCACTAACTAGCAAGACTGCTAGAGCCTTTATATTTCTAAAATGAAAATTCTAAATTAGCCTGGTAACTGTGTCTAAATATAGCTGATATGTTTAAGAGGAATTGGCACCCCTACCATGGATTTCAGCAAAGACAGACTGAGAGATTAGAAAGACATCTCCCCCTGATCTGTAGTGGAGATCTCCAGACAGGAAAGTCCAGAGAGCTGGGCTGTATTCAGTAGATTGAAAAGGGATATTCAAAGCACATTGTTTGTCTCATAATTTGAGTCAATGGTTAAAGAGTATAACATTCTCTTAGAAGAAATATTGATGAGAGGAGAACAAACTGCTGTTCAGTAAAGACTAAGGCTGGGATTCAATCAACACTGTACATTTGAACTTTTCCTTATAGATAAAAGTGTTATGCTTTTTCCCACAAAAACAGTTTGGAAAGTTAATTTTAATGATTGCTGAACTCACCAAACTGTTGGTGAAGATAAAAATGACATCATTTTTTGAGCCAAAGTTAAGGACAAATGTTGATTGAATCCCAGCCAAAGAGACTAAAGTGGTCATCCCAGATCTTGAGATAGGATCTACAGGCAGTAAAAAACTGAGAGCTGCACTGTTAGGCAGTCCTACCCCACACTCCTAAACCTTTAGCTCCCTTCAGCCCATCCTCCCTGGCTAAACTTAACTGCCGAGTAATCGCCTCTGGTGTGTGTGTGTGTGTGTGCATACGTGTGTGTACATGTCTGTCTGTGTTTGCCCTGTAATTGTTTTCAGAAGGCTTAATAGGGCCTTTGGCTTTCTGCAGGAAAAACAGAAAAAAATCCAATGGCAGACCTTCCAAAAATCCACAGCTGAAAAAAACACTGTTCCTCAAATTCTGTGAATCTGAAATTTCAGCTCAAAATAACAATTTCTACAGGAAAACTGTTTTTTTTTGTACTTTTACTCAGGGATAATTGCTTTGAAAAGAATAATAATCACTTCAGGCATTATAATTAATTAAAAGAATTGACTATGTTACTTCTTATTTCATTAAAAAAGAAGCAGTATGTTGTAGTGTGTTATACCTATATACACTCACACTCTACACACACAGATTAGTTGAAAAAAATGATGAAATGTATATCACTTATCTCAGAATGTTGCTTTCCTGCATTGCCACCTCAGCTCTGTAGCAACATCTAACCTACTTGCAATTCATCCTAGGGAGTAGCTAGATTCTTTCCAATTTAGGCTACATGTTAGCAAGTAACAAATAAAAAGGCCTTCATATTTTAACAAGGTGCCATGTTGTGGAGTAGTGAAATAAACTGGTGGAGAAGGAAATCATCATCATGTGTTTTTTAAATTCCGGAAGAATCTGTGACAAGGTTTGCAATTTGCACCATAGCCATTGCCTGATTCCATGGATGAGGTCAATTTCTGCGACAGTGGAAAACCTAAAGCTTTAAACTTTAAAAAACGGGAGATATAAAGACAGGCTTTGTGTGAAAACTTTGCCATGACAAAGACACCATCCTAAAAATGCACATATGAACATAACATTCGATTTCTTACTCAAGTTACAAGTGTAAAAATTAAGGTTATCTTCAAGTGTGTATGATTGTCTATTGTAAGATATGTTTTTTTATAGGTCTGCTTAATTGATGCTTTTATATAATTCTGCTATGTGTTACAAGGATCAATCAGCACTCAGCAGGACCATTAAAGAAAAATGGACTGAGTGACATTTTAAATAAATGTAACTTACTTTCTGCCTGGTAATTATAGCCTGTATTTAAGGTTTTACGAAAGACCATTAATAACACCCACATGTCTCAGGTACTATGCACACTCTGAAAGCCATTACCAGGCAGGACAGACCTTTTTCCTCTTACCAAGCAGATGTTTATCTTGTTTATTTTCATTTAATCTTTCCTCCATTCTTTTCTTCCTTCTATATTATTTTGGTGTGGTGTTTTTTTTCATTGCATTGGGGAATGTCAGATTATTTTGAGGGGTGAGTTGCCTGGATATAATATGTTTCAGTACAGGAATGTAGCATGATCCATTATGGGAATGTCACATGGTGCATTACCAATAGTTGACAGTTTGTAGCTGTGTCTAAGTTAAGCTGAATTCACAGATGGAAGGAAGCAGGAAGCCAGTGGTCTCAATGTCCAACACAACTTTCATTATTACCATGATTCCAAAGTTTTTTTTTTTTTTTTTTGCTATTGTTGTTTTTCTACACAGTCTCCACAACATCAGTGGCTCCATTGCTAACCAAGACCCTGAGGTTTGACTGCAGGAAATTTAGTCTGGTTCACAACTCACATTACTCCTGTTCTCAACTACAAAAACATGAGAACGGTATGTTCAAAAAAGATTCACACTGCTGTTATTCTCCCCAGATCATATCTATAAACATCCTGGAAAACTGAGAGACAGTGAAATCACTCAGTAAAACCCACGTTTAGTATGTCACATTGAGAGATCCTGAATAACAAACACAAATACATCATACTTTTTCCTCATGGGATACTGTAACTGATAAACTAGTAAGACATGCTGGGTCAATTAAAATGAAACGGTCTGAACTGAAAATAAATAAATGTGTGCTGTTACTGAAAAACATTACTAAAGCATATACATGTGCAGGACCTAAAAATAGTTATAGTAAACCCATAAATGGCAATTAGATAATTGGCAATTGCAATTACAGTCCACAACAGACCACAGTTCACTACCCAAACCAATAATTCACAAAGACGAGTCAAATTGAATCCATTTATCCGACCTCTCAAATAAAAATGAAAAACTACAAGTTATATTGCCTTTTCAATAAAAGCTAAGTGAAATAAAAAAAATAATGGGGAAAAAAAAAGAACAGTGATTATGAGCCTTCACCTTCCTGTTTATGCGGAGAGAGAGAGTGTTCACTTACTCGATAGTAATCGGTGCTGTAGATGTCTCTGGACATGCCGAAATCTCCAATCTTCACCAGGAGGCCGTTGCCCACCAAACAGTTGCGGGTTGCCAGGTCGCGGTGCACAAAGTGCTGGGTTGCCAGGTACACCATGCCGGAGGCGATCTGCGTAGCGATGTGCAGCATCTGCGACAGACCCAGCTCTCCGCTCGACTGAAGCGGCTGCCCGTCCACCAGGATCATGGCATCAGGGCCGTGAGCTCTGCAACGGGACAGCGACCAATCAAAATCAGAGGAACCTGAGCAGCCACCAATCAAAAATACTGTGTTTGATGTTTTACTTCCCTTTAAGGATACCATAGTATATTCACCCCTTAGGAAAACACTTTTCTCTTTGTAGTAATAAGCCCATTATTTTTATTATTATTATTATTATTATTATGATTAGTAATTAGTATTTATTATCATGATGAGTTTATACTGCTCTATATTTTTTATTCGAAGCAGGTTTTAGATAAAGTGCCTTGCTCAAGGATAGCCTAGCAATGTCCCTGCAAAGAATTCATCTTGCAGCCTTCTGGGCACGAAATCAGAGCACTCATAAGTAGAGGGAATAAGCAGCGAGGCTCCTGCCAGTGGGCTGCAGTGAGAGCAAGTGACTTTTCATGAGAAACCCATCCAAAGACAAACCTAATATGCATTTGTTTTCCTGCCTCTGACAGGTATTAGCCAATATAAGAGATACCCCAGGGGGAGGTTTTCAGAATGGAATATGAAGTAAGCAAAACAGGAATCTCTTGAATCCTTCTGTTATGTCCAGCTAAAACACAAATACGTGGTGCAGTGACAGCCTCAAGGTCTCCAAACCTGCCTATGCGAGTGCCAGCTGGACTGGACTCCCACACGTTAACCACGCCATCGTCAAGGGAGATGCCTGCTCTGGCTGCATATGAAGTGTACCCCTGAGACGCTGAGCCATAATGTGACAGGGAGAGGTAGCCCACACAACGTACTTCAGAGGATTCATTTGTTCAACTGCACTCTACCAAACCTGGTAACAAGTTGCAGGGATGAAACAAGCTTCTGCGTACAATTGGTTAATATAAATGAAATATAATTTTTAAATTTTGACCACAGTTCTGTAAAAAACCTGTGAGGTATAAAAAGCTAAGTATATTCTTTGATTCTATGATGATAGGATTCATGCAGATCAGTGTAATTAGTAAAGTAATTGTTTTTCAATAAAACAGTACACTTGTTGTCCACCAACCCCCACCCTCCCAGCCCCCCCAATTTTCGGGAGCACAATGCCCTGATGGAGGCGTACTGATGAATCTGCATTTCTGTCACGGAGCACTCCTCTTTCTCTGCCACCTACACGTCTCCGTTGGTGTGGTGCATAATTACGCGCGGTCTCATGGTTTTAAAGTAAGCGGTTATCTGCCTTCTACTCCAACCCCCCAACACTCCCACCCTCACCTCACCCCGCGCTGCAAACAAGGGAGCTGTTCCGGCCCCCCTGACAGGCCCAGCGAAACAGGATGTAAACAGCGCGCTCACCTCCATTTTCTCTCACAAACGGTTCCTCTGAGCGAGAATAATTCATCAATCACAGCCTGCATGGGCCCTCTAGACTGCAGTGGCAATGTGAATACAGAAGGTGCCTTTTTTCTTTCCTTTTTTTTTTTTTCTTTAACAGCAAGGCAGTTCGCAGGAAGGACAGTGCAATTACGAATCGATCGCTCCATATATAATTATTCAAAGATATATGGGATTACAGGAAGCGTTGAGGTAAGATGGTTCATCGACTGAAATTACAGCTGACAGGCTTTAAGAGCCGGACTATAGGGACGATGTGACAGCCGCCTGCCTCGTTAGCACGAGCTGGTTTGGAGACCCTTGTTATCCAAAATCTTAGTTTACGATACTGTTATTCTGTGCTACCCGTGTGTGTGGGATTTTAAAATTAAACATGTCCGTCAAACCTGACACCCAGGCAGAAGACAGCACATACTTATATTAAAGGATTAATTGCATCAAAAGTTTGTAGCAGCCCAATTTCAAAGAGATATAAATCAGATATTGAAAGACATAAGATAAATCTGGGCAGTACCTGGAGACAGGCATGACATGGCACAAGCCGTTCTGTAAGATGAAATTTCCCTACCGGTTCCAAACTGGCTATCCTTTAGCTGGTTTACCTACTCAGTAACCTTGAACACATCTGGTGCCAGCCTTTCACTTTACTACATGCCTATTGAATTGGTTTATCAGTTACTGCATATGCTCAGACTTCACACATACATGAGACTCATCCTTTTCATGTCTTACCATTTTTTCTGAGAAAAAGTGCAATTTGTTATGAACTGATTTCCAGCCATACTTTTTCATGTGATTTTCCATGTTTTTCATACATCAGTTATGTTTACTTGTTTGTATGAGATTTCTGTTATAATTTTCATAAACAAAGCCCTCTAATTGTGAAATTCACGATGCAGGATGTAACACAACATATGCTAAGCTACGGTTTGAACTCTTCTTCAGAAAACTGCTGTATTAATGTCCCATTAACATCACTGATGTTCCATTATTTAACTGAAGAGAAATTTCATGTTTGAAATTAAGATATTCTGTCTGATTTTCAATGAGCTTTTTTTTTTAGATATCATACTTCCCATCTGATGAAAGATAAAATAAAAAATAAATACCGACAAATTCTTGGATTCAGTTTGATAAAAGGTACTATTACTAAAAACTTTCTGTGTGTGTAATCTATTTACAGAATGGCCAAAAACAGTGTAAGCAATGCTGGACATGCTGAAGAAACTTAGCCTGCTTTTACACAGTCAAGTTGCTACAGAACTACTATGGAACGCAGAAAGTATCTTTGCTGCATAGCCTGGAACACCATCTCCGAGTCGCTTGGTACAAACAAAACAACGCATCTCCACTCCATTTGTTCTGTAGCTGTTAGAACGTTTAGCTAATCATTAGGATGTGGGCGGTACAGGATTGCTCAAATGAGAGGGCGAGATTGTCTGTGATCTGATTTCTTTTGGTAGTGGGACATTAAAACAACTATGTTTAGTGATAGGCTCCATTATGGTAGATGGGGCATTGTGTTCTTGTCTGGGTTTGGCAGAAAAAGTTCTGTCATTAATGTCTGAACGAAGGCTCATGGTACACAGGACAAAAAAAAGTAGGTGCTCACTGAGACCACAGCTCTGTAAGAGCAAACAGTTTTGGGGACCAAACAGCAGTGGGCAAACAGAAGCCCTGCTGTTTACAGGAGTGTGCAGGCTCTCTGGGGGCTGCGAGGAAACTGGAGAACCAGGGGTTTAGGGAGTTTCTCTATGGGACAGCTAATTAAAAGCTGTGATCAGCAACCCCCACCCCTTCCCCCCTTACCCCCACCCAAAATCCCTTTGAAGTTGATGCAGACAGACCAATAGCGTCTCTCTCTTGCAGTCTCTCGCGAAAGAATTTCATCACTCTCTGCCGAGTTCTTTCAGTTCACAATGATTAGAGGAGAAAATAAAAAGAAGCGTAAAGATGGAAAATGAAACGGCTCAGTAGATCTCACGGCTCCAGGCTGCTCGGGGCCTTTTGGAGAGAGAACTGAGGATGCAGTGAAGTGAGCCCTGTGTGGTGGCTGGGGGGTTAGTCCCATGGAAGCTGTTCATTGTGGTTCTTTGACACCTTCAGTGTTTTATTGCATTCATTAAACAAAGATAAATATAGACATATACAAAGACAGTAAAACAGACAAATACTCCTCCCCTATTCCTCATCCACATGACCTCAAACAACCCATTTATGGTGGCAGAAACCCCAAATGAACTTAAGCAGCAGCATCAGCAGAAATAATTATCATAATAATAATAATAATAATAATGACACAAAATGTGGTTATATCCTGCTTATCACAATCAGTCCAGTCCAAATGCTACAGTCAAGGGTTAAAGCTCACCTCAACCACCATCAATGAGAAGCACTCACCTGAGTGATGGAAGCCATTTTGAATCACATATCAGATGAATTACTGATTGTGAAAGGAATGACTTTTCATTTTTAAGAGAGCAAGATCAATAGTATATGCATTTCTCCTGTTGTAAGTTACAAGTACAGGCGCTTAAAGTTTCGTGCCTCAGTTAGTTGACAGGAACTCCTGCTGCTGGTTTGATTATGGATTAGCGAGCTACAAATCCTGTCCCCTAACCATTATGCCATGATGCCGCCCTTAAATATAACACGCATTAATATGTACAAAGAATAAACCTGACTGTTGCTGGTTTTTTTCCAGAAAAAAGAAACCCCATTAAGCGTTTTGATCATTCGATATGGGCTCAACCGGCCTGCCTGAAATGTCACTTTTGACAGAACCACGCTCCCCCACACTGTGGCTGTTCCCCGGGCCTGACACCTTACCTGAGGAACTTGTTGAGGTCTCCGTGCTTCATGTACTCAAACACCATGATGAGCGGGTCCCCGTCGACGCACACGCCGTAGAACTTGACGATGTGCTCGTGCTGCAGGTTGGTGAGCAGCTCTGCCTCCCGCTGGAAATCCTTCCTGGCGGCCAGCGTGGGGTCTTTCAACGTCTGTAAACCAAGAAATCCATTAAACCTCATGGACAAAGGGTATGCTCATCAATACCAAACGATATACATCAGATATTCTACCCATGCTTGAGTCCATGTATGTTTTTACACCAATCCGAAAAACACCACTCATTCAACTTGGTTTAACCATAGACCGACTTTCCCTTATTCCTAATTCGTTTCAAATACTGATTCCAAGTGGCAAATTTTTAACTGAAACACCTTCTCACTTCGCAGTATATTGACATAAAAACAGACAATGCAGTCATAACTGGACATACATTGGCATCACAGCTAAAGAAAAGTATTTTTGAGAATAACCAAACTGGATACCAAAAGGTGGCTTACCTTAAGATCAGCGGTACAAGTCCATTTTATGAGCAAACAAACAGCTATAAAGCAAGGCCTGTCCTTTTATGTATCCTGTCCAGTTATGCTTTATCATTGGAAAGTGCGTTAGCATTTTGGTTTAATGGTTGCTCTTTTGTGGAAGTATTTGAAATGAATAAGGCAAATATAGAGGTATAGATATATGTATTGAAAAATACAAGGAAATGGGATCCAACACTATAATTTTCTGACGCCTCATGACACCTGGCGAGTGGAATGGTGAATGTGTGTGTGTGTGTGATGCACATTGGATTGAAAGGACTAAACGAGAGAATAGGGACAGCACAGCCTGTGACAGGCATTCTGATCACAGAGGAATAAATGCAGTGAACAACTGTCACCATGACCTGGCAATGCTGTGGCAGCACACCATTTCACAAGATAACAATTTGCAGAGAAGATCGGGGACAAACCGTTCCCACCATTACTTGCTTTGAATTACAGTGCCATCCATAGAGAACTCATGTAACACAGAGGTGGAAGTAAATATCACCCCGCTTTCACGGTCTTTCGAAAACAGTAAAGAAGAAAAATTAGAAAGCGATTCCACCAAAATTAGTATTCTTCCTGAGGGCTGCATTATGGTGAACAACTCCAGGTGTTTCTCTGTAATGAGTATGAGATCGTTGAGAATGCTTTTACATTTGAAATTAAAATGCAGAGCCCCACCCCACCCCCACCCCAATTAAAATGAAGAGAACGTTATGTAAAGTCATGTAATATCCGTGTTCCTATGCCAGTCCAGTGTTGGGCTTTAAATCGCATTAGCATTCGCTTCAGTCCGTCAGTGCTGTAAAACCTTCCACTGATGTTTTGAAGGTCAACATGAATCTAGATGCTGCCTTGTTTCCACTGCACTGACTGCACACAGTCCACAGAAAGAGACTCTCCATCATTATTGTAGTCATTACTTGCCAACCAGACTCTTATCTAAAGTATGAATGGTCAAACTTTTATAATCTGAATTGGCATGTTTATTGCCCAGCCCCACCCCCACTTTAACCAATATATATTGACGTAAAGCATATTACCAACATGAATGAAACGTGATCTGATAATGTGTGAACTAAAAGTACATATCCATTATGATTTTGCAGTTATATTACAGATCACCCAGGAAACTACAAACAACAATCCGTGTCAAAGTATAAATTCATTACAGAATTAGCCAACTGAAGGTAATTCTCAGTCTTGTTGCAAGATAAGCCTCACCGCATATTAGCACTACCTCTGCATGCATCATCAATTACAAAGACATAAATCTCAGAAAAAACATCCATATGAAAGCATAAACAACAAATTAAGAGATGTTGAAATGATTAAATGCTTAAAGAATATACAAATAATAAACAAGACTAAACAAAACATTAGACAATGTTTCTATTCTAAACCTTTATAAACATGACATGAGGAAAAACAGACTACTTATGGCTTTGATCTTTTTAACATGTTTTCAACAGAAAGACATAATTAGGTAAAGCCGGTGATTTTCCATGATTCCATGATTGCAAAATTATCCTCTAAGTAGAGAAATTACCTCTACTCAGTTTTGTAGTTGCTTGATCTCACCACCCATTCTGAGTTTAAACACAGCTGATGTTGAGCTACACACATATTTCCTTACACTATCCATCTCCCACAGCTGGGCATTTACAAAGGAATCTAAGTAAATGAACATAAACTACTTTTGCTCAAGGATACCCTTCTATGAAAGGAAACTTCTGTGGTCCCAAGCCCAGTTCCTTATCCATTACACCAACCTGCCTCAAACTTTTTTGGGCAGAAAGTATAAGTCAAAGTCAATTCCATCATGTGTCTATCATTGGCTCTCCGAAAGGATTCAGGAGAACATATCCTAGGGTCATAATGAAGACAGTCAATGTCTGATTAACTGAGTAATTCACACTATATCAATATGTGGAATTGGTTGCCAGGTCATGTAGTTGAGGCAGAGACCCTTGCTGTGTTCAAGTCCAGACTTGATGCAGTGTTGGATTCTCTTTAATTGTAATGGCAAGCTTAGTTGGGCCGAATGGCCTGTTATCATCATAATAAGTTCTCATGTTCTAGTGACTGGTGACAACTGACCATCAAGATTAATGATTGCAAATCATGACCATGATTGGTTGATTGGTTTTAGCTCTAGATCCTCCCAAAGATACAATATATGCAGGGTGTAGGGACATCTCTACCTTTCAGGCAGGCTACTGAACATGTAGTTTTAGTTCAAATGGTCATAGTGTTTCGGAAGATCATGTGGTAGTATTTCTTTCCACAAGCAACTGCTTTCTCCCACTGCTTTGCTATTGAGTTTTAGAGCCACATGGTGTAGCTTCATTTCAATTAGATGTCCCTTGAGGACCGGGTATCCCAGTCTGACAGAGATTTAGATAGATGGGGGCTCCAGAGCGCCAGATGGCTGGGCATCAATCCCTGTCTGGGACGTTCTGTCTCTCCAGTGCGGTTAAATGTGCTGTCCTCCCCATGCACCTGTAGAAGAAGCCACCACCCCCTCTGCCCTCCCCTGCCTCACAGGCATGACAGCTTCCACCCCCTCTGCTGCCCTCCCAGTGCCTCCCTGTGCTCTGGTAATGAATGACTGTGACCCTGTGTCCATATGTCTTAGTGTTTGTAGGCCACTTTGTCTGTTTGTCACTGTGACTGTGTGCCACCGTGTTTGCATGGTGGTGTGTTACTTCTGTCCCCAACCAGCAAATGTGCACAGCCACCAGCACGGCATCGTACTCATGGCCAACACGATTATCCTCTTCATCATAAACATCATCTTCGTCATCGTCGTCTCCGTCTTCACCCACCACCACCGACATCATCAGAACCATCATGAACCACCATTTCCAGCGCCGTCATCATCATCATCATCCTCACCAGTATTGTCTCATTTTCTGCAAGCATTACTGACAAGCCCCTACCCTCAGAGGCAGGGCCAGATGTAAAGTTTTAGCGGGGTCAGCTCACGGGTGAACGCATTTCAACTCCGCTTAGATGCAATCTTTTATTATTGACATAATTTTTCATTGGTTATTTTTCATTTGTCTCCTGAAGATTAAAAAAAGGAATCTAATGAATATATTTAAAGCGAGTGTACCTGATTAAATTTAAGATTCAAGAAGATGTAAGACGTTCCATACATTGCCCTGCATTTATTATAATGGTAATTAGGTTCACACTTTGCAAATAAATATTTTTCAATTCTACCTTTCCCTTTAGCAAATTAGGCTTCTCCCAACCAATTTAATCCCCTCAAGCACATTATTGATGATTTTGATCAAATTAGAGGACCGAGTGATGCATAGGTTGCCACTGAAGAATTAGCAATATGTTAATGATATGTTAGATCTGTTGGGTGGTTAAATATCCTTAGGCTCTTAAACTACATTTCAGATGATATCACCAGGACAGTCAGTTAAATATATGTGCGCTAGAGTGTATGAAACTGCCATACCATCTCTAATTCTGTTCCTTTATCATATCCTTTTTGTGCCTGCATTTCATGCACTGCTTCCTTTTAATTCTATGGTTTACAGCCAAAGGAAAGTTCAGACTAAGAAGTGGATAAACAAATAAATCTAAGAATGGATATTGCTTAAGACAAAATGGCAGCTCATCTTCCCAGAAATAGTCACCATAGGTGACACCTGTCTGCATGCCACGCCCTTACGGTCAGCTACCACTGAGGGAAATCTTGGCTCATAATTTAAGACAAAAGAGAGAGAGGAAAAAAAAACAAACCACCATCTGGGCACAGAATCTGGAGAATCCTGTGACAGAAATGAATGTTTTTCTGCAGAAAGAGGACACGGTTGTAAATATGGATTTGCTGTTCCTCGACATTATATCACAACTGACACGTTCAAGTTTTCTTTCTAATAAATGAATCTGTGAGCTAATGTCGCAGATTGCCAGCGTCCCATTCTCACTTACACGCAACATCTGCTCACCAAGGGTCTTGATTCATTGTCAACAATTAGGCAAACTGGGAAAATGACAGCGAGACTACTATAATTGCTTTATGACCATAAGAAATGAATAAGGTGAAAAAGTACAAAGAAAAAAATGGACTTATTGTAGCAATAAGACATTCATTTATATTATTTGGCTGTGCTATATTTCATGGTAATATCCAGCAAACACTGTAGTTAGTTCTAAATCTATTGATAGAAAGAGTAAGCATGTAAACATTTAGTTGTTATCTAGTAATATGCATAATCAAGTGCTTTAGCATTGCAAATTAAAATACACGTTTTGAATATTTTTTTTAAAAAAAGACAACATTCAGACGAGCTAGTAAAGTTGAGCAGACTTAAATGTCTCCCTGCTATGATCCAGACCCGTTTTTGGATCAGTATCTGGATCAAGCAGTATAAGTCAATGGATTTTGGATTACATGATTTTTAGCCCCTTCAAACTTAATAAGACAATTACATAAAGACTCCTGAGGACAGCAGAGATCATTAGGTGATGCTATTGATTTCCCTGGGGCAAAAGCCTCTTTCCATATTGATCCCAGCTTCTGAAACCGTTTGCGTTGAGCTATTCAGACCGCGCTGGCATCGAGCACCAGTCTGGATAAGATGTAATAAGGCCCCAGGAAATTCCTAATAGTCCAAACCTGAGCATTGCTAACAGGTGCTGCCACTAATGGATGGATTCATCTCTTACCTTGACAACCACCAGCATCTTGTCCTTGGTGGGGCTGAGGTTATAGCACTCCGCGAGGAAGACCTTCCCGAATGCCCCCTCGCCCAGCTCCCGCTTCAGCACGATGTCTCTCCGCTTCACATGCTGCACGTCTGTAGGAGAGGGACAGAGTGAGTGGAGGGGGAGAGAAGAGAAAGGGAAGGAAGGCAGAGACCAGGTCGAGGGTTTAATGTGAAGCAGGAGAGATGCCTCTTTTTTTTGTCATTATCACCTCCTCGGGCTCTAGGGGACAGATTCCTGGGGATGTTCTGAAAAGCAGCGGAACGGAACGACTGAACCCCATTCACACATATGGGCCTCTAACAAGGCATATCACATGGTGAGGAGGAGGGGGTGGAAGACAGAGATACAGCATTAGCCCTATGACTAAGTCAGAGCTACAGCTACAGCACAGCTCTATGACTAAGTCAGAGCTACAGCTACAGCACAGCTCTATGACTAAGTCAGAGCTACAGCTACAGCACAGCTCTGTGACTAAGCCAGAGCTACAGCTACAGCACAGCTCTATGACTAAGTCAGACCTACAGCTACAGCACAGCTCTATGACTAAGTCAGAGCTACAGCTACAGCACAGCTCTATGACTAAGTCAGAGCTACAGCTACAGCACAGCTCTGTGACTAAGTCAGAGCATCAGCTACAGCACAGCTCTATGACTAAGTCAGAGCTACAGCTACAGCACAGCTCTATGACTAAGTCAGAGCTACAGCTACAGCACAGCTCTGTGACTAAGTCAGAGCTACAGCTACAGCACTGTGTCTAAGACACAGCTAAAGTTACAGACCTGTGACTAAGACACAGCCACAGTTATAGCCCTGTGATTAAGACAGAGTTACAGCTACAGCCCTGTAACTAAGACAGAGATAGAGTAGCAGCCCTGTGACTGAGACACAGCTACAGCCCTGTGTCTAAGAAAGAACTACAGTTACAGCCCTGAGACTAAGACAGAGCTACAACTACAGTCCTGTGACAAAGAGAGAGCTAGAGTAACAGCCCTATGACTAGGTCAGAGCTACAGCTACAGCCCTGTGATTTAGACAGACCTACAGTTACAGCTCTATGCCTAAGAGAGAGAAATAGTAACAGCTGTGGGACTAAGACACAGCTACAGCCCTGTGACTAGGACTGAACTTCAGTTACAGCCCTATGATTTAGACAGAGCTACAGCTAAAGCCATGACTTAGACATACAGCAACATCACAGCCCATTGACACTGCAAACCCTCTCCAAATCAAACAATCTTTCAATTGCATTGAAGGAGAAATAATGCCTGTTTCTCCTTTTTCTTGGAACACCGAGATGAACACAAACAGCGGTGCAGAAATGGACATAAAAACAAATGAGGCTTGATTGGCGGCCGGTGCAGCCAAACCGCAAACGCCTCTAACTGGGCTGGTAATTACCGGCGCACATTAAGCACAATTAGAGTCAAACAGTCAGAGCACAGCGGATGCAAATGCGGGCATGGGGCGTGTGGCTGTGATCCAGGGAATTGAGAGAGAGCGAGAGAGAGGAAGTGTATCAGACAAACCGGCGTCCGCAAATTATGTGCCGACACGCCCGCCAGAAGAACCTGCCCACGCCAATACCGTGGCCAGGGCGGTGACGAGGGCTAATTAAAATACTGTCGCTTCTTCAACATTATAAACCTCCGTAAAACCAAAGTGACCTGTTTATTCCTTACGGACTGGTACAGTGCTCTTCCCATTTCTCCAACATGCGTGAGCGATGGTTTTACAATTAGCAGCCATGCTGGAACACAAGCCGCTTTCCTTCGTCTGAAGCAATTAGGCAAGTTACAAATTGCAGAGGCTAATGTTCTAATTACAGCCACAGTTACTTGCTCCCTTGCATTTTTAGAATCACAGTAAAGACTGTTTCTAAAGGAAAATACCAAATACTGCACACTAGTTTTAGGCTAAGTGTGGTCTCAGCCAGTGACGCTACCAGGTTGAACACAAACCCCATAAGCATTAATGCAGTTAACCCATTTAAGCCATCTGATAGTGCTCTGAGATGAGAAAACATCACAATTTCAGCTGGTTCGTACCTTCCTGCTTTCCTCAACAGTAGCCTACTCCAAAACGAAGACAGAGAAAGTTCGCCAAAATATATTTGTGTATCAAAGTGTTCAAGCATGCTTGTGAGGATAATTTCATGCTTTCTCTTTCCCTGGTTCAAACTGTTGGAGTGACCTGATATGATCGTTACCTCAGAAGAGCAGTAACAGTCAAATGCCGTGCTTTGATGCCTACAGTGCCTAGTGTAGGTGGAGGTACAGTTATAATGCATTTACAATGTACTTCACTGCAGTAAAAGATTTCCTGTGCACTGGTGGGGGAGGGGGGGGATATGCAGTGTCTTATTTATCCTTCTTCATTTATTTTCTTAGCTGATGCCCTTTCCCAGGGTAACTGACATTTCTACATGTTACCCATTCATGCTTGCTCTGGGACTGCTTACTCTAATTTGAATTGATCCCACAACCTGCTGATTACTTAATCACCAGACCACATGGCCACCCACGTGTGTTATTTGATTTGACAGCCGGAGCTCTGAGTGGCATTACAGTTCACTGGTTAATCAACCTCAACGTGGGAGGAGCTACCATGCATTGTCAATCACTGGCAGAATGGGCCAATCAAAAGGCTTCACGCAGCACTGCAAAACAATATGATAGGTTTGTGTCTATAGTTCAAGGTAATTGTGGGTGTCCTGTACTGCCGTCCTTTTTTTTTAGGCATGTCAAAGACTAATAAAAACAATAAATGAAAAGAGAAAAGTCTCCATCGTTTGTTCCTGCCCTCCCCCTCGATCTCTGCAGTCACCTGGGTACAGTCACCTTGCCTTCCCGGCCCACTCAGTCTCACTCCCATTCTAATGTGCATCAGCGAGCAGCTGGGAGAATGTAAAATAAGGCCCTTCTCCAGCACTGAGAGGCAGGGAGATGACAGATCACCGAGCTGAGCACTCCACTGGCTTCGGCTGAAGGGAAGCTGCGGAGTACAAAGGCAAACAAGGGGGCGGGGAGGAGGGGGAGGTTGAGCAAGCAAAAAGAAAAATTAAGGACAGCTAAAAGTCCACGGTGGAGGCAGGGAATCTGTGCATCCATCGCATACAGAATGTTCTGGAGGTCTCAGGTGCACTCTATTCAAGTGAAAATAATGACCACAGATACAAGCACTCAGAATAAAGTGTTTAAAAACATATTTTCTTTGTGGTTTCATTATTCATCGGCAATGCACTTAGCTTTTTTTTTTTTACCCCCAAGGTAAGAATTTGATGCAATTCAGACTACCTTGCTCGAAGATACAACCAGAAGTAAACTATGTGGACTTCCTGTCTCTCACCTGGTTAGTCCTTTCCACTACCCATCACCTTTCCAGGCAACTTAACTTCACTGTTATTCAGTTTTTATAATACAATGTACATTAGAGGTGCAAATATTTATATGCACCCCTAAGAAAATGATAAAATCTAAAATGGAGTCTTTAAGCACCTAACATAATAGGAAAAGAGCTTATCAACCCATTAAAAGCTGCAGACAATGTGTACAACACATAAGTTTCTCATCCCTCACTCCTTTTCTGAGAGAGTTCACATTTCTGTCATCACTACCACTCCCAGCTCAATGGAAAAAATAGCATTAGCATAAATAAGTAATGAGGCTTAAATCGAGGGCACCGGTGTGTAAAAGCAGCCTTTTATGAGTGTTTAGAAGCTTGCGAGGAAAAGGCACCCCTCACCTCAGGGACGGATGCTACGACGCGGCGGTGCAGAAAGGGCAAATGTCACAGAGCACGCCCAGCGGGGAGCTTGTGAAGTCAGTCCATGCAGTGTCTGATGCCTACTCTAAAGCAAGCTATTGTAGCTAAGGGAGTCATCACACCCACTATGCGCGCCACGCCAGTACCTCTGCCCGAGTTTGGGTGGCATTACTGGCTGTGGTTGGAGCACCACATTGGCAAGGCAGCAATTGGCCCGGCTTCACCAGGGATGCAAGGGGTGTGGGTGAGTCAAAGTCTGTCAATCTCATGTGATAACTTGCGGACCAATCATCACGCGAGTTTGAGGAATCACATGCCATGTATCCTCCTCCCATGTCAGAGGGAGCAGATCATTGCAGTGGGATAAACAGTTTGTTGTGCTCAGGGTGGTGAAAAAAGTGGAAAAATAGAAAAATACACATTTTTTTGTATAAAAGACATTGGTGTGTGTATATTATATAAGACCAGTGGGTGGTTGTGTGTATGAAACACATTGGAAGTAGTGTATAAAATATACTGGGGTGTATATACAGACATTGGGTCGGTGTATAAAAGACATTGGGGTTTGAATAAAAGTTCACTGTGAATTCAAAGTCTTCTGGGAATGTATTTCGGCATATAAGAGAGACTCCCTGATTCATCTCTACTCTGTTTAGTACCCTGTTTAGGCACTGCGTTTCCAGAGTTACATCATTAATAATAGACAATTCCCAGGGTTCAAACAAATGCAACTTTTTAAGTCTTTTCAAGGGCATACTCAGTTGAATCAAAACAGACCCTAGCTTCCATATTGATCAGGTGCGTAATGGAGATAGTCGCATCAAAAAGTTTTAAACTTGAAACTTGAAAGGGAGTTAAGGCAAAGTAACTGAAAATATGCCCTCATCAACTGATTGACAGGGAGGACTATATTCGATTTTTAGGATTTTTAGGTATTCGAATTTTTGTGCCAAAGCTTTTGTTTGTTTGGGCAGTTATTCTTGCAATATTCTTTCGTCTCACTTTCCAAAGTACAGCATTTGGAAAGTATTACAGGGTAGGAAAATAGATGGTCCCTGCTTTCAAATGGCATTCTCACTGAGTAGGGATAGAAAAACAGTAAACGATAAATGCATGGAAGAATGCATACATGCATGCATATGTAAGTACATACATTAAAAAATAAATAATTTTGAAAAGCAAAAATATCAATTAAAACAAATTAGATGAAGATCTATATATATATAACATATGTATAATTAAATATATAATGTTTTCCTTGTACAGTAATTTAATTACATTTTTTCAAATTAGAATAATATGGTTTGTGAATCTGTTTGTCTAGTTGTGTTGCTTGGTGCTTTCTATCCATGTGTCATCAAATATGAGCCGGGCATTACTATAATTCTCCCCTTAATGATATTTGATTCAATCAAAAGCACTTAGTCTAGTTAATGACATATGGAATTCAATCAAATTGGATTTTGGGCTCTTTAGGGCTCTGAATGGTTTATGCTACTCAGCCGAACCATCCATTATGCTCTTAAGGATTTACGGTATGCTGAAACTATGGAAGACAGGAGGGGTTGTGGCCTTAAAGCAAGACTTTTTTTTCCATTTTAAAATGAAAAGAATATTTTTGCTTGTTGGCAGTAGATAATTGGTGGTAGTCTGCATTCTGCATTTTACTGTCTGCATTTTAACAAATTGTAACATAGGAATTGAAGCTGATGTTGTCATTCATATACCAAATTTTTCTTCTGGTTAAAGTAAAGCTATTACATGTACTGCAGCCTAAAGAAGATCATAATAAAAAGCTAACAAGTGTTACAGCTGTACCTGATACAATGTCCTATGTACCATGTTGCACACATACAATGACAAAATAACTATCACTTATAGCCTAGGTTAGCCTATGGCTAAGATGGCTGGCTGGGACTTGGAATGTTGGCAGTTCAATACAATTAGATTTATTTACTTCTTTGTTCGTATGGGAAAAGTAAAGAAAACATTGACAACTGCAAACACACTGTTTATTGTACTGTGTAGGTGTTTCTAGCCAAAGTAAATTTCCAACACCAGTCCCTTGATGGGTAAAGATGGCCCATACAGTCAATAAAAGTAACACACAGTCAAGCCTTTATTGTTTTAGAGAAATTATGGCAATCCAGAAATTGTTTGAAATTGCCAGGCAGAGAGTTACAAAGCCTTGTGCCCTTAATTGAAAGGGCAGTTTGAGGAAACGAAGTCCTGCAGTGTCTAATTTGGCAGTTTCCATCTGAAGTACCAGGTGTGCTAGTTCCAGTATATTGAAGTATACCTTTTAATACATCAGACATACATTGATGGAAATGCACATTCACTTGAAGAGAATAATTGCACTCAATTCAATTTAGCCCATTGCCATTTCAAGAGCTTAGATACAACCGTTACATCATTTATAATGAACTATGTCAGTTCATTGGATGAGGTTATGTCATTTATATTCTGCCACATCATTTGGGTTGCCATGGATGGCCAAGATCTTGTCTGCTAGCCTTTGTTTTTTTTTTCCTACCAAAAACAAACAAGTGTATACTGTTAATACATAGAAAATAAAAGTCCTGGAGAAAACCTACTCTGGGGTGAACCATGTCTCTTAAAAAACACTTTCACCAGGAGTGAACCATGCCTTGGACAAAATGCTTTCCTCCGGAAATTGAATGACCTGAAGTGCGACAGCTGTTGGTGTGATCAATTTGGTTCAAAATCATGGTGGTCTGCCAGGAGAAACCACATTATCACGGAGGCCCCCGCAACCCCCAACACTGCCTCACAAACCCCCCCCCACTACCACCGACACAGAACAATTGAATGCCCTGTGTACCTCTGCTGCAGTGTTCCATTCACACTGTTATTTTCACACTGTTCCTGTCAGATACGCCAGTTGCTCTCAAACATGGTCCAGCGGATCCACTATGTATCCTACTTTGTGCTACGTCTTTGTATTAATTTAGGTTGTTGGAAAAAAGATTATGCTCGATCATGATTTTGTCTTTAAAGTTTAAACAATGCAGGTTTGGCTTTTTGCCATTGGCAATGCAACTGAACACTTCGTTTTACACCAATGGCTTAGTTTTAGTGATTAGGTTTCAACATACTCAGTGAATAGGACTCAATTGATTTCACCTGTCAATATATAACTTAATCGATTAAAAACTGAACCTCCTTCAACATAAACTAATTGTCATACATTACATACTTCAAAGAAAAATGAAAGTACAGTAAAACCTCAGTAATCCAGAACTCACTGGTCTTTTAACACCAGTAATCTAGAAGGGAAAATATCTGTAAGCATCATTCTAATCATGTCTCATAAATTTCAAAATCTGATGCAGAGAAGTAATAAACTAATATGCTATCACAATTTCCAGAAATAGTAAATAGCAAAATTTCATAACTGTACAAAGGGAGACATCTTAACACCATTGGTAAGGAATACTAGATGAACATTCAATGAAAACAAATTACTCTTTTCATTGATTAAACTCTACATCTGTCTCACCCTTATTTGTGCTAGGAGGCAAACAGCAAAGTCCTGTAGGCTACAATAAAACAAATGTTTTTCGTGCATTGTATAATTCATCACAAGCTACCTGCAACTTCTGCTTCCCATATAAAGGAGCCTGACTTTCAATTCAAGACATTGTTTGAAGCTTGTTTATTTTTGAGAGTGAAAGATTTATTATTATTTTATTTATTTATTTGCATTTTTCTGCCTTTGAGGCGTGTACTGATATTGGTTGACATGAGCTCCAGCTGCTGGTTTGATTGTCAGCACCATAACGTGATTACCCTATTTAAATATAAAGTTACACTTATGTACGTAGCAGTCTCAATCAAAGGATTAAAATGCTAGATGTAACTTTTAGTGATCTGGAAGTTTCAGAAATCAGAACCACTCATACTCCTGAGAGGCTTGGATTACTTAGGATTCTACCGTTTGATTTGATCTGACTGACTAGAAAGTCCTTGGATCTGAATAGAGGAAAGGAAAATGAATTTTTATGACACACATGTCTGGTGTGATGTGGGCTAAAGAAGGGGAATCATCCTCCAACAGATTTTAAAAATGTCCTATTCAGAAACTGAGAGAGTTTGGTGCCATTTGAAGGTTGTCATTATTATGGGACAAAAGCTAGCATACACAGTGGGTCTCCAGGACCGAGTCTGAGAAACTCTAAAACTAGGAGACTCATGCTGTGGTGAGATACCGTGGTATCCTACAATGTCTGATTCTAACTGCATAAACAGCAAGTGTCTCTGCAGTAAGCAAACAGAGTAACTGTTCTGAGAAGCAAGACTTAGTTCAGTCTCAGTCAGAATATGGCCCCATTTTGCCAGACAAACAGACAAAGAGAAAGCTTTTTTGTCTTTAGGTCTCCCAGTAAATAAGTTATCCCAATACTCAATGTACCCGTTTAACTTCTACAAAAGACTAGCTTATTAGAGACTGATAGTTGGGTAGACTGTAACCACAATGTAGATTTCCAATAGCACTGCGAAATAAATATGTACAACAAAGTCCATTTTTTACGAATAATTTTGAGTTTGCTGCTATTTAATTACCAGACAACTTTCTGCATGGAAAGACAAATAAAGAACACAATAACTTGGTATTTTAAATATTTCAAAGGTGGGTCACAAACCACACTCTTCCCATGCTTAGCAGTTATAATAAAGCAGGCCACATTGATAAACACACTTTAGTGCGTACACTATCACAGAAGAATCTGCAGGAAACTACAAGAGAACTGGTAATATATTTAAATCAATCGAATCCTTCTGTCTGCAAAAAACCAGTGATACCTTAAGAACCATGGACAGCGACAGCCTCAGCTTCAGACATGCACAGCTGAAGTTTATTGATAAGCAACACAGCTGTTGGTTGCTGTCCTTATCAGGTCTGCTCATAAAATCGTGTATTGCTTTGCCTTCTGGAAAGGGAGGACTTCATGGGCATCATTTTAGGGGGGGTGAACTCTCCAGGTAACATTTCTTCTGTAAGCTTTTCTTTCTGTGTTCCCTTTAATCTAGCCTCAGTTTCTATTTTCCTTCAGTGCTTCCTTTTGCAACCCAAGAGAGGGAATAAAATGGCCGAGTCACTGCCTTATTATTGTCTCTGTGTGTGTCCATTCAACTTCCTGAACACTGGCCACCATCCGCTAACATGTCATGCCACAGCCACTAGCTCCTGTGCCAGGAACAGTACAGCTGGAGACCACATGTTGGTCAGCAACTTTATCCCTCATTATGGGCACTCTGGTTTCCTACCAAAGTGCTGGTACTGGCCCAAAAATAGTCATATCTGCCTCTGATTACAAATGACAACCTAACATTTCCAAGTGAGTAGCCAGGGGGATTTGAGAAACTGTAATATAACGTATCCTGGCTGATTTAAATCCTTTATTTCCCAGGCAGGTCAACTTTGTAGCATCAAATAGACTCCTGGTCATAGCTAGATAATGACACAGTCCACAATAAGCTCATGACAAGTGTTTTTACCAAATGAACCATTTCAATGCTTCATAAGCTAATTGCAATTTAGCAAATTATAAGATACTAATTGTGAGATGAATGATTCTAACGGCACTCATTCTGAGGGCTTTAAGGAAAGAGTTTAATGAGATGTAATATAATGTTGATATATTGGCTGTCCAGACTCCTCCATCTTTGGTGTAATATTAAAGGACACTCATAATATGGTGATGATTAATTAGGGGCCCTAGCAGGATCCTAATCAACTAATATTCTAATAAGAATTTATATAGCAGTTTAGGTAACCGAGGACAGAAGCGACAGGAAAGGGGAAGTCCATTGCATCTGACCGTCATGCATGCAAGAGCTAATTACAATTGCCATCACCAATCAGAGACCAGGTTAAATTCAGACAATTAAGGTCCAGGGAAAACTAAAGCAATCAAAGATGAAAAATGTTACCACATATTAAAAAAAATTGTGGATTATTTATGAAAATACAAATTTGATGCAATTGAACAAATAAAAAACATCTATTTCTCTCTAGTGGAAGTAAATCCTTTATTATATTAATATAATCGAATTACGTTACCATTGATGACCCACTGGAATGGAATCCAAGCTACAAACATTTTGCCTCTTTCTTTGGTGTCTAAGGCTTTCAGTCCCATGCGATGGACGGGAGGAAGGATGATAGTGATGTGATTGCTTATGTCTGTCACATTGTGTTCTCCGGTTAGAGTGGGATACCTTTTCAGTCCATTGAGCGATAAGCTGCATTTGGCCTTTAAGATGCTCCTAAGGTAATTTACTATGGCCCATGTTTACTTTGCCCCAACAAGACAGCTAAATGAATGGATTAGATTCAGTCAGATATTGTGCTTAAAATATACATTCACCTTTCACATTCACAAGCATCAGTGGGGGAGGGATAGGAGTCAGACTATGGTTGGCTTATCTATTGATGGTGATTATGACAGGATTTATTTTTCTTCTTTAATTTAGACAGTGCACGGAAACCAGGATACCTGCAGTCACGTTCATGCAAGGAGCACCAGATTTAGCTGAAGAGATCATTTTGATATGTAGTCCCTTGATACGTGAGACAGATAATTATGAACAATAATTAAAAATTATACAATGCAAAACATCAAAGATTGACTAGAAAATTTAACAGACTGTTAGACATTATGGTAGCGGCACTGATTTGATTTCAGCCACGTTTTTACACTTTTTATGAAGGGAGAATAAGTACTGCAAGACCTTATTTCTAAGGGCAAGGAGTTTCAACGTCTGGTACTTCTTTCTGAGAAAGTGGTCTGCCTAAATATAACTAAGTGTACTTTTTCTTAATGGAATTTCGGAATCCTCTCTAGAGACTGATTGAGATGTTCTGTAACAGCTTGCCTTTTGTGTAATAATATTTCCAAGAGGTGGAGGGGCCAGACAATTTAGTATTTTAAAAAAATTATACATGCATCAGCAAAAATAATTACATTTCAAAAACTGAGTTAGGCATATTTCGTAATAAGGTAGCAGACATGCTATTTGGATTTGCAGGACCTTCAAAATTCATTTTAATTGTGTCTCAATTAACCATGGAGCACATTTTCCTGTCTGAGACCAGGTTGTTCGACAACAAAATAAATGAGAGAGAAAACACAAGGTACAAATGTGAAACTAAGCTGCTTTAAAAGAGAGAGTCTTAAATTTGTTACACTGAATTACAGTATTTTCCACCTTTTATGCATTTTCAAGACAAATTTGAATCAAAATTGAAAATAATTCCAAAAAGACAGTTCCCCATTCACACATAAACTATGAATATCCATTCAATTTTTCCTTTTCAAGAAAAAAAAATCTGTTTTACTCACATGCAATTTAATCAGTTAAAATGTAAAGCACTGGAACATAGCTCCTGGTTATACGTGAGAAACTGTGCATATGTGCTATATGTGCATATATAATTGTGTGTTCAATAAACATTTGAATGTACACAGAGGAGCACGGAAGTGGCAGGCCATTAATATATAGCCTGGACAGAACTAGGCCTAGTATTGTCCCCAGTGGTACTCCTAATGAGCAGTTTAGCATTTCAGAATGTTTGTCACCCATTTGAACACTTTGGCTGGGCCCCAAGGACATGTAACTCAGTCAAAACAGTCTTTAGTCTTTTTAAGGACATATGCTATAATATTTTAGAGAAAAAAGGTCACAATATGAAAGACATTTGCTTATCTCTGATAAATTAGAAGATACTCCAAGAAACTTGCATTGTAACATAAATCTGTTTTATCTGAATTGCATATGGCCTTAAAAACACTAATGTCTGGATTCAATCAACTTGTATCCTTTATGTTGATAAACGATTAAAAGGAAGGTATTTGTTCTTTCTTCATAAACACAGTTTGCTGAGTTCCACAAACGCCAAAATGAATTTTTCAAACTGAAAATTAGGAAACGATAAACTTGTGAATTTTCATTGTGAAAGTTAAGGACAAATTCTGAATGAATTCCAACAAGTCTTTTTGATTGGGTACCAGCCTCGGTTTGTTTAAATCTAACCCAAATCTAACAATCAGTTTGTTTAAATCTTTGTTTAAATCTTTTCTTTTCTGTACGTGACAGGATTCCATCCATGTCAGAATAGCCTTGAAAAAGTTAAAGGTAATGACAACTTAGTAATAAGAATTTCCTGACTGATTGTGTCAAATCCTTTTTAAGGTCTAAAAATATAGCCCCGACATCAATACCACAATCCAGTTTAGCTTTGATATTTTCTAAAAGATAACAATTGACAGTTTCTGTAGAATGATTTTCAACTAAATTGCATTGGGTGCAAGCAAGTAGTTCCTTTGATTTAAAAAAAAAAGCTGTTAGCTGTTCTGTGACTCATTTCTCCATCATTTTAAGCAATCAGCAAAATTCTCATGCTTCTATAGTTCCTCACATTAGCGAGGTCTCTGGATTTATAAATGAGTGTGATGATAACAGGTTTCCAAATATTTCGATACACTCTTTGTTGAAATGGACAAATTAATCAGTTAGGTGATTCAGCAGGTCATCCAGTCTCTGTAGCTTCAAAAGTACAAAATGTAGGCTGTAAACATCCTATGGCTTAGAATTGTTGAAGGAAATTATAAAATATACTTCAAATATTTTTCAATAGTAAAACTCGGAAGCAGGAACCAGACCTTTTACCTTCCTGACAGAATTTATAAGTGGGTCTTTCAACTGAATCAATGATAAAATTGTCCAAAGTAGTTGCTATTGAATCAGAATTCTGTGGTAGAATCATATTCATTTCAAGTTCTATCCAAACATGTTTGTCAATCTTCATTGTGGACGGCCAGTGCTGCTCCGGCCAGTCTTTGTTTATTCTTACAGACTGTTAATATGATTTGAAAATATCTAACACAATTTAACGGCCATGTGCATAGTGAGGAAAAGGTGGTGACCTAACTGTTTGAGACATTGGTGGCCAGTCTTTCCACCACCTCAATTCACTTACTCTGCTGATGAGCAGCATGCTGGGCCATATCATTCTGCACCAAACACCCCCTCCCACCGAGTGAGCTTTTACATGGTCCCCTGCCTACCCACTTTCTGCCAGAGCTGCACAAGGAGCACTGCATAAATGCCAGCTCCAAACTCCCCCCCTCACCCCCCCCAACAATTCCCCTCTCTCAGCCCAGTTTACACACAACACCCTCTGTCCTGAAAGCCTGAAGGGTTGCAGCAGCACATTCAACCACAGGACCAGTCATTTTGACCTCACTTCAACCCATACTCTGCACGGCACATGGAAGTCCACTTTCACGTTTAAAAGAGAAAGATAAATAACATGGTCATCTGAACTGGTGTAATCTGGCCAGCTATTCTGTGAGGCAGTGGGGGATCCTGGCTGGGGGTGGTGGTGGGGTGGGGTGATTGTAATCAGTGTGAGGGATGGGATCCATGGAGGGTTAAAGTGCTCTTTCTATTTAAGAAAGGGCCAGGCTATGCTTTATCCTTGACACAGGTAGCACAAATGAACAATGCTTCCTGGTTGCAGACACCTGTTCTATACCGTCTTCATATGTCCATAAAAACAGCTCCTCCGATTTACAGATGAATCGCGAATGGAATGACTAAGCATTTCCTCACTGTATGCCTTGCTTTACTGCTATCTCTTAAATTCTACGTTCCTAAATTCAATTTTTTTTGTACTCACCCCACCAAACATGCTTTTACAGATGGAGCAGAGACGTCCTCTGTGGCGACCGGCACACAGTGGCAGGGGTCTTTGTTATCACAAAACCTCAGCCTCCGCCTTGTTACTTCCTTTCAGTGGAGTCGTGCCTGGCCTTGCCTAAAGAGAAGCCTTCCTCCCCTGCAAGCTCTCGCTCTCTTTATTCTCACCTCAGAGCCCACGTCAATAAAGCGGAAATGCAGACAAAGGCCCATCTATCGTGGGTTCTGCCGGAATTTCATTATTCTGGCCTGCTAATGCCCTTATTATGACAGGGGCCTCTGCTTTTTTAGAGTGAAAGAAATCAAAAGGTATTGTCTAATGTGGGCCGGCGGACTGCTACACACATCTTTAATTAACAGTGGGGCTGGCCGATAAAACAAAGAGTGGCCGTTTGAGGAAATAAAAAGAGACGAGGCAGATACGAATCTCCCAGTGGGCCAGGGAGCTGTACTTTGTCGTCTGCCTTTATCTCGTTAATAAGGGTCCGTTTCCCGCAGATTTCACATTTCCGTTAATGGAGCCAGTCTAGGCCACACACAGGGTTCTAATCAGGCATTCCTCGTCTGTTTTTAGGGATCTGGCACCAAGACCCCAGCGGGAACACCCCTGTGTTATGGCCAGCCTTTGGTTTGTCTACAAAGTTGCAATTCACACTGCTCCCTTAAAGACTACCCTCACTTTGACTGCACACACCCAGCCCTCTATTTGACCACAAAGTGACCATTCAAACTTATCCCTCTATCATATATGTAGTTCTTTGACCACAAAATGACCACTAATCCCCAGCCTTCTAACATATGTGTAGCTCTGTCTTTAACAATGGAATGACCACTCACACCCAGTCTTCTGTTGTATGTGTAGCCCTCTCCTTGGCCAGAGCGAGTGTTCACACCCAGCCGACTGCAATACGTGTAGCCATTTGACCACAGAGTGACCGCTCACACCCAGGCCTCCATTATATGTGTATCCCTCTGGCTCAGACTGAAGTCATGTGGAATACAATAAGATAAGAGACATCTAAAGTTGCTAGGTGGCTTGCTTTTGTGTGATGATACACCATTTGGTCTTGTACCGAATTCATTATCATGCCAAAGCTGATTATGGCTGGCAGCCTCTTAAAACATCAACCTTCAGAGAGCGAAGTTGCAGTCACAAGCTTCATATCTAAAACAAGAAATCCAGAGACAGGAGCTGAAGCCTAACTGCATTTGATATTTACTTTTTGGATTATGTTTGATCCTATAATGGATTTTTGTTTGAACAAACAAACACATGTATGTTTTTTTTTTTTTTTTTTTTTGCTATAGGACCACAATTTCATCCTCAGTCCCTAAAAATGTGTGAAACATTAATTTATGTTCAGTTCAAATTGTAAGAATTATGAAGATATTCATTTCTATTCTGCATGAATTTTACTGATTCCCTTACTGCAGCCAAGGCTTCACTCCTGTATTGAACTTGAGATCTGTGATTTGGCTGGTGAATTAAAAAAAAAAAAACTATTACCATCTGGGTAAGACGTCTGCATTGTGATTCCAGAGTGCCCCCATCTCTTTGTTAAATATGGGTCTACATTCAGCCATTTAAAAGATTAATTTCTGACAGCAGCTGTCAATGTTATACACTCCAAGTTTTTATTGCCTTCAGTATTTGAAGTGGAAAACATGACCCGGAAGGATAAAATGACAGTGAAGTTTAAAAAAAAAATGACTGGCACATAAGGTGACACGCACAAAAAAAGAACAAGACTCCGTTTCTGCCCAGAGCACTGATTGGATCAAAGTCCCAGACTGATGATGAAAGCGAGGGCTCGGTGAGTTACAATGCTGTAAAGATACATAGCCAAATGCTAGGATGTGCCAGCAAAGCAATGGCAACTCCAGGCTTCTATTTCTACAGCACAAGAAAGACACAGAGCCAGCAGCATTGCATCACAGCAAGCTCTCATGGTCAACGCTGTATGAGAGAGACAGGAATCCCCCATGATGCACCGATTAACCGATTCCCACAACTGGGGGGGCTTGTTGGGCTGCTGCTCACTTCCTGGCACAGCTCTAAAGAATTCAGCTGTTTCTACACCCTACCTGTGTCCTTCACTTCTCCAGCCTCTTTACAGGTTTACCTAAGAGACATGCAGGTTTACCTGACAGACATTTTGATTTACCAGAGAACACCCGGCAACCATGTTGACTTACCCAAGAAAAAAATAAATATTTACCCGGCAGCCATTTTCAGTTATTTGAGAAACGAGCCATGTTGACTTACCTGAGAAGAAAATCTTGCATATTTCTCATATCTGACGATTAGCTTTGAAAGTGGAGAAATTATAAGCAGTACAAAACATACCCCAGGGGATTGTGCAAAGGGCCATCCTGACTGGACCAATCGGACCAGGCAAACTGCATCCACGTCATGCAGAGGGCCTAGCATATGGTACTTTCATGCCTGACGTAAACGCACTTACCCTTATTTCCTGCAGTAAATACCTGGATCCATAAATAGATAATGATACAAATGTTATCTGTGACCTGTGTATAAGAGACTCTTAAATGCATCTTCCAAGTCAATAAATAATGTGGGAAAAAAGGGATTTATCAAACAGAAGTGAAGAATTTCTGGATGTTATTCAATGACTTCACCTAAGCATGATGCACATGGTTCCAAGGACATGAATTAGAGCTAGTCCAATGTGGAGCCTTGTTAACTACAGCTGGTGAGGGAGAAGAGACATTCTAAGGAGGCAAGGATTGCATTGAATCCAAACAAAGAATCAATCAGTAACTTGCAACAAGTGAATGTCTATTGATAATTTGAAGGCCTCAAGCTGTCCTTTGTTTATACAGTGGTTAAATATGTTTTTTCTCAGGTTTATAATAATTCATCTTCTCTTGATAGAGCAGATATGTTTTAAGAAGCCCATATAAGAGAGACATTGTGAATTAGTGTGAGCTATTCTTTTATGCTGTTTGATGTCCTTGGCAAATATTAAATAAAGAATCAAAAACACTCTGTAATGTTCACTTTTTGCAATTCAATTTCTCCTTCTGATTTTTGCGTATCATTTGTCTTTTCAGTATCCTTCATTTCAGGTATTCAATCTTACCTACAGGAGCCTTTTACGCTGACCTTATCCCAAAGTGATGAACTGAATGCTTCTGTTACCACTGGTAACGGCAATAAATTTCAAGAGAAGTATTCTTCCCAAAAGCTCAAGGTCTTTTCCTCCACAAGGAGTTTGAGAGCAAGAGTTTGAGTCTACAGATGGGATGTACTGATTAGTCTATCTGCCTTCCTCCGCATACTAACTGCTACTGACTACAAAAAGGCAAATATAACTCAATCTTACAGCTTTCGTTACATCACATCAAACTATGTACTGGCGCAGTAATTTCATGAATATGTAATTCCTTTGTACATATTTTGTTATTGTGAGGGTGAGAGCATTATCACAGTCTATAATATCATGAAATGTTGTAAAAAGAAGTGTTCGCGCAAGGAAAGTTTTGTAAAGCAGAATCTGACAAAGGTTTCTGAAAGGAAAGATGTGCGACTTTCTGACTTTCTGAAATTCCATTATATATTTTGAGAGAGAGAGAGAGAGAGAGAATTCAAATGTATTCCTCTTCTGTGATTCTTTTTCTGAGGGTGTGGGGAGTGGGGGGGTGTCTTAGCTCACTTACAATCCACTGCAGCTGCAATGCAGACAGTGGAAATAAGGAGCGAAGATGCAAGAGGAACGACGCAAAACTTCACAGGGAATTTCACTGGAGACAGTCAATAGTTTGTAAATATTTCTTGTGTCCTACACATATAATCTCACTACAAATAAAGCAAAAGCATGGCAGGTTAATGTCCTTACAGGGAAGAAGCATTGTCAGGGAGGAGCAGTGGAGCCAGTCCTTCCATTCCATGCTCATTGAGTATGCCTGCCTCAGGAAAAACACACCTCATTATCAGCTGCCAGTCCTTATGTTCCGTAAGCCTAACTTTAGCTTAGTTTCACTACAAGTCAGTGACACTGGAATTTCGAGCAAAACTTTTCTTTGCTGTGAGAGCGAATCAAGGCTACATCTGCCCTGTTTCAAAGGAGATATTAAAATGAAATAAAAATAGGCGAGTGCATAAATTCAATCTATAATCTCTACATTATCTTTTGGCAATGTCCGTGTCAAATTGATGGCTGTACTTAGTTGCTAGCGAAAATATGGTATGTGTGATCTATATAATCTAAAAATGTTTATCCCAAAACAAATATGGTGTGGACCACAGCTGGATGCTCTTCATTTTTCACTCAGAAAATCTTATATTAATTTTTTTTCTTATCCGTAATGTTCTTAGCGGGCAGTCATGGTCACCTATCCACTATGATTATGATGTTCAGGTAATCTAGATCAGAATCCATTTGATTCCTCTGATGTCAGAAGGGATTTTCAGGTACTGTAAAAATTAGGATGGCATTTTTGCAGAAGTCCTCTGCCTGAACCCTTTCCTCCTCTCTGTCCAGCCGCACATGTTACTTATTGCCAAATTGGAAAAAAGAAAGTATTTTTTAAAAATCACATTTTAGTATTACTAATTTTTAAAGGACATATTGCCCTGAAGTAGGATTACAAAGTCGGCAAGAAAAATTTCCATCAAAACGAGCTGTCCATCCAGGTAGGCTTCCCTGTTAAAGCTTAAAGTCTTTGAGCGAATCTAGAAAATCACCACTGATAAACAAACTCATTCCTGACCTCAATTTACAGATTATTTTATTCATGTTCATCTACAATTTTTAGTTCACATTGGCAGGCTAGCTTCATAGCTTTTAGTGTCCATCTATTGGAAGTTGTTAAAAATGAAAATATAAAAATGAAAGATTTAACACGCTTTTATCCCTCTGATGCTATTCCTGTGAGCTTAGAGTGCAGCTAGCTTGTTACATAAGTTTGCTGGCTGGATAACTTTTTCCGAAGAAGCTCTTCCGAATGCCGAGTATTTAACTGTTCTACGTCTTAGCTTCAGTGTTTAGTTATTTTTAAATTGACTTTTTGTTGATTTTCCCCCAAATTATAATAAAATACGTCAGTCACCTCCAGGTAGCATTCAGCTGTGTCAGCCACTTCCAACGTACAGTATGTGTTTCCAGCTGCCAAGTGATAGAAAGCTCCCGCTAACCACTCAAATGTGGCTCACCTCCAAGCTCATAGTTAGAAAGTAGATCCTACTTTTCCTTTGAGCACCTGCTCCCTGATAGGTATGTGCGCAGCCCTGTAGACTTTTTCCATTCCACAATCACCTCCCCGTTGCCCTTAGCTTAAAGTGTGGGCCTTAAAATGACGAATTTGACTTGAGGGTATATGAGGAAGCAGTTCACCCTTTGTCAACTATGCAAGGAGGTCCATATTGGTGTGGGAACAACTGGATCAGACTTGCAAGGGTATAAAGTGGGTTGAGCAGGTTAAACTCATCAGCTTGATTGCTCTCGGATGATCTCCCCTGGCCGACTGTGTGCCGGCATGTTTGTGAGCTGAATATACAGTATGCTTACTCTGTGTTCTTCCGAAGGCAACATTTGACTTGTGATGCTTATTCAGAGCGAAAGATTTTGATGGCTAGTGACCATGTGAATTGAAAGAGACGTGTACAGCTACCTCCTCTTGAGTCTGTGGGGAATTTTCAGGAGGGTGGGGCTGACAAAATTGTACTATTTGGGTGAAAAATAAAAAAGACAGCTGATATAAAACATCAAGAGCATATTAGAAAGGAGATTTCATGTCATTCTCGTCATGCCGTCAGCTGTTGCCTTTCAATTGGATGGTTGGAATCATGGGTGTGATGGATTATAAATAAGTAACTTTGCAGATAAAAAATTAATGCGTTCCCTAATGTATAATGTATAGCAGCAGTGATTTATTTATCAGTGCTAAATGTGACGTCCTGTCTTATGATCAGATGGCCTTTTGAGTCGATGAATGCAAGTGACAGGGCAAGGCCGTGGGTGTGGCTGTGGAAGCGGGCAATGAAAGCACTGCCTCACCCATTGTAACCAATGAGCACAGCCACAGTGGTCATGTGACCTTTGGGCACACTATAAATGGGAACACCTCTTTATCAGGTTCTGTTTGGTTTCTGTCACCAATGATTTTTTCACAAATCCACTCACTATTCAACATATTTCAGTGTCTCCTCAGAGGCCATCAGGCATAATGTGGTTCAAGGATTTGGAACAGCTATGGGAATGAAAGCGAGAAATGAAAAAGAACAGAATTTTTCTTGGAACAAAAATTAAAACAAAAGTTAGATCACTTTCAAGAGTTCTGGAGAGAGGAAAAACAAAAGTGTAACAGGTTAATAACTTTGTGGTTATTAACCATGCATAGTGGTTATTCTGTTTGCATGTGGGCCCAGTCCAATTTCCAACCGTGTTTTTTATTTTTCATTCCAATGACTTTACTTCAGCCTATTAAGAATGAACTTGGCCTAGAGCAGTCCTGACATATTGATACCCTCTCTTCCACTAATAACCAGACTGGGTCATTATACTCCTTTCACACAGCAGAGCTTGAACCACGCTGTCTCACCGTATCTCTTAGCCAATTCAGCGCTGGCGTAAAACTGGCTCGGTACAGCCCTCTCCCATTGTAGGCTCGCATACTGATGTTGGTTGCATCATAACAGAGCAAACTTGAAAGGTATGTGGACATTGGCAGCGGTTGTAAAAACCACAGAAACAGGCAGCGGCATCTTGTATTACGACTCGCCTGTCAAGATGACTTCTGTCAACAAGATAGTCTTACAAAGCAGTCAGGTAATCGCTGGAAAGAGCAGAAATAGCAGCCAAGGAATCTCATTGTACATTTCAGTGAAGTGGAAGGAATTCTGGGATGCATTTCGTGCAATATAGCTATCAAAGCTATTCTGTGCAAGCAGCACATGAAATATGCTTATGAGGCCTGTTTTGAATAATTGAAGGACTCAGGTCTGTTGGTAAAAACAGTAAAATGTCTGTCGTTAGAGACAAGGGGGCGAGTTTCTTTACATTCTATTTGAATGTTGAATCAGCAGCATTCTATGAAGGTATTTTTGATCAATATAATTACCCTATAATACCGTTCAAATAGACTGACACAAAGAAATGGCCTGCTTTGTTTATACATTGAGAGCACACCATAACATAACAATTATATACATTTGTTTTGATTGATTTGATTGAAGTATTTAAAAATATTGTTAGATTTCTGAATATTAAACTAAAAAGCTGAATCCAACCCCAGATCAGAATTTGGCATTGAGCTAAATATAAATATTAGCATTTGAATATAAATGAACATGAATTAAACTGTATATGAAAAGGGTTTCTAAAGGGAAATGTAAAATAATAAGCAAGTTATAATCCTATTATATATTAACAAAAAAATCTGAATTGTCTTCCTTTTTCTGCTCCTTGAAGAAAAGTGACATGGACAGCCAGTCATTTTTAGATTAGACACAGTACAAACACCAATGCTGGGGAAAACTGGTCCTGTGTGCAGTTTGACTTTTCAGCAAATTCTTCTTAAATGTTTCAGTGGTAAAAACCTTATTCATTGCTGAGGTCTTTTTTGAAAGGGGGTGGGGTGGGTGGGGGGTTGAGAAGCTTAACAAATTCTGTGTTTAAAAGTCAGCGCGGCAAGATCAAAGGGCCACATAATCAATACGCCGCTCTCCGATCTGTGAGCCACAAATTCAGGGTAAAAAGAGCTCAGTTCTGTGAGCCTGGAAAACGTCAATGCTTCAGTCAGCCAAAATATGCCATCCTTCGGCTGGCCGCCCCAAACGCCGCAAAGAAATACTGTGGCCAAGAAAGGAGGGATGTGTATGGAGACAGAAAATGACGTATCAGGAACTATGTGGTGAGGAACTTAAGCCAGGAAATCCACTGTTGAAAACAATGGAAAGACACTTTAGCTGCATAATCCACCCCCACAGTGCAGGGTTGAGGAAGCGGATCCAAGACTCGGGTAATTAATCTAAATCCAGTTCACTTTTTTTCCTTTTTTAAGGGGAACAGGAGTGAGTTTATTGGATTCAGCTCATTTCATCCTGGATCCCTGCGGTAAGGGAGTCGGCATGCGTTGTGTTATTGAGGCGCGTGTGGGCGGGGTCAGTGGAGAGCCGGGGACGACTGCGCAGCTGAATAAATCTAGTCCCAGCTCTGGATCACAGCGCAGAACAAAATACTGCCTTGGGCAATCAGCAATAAACCAGCCAATAAACAGGCACAGAGAACCAGGAACTGCCAGAAATAGCACAAGAGAATCCATCCATGCCAGGGGACCCAGCACAGCAAACCCAGGGCCAACAGTGGAACCAGTACAGAGAACCAAGTATTGGCAGTGGAACCAGCACTGGAAACCCAGTGCTGACAGTGGGACCAGCACAGAGAACCCAGTATTGGCAGTGGAACCAGCACTGGAAACTCAGTGCTACTGCAGCAGTGCACCAGTATTACACATTCATTTATGCTCTACTGGGAAATGCACTGTAAAATTTTATCAGTGCTGTAAGCAAGACAGTAAACCTGCTTCCATAAGGATATCTGCTAAGAAAACAAATAAGCACCTGCACAGGTGGGCTGTTACTCACAGGTGATATGGTACTCACAGGTGGTCTATTACTCACTGGTGGTACAGTCCTCACAGGTGGTATAATTCTCACAGGTGATGTATTACTCACAGGTGGTGTGGTCCTCACAGTTGACGCAGTTAGGTGTGTTAATAGGAGCTTTCGAGCTCAGTGGTTTTGTATTTTACGCTCAGGTAGTTTAGGGCTCAGTGTACTCACAGGCGGTTCAGTGTACTCACAGGTAGTGGGCTTGTTGCAGTTGTGTCCATGTCTGAAGTACTGTGGGTTCTCTACGACGGGGATACGGGTCATTCCGATGACCACGGCGTCTGGCCCAGCGTCCAGCGTGCAGGGGCTGATGATCCCATGATTGACATGGTGAAGAGGACTGGCAGAGTCTTCCTCTCCACTGATCACTGCCACAGGGCCTGAGAGATAGCGAGGGATGGGGGAGAAAGAGAGAAAGAGGGGGAAAGTGATCAGGCTTTGAGTAAAGGATTGCATCAGACAAAGGGGTGCCATTACCCAGGCGACACAGCTCCAATTTAATCCGAACAGAATGCAGGATAAACACACGAGAAGGGGCATTCATTATTTATTAGACATTCATCTGAAAGCAATAAATTGCCTTTCAAGCAGACAGACTCATCTGTTAGCATAAGAATTATCTCCGCGCATGCTAGAGAGCTGCAGCCTGCAGATTTCAACAAACATCTTCTCGCTTACCCTAAGTATAATCCTGACCGCAACCGTAAATGACTGACCTTGAGTTTTAACCATGCAAAAGATTCTCAGCCATTATGCTAGAAATGAATACACAAAAGATGACACATTTTCCATCATAAAGGGCAATTAGAATATGAATGCTTGTGAGGCTAAACAGTTCTACCGGGTTCAGGGTAGAGAAATACAACAACAACAACAAAAATAAATAGGAATATATTATTAGCTCATTTTCTTTAGAAGATAATGTTGTCCACTTCTGGCTGAACTCATACATACTCCAAAGGGTGTTCGGACTGTTACTGATTGACTCTTTGGAACAACCAGTGATTTCTGTTCCTGCCCAATCAATGGTTGTAATTAAGTCATTAAGACCTTGGGTCAAGGCATAGTTCAAGCTGCACATACGCTGTGTGTTCCCTCTGCCTAAACACTGATCATCGGATATTTTCCACAAACATAGGGGTTTACCAATATGTATACCTCAGATATAAATATATGATGGATATAAGGGATATCCTTTCCATTTTATTGGCATTATTCATAATTAATGTGCAAAACAATGTTCTGACCAAAACCATAGAAAACAACAAGACAGCAATCTCAGAGATGATGACAACACCTAACTTGTACTGATTAGGCAATGTAGCTATCTAAACTTTCAATCCCTCACAGTCCTCCGAGTCTGACTAGTCATAATCTTGCCCCATGGTCCAAATGATATCACACGATGTCTATGCATTATAGACATTGTTTATGTATAAATATTTAATATTCTGATATTTTGATACAATGATGCAGCATTGGTAATGTGGCTTGCAGTGGGGGTGGTAGTTAAGTACCAAATCTGTCAGCCAGCAGATTAAATAGCTAGGTAGAGTTTTGTAGTCATTACCTTGAGCAGATATGTAACCTGAATCGCTTGGCTGGATTAGCAGCTGTATGAAATGGATCATGTGGAAAACATTTCACAATGAGAGGCCTTGGACATGACTATATGTAGTACAGAATAAATAAATTATGTATAATAACTGTAACTGATGGCCTACAAATGTTTCTCCAGAAAATCTGATGTAAACTTTATTTATACCAAATAAAATCTGAAATGGAAGTCAGACATCATTTTGATTCTTTATTAAATATTAATATTCTCTTATAAAACAAAGGTGAATCCAAGGTCAATCTGTGTTTCACCATGTTCTATGAAATGAGAGCTCTTTATCAAAACTGCTGTTTCATATGCCCAGATTAGTAAACTCCATTCTTGACATGATAAGTTTTGACATGCGAAAACAGATAGAGGATTATTCAGGAAGTTTGTGTAATTATGAGAGTCCTGCAAATGGGGGACCACATGCCCACAGCACATCTTCAAGTGCCTGGTGGAACAGAGCCCTATGCTGAGCAAACAAACCCTGTTACCATGGAAACTTCCTGAAGTGTCTGCATTGCTGCAGCCCAGTGCCTACATACTGAGAAGTATGCTCCATCTACAGGGGATGTTTATTTCAGTCAATCAATCAATCAATCAATCACACAACCTCATTAATCAATTATTCAATCAGTGAATAAATAATGTTTAAAATATCAGCAATCAATCAATTAACCAAACAATCAGTCAGTAACTCAATTATTCAATCAATTAGTTAACAAACAAACCTAAAAAAACAAGCAGTGAACCAAGCAAGCAGTCAATCAACTAATCAGTTAAATAACCAACCAAATCAAATAATTAACCAATGAATTATTCAATTAAATTATATTTGATAGGGCAATTAAATCAAAATTTACAAGGTAAAATGTGCATGATTTAAGATGGATGTTAATGGAATCTTTAAAACCCTTCCTGTGTACTCTTATCAAAGAAATTGTCACTTAAAAGTAATTTAATTTACAACAGGTAAGTCGAGATAAGCCATTGACAGACTGACAGTAAGAGGTCATATGTCCTGACAGTACGACAAACAATTACACATGGTTTTAAAAAGTGTAAATAAAACATTGTTGTGAGAAAATGCACAGCTCCTTTTGTATAAAAAAAAAAAAAAAAAAAAAACATAAATAAATAATTAAAATGTTTGATACATCTGCCAATTGCAGACATAACTGTAGTTTGTGATAACACAGAAGACAAACAAAACTTACAACAAAGAAATGACTTAGGGAAATGATTCTCCTCTAAAATGTGTTAGGTTTATGGACAGGTTTACTCTACAGGCTTTATGGGTGTGGCGTTTCATTTACTTTGATTAGCTGTCAGAGAAAACCTTGGTTGTGTGATAGCCAATATCTGTACTGGGATTGGTATGATTGACATGCGGATCACCGTGTCAGGCTGCCAGGAGTCCACTGTTCTCTCCAGCGAAGGCTGTCCATCACAGCACATTAAATGCAAGAAGAAATCGATGTGACTTATTGACGCAGCAGGATTGGCAAGGGAAAGCAAACCATATTAAATCTTCCTGTATCAAAAATCCTCAAACTATGGCCAGACAGAGGGTACAGACACCCAAGAAAACCATGACCCACACCAGAAAATGTTGTGAAGTGTATTTTACATGATCTTTACATTAAATATTTATTGTTCACAGTTAAATAAGGTCACTACTTTATTATTTTCTACATTCTGAAATACCCATTTGTGTGCATAGGCTGGTGTTATTGCTTACATGTCCAGTGTTGATTCAACCGGGTTACTTGTCATTGGACAGAGCAGTATACAGTTTTTTTGTCTGCTGCTGGAGGCTACAGGAAGCAGGAGCCCATTTAACCAGAGGAGTCATTCTTACAGGATGGGAAAGGAACAACTCCACAATCGAACACTACAGCATATACTGCCAAAATGAAATGGATGGCGAGCATTCAGTGTGAGACTGTATTGTTTGTCACTACATCGACATCCAGAACTTTAGCTTGATACACCAATAAAAAAAAAAATAAAATACAAAAACAGACATGTTTACATGTTCACAAATTCCATGTTGTCTGTCTGTGGGGGTCACAGAACATAAGAGAGGGGACCCTCACTTTTAGGTATTGCTGTACTAAAAGCACCCTGAGCCAGCAGTGGATTGGTGGCCATTTAAAATGTGAAATAAAGCAGTGCTTTCAGTTTATCCCAGTGTATATGGCTTGGCTTTTCCACATATTTCTTGCATGACCTTGCGTAATGCGTCCAAGAGCCCTGTTCAGACCCAACAGTGCTGGGCTGTGTGCAGTGCAGCCGTTTCTATAAGTAGCAACACAGCTCAGAGAGCAGCGATACCCACACAGTGACATCTACAAAAAAAGCCTTTAAACTTCAGAATTAATTTCACTCTAAGATATTACATATTGCCAGCTGCCAAATGACCACTTCTGTTAATTGAATCATTTTAAAATGTACAGAAGCACTTTCCCTCTGTCTTAAAGAGATTGGGTCACAGCTTCATGGATGGTTGTTACAATAATCAGTATAGATGTAAAATGTTTAAAGATCTTTGTTAAGTAAAGCATTTATTTCTTCATTCCTTGGGGAAAACCTCTCCCCTTTATTTCCACATAATTTTTCTTGTCTAAACAAAGAAAGTCGTGCGACACAGAGGATGTAGTTGCATACGATATGAGTACAGTTATGTGGCTGACAATGTAGTTTGTGTTTGTGATAGCTGTTTTGTACATTTTCATGCAGTTTTGTCTGGTACTGAAAATGTTGCATTATGGTATTATGTTCTACTTATTTGCAACTCAAAAAAGTACATTGGAAAAGTAATTCAGAATTACAGATTGGAGAGTTTTTACCGGAGAGGCCAGAAATGTGGAAAAAAAGGCAGAAATAGTTTGAAAATCAGATTGTTGAACTTTCCGTGGGTGGGTGAGTCCAGACTGCCATGCGTTTATAATGAGTATCCAATTCTCCCATTATACCAGCAGGCATGGTTTGTTGCACAGAATTTGCAATAAACAGAGCAAGAAATTTTCACTTTCCACACAACCACTCCACCTGTTACACAGACACAACCCTCGCCACCAGTGCTGTCTCTGTGCAGATATGAATTATGTTTTTTACATATGTATATTAACATATTTATTTCCTGCCAGTAAAGCCTCTTGAATTTGCATTTAAGAGAGATAATTTTTCTTCATTCATATTACATAATTAAATCATAACCATTTCATGTCTACTTACTGTAGGCAAACACCTTTTTAACAGATAATAGCAGTATATTATGTAATATTTAACACTACTATTGCAACTGTGGAGTTAAGTTTCTGTTGAGTGTAAAATTGTCTCTTCAATTGACATCACTCATCTTCTTCACTGAAAAATTATGAATTTTATTGTGATGTAAAATAAGTGTGTACATTGTCCCCAAACTGTATATTTGAGGAGAAAGCTGTCAGGTTCTTGTCACCATGTCTCTGCAATGGCATTGTTTGAGAAAAATTATATAAAAACTTTAGAGAACATAAAACAGTAGTTTAAAGTAGTAGCTTTCCAACTCAGTCATACATTTCTGGCAACGCTCCCTCAGTTATAACATTGAGCCTCCCTTATGTCATCAACGGAAAATCTCCAGCAGTCTGCCATGGCAGGAAAGTGACTTTGTACTGTCAGGTGTGAGGTATAGTAGGGTTGTGGGGTTGGTTGAAGCTGGGCATGGTTCTTCATCTTACTGCTCCGGTATTTCTTAAAAACAAAACATACTTGGACCATACGTACAAAATGGTCCATGGTGCCCACGGCCTACTAATTATCTTCGGTGAGAGATATGCTCCTCCACTGATTGGCACTAACTGGTCTGTGGAGTGTAAACAGTCACACTGTAGTGTCAAGTGTATTAGATTGCACTTTTCAGCAGCAGTCCAAATTGAAGAGATTTAGGCGGCACAGTGGGGGAGGCAACAATCTCAGAATGAAGAATAAAAAAGCACTGAATTACAATGTCAAAATTAAATACAGTATGTCCCCTTTTTCGCTATTAATTCATTGTGGATTCCCACAATGCATTGAGAACGTATACATTGCAGTAAATGTCCGAACTGGATTCTAGGTATGTGCCAGCCTTTGATTTTACATTTCCTTTCGAGGCACTGTGAGGTTTGCAGAGACATTTTACATATTCTACATGCAGTGCATTAAAAATAACAAACATTAGTCATACCCATCTTTCTCCCTTCTTTTAGAAGCCTACGTCAATAGCACACGCTAGAATCAATTTCTCTAAGTGGATGAACGGGGGATTGCGTGCCATCGCTGTGAATTCATATTGAGGTGATGCAATCATAATCCATCGCTCTCTACCCAACTCTCAAATTCAAATTCAAATTCAAATGTGTTTTTAATTAATTCAGCACTGCTGCAATTATCAATTGTTATGGGTATTATTCATAACAAATATGTTCTGTGAAGTGCCCTTATCTTTCTTTCTCCTTCACTCCCTCTAAAGTAGATTAGATTTCACAAAAATTTTCACATGGCAGCAAATGCTTTTTATGACTCACAGTGCCTTTCTGGCCTCTAGGGTCAGAGGTCATCAGGGCTGGAAGCCATGATCCAAAATCGTTTGTGACCCAAAAAACCAGGATGACCCCAAAATACAGTATAGCTTCTGGTGCCTTTTTACACCATTATGCAACCAGAGAACGCCAGATGCTGAACATTTTGAAAAATAAATTGGACAAACTTCTGGAACTCCAAGCAAAGAAAATGAGAAAAGAGAGGTGGTTACACAAAATTCATTCGACACAAGGCTGTCTTATCTTTGTAGTCAGAAACTGGTGATTTTAGATAAGACTGAGCTTCAGTTTATGTGTATGGACGTTTCAGTGGAAAAATCTAAACTGACAAAAGTTTCTCTGACAGAACTCCATGAAGATAGACCGAATTTTCAGCGGGGATCTCTTTAGTCGAAAGACCTCGGCCTCAGTAACCACAGGGTTTAGCCCCAGGTGCTGTGTTTCGGACAAGGCAGTATCCAAAACTGGCAGGCTTTGCAGATGCTTTGTGGACGCAAAACAGGAAAACAGGAGAGCTTCTTTCCTGGCAACACATGGGCAAACCCAGCTGAAAGTAACTAGCTATTTACAAATAAAACCAGGGGAGCTAGCTAGATGCTCGACCAACAGTCACCATATAACATATTCTTTCCCTCTATTCCTTGGGAAGTCAGCAAGGTAGACAAAAAAGTAATAAACAGAGCTGAGGGGAAGGACCAGAGATATGTTCTCCAATCACAGGTTTCACATTTTAATTGGCAGTAGTACTACCACTTAAAATGAAATTACAAGTGACTCACTGGATAAAGCAGTTTTCCTTTATCTTTGAAAAGCTATACTTTCCCACTGCAGATAATAGCTAACACAGCCAAACATACAAAAATATGAATGTACAAATACTAACTTAAACTCCATATTTTAAATGTGTTAACTAACTTTTTGATATAATGTCCAGGGAATGTGATTATTTCTGCTTCCACCAGCACTAGTGAAAATGATTTTCTCTCTCTCTCTCTCTCTCACACACACACACACACACACACACACACACACAAACAAACACAGAGCAAAAGACAGACACAGACACACACACACACACACACACAGACAGACACACAGACAGACACACACAGAGCAAGAGAGAGAGAGAGAGAGAGAGAGAGAGAATGAAAGATGACTGGAGTTTGGGATGAGGATTTATGCATGAATAGAAAAGGAAACAAAAGTGGTACAGCTACACTTCATTTGTCCTCATGAAGGCTGAGCATTGATAAAAGGCCAGTTAAACATGTGGAAATTCTGTGTGATGCCAGTCGTCCTGAGGGGTCAGCAATTTCCGAGAAATTGAACGGAAAATCAACCGTGTGCACATCCTTGTTCGCTGCCATTTTCATGTCAGGCATAGAGGTCCCTTTATGGAATCATGTCCCCTGATGTTGTGTATGTTTTATTGTTTCCTTCCGTGATGATTGATGTTGTACTTAGCGCTCCTTGGTTGTGCTGTGTTTGCCCTGTCTTGGCTAAGTCTCACTCACAAAAGAGGGTTTAAAGCACTGCAGCATATTCATAAATTATATATTTAGAAGGATATAAATCACATAAATGTACAAACATACACATTTACAGCATTTTACAAAACTATATATACTTTTCATATATAATTTTGTAAATGTGTATGTTTTGCTTATTTAATATGTATGTTCATTAGTATTTGTATATAAATTCATGGAAAACAAATATGATCATGGACAGCATTATATTACATAGTCTTTATGGGTATTATATCCAACCAAAAATGTGTAAACTAATGATGTAATATGTAAAAGATGACAAACATTGTCTTAATAAAAAGGAGCTAAAGGTGTTATGGACCTCTCCTTATTGCCCATGGCACGTTTTATGCTGTACTTTGAATCCTAATTCAAGCAAAGACATTATACGAAAGATGAAAAACAACATAATCAATTTCAGCAAGATGTTAAGAAAAAACTTCTCTAAGATTAATGAATTTTTCTGACATACATATTCACTGTCCATAGCCTCTGGGCTGATTTTCCTTATTGCGCAGGAGGAAACATAGTTTCAGTGTCCTTCCCTTTTCAACGACGCAAGAACAAAGCCGGTTTAATAGGATACTGAGCCTCTCGGCAGTGGGCCAGGTACCGCTGCCAAGGGGCTGACTGGAACCTGGGAGAGAGCACGGGGGGTGTGAGGGGTGCAGGTGGGGGTGAATAAATGATGGACTGCTGGAACTTTCATTGCAGGATAGCCCCACCCCTCTCCGCAGCCATAAGGCAGTGAGAGAGACATTGCCGGGCTAAACGTCTCCGAGGCACACCCAGCCGCCTCATCTCTCCGAGAGCGTTTACGAAGATCAATACTCAACCCGCAGCTGCGGCTCCCCCCCGCCCGTCTCCGCAGACCTTACCTACATCCCTGCGCGGCCCTCCGACCTGGCTCCTCCCTTTTCCTCACTCCTCCACCCCCACCTTCTACAAACCCCTCCACCTCTTCAAATGTCTTCCGCCTCCCTCTCCAGTCCCCTCCGCCCTCCTCCTCCACCCAGTATCATCGCCCTGGTGTGGCTCAGCGTTAATCCTTCTGAGGCCGTGGCGCTGCCGCAGTTTGGTTTTAATACAATCACGCCGTTAAGTGCCTTCTGGGAGTGGAATTAGGGTAGATGATAGTCAGTTAAAACCTCTGTGCTTTTTCTCCCAGCTGATGGTGGAGGTTTGGGGTGGGGGGTGGGGGCTGCAAAGCTCCACTGATTTCCTGATTTACTTTGTGATAATTAGCCTATGGAATTCCTTTCACCGGAACCTTTTTTCCCCTCCATCACCCTGGTAGTTAGTTAATTACTACTCAAAATAAAAGGAACACAAAAAAAATAAGATCAGGGGACTATACTGGAAATCTCTTAAACATGCAAGAGACACAACATCATCACTGGGGAGTATAGGCATTGAAATAGCATATTACACATATTACGCATATTACATATGCACTGTAATCTCTGAAATCACACAAACACAGACATTCAAACACACATACACCAGGGATGTACTGACTAGTTGGAAAATATACAAATAAATATATATTTTTTTATAGCTGAAGTAGTTATAGTTGCAAATTAAACCTTTGGACAATATCTATACTGTGGCCAACATATGACTATTGCTGGATAATTTTGTACTGGGCAAAGAAAACGGTATTACTATCAATCAATACATGAATATGGATGATTGGAAAACATAATCTTTGATTCATCCCTCTTGCACACACAATTATCAGTGACACTAACAGTCTGTCATTCACACACACACACACACACACACACACACACACACACACACACACACACACACACACACACACACACACACACACACACACACACACACAGTCTGGCTGGTCATTATATAGTATCTTGGAATTATTCAAAAGATTCATTCAAAATCCATCCCAGATCTTCTTTTATTACTTAATTGTAATAAAAAAAGAGTCATTGACGGTCTCTGTCATTACTTGTGGTTCTGATCACCTCCTTATCACAGTTGACAGCTGACAGCCTATTCAAAGCGAAGCCTTTTGGCTGCTGTGTTTCAAAGCTTTCCCTTAAAATAATTGAGTTGGACTAGACCAAGGGAACCAGACATCGCACTGGTACAGACTAAATACAGACTAATGAAAATTAAAACTTTCTCTAAATTGTAAACTATTTCTTCAATCCAAAGTTTTGAATTGATCCTGCAATTAGACTCTGCTTCAGTCCTAGTTACTGCTGTATTTAGAATCAATGTACTAAGGTTGTGGATGGAATCAAGATCAATTATCTTTGAATTGACTTTCTGCTCTTGTTTTTGTCCCATTCCCCAATGTTGTCGGCGGAGCAAACCGATTCCAGCTTTTTCAGTGCAGATGGCAGTTTTGGAGACACCTCGTTTATGGGATGCTCATAAATTATTTGATACATTGCAATAAAAAGCAACTGAAACACATTATATACAATACATGTATATAAATGTATATTTTAACATAAATAATGTAACATTCAATATAAATTACACTATAAACAAGCAGACCTTTTATGGTGTGCTTTTAGGAGTTTACACAAAATGATTTTTTACTGGGAAAGCTATCTTTGCACTCTGGCTTACCTGTACAGCACAGATGCTGCTGTTTACTGCTGTGCCACCTTGCAGTTGCATGCAATAACCCCACACTCTGGGCATATTCACACTTTAAAGGCCAATCATCCACCACGACATTGAAGGCCAGTAATCAACCAATATTTTTAAGGGCCAATCATCAACCATGGCTTTGAGGGCTAGTTGTCAGCCACACTGCCACCCCCCTCCCACCCCCTCCATCCAATTAAATAAGGAAATACATTTGAATATGACACAAATAAAGGCGCATGAATGCACAAAAACACATACATACTCTCAAGCGCGCGCACAAAATCATGCTGACATAGCTCAACAATGTTCCGCTGTCTTTCAACTCCAACGCATCCCACACGTTTAAGCCTTCTAAATACGGACCGGTTTAGCTCAGCTCTCCGAATTGACAACCTTAATGACTCATCTAATGGAGACCGCTTTCCAACAAACGGCGAATATGCCTAATTATCATTTTAAACATGGCCAGTGCGCTGGCACTTCCATTACGCCTTGTCGCACTGATTGATCCTCCATCAGCTTTGATCTGCTAAGCAAAGTATGGTGCCCCTCCATGTTACATTTGAACAGACCGAATAAAGCATAAAAAGAAGCTGTGCTGATCTAATTTTATTCCATAATGGGAGGAGAGGACATGGATAAAGATACATGAGCCCGATCAACAATCAGACTGAAACACTTGACGAGGATGGGCTGAAGCCTTCTGTACTCCAAGTGGTCGTGGAAGCCTTCTGTACACCTATAATTATTCTCCTGCTGCCAGTGAAGCTGAAGGCTAACATGACAATTGTTAACCTGGACCATGACCCAACTGTAGAATATGGGTCACAGAGCATGTAGGGTCAAAGGGAAAAGTCAGTGAGCATTAGCTCACAAAACTCATGTAGCACATAGTGTACTCATTGTAGACCATGGAGTAAGTTCAAAGGAAATTGCTAGCGTAATCAGCATGTTGGCAGTAGGTAACCTCAAACACACTATTCACATGAACATCTAACCCATACACTCATACAAACGCTTCCATGCCAGCGAACACATAGAGGCCTGAGATTAAAGCCTCAAATGATAGCTGTGTTGCGTGATTGCGTGGAAGAGAGAGAACTGAGGTACTGTGGAAATCATTAAAACATAATTACACCATTGCTTTTCTCAAGTGTCCATCATGGCTCTTAATGCTGAACAAACACAGGCCACTAAATCATAACAAGAATGCATTTAAAAAAAAATATCTTATGTTAATGTCAAAAAAAGCAGTAAGTGCTCACACAGAATTGAGTATGAGTGAAGTAATAAAACTGCATTCAGCTGACATTTGTCCTTAAATCTGTCTTGTATGTAAAACAGAGATTTTTTTTCTTCACACTCATTGGTTCAGCGATTTAATGTTGTAAATTGCCTACCTCGAAAAACTGCTGAAGTTAAGGACACATCCTGATTATGTCCTGGGCCAGGCCACGCAATCATAAATATTACCTAAATGTTCCCCAGAGCACTGCACATTTTAGTTCACTGTCCTCATAAAATCCCTGAGAGCAACTCAGTGATGTTATGAGTTTCCATGATCATAATGAGCAGAGCTACCATGTGCTATCAATCATCCACTTTTCTCTCCCCGGCAACACAATTTGATTGGTCCAAATCAATGAAGTCACCAATGATATGATGGCTCCACCCACTGTGCAGTTCTCGAGGTTGCTTTCTTCCATCACAAGAACTATTCAGGAAAATGTTCATATTTATTTCAGACAACAGCCCTTAGTGTCCACAAATCAAAACAAAAAAAACATATTTTGTCAGACTTTTTCGCCAAGCACAATCAACACAGCACAAATGTGGCTCTAATCTAATGAAATCTCTGACAACTGTTTTCATGGAGCTTAGAAATAACACCAGAAAACCATTATCTCTTCATCAATTCAAAGTCACACAATAACACCCAATAAATATGTATATACTAAAAACGTATAAAAATATCGATACAGTAAGAATACAGATCTTGCCTTGCCTTTCGTAAATATTGAATTTCTAGCAGCAAAAGATGGTGGAGACTTCTAGACCTTGAGTCGGCAAGAGAGGCACCCAGCATTTCAAACCACAAGACTGTCAGAGGATACAGCCCCAGCCCACAGCAATATTTTAGCTCACAGTGCGGGGTCAAAAGGACCCCCGTAGCTCTCATGTGCAACGGTAGAGCAGCCTCTATCCTGAATGTTATTGAAAAGGGGCAAAAAGGGTTCTGGCCTGCACATACATTTATTTTTATTAACCAGAGTACCTCCCCTCCCTGTCTCCTCCTCACACCCTCCCCTGCACCTCCTGGCAGGTGTCTCCCCCTCTTGCATGCTGATGAGCTGACTCTTCCCCCAGGGAGGGGGGGTTGGGGGCAGTAAAGGGGGGGGGGGGGGGGGTAAAACCTGATAATGTTGCATCCTCCCCGGCGGTCGACCTTGCTCTGCAACTGAAAACCAGGCCATTACACACTCTCCTCACCTTAATTATCAGCGAGGGGAGGGTACACAAATGCCTGCAGTGGGACTTCTATCAATCACTCATAACCGGTGTCCTGTGGCTGAACCCCCCCCCCCCTCCTCTGCCGGTGTGGCATATGGATTTGTACATATGTGCTTCTATCTTTGTAAGAATTTGTGTATATCTGCCCTTGTGCGTGTCCCTGGCCTTGCCTTTCAATTCCAACAGGGCTTTTAAACTATGGTGATACTCTGAATCTACAAAGTGGGACCCTTTTTTGATATATATTGATGTTTTGTTTTGATTTTTTTAAAAATGCTTCAAATTAGCTGACATTTACAGAAACCTGGATTTAGAGGCTTTTTAGACTTTTGCAATTATTTACTTCACAGTGGATTAAACACAGCCTCCCTGGCTTTAAAAATGTGTCACTGTAAAACATAAATGTCACAATTATAAGATAAAGATATAGAATCCTTTCAAGAAATATGAATATAACTCTACATGGAGAATACTGACTACCTGCAACCCCTAACCCTTACATTCTAAATATTTTGCTTAAATGAAATGTCATGTACATTTTGTTTGATTATAATGTTAAAATAATGGGTGTGCATATTTGTGTTTTTGTCTGTTTGTTTGCATACAGTAATTGTGTCAGAGCATGGATTTGTGCTTGTGTGTGAGAGCGTGTGCGCACATATGAAAGTGTGTGTTTGTGTGTGTGCGCCTATGTGCATCCAACTCAGGGTTGTGCAATTCAAGCCAATTGTTCAACATCAAAGAAAGATGTGCGCAGAACTAGAGCTGTCAGTGAGATGAGTGAACCGCAGTACAACATAATAAAAAAAGGCCGATCCTGACCCTCTTCAAAGCCTCTGAATTATAGTACATAAATGTAAGCTGTATAACCAGTGCGGTGAGGTGGGCCAACAGTCCCTCTCTGCATCGATCGATGAAAAGGAGGCAGGTCCTACTCAGTCTAACCTGATAAGACTACCAAGGAAATGCACAGAGCAAGTCAATCAGTACAGTCTGAGAGAAAGACTGTAATCTCTCTCTCGCCAGCAGGTGAAAGGACGGACGGCTCCCACCTGTGTTTGTGCCCCTCATGCTGTGGCAGCTTGAGTGTCTGGTGATTGATTGGCCGCAGCGCCAGTGTCAAGCGGCCCAATCAACACGCACGCTAATCTGTGCAGAGCAGCCAAGGTGGTTCTACCTTGTGGAAGGCGTGTTAGAGCAACATGACCTCTGCTGTCTCCCTGCCCACGACTGGGCCCCCCAGTAATTAGTTTACCTGTAAAACCAAGAGTGAGGGGGGCAGACAGGAACCACACACAGACAGACAGAACACAGCAGACACACATACACAAAACCCGTTACGCGCATATACATATTTACACGTCTGTGATCTTTTCTGAAGATGTAGTACTGTTTACACGACTTCAAAGAGATACTCCAGATTCAAAAATGATTTATGCTACATACCTATTATCTAGTCCAGGAAAAGAAATTGCAGCAAACCGAAGTTAAAACTCTTTATTGCTTTCATATTTAGTATTTCAGCATCAAAGCCATGCAACATATGCCTTAACCGCAAGGTTACCCCATGGCTCATAGAGATGAGTTGTCTCTGATAAAAGAAAAAAAAGAATGCTGATGATGCAATAATCTCTGCCAACTTTGTTTTATAACCATCTCATAAAGTGGCAAGCCGAATATCATCTCAAACCAGGAGTGAAATCCAAAAAGGCATTTCACTATGAACAGAGGCATTAGATCCACGCAGAAGGGCAGACCCGCAAGTTGTGCATTATCTACCTCTTCACTTGCATACAGTTCAAGCCTGACTGAACAAATGCTTCCGATAGCAATGTGCTAAAACCTTAGCAACCAGAGAGCATACTAAAATAGATCATGCCCGGCTAACGAGACTGGCGATGCTCTTTGCCACACACTATCCATCTGTTCCACGTCCTCATTAAAAAAGCTACACAGCATCCCAACCTTCACCAGGAATCCCTGAGATTTTTTTTCGAATGAGTGAATATGCTTTACTGTTGTTTTTTTGTTATTGTTTCAGGATAATTATTGGTGGAGGTTCACAATAAAGTTTTGAGGACAGGCAGATTGGGGGAATGGAGCTGTGTGTTGATGCATGGAAAGACAAATTAATCTCCTCTTTTGGGGCCAATGAAAATAGAAAGCTCAGTTGGCAATAGAAGATATTATACTGAACATTCCCTTAATTAAGAGTATAAATACAAAGGAGGGTGACTGTCGTCTTCGCCTTTAATTCCCGTAGTAATTATGGAAATTAAGAATAATATGCGCAAGCCGGCCGTGAAAAATGAACAGCGTTTTATTAGACTGAGCAAATAAAGAGTTCAATTACAGGCACATCTTTCGCGACATCCTCTGTGTGTAAAATAAAAACACAAAGAGTGACAAATTATGAAGCTGGGATTAAAGAATAGAAGGTCATATCCTTCGCCACTACCACCCCTTAGACAGTGACTGCCGCTACCTCGCTATAGCAAACGTACAGCAATAGTAGCGCCAGCTTCTAGAGTTTGGCCATCTCGTATTGAAAACATACTGCCCTGGAAGTCAATGAGCAACCTCTCAGCCAATCAGGTGCCAGAGAGATGAGCATAAGGGCGCCAGGTGGGCGACGTGGCCCCCAAAGCGACACATGACATGACATCAGGAATGCAGTGATGTGCGTACTTTGAACGCAGGAATGAAGAGACATCTTCAGATCTCACTCCACCCCGGAATACTGCTGTCAGGCTCTTCCCCAATGTCTCCTTCCAAAAAGACTTGAAAGACTAACTTTTGGCTCCTTCAGACGATGTCAACGTGCGGCTGTAGTCCAAGCGTGGCATTATTGACCTCAATAAATACAATCCCATTTCCAGTCTGGCCAATTATAACCTTTGATTTATGATTTTCTCCCTTGCTGTGTCTAATGCTGAATTGCACAGTGCACATCACTTTGAGAATATGATCAAAAGAAGGTTTGGTTAGCATTAACATTAGAACAAGAGAAATATTTCCCCCCTGTTCCCTGCTCAAGGGAAGGCTCAATTATTTCTGAAAGCAGTGAAGCTAAAGGAGATGTGGGATATCTGGAGGTTATACATCTCATCCCACACAAACACACATACGTGCGCGCACACACACACACACACACACACACACACACACACACACACACACACACACACACACACACACACATTAAAGCCTACAGAGAAAATGGAAAAGCCTCTCATTTTGCCAGAGGCTTTTCTTCTCTTTGTATTTAAGAAATCCAACTCTGGCTTTTCAATTAACGCCTTCTATCTGAGCTTCATTTCAATATCACACTCTGCATGTCACAGATCACCCCAGGCAGCCAATCACACAGCGCCATCTGGTACCATGGGGCGGGGTGAAGTGTCACCGTCTCAGCAGGTACAGTCGCACCCCACTTTCAGTGAATTCACAGGAACGCAATTCCACAATCCCGATGGGGCTCACAGCTTCTCACGGACTGTGCGTTCCGCTGAAGTTCCAGTGATGAACCCTTCACTTAAACTGAAATTCCATCAAGCTGAAGTGGGAACACGATCAGTACAGACACACAGACACGTACAAAGATGCCACACACTCACTAACTCATACACGCTCACTTGGATACACGCACACATATTGACACCGCACATATACCCACTGACTTAGGCGCACATGCGTGTGCACGCGCAATCTCTGTAATCATCAGATTGCAGGTTTGCTTTAGATATTTGGTCACTACAGATTTATTTTTCCCCATCTAGCAACGATTTATCTTCAGTGTCTAACTGACAGAGGGCCCAAACACACAACTCCTCCCAGACTGTTATCAGTTGAGTGGAAAACACACACGCACGCACGCGCGCACACACACACACGCTTATTTTCCCTCCATTTCACTCACTGACACACAAATACATACTCTTCCTCACACACCTACACATGCACGCTCACACTCTGGTTCACTGACATACACACAAACATGCACTCATGTTCTCCTGCTACCTTTCCATTCACTCACTCACTCACACGTACACACTCGCTTGCTAAATCTTACATGCACGGTGCAGGAAGAGCACGCAAACTGAATAAGAGTCTGTCTTTAGTGAGTGTGTGCAGACCATGTCCCTGCTGTGCACAAAGCATCAAACCACAGACGGTTTCCTTCCAGCCTGGGGAGAGCTCCCGCATGGATGACACAGGACTCCTGAGCAGTAACTCAACAGCTGAGCTTCCATTCCACCAATCCCAGAAGAGAATGGTCAGTGGCCAGTCAAAGAAGTGGAAGCTGTTGCGTGTGCAGCTTTCAGGTGCCTTCCACTTGTTGACCTGCTTTCCCCAGTCATTAAAGCTTTTCCCAGACTCCTCTGGAGTCTGAAGGAAAGCTGACATGAATAAATCCACTGTGTATAACTAGGCCACTGATGTGTCAAAGTCTTCAACAATAAACAAATACATAAAAAGGTTTTTTCCACATATATTGTAGCTTCATTCAAATTCACGGTACAGTCAGTATTTCTGCTCCCGTTTTTGACTGAATGAACTGAATGTCTCCTGACACACACACACACCCCATTCTCCCCCTAGACTTCATCCAGATACAGTAATAATCACAGACACCATTTCTTCATTTTCATTTTCAAAGACAGGCTTCACACAGCCTTTACAACGCATAATAATTTAAAACAAGGCGACTATGGCGTAGCGCAGCTGATTCTCCTCGGCCGCCCGTCTTGTCACGAAGTCTCACAAACTGCACAGAGATTGACTGCCTCTCTCTCCCTCTCAGTTTGAATTTAATTTCAATCTTATTTTCATAATTCTACATTCAAAACCCGCGTCGAGTGCATATACTTTACTTAAGTGGTCTTGACATTTTATTCCGCATTCAGAAAAATGAGAATGCTCGGTGCTAGCGGAGGGAATTCATTCTCATTGTTCGTGTGAACTTGTATTCTTCAGAGAGAGGGGGAAGAATGAGGCCTTGCAATTTCATCTGTTTCCTCAAGTGATACGTCATGTTTTCTGAACAGTTGTTTGGGAAAAAGAGATGTCTGAATCTCCGGAGCTAATGAACCTTAACAGTAACAGTGGAATTTGAGTTATTGTATGAGCACTATTCATTCATACATCCTGTTTTTTTCTTTCCTTCTCGTCTCTTGGTGTTTGTATTGCTAATCAGTCACTGCGGCAACGTTGGGTTTTGTCATTTTTTGTTGCGAGCGATGAAGATTATTATTCATTACCTTAAACTAAAGGATACCAAATCTAAAGGCTTTCACAAAGACACACTTTGTGCAGATATGTCTGCATCTGCTCATACTAGGGCTGCACGATATATTATTTCAGCATCGTCATGGCAGTGTGGGTATACGCAATAGTCACATCGCAGGATGTGCGATGTCAAGTAAGGCAAATTCATTTAAACACGTCGTGCTATAACTTTTTTGCTGCTTGACACAAAAACTTGCACGGTTCTCATTTTCCATAACTAATCTACAGGAGAAGTCTGTCGTTATGATATAACATTATTTACTCAATTTTAAAGGTTCTTGGAAACACAGAGTTTGTTGCTTGTGAGTGACGTGCAGGCTCAGCATGCACAGCGAACCAGTCACAATCATTCTTGATCAGTTTATCAAACAACCACAGCAGGCCCCGCCTCCGCTAGTTGTCAACCACAACCTGAAAATGAGCGAGGAACAGGAGAAAATCCCTTAAAGGAAGATTTGGTTGCTAAAATAAAAGCAATGACAGTTGCATGGAAAAGCTACCCTTAAAGGAAGATTTGTTTAATCATTTAAAATAAAAGCAATGTCAAAGCCATATCTGAATGCATGCAAAAAATTTTATTTCAGCAAAAAGTTATTTTTCAGTATTAGGATTTTGATTTTCTATGCAGATGCCCCCTAAAAAAAAAACCACCCCAATCATTCTAGCTTGAATAATTCTTTCCAAACAGAGCTACTCAAGTCATCTGGTAATTCTGAAAATTCCTGTATTTTTTCATATCGCATTATATCACAAAAAAAATATATTGCAATGTCAGTTTTTTTTCCAATATCATGCAGCCCTAGCTCATACCAGTTTTAATGAGGACATATTTTTTGACAATCAGGCTAATGACATGTAATGAACCCATTTCATTTGGGATGACCAGGCAGGAATGGAGGAATTGCTCACCATTAATCGAGTTTTTGGACATCTTCTTTAAGCCATGGGCTCATTTATACCATTAAAAATTATGTAGTTCATAGACTTTGACACTCCTGAATCTACATTTTCCTACACCAGAGTTTCCGATGGGGGCATACATTAACACTGCCAAAGGATTTACTTACGTACAGCTCACTGATGATATGTGATTGCAAAATCTGCAAAGGAAAGGTCATGCCAGTGTATGCATTCTTCTTCAGCATTAATCCTCAGGTTGCTACCAATCTCCATTTAAACGGATTTCTGGTGCTTCAAATAGTCAGCCACCGTCACGCCACCCTAAACACAGCCAATAGCAAAGAACCCCAGAGATACACGGCTTATAGTTGTGAGACACCCATCAACCACACATGATATAAACCCAGAAGTAACAAATTTAGCAAGCATTAAATCAAAATGTCACTTTCAGACTTAGACCCTCGTACATTAACGAAGTCAATGCCTCTTCCTTTACAGCCTGCATTGACATGACTCACAAATAAGGAGACAATCAAAAGGCACACAGAAAGTGCTCTTCCTCTTTCCTTCCTTCTCAATCTTTTTTCTCAATTCCATCCCTGCTCTTTATTCATGCACATATTAATGCCCATCCTCCTTCAAAGTAATGATATGCAGTCTGTATGCCTTAGAGTAAATCTGCTCTGAACTGTGTGCTTTACAGAAAACCTCCTCACCAGACCTGTAAGCTTTAGAGAAAACCTGCTCACCTGAACTGTGTGCCACAGAATAAACCTGCTCACCTGAACTGTGTGCTTTAGAAAAAACCTGCTCACCAGACCTGTAAGCCTTAGAAAAAACCTGCTCACCTGAGACCTGTGCCACAGAAAAAACCTGTTCACCTGAACTGTGTGCCACAGAAAAACCTGCTCACCTGAACTGAGTGCCTTCAAGTTAACCGGCTCACCTGTTTAGAATTCCTTAGACTAAGTCACTCTTAGAGTAAATTGGTGCACCTTAACTATGTGATTTAGAATATCCATACTTGTCCGTGCTGAGTGTCTTACAGTAAACCTGATCATCCGTGCGGTTGTTCTGTGATTCGCTGAATAATTCAGCATGGACCAACCCGGAGATTAAAAGGAAATATTAAAGGTGAATTGAAAAGAAAATTCCGAAATTCCCATTTTGAAATTTGAGAAGCCTTGTTTGTTAGACCGCACTCTCGACTCATCAAGGAACCAGCTCATGCTACAACATTTCAGCTCCACCACTTAAATTTCCAAACAGTATACACATAGACTCCCTAGGGCATCAGTCTAACTGGAGATAACAAGACAAGACTGGACTCACTGCTGTCTAAACTGAAATTATTGTTTGCGTGGATCTGTGTGTGTGTGTTTGTGGGTGGCTGCGTGTGCAGTACTGTCAGGTCTGAGTAAAGGGTGGTGTGTGTGTGTGTGTGTGCATGTCTTTATGTGGGTGGCTGTGAGTGCAATCCTGCCAGGTTGGAATTCAGGGTGTGTGTGTATTTGTGTGGGTGGCTGTGTGTGCATTACTGTCAGGTTCAAGTGCAGGGTGTATGCGTGTGTGTGTGTGTGTGTGTGCGTGTGTGCATCAGTTCCCAGGTCCTGTCTGTGACTCATCGCTCCCACAGCCTCTCACCTGCTGCTAGCTCCACCTGTTGGGGGGGGATGGAAGTGCTTTCTCAGCAGCACCTGCAGCCCTGCTGCTCCCCATTGTTCCCTCCTGCATGTCAGTCAGATATTGCATGTAACTGTCAGAATCCTGTTTATCTAGACAAGTGCCTCTGTGCACATCAGCAGCATATGGGGGTGCCTCTGTGGGGCCCCTCCCGGCCCTCCACACAAGGCCGCTCTTGGCCGGTCCCCGCTTCCTCTCGCTCGAAAACAAACACAGCTCTGTCATCTGCACACACACTGCTACAGCCCAGTCTCGACAGGTAACTCAAAGCACCAGCTGCTCTTTCCAGACCTGCTGCTCGCTGGAGGCACTGAATGAGCTCTCAAAATGGTGCCTTTAGTTTTCAGACCACAGCGATCAAACCCTGAATGAGCCTTACAGACTTTGCATACCAAGCTCGAGATTACAGAGACAGACAATTGATCAAAGAATCAAGAGTTATACACCTACTCCAAACATACCTGCTCCAAAGACACCTGTATCTAACACATTTATTCCAACGTTATCGAATACAAACACATCCTCCCCTTGCACACCTACTCCAACCACTGATTTACGATAAGGATCCACTTAATATGGCTGGCAGTGGTGTAACAATTGAATTTTGGATTGGAAAACATACATTGCTATTTCAGCTTGAGGCAACTCAAGAACCAAACTCTACAGGTAAGTTCTGTTCACTTATCAAGATTATGAACAAAGTGTTCTTTGTATATATGGCCAGGTGGCAATACATGGGTTTTTAGTAATTAAAGCACAGTTCTGTACAGTATGTGCTCATTTGTACAGCTAATGAATGGAATAACGGAACAGTGCTTGATCAAGTATAAATCGCAAAAACATGTATATTACTATGCCTTGCTTAATTTCCACCTGTGGCCAAAACATGTTTTCGCCATCATGTCTGCTGTATATGTATGAGCTGTGACTTCACTTGAAGCATTGATTGCTATTGCTCTTTGTTATTATTAACAGGATCGTTTCCAAAGGTTTTGAACAGAAGCTCTGAATCACAAAGCCCCTGTGATCACCCCACAAAGAGCTCTGAGACAACGCTCCTAAGGGGTTTCTTTTGCCTGAGCAGCCATCCTTTTACTCTGAAAATATCCAGCCTTTGAGTCCTGCCGTGCCAAAGCAACACAGCGAATCTGAAGTGCAGTAAGCCTGAATGACAATGCTAACTTTGTATTAACTTTTCATGTGCGACTGTAGTTTTGACATACTGTTGTTTGTACCTAACGCAATGGTTTCCCTCTTACCCTTGTCTCTCCTGTAGAAGATATTGTAATCTCACGTCATGTCTATCTGGGTAAATACAAGCTCATTTAAAAAAAAAAAAAAAAAATAAAAATAATATATGTCAATGAAGACAGAGAAGGGAACTGTAGCTGCTCGTGCTTGGAGCCATAGCTTGGCTGTGATTGAGGAGGGGCCCTCTGGGAATTGCAGTAAGCCTAGGAGGGGCCTTTCAGACAGGCATTACTCACACTAATTGCAGAACATTTATTTATAGGACACAAACGCCCGGCTGAGCGATGTGATTGCTCTGTGTGTCTGCTACCTCTGGCGCAGGAGAATTAGACACACATTATTGTCCTCACTGGGAGAGTAAACAGCTTTTGAGAAGGAGAACCATGGAAGTCATCCGCGTGGAACTCCTGTGGGCGTCTCACGTGACGTGACAGAGGTGGCATTTGCCCGGCGGCATGTCGAAATGAGACTATGACAGGAGCCAGTGGAATTCATTTTGTTTTATTTTTCCTTCGCCCTCTTTTGACAGGGTCTTTGACCAATGGGGTGAGGGAAATAGAGGCGACAGTCATTAACAGTAGTGATGGTCTTGAAGCTATGTCCCTCCCTCTCATTGTGCAATAGTACATTTTGTGAGAAAAGTACTATTGCACAAGAACCATTGGTCCCAGTGGTTGTGCAACTAGACAGAAAACATCAGCATATTGAAAATTATGCATTCTGGGGAGCTAGGCTGGCGGAAATTAGGCTACACCATTGGTCAAGAGGGTCCTTCACCATTAGACACAATGTCTGTAAACCACCCTGCTCACTTTCCACCATGCTAATTTAAATTGCCATGTTGTATCTATACAGCTGCCAAGAAAACGCAGGAAATGGTATTTCTGCTGTGTCACTTATTACATCAAAATGTATGAGCTAATATAACTGCAGCGTCCTTACATTTTAAACTTTGATTAGGCAGTGAGTCTCCAGCAAGAGCCAGTTTAATCTCTCTATTGAGAATAAAGATGATAAAAAGCAAAGACAAGATATGGATAGGCTACGTGAGATGTTCTGGCAATAGTAGTCTCATTCCAATTAGCCTATCGATCGACTTTCAATAGATTTGACTGAGGAATGAGAAATATGAAATTTCATTTGTCATACCGTTTATATAAGACCATTTATTCATTATTCTACAAAAATTGTCTCCTCTCAGATGACTGTTAAAAATGACTGCTTCTGTCAATACCTAATGTTAAAGGGGTATCATATTTCAGTGACATACATATTGATATCTCACAGTGGATATTAAAGGGAACTATCTTATTTTTAAGGTAACTAAAGGCTTGGGACACTAATTTAAGTTTTACATTATATAATGCAGAGATGACACAGTTGGGTTGGTTTCAGTACTGACTGATAGCAGGGCCAGGTAACTAGAGAAAAGTTGTAAAAGAATGCTGCGAGTGCCGGCATGGCATACACACAGTCTCAGTGGGCACCAAACGTGGCAGTGCAAATGGGCCAAAGGATTTTCCCTCACACGGCACGCTGAATCATCCCCAGAATATACAACAACATATCACGATCTCGGCTAAAAATGACTCTATTCAATGAGAGGGTTTACCAATAAAACCAGAGGGCTTCAGTCTGTGACGCTGCTGGTGCTGTCACAGCAGACAGTATGGCAACAACACAATGGGAAGCTGGCCCCAAGTCAACTCCATTTCCCACTGGGCACAGGGGTTTTGTAGGCATCGTTACCATGATGAACAGATGGGCTGCCATGACATCGCCTTGAAGATAACAGAACGCTCTTGCTCAATAAACAATGCATCACATCGCCTAGATAACAAAAAAACGTTTGCAATGAAGCTGTCTATATTATGCATTTCACTGTAATGCCGAAGTGAATGTAAGAAAAATACCCCCATTCACAAGAGGAGGAAAGCCTGCATGTACTGTGCAGTATAGAAATCATAACCACAATATACTTCTGCCATCAGTCAGACTACAGTCAATATCATTTCAAGAGAGACATAAAGATGTATTCCTGTCAATCCAAAATACTCCTGTCTGTATTGTAATGTCAACAGCTATTCTTCCCTCGGCTTCTGATGCAGTGCAAAGAGATCTGACCATAACTAATACACCAACGCAAAGATCTACCCACAGATGATAAATCTCCCAATGTTTTATGGGTAAAATAGGCATGCATTGAGAGGTGACGAACTGCACTCTCTATTCATCTTAGTGAGCCAGTACACTTCCCTGGAATCCAGTTTGAGTCATTCCCACAACATAAGGACAACTCTATTAAACACTGGTGTTCCAGAGGAACCCATTTGTCTTGTCTGTGATGTTCTCCTTTAAAATGCTCTGGACAAAGGCTGGTTCCAGCCCAACCACTGGCCAAGAAGGTGTGTGATGCCAACACACAGCTTACAGATATAAGACATGAGCCAACACCAAAGCGACACGCAGCAGGCATGTAGCCAACACCGTTTACTCTGCTCAGTCAGCAGGGCTCCCAAGACAAGGAGCACACAGCTTAAAGGGGAAGAAACTTAAACAAACGACAAGCGTCGCAGCTGGGTGGCAAAGAACATCTCCCTGGTAACGCGGCATAAATCCAAGCCAATATTGACACAAGACTCCCCATCACCGTGGGTGATTCTTACATCTCCCTCTGCTGCTCTTCTACATCAGAAAGTCATATGTCACTTAAATGCGCTTTGTTCAAATGTAGTATTTTTTTTAATTCATTGTATCGACAAGTTTCGCGGCCTATGAATAATTTTTTTGGACAGACATCTGTAGGATGCTCAGTGAAAGGAAGCAGAACATGGGTGTCCTTTAGGCTCTTCAGCCCGCTTTCACAGCAGACTGCTCTTTTTGAACGCCTACAGAGAAGACCAGAGCTCCAACAACCTTATCTGACTGTAGTCTGTAACAAATGAAAGGGCCGTCATTATGTTTTATTTAATTAATGAAACATCTCACTTACCAACTGGAAGAGATAATGTTTCAGAGTCAGCAGGTTCAACCATGAGTTGACAAGCTGTCTGTCAGGGAGAGTGTCCAATAACCGCAAATACTATATTTATGAACACTGTTTAAGACCTGCCACTATTCCAATTTCATTGTGTCTTGTATTCATCAAAGAGAACCTCTTTGAATACATCAAAGGTTTATTTGTTTTTGAATAAATCAAAGCTTTATTTCTCTTTAAATAAATCACGGGGTCCTGCCCCCTCTTCTACCTATGCACACTGTCTGAGAATTCACACAACCAACCATCTCAAGCCACACAGGTACAAGGGAAACCCCACACCAGTGTTCCATAGAGAAGGTTTCAACGACCATTTTGTCGACCTAAAAGTGATAAACATCACTTAAACCCACAATGTATATATTTATATACATTGTTGGTTTATATACTGTGGGGCCATTGAGCTAAATACAGGGAGTAGGAGCAGTGGTGGTAGGCTCTGAAGATGGGTAGAATAGCAGTGTTGGAGAAACCACTCCCCTGCCCCTTCGCACACACATCCAGCCTCTACAAGTGCTGTCTGGATCAATAACCCACAGCATGGCCGTGATTGTGCACTTACTTTCTGTCTCTTACAGATTAAATGCAGGCCATAAAAGGGCCTTCTGTCTCATTGATCTGCAGTCCCAGGGGCGTGCTTTACACTCAAAGGGGGTGGAGACACTAGGGACCAATCACGGCTCTCCTTTCCAGAAAGCTATCTAAATAAATCCAGCTCAATAAGCCTGTCAGCATTTGCAATGGCAACATACAGGGATTCCTTTATCCAAGGGGTAATATTCAGTAGAAAGTAGGCTACTGGTGTGCAAAATGAACATTATAAGAACATGATATTATCAGTATTTTAATTGTAACAGTTAGGGTAGAGGGACTACGTTGTGCACACGGTTAGAGGAGACAGTAGGAGTACCGTATTTCTTATCTGTAAACTGACCTGTTCAGCATGGGCAGATAGCATTAGTCCCCCATAGTAGACAGTATTAACTTTGCAGAATGCTGAAACTATTTCAAATGCTAATCAACGAGCTAAGATTCCACAGCCACAGTTGTGTCAGTTGTGCTTTGGACCAGAGGAGGCACTACAATATCTGTAGAGGTGGCCACATTCACCATTGTTTAGGTCCAAACTACAGAGGCAGAGGATGGCCTTCTCACATGGACTCTACTGCCAGCAGAGCTACACCACAGGAGTCCAGGTTTAATGGCAAGACGGTCTCCTACAGAGGTTTTATTTTCATGCAAGGGACAGCCTAGCTCTAGCCACGGTTCAGCCACATCCTGCATCCTGCCAGTTCAATTTCAGGAAGTGTAAAGTCTCTCAGGCAAAGTGTATCACCACGTCACTCTCGTAAATGAAACCATAGGGGCAATGCATGCAGAGATACGTAGCTTTCTAATCTTTTGAGGAAAGACGGCCACTTGAGAGCGAGGAATGCCATGGCAGAGATGGGAAACACCAGACAAACCCACGTGTGGCACACTAAGGCCATGCTGTTTACACCACACCAAATAAGATGCAAGGACACTTTCCCAGGGGCCATAGTTTTTCAGGAAATACTTAATTGGACTGCACTGATTTAAGATTGAATTAAAAAAGCATCCAATTATACTCAAAAGGCCATCTGGTTATTGTGCCTACCACAGCAAGAAAACATTCGCATCCATGCTTATTTCCCCTATACATTTTGTCTAATTAAATACGGAAGGGCACAGCTCTGCTGGGAAATGTTGTACATTGCAGTATGCTTGAACGAGGATGCCATGTGCAAGAGAATTTGCTGGACTCCACTCTTAGATATCAAGCCTTTGACAGAGGTTTTGTCCTGAGTCTACTCATGACAGCATTAGAACAGGTCCATTAGAATGAGCCAATGAGAATAAGTCATTGTCATTTTAGCTGGCCAATTAGAAAAAAATAAAGTAGTGGAAATTCTAAAAGTGGTGGTAAATTCAGGCCAACTGTTCCTTTGATTCATAGATTTTCTATTTTCACACAAAACAACAGATGAACACTAACCTCTCCACATGAGAACCATGAGTGTTCCCATCAGATCATATTTCCTATAGGGCCACAGATGTCCCACATGAGTTAAATTTCATCCTTTCAATCAACAACTTCCATTGTTTACACCTGGACAGACAGGCAACAGGACATTTTGTTTCAGCTATCAATTATTTAAAGGAGGTCATTGCTGGGACAGGAAATACAGTCTTTTCAATTAACTACTGCCAGACACATGGAACTCCCTGTAACTGGACTGCTTGTCTGGATAGCAACTCCTTTTATGTGATTAAAAGCTGTGGCAAGAAAAATGGCCTAGAGGTATAGCTGCTGTTAACCAAAAACAAATGATAAACCTAAATTAAACTTGTCTCTGGATGCCTTGTGTCCCCGTGTGCCGTGTGCAAAAACAGGTCCTGCTAATCTCTGAGAATGCCGTGTCCCACTGTGCAGTGTGTAAAAACAGCCTGTTGGGTAAATAAGGGAACAAATGACATGTGCTTTAGGGAATCGTGACAGATGTGGGCTAACAGACCCTGCTACTACGTTCTAACCACCATGGCTGCCAGTCAGTCCATTCTTAGTAAATGGCTGTTTTGGCCAGGCACAGCTGGATACAGCTATTTCGGTAATGGTTTAGTGGGGCGAAGAGTGCACCAGGTTGGCTAAAATTATTCCAGCATTTTAGAGAAAATAAGGTGAGTCGTGTAGTGGGAATGCAGTTGTTTAACTCTTGGCATGTTACCAAACCATCAACAAACAACCCAAACACTCAGCTGCAGGTCCTGAGTACAGAATCTCTGTGATTCTGTGTCTTTTTCTGATGTACCTTTAAGCAGGTCTTGAGGAATCTGTTTTTCCAATTGTGAGGGTGCAGTTGGCTGGTAAAAGGTGTTGGTTATAAGCCCATATAAATACACCGGCAGAGAAGTGCTGCCGCTCAGATACAGATGCTAAATCACCAGCATTCACTTTACCCTGACAAACTGCATTATGTATGCAATATCACCCCTCATAAGAGCCTCTGTTATTACTTTATTAAATCAGCTCCATTTATAATAAGAATCATAAATTAAGTGGCACATGTTTTTCAGCCTGTTTGTCCATTTTGTCTATCAGCCATCAGTGGGGGCACTTTGTTGTGATAGCTAAAATAAATAATTTTCTCTCTCGTTTTTTTTTTTTTTTAGAGATGGAAGACTTGACAGTTTTATTGGGGTGATTGTTTTCAACGACGCGTTAGACTCAGTAAGATATTCCACACATGAATACAGCCCCTACACACACTGACAAAGTCCTTGTTAAGTCCATACATTTAAACAGTCCCTACACACACGCACACACACACAGTCCCTATAAACTACACGTATGAACACAGTCCTTACACAGCTGACACAGATATAGTCTGCCTACCCATCTGAAAATGGACAACGAGACAGCTCTGCCAAGACACATGAACACACCCCCTGCTTGCAGCATGCATACAGTATGCACATGGTTTCAAAGCAGCCTTGTAGGCCTTACTGAGCATGTCACAGAGGTCTCTACCCTGAATGCAGGGATAGTAGGACTGATGCAGAGGGACACTCTCCTCCACAGGAGTTTCATAGCTTTCTCCAGACTGCCTTCCCCCCGGCCCAAACCTACTCAGACGTGAAAATGCACTTTGCTTCAGTGATGTGTGCTAATCGCCCTTCGGCCATACACCGGTACTGTAATCCAATGAAGAGGAAGGACAGGACTGGTGACGGACCTCATTGGATCATGGCCTGTCAGGCGTGGTGAAGACAATGAGGATGGGCAGAAACAGCGCTGTGAGAGTTTACTCCTGGGAGAGGGAGATACCGGCTGACAACCAGGTTGGCTTGTGGCACACAAGGACCTTGCCTTGGTCTTTAGGAAGATGCTAAATGGAATGTAGCATTTTAGTTCACAATGAGGTCATATTCTCATGACTGAACAAGGACATAACTGGCTTGATCTGTCAAAAATGGAAATGAACAAAGACACTACTTGATCTGTCAAAAATGGACCCATCTGGATAAGTGCAGGTTTATAAGCATGTTAAAAGCTATCACTTAATTTACAGGGTTATGCTAATCATAGTATTTTGTGGTAATTTCTTTTTATCTGTCTTTTCATGACAATATAATCAGTCCTTCAGTGATCCGTTGCTGTTCAGTGTCCAGATTTAAATCTTGATTGGACCTTGTCCAATTTTCAAGGGTTTATGCTGCTTTTGGTTATTGCAAACAAGTAACCCAAGGATGCAATGAAAGTACAGTATGGATGTAAGGAAAGTTGAAACCTAAAAATGGAACTGACAAACAGGGATTTTCACATTGCCGGAAACTTGAGCAGGTTCGACCTCAATTTGCACCAGCAAACGTCTTCATGTTATTAATGAGTCAAATTCCTCTAAGAAATTCTTTGTAAAAGGCAAATATGTAGACCTAAAAAAGGGTCTAAATATTTGAATTAATAATCTAACACGCTATTAAGTAGCCAAATATGAAAACACTCTGGAACTATATTTTATTCATGACACTTTCTGAGCTGAAAGAAGGTATCACTAAGGCCCGGAAATGTTTTAGTTAGAAATATCTTCTTCAGTGTCAGGATAAGGATGTGAGTATAGACATTGTGTCACCTGCATGAATTCACACGTGATACATTATTCCAGCACCAGAAAACATCTATTTTCCTTGACAACTAAAGTACACATGCAGCTGTTTGAAAATCAGTCAGCAGATCGAAATCTCGGCTGTTAAGTGATTACACTGAACACTGGGATTAATCCGGAAGGCGGGATGCGTCTGACTGACGAGTCTAGGCTAATAGCCCATGTTGTTTGTTTTGTTTAATTGTTTATTATCTACCCAGTAGCAACCCTTATGAGGCCTGCCAGATCATTGATCAAGATGTCGGGGAAATATTTTGCATTTGAATTGGGTAGACTGAAGCCTGATTCCCAATCTCTTGGACAGAAGAGTGTTTGTGCTAAAAAAAAGGCTATAAAGTAGTGATGAAGCATAAAGTAATGAGTACTGCACAAAGTACTCATCTCAACAGTTGAGTGATTGTGCAGCCTGTCAGCAAATTGAGATTTTAGATTTCCTAATTCTGTCAACCAAAGGCATACTTTTGGGCTATCACACAAGTACATCACATAAACACATTATACTACGATTCATTTTTAATCACAACCCTATGATGTCACAGCATGAAAGATGCCGAACAGATTTTCAAGTAGCTCTTGCTGATTTAGTAGCATCACAAGAGACTACTGCCACACAAAAAATTCATCGAGTTTAAGCAGTGTTCCAGTGTGCTGATGGGCCCCATGGTCTGGTATTGAATCTAAATTGTTAAATCCCACAGAATCAAAGAATAAAAAAGTTGAAAAACATCAACATAGAAACATAAGCTCCAGAACAATATACAGTGACTGGCAAATGAAATTAATAGGCAAATTGCTATTATGTCCATGCTTTTGCATTGTTATTGGTGATTTAACTGATGTGAAATTGAGTGTGTTTGTAACAGTTGGTTTGTTTCTTTGCTTGTGTATACGTTTGCGTTTAATCATGACCCCAAACTGCAGAATGGGTAGATGCCATGTACATGTAATTGTAATTTGTATTTTTCTGCATGACAAGGGCTGGTAGTGAATAAGAATCTTGATTCGCTTAAGTATCTTTGGTATCAGTCTAAGTTTCTCCTTCATCAATATTCAACATTGACTTTGACAAAGGCAGAAGTAGATTAGCTCTTCCAAATTTCTTGACATCTCCTTGTTCTCTCTCTTCTACTTGTCTCCTCTGCTGCTCTCCTCGACATACTTCCTGCTAGGAGACGAGTTGAGGAAAGGAGATGAGGAACCAAAAATATTGGAATACACCCCATGTTTCATTACCCTCAAACCCTGCTGGGCAACCAATTTCGCTTCTTCTTAGGTTGGCTTGGAAAATTATTGCTTCCATTTCTTCTTCTATGACGTCCCAACTGGATGTTCTAAAAATATTTCCCTTTAGCCTCTTTCATTTGAGAGCTACCAAACTTGGCCAGGAACATACAATTACTTGTAACTTGAGTTCATATTCAATAGATTTCTGATTCTCCAAATATTTTTGGAGTTATTATTGATCAAACACAAATATTCCTCCAGATAGATAGATTTGGGGATTTTTTTTATTATACCTGATTGGTTGACAGGAAAGCGCCTGCCATGACATTCTGGCAACCTGACTGGTCAATCGCAGTTAGACAAGGCTGCTGTGTATTACTTTGTTATATGGACTGGTCTGCGGTTTTTGCAGCAATAATAAAATGAACTTAGTATATAGGACAATCGATTCCATTTTAATTAATAATTGAGACAAAACTCCATGTCTGTCCTCTCAAATGATGGATTTCCAAACACATGCTGCTATTGGCTTGAATGGATTTCACAAGGGGAAGCAGGAACAATTCAGACAGATAAATTCACCGGGCGCCATGCAGTATAGGCAGTTGACAAAAAAATGCTCTTCAGGGGTAAGTTAGACCACTACCTCACCAGGCGAGAGAAGCCCAGCCGCTCTCAATCATTCTTCGCCCAATGCGCCTTCACTTTCAAGGTAACTGTATAACGATAACAGCATTACCCCACAGGTTAAAAGCCAGTCATGACTTAAAGCCCTCTGAACACACACGTAAAAAATGAGATTTTATTAAGATAACAGGGCTATTGCTTAAGACAAAAAAAATTAAATTTTATTCAATTACCCTTCTGACAGGGAATCTATTATAAGATATAGGGAGACTTGGAGATGCTTAATGGAACCATTTGTGCTCTCCCTCTGTCTTGCACTCTCTTTCTCTTTTTCGCTCCCACTCTCTCTCCCTTCTTCCTTCCCACATTTATTCTTTAAAAGCCTCACTTTTCGTGTGTTTTATCACCATCTGAATATTTCAAGGTTGAACTCCAAAATAGAGACTCCTTATTTCAATAATAGAGATAATCACCTGTCAGAACTGGTGACATTTTAGCTCTCAAGCAGAGGCATATAAAATTACTCACAAAAAATGTTTCCATAAAACCTTAATAAATGATGAATAATAACTCAATTAACATGGCATAACATATTTTATAAATAATCCATAATAAACTGAAATTATGTATGAAAGATGACATAAGAAAGTTAATGGTGTCAGATTTTTTATTTATATTTTATGTTCTAATTTCAAAAATTAAATATATCTGAAAAGAAAGATTAAACACCTCCCCCTAAACCCTTCTGAGAAAATAAATATTTAAAAGCAAAATTTAAATATTCTTAATATTGGATGTTTTTGGCCTCTATTCATTTTTTGTTTTTATTTTAGAAACACAAATACTTTTACATTGCCAAGTCTGACACAAATATAAATATTGCTTTCACGAATAAATATGAATGACAGCCAGTTTCTGACATTCTCAGTATGAGTCCAGAATGACATAATTGTTTAGAGGTTATTCCATGTAATTTTGCTGAGGATCTTGCCAAACTGCAATGGTGTGAAGGTGACTCTGTTATGAGTAAGTGCAGGATTTAGAGAAAACCATGCCTGTAAAATGGATTTCTTTGCTGCAGTAAGAAATGCCGTGAGGAGTCTGCAGTTGGTCAGTCACAATATGGGTAAGCGTGGAAATTTCTGACCAGCAGCTAAAAATAACACAGACCTGTGATATGGTAGCAGAGCAAAATACCAACTGGGTTTGGGAATATTCTTTGTTCTTTCTTACACCGAAACCCTCTGTAAACGACAGTATTCAGTTCAAAAAGCTTGAAGATAACTGGTTGACACTTTCAAGGCAAGACATGACCTATTACCATTGTAAATACAACAGTTCTCATTTGATTTGTTCAATACAAAAGAGCGGTAGTCCAACCTGCACAAAGCACCTTCATCTTTAATACAATGAACTGACAGATCCTTTTAGGCATTAAAAGAGGGAAAAAAAAAGTCATGAGAGAGCAAGCAATTGAGAGTAAGACGAGTGAGAGGGAGCGAGTGAGTGGAAAGTAAATCATGTGAACGGCATGGTGTGGGCCAAGGCAACCACAGGTTTAATGAGAATCCAGCACTCCTTACAGGCAAACAGCACAACTTTACTGACTCTGGTTAAAAGGGAAGCGGGTGCAGAATGATTTAGTGCGGTGAAAATCCAATATGGCTCAGCCCAGGCAACGGGTTCTTCAGGCCTCCAGCTGAACACTGGGGAAAAACACTGAGGGAAAAAAAAGGTAATCAGCCAGCTGTTTGGGGCTCTGCTCTCTAAAACGTGTGTTAGAGGACCATTTTAACACATCCAATGAAAGCAGAGACACATTAAAAACTGGTAAACAGCTTGTTCAGACAAAAGCCTTTCTGAATTTTTTTTTTTAAAGTGAGAGGAGAGAAGGGAAATATTATATTAAAGGTTTTTTGAGGGAGAGGAACATGATGACCGGAGACACGATTCAGCACCTCTTCACTGTTGAACAGAGATTTTGACACCTCCAAACTTCAGATCACAGACTGGATCCAGAAAGATGTGATGGTTTTGGAAAAGAGTATGAAACTAGAGCTGTCAGATTCGAGGAAAGATTAATGGGATCTGGATGCAAAGCAGAGCGGGCCGCCCTTTGAGGAATAAGAATCAACACACAGCATGGCTAACTGCACCCTGCAGTCACTGACAGACTGGATGGAGTTACCCTGCAAAATGGCACCCATGCAACACTGAAAAGGAAGGAGGTGAAAGTTTGATTTCTCAGATTTGTATGCATGTAAAATATATATCCATATACAGGATATGTATATGTAATGAGTTGTAGATTTAGTGTCTAGTGTCTCAGGTCAGATATCCCATACAAGGGTACAATGTCACTACCCCAACAGGATAGCTCCTTGTCAGGTATACCACACCGCCCTGATGCAAGCCCCCTGAATCAGGAGAACAGTTAAAAGCCAGACGAAAAACAACGCAAGTTCAATGCAAACAGTGGTGTGTACTGCCTCTGACAGCTTACTTTCTAATTCTGGTCGCCGAGAGAAGTTTGACAGAGCAGACGTGCTTGGGCGAAAGGGAATGCTGGGATTGGTTGCAAATGGGGGGGTTGTTGTTTTGGTGGGCTGCACCTGCAAGCATCAGCAACCCGGCACATTCCCGATCGGCGGGGGAGACGTACGCGGAATTCGCGATTAGAAAACCAATTAAAAAGACAACAGAAACGCCAACACCTAACCCCTCCACCTCTCTCCCTCCTGCTCTCGGGCTGCCAAACCATCTGTATTACAATCGACCCTGACCACCTCCACCCTAAACCCCAGCACGCCCCCACCCACATTCCTCACCAACCCTCAACCCCTGTCCAAAATGCAGGGACAAATCCAGAGTACAGCCACAACAGAGAGCTGCCAACAGCTGGAAGGGAAATGAGGTGGAAAACAGGGTCACACCAGCCAAACCCCTCCCCCACATCATCACCTCAACCCTGACCTGTCATTACTGCCCACTTTGCTGTCCACTCTCTTTACAGGTGATGATGGCATCCACTTAATCTGCTTTTAATTATCTTTACTGAGAGGACTGCTGGTTCCCATTGCGCTTGTAATATTGGGGGTGTGGGGAGGGGGGGTGCAGAATCCCTTGGGGAAGCCGAACCGAAAGGAGAAAGTCAGAGAGTCTGTGAAGGTGGCTGAGAGCCAGTCCAAACACCGTCAGGCAAAGCTTGCCTCCCGACCTCATTTAGGAGGCGACGGGAATCGCGGGAGGTCAGCGGCGTATTCTAATGGTGTTAACACCAGATCCAGCTGCCTAATAGTGTCCCAGTGATGTCAAAAGACTAATCAAACTCCACAGGCTTCCATGTATGCTCTAGGGAGAGGAGAGAAGCAATACACCTGCTTCTGAGTGGCAACAATAAGCCAGAATCGGAATCAAATATCAATCCAAATATACAGTAACATCTCAGAGAAACAGACACACATTTTTAAATCTGTAAATTCTGTAGCTCTGGAAATGATTTCAAAATAGAATCTGACATTCTATTGATTAAAATTACTGCTTAGAGGATTGTCAAGTATTGTCATCTCACTGCTATAATTTTGTAACAAGTAACAATAAACCTGCTGCATAATTTCATGTAAACTAAGCACAATCACTTAAGTAAAAACATGTACTGGTAGCTGACAAGTACAGTTGAAGTGGTGAAAGGAAATAATTTTAGAGAAAAATAAATCTGTTAAACAAGGAAAGCTTATCAATGGACCTCTACACATGTGACAACATGGGCAACATTTAAAAATATCATCAATGTTGCCTTCAAATTTTGAAATGGCTTTAGATACAGCTTGCTGTGTCCACTTTCTGTAGGCTACAACTGCACCACACAAAATATTAGTAACTCTTGGCACTCATTTACAGAGGAGTCGTAGAAATAAATACGTAAGACACAGCTTTATATTACTTTAAAATTACACAGGTCAAATGGCGGCTCTCGCAGTAAGACATTTGTTGGGGAAGCAACGTTAACCCTATGGCTGGGAGTCCGAATCCCAGCCGAGATATTATCGTCTATAGCTGGAGGTCTAAAATGGTTAAGCTTGTTAATCTCGTCACTCATTAGTGGCCGCATCTTTTAGGCCAGGCACCTGCAGATGGGCAAACTGAGTAAATGCTGTATTCATCAACCCGAAACAACATTAGCAGTATGTAAATGGCAGCGTGTCTACAGTGGGGAAAGAAGCAAAGGCTTATTGGCACATGAATTTGAGAAAGGTGCTAATGGCTGCTTCCTCCTGAGCTGGGAGAGGATTTCTGCAGGAGGTTAAAAAGTTTGGCTGAATTTTCAACAACTGAAGTCAAACTTCAGAATTACAGAAGACGTTTTTTTTTTTTTTTTTTTTTTTTTTTTAAATGTCAGACAAAGCACTGAAAGACAAAAAGGTTTACGGGCATCATCATTTTACCAATATCATCTTCTGACCAATATCTCTTTGATGTCAGATTCTCATCATTGTCACCACTGATATCATATTCTAGTAAAAATCACCTCCTCTAATCAATATCAAAACTGAAGGTCAGAAGGAAGCCATTGATGAAAGAGGCCAACGGGGGCTGACAGGACTAGTGAAGAGGAACACGTGGGCAGCAGTCAGTCAGCTAATAGCTGAATATAATAGTGGTGACAAGAGAGAAATATCAGTTATGGCAGCTGACGACCTAACCTAACCTTTGTCATTATTCACCATGGAGAAAGGCACAGAACTGACAAATGAAGTAAGACAAATGGTTATCGACCTTCACAAATCAGGTAATGAGCAGAAAAAAAGGAATAAAAAGTGAAATATACCACTTACCACTTTTAAGGCAATAATGAAAAAAGGTTAAAACCACTACAACAGTGGATGAATTGCCAGGAAGGGGATTCAAGTTCATCTCATCTGCATGCACTGTGAGGAAGAAAGTGAAGGAGGCAAAAAAAAGAACCAAGGGCCAGAGTTGTTGAATTACAACAGAGTTTGTTTGCATCCTGGCGTCATCAAGTGTCTTTTTTGTTTTTTTTGTCATAAAAGCCAGCAATAATTGCCTGTCAGTATCCATACCTTTTCAACCCTACCGAAGGAGATCAGATAACTTATCCCAATATGCAGCTTCAGACCAGGCTCCAACATGGCAACCAAGCCACCAAGCTAGTGGGGCACCAGGCTACCAGGAGCACTTGCAATCGATACTGTCAATTAAAACTACCGTAACAAAATATGCAGCGTCGATACTGTCAAGCATTCTGCAAGCTCTGCTGATGAGCTGGGGGCATGCCCAACCCCAATGGCATGCAAAGCTAACGGCTCAATGAGGGGGAGGAAGGGAGGTAGAGAGAGAGAGAGAGAGAGAGAGAGAGAGAGAGAGAGAGAGAGAGAAAGAGAGAGAGAGAGAGACTGACTGCATCAGGGCCAGACACCGCAGATAAGCAGCACTTGGAAAAGATCCAAAAGCAAAAGCTAAAACGGCAGCACATTGCATTAATTCCCTCTTCTTTTCCTCAAGAAGATTGACACGTCAACACACGCCCTTCCAGGATCCAATCAGTGATATGGAGAGAGATGGGTCTCGGCTCCTTTCTTATGCACAAATCGAGGCTCATCCCCATAAATAAAAATATTCCCGACAAAAAAAACAAATAGCCCGGCAAAAACAACTCTTCAGGAATAATGATAACCTAGGCCACAATGACTGAGAAACTCATTTTTAATTCAATACACAGGAAAAAAAAAAATTACTTAGAAAACACAGTTAAGCAAAAACAGCTCTCATATATCATCTAACCAATGTCACTGTTGAGGTGATATACATTATTACCACTGATTTCATATTCTAACTGATGTCACTACCAATGTCATATTATAACCAATATCACCACCAATGTCATTTTGAAATCACTATCACCCAGGGTCGCAGATGGTGGTGGGGTCGAGGGGGATACTTCCCCCGTTTCATAGACACCCCAATTCTTCCCCCCCCCACTTTTTGAGAAAAAAAAAATATATATTGTATAGGTATAAAAGTTGAGACCTTTTGCTCACAGTTTGTTACCCCACTTCAAAAATCTCCCCTGCGCCGCTGCTATAACCACTGATATTGTAATCGAACCAACACCGCCACTGATGCAATTTGCAGGTTAATCACAGTGGAACATTGTAACCACACATCCTATAAAAGGAGCACAAACAGCAGGTCTCAGTAATTGTACAGACTTCACATACTACACGATAAAGACCTGTGTGAGTTGTTTCCCTTTTATCCATAGCAAAATGAGGCTCGCAAAAGGCGAGGCAGAATGTTAACACTACAATTTGGTATCCGTCATAACAGTATTTTGTTGGCTTGCTGAAGGCACATTTGTGGACAGAGCTTTTATACGTTAATAGAAATAAACTACAAATATATGTCATTTTTTTATGTTTACTGTGCACTCAGTGTAAGGATTTATCACAAAACGTTCTGTTTATGTTGGTAAAATACGTGCGTAAAGATTGCATCACACTGTTCTTACCTCTCGTTTTCTTATTTTGAGCTCACAAATTGCGAGACTATAGATGGCATATGACATATTTTGTACATTGCCCTAATATAACGACTACAGTGAAATACTAATGTAGTAGGCTACCTAGCTGTTTATGTTCCATACTGAAAATGAGTGAATGCAACTTTCATTTTACATTGTCAAATTTCAATTGAGGTTTCAGTGCTGTATTGAGCCAGTCTCACATACGTTGGACAGGCTTCATATATTTTTAAAGAAGGATCAAAAATATCCGGGTGGCAGCCACAATCATTTTATCCTGAATTTGTACTGAGAATGTGAGCAACTGAAAGTACACCCAAGACCATTTTCTATTGGCTGATGCATGACTGTGGGGGAGTATGCTCCATCAAAAGTTCACTGAAATCAATGGCAAGAGGTATTTTTGATGGAAATCAAAATGATTGTCTGAACATGGCCTTGGGAAACTTTAAACTGCCACTATTCACTATCACAAACTGAGAAACAAAGCCCAAATGTTGATTTACTGGGAGAATTAATGCCCCAATGTTTCACAATCACAATATGTTCGCATTTGACCTCCAAATGGAGTTTTATTGGAAGACTGCAAGCTCCTTCCTTAAAAATTCATACACTGAACATCAAAGCTCAAATGGAGGCCTGCTGGGAGATCGTATGCCCCTACCTTTCATCCCAAACTTGGAACGTCGGCCATATTTGTTGATGAGAATGAAGAGAACGAGGAGAAGCACGCAGGCGAACCCAGCGAGTCCAACCGCAATGGATACCTGGAAGGAGGGAGACATTCAGAACCCTGTTGGCATACATTCCAAACCCAAACACACATGCACGCACGCGCACATGCACACCCACGCACACACGCAAAACACGACAGTGTTAATGCTACTTAGCACTAACCTGAGCCAAACTTGGCTCTGGTGAAGTTGATGCCAGTGTTGTAACACCCACCACCCACAGAAAATGAGAGAATGACAGAGATAAAGAGGAGAGAGAGAGAGAGAGAGAGAGAGCGAGAGAGAGAGAGAGAGAACGGAGATGTACGGAAGGCAGTGTGGATTCTGGGATCTGCACAGGAACTTGAAAATGAGCCCTGTGTTAACAGCCAGGGAGACTCATTCAGGAAAGGTGCAGTCTTTAAAAGGGCTTTAATTAAGGTTTAACTGACTGCTCAGTGCCAAGTAAACACAAACATGCTTTCAGATAAAGCTTGAGCATGAGTTCCTGCATTCTTTTAAGATACTGCCTCAGCCCGTGGTTGCTTTGATTAACAATGTGTGCTTCCGATTATAAAATAAATTTTAATCCTTTATTGATTGCTGCTGCTTACATAATTGCCACATTAATTTTAAATAGGCTATACAAGTTATGTAGCTACCAACAATGCAATTTAGCAGCAGGGGCTCCTGTCAACTAACACACATCATAAACTCAATGTATGTGTGTGCTTGTAGTTGATAACTGCATAAAACAAATAATATTGTTCATCCTTCATCCATGTATGTGAGAGTATTTTGAGCAGGCAGTCGCAAATGGATTAAATGCATTAGAGACACATGTTTTATTGAAGCCTACAGGAGTGGGAAGGTACCATTTTTTTTATTTATAATGCAACCCACAGTTCTATTTTTCCCTACAGGCAAGCGTTATGGCATGAGAGATTTTTTCAACCTTTTATATCAATGGAAAGTATGATTAATTTTGGTTTCATGTTCACCTTTTTGTAACAAATAGATGACAACAGCTAGATAGTTGCATTGTATTCTTACAGATAGTAGTGGATTGAGCTAGAAATACTGTAGGCCACTGATTGGTCAGAAACAGTCATTTTGACTTGCTTATGTTTCTGATTGTGTCTAGCTAGTTTGTAACCTTGCAATTTAGCAAATCATTTCCCTCATAAAACAGATTTCTACACCCAAACTTTCAGTGGACCAATTTTTGCTATCCAGGCTGTTAATTTTTCCAAATGGAATTTTTCATGTAAAGTGTGATAGGTTTTTAGTTAAATGCTCACACTTTCACATTCGTGTTGGAAACAAGACATAATTGGAATGGTACATCTAGTTCATACCCATTTGGTTAACAGGTGTTGAAAGAATATATCAATTAATGTAGTCAAACAACTTTTGCTGTTACTTGTAACTGAATGAAAGTGCTTTTGCTTTTTGTTTTTTCAGGAACCGTTCGGTGAGCTAATTTTCCTGGTTGCTGAACCTGCCAAACTGTGGGGTCAGTGAAGATGAAAGGCCATTTGCATTTAACCATGAACCAAAATTAAGGTTAAGCAAAAGTTAAGCAAATTTTGATTGAATCCTGGCCATAGTGTTTATTGTTATTGCATGCTTAAATTTGAACACAGTGGAATTCAAAATGAAATCACAAAAAGGCGTATTTTTTACAAGCTGTATATCTGAAAAAATTTTCACAGAAAATATATGAAACAATCGCTTAGCTCAAATGAAGATAACTCAGTCAGCTCAATTAAGCCTTATTTGGAATTCAAAGAGAAGTTATTTTTTCAGTAACATTTCCTTTTTTATTAATGTTAAAATAACGGGAGAAAATATAAATTCCCCTTAACAATCGAAAAGGGTTGCCGAAGAAAACAAAGATTATTTAATTATTTCAGATGATCTTTAATCTTTTATTTAAATATGTTGCTAGTCATACTGCTCTACAGTAAATGCATCATGAATACATTTTCATGTGTTTAAAAAAACTGATCGACTAAAGTCAGTCACGTAACTAATGCATTGATTGATTAAACATATTGACCAATATTACAGCCCTAATAATAATAAACTCAATGACATAAGTGTACAATAAGTAAACATGTAAATGATAGGTATGGGACCTTCACAGTGAATAACAGTAATAAAATTCCAATATTTCATGGATGGGGGAAGGGGATCATAGTTGAGGTTTAAAGAGTAGTGTAAAACCAGTGGACCTGAGGTTTAGAGGTCTCAAGAGGAGTGTGGCACAGAAGCAGTCCACTGCAGGGGACTGGAGGAGAGAGGGGCTAGTGTACCGCCCTGCCTTACAGTGCTGGTGATTCTCCCTCTGCCTCACACAAATACATTTTCCACATAAAAATAAGTGAGAAATGAAGGCACACAGAGCCAGAATTCTCTTATTTTCAGCACAAAGTCCCTTTTGATATGGGTACCAAGAAGCAATCATTCAGCGCGCTCTCTCCAACCTGAAGACCGGGAAATAAACTTCATCTAGTCGATTACAGCACAAAGCTGAGAGAAATGACGTTTTTTTAAAAAAGCTGTAAATCACAGCTGCCGTGAGAGGAAGAAAGGCAGAGAGGAGCTTCAAGGAGAGGCAGCGAGAGAAAGAACGAATTAAAAGAACCAGAGATTAAACCTTTTTTTTTTCCAATTCCCTGGAACATGCTGTTCAAGAACACAGTCAATTAGGTGTAAAAGGGTAATGTTTTCTTCTAAGCTGGTCCGGATACTCACCCCAAACGTGTCTTCATCTGATTGGTGAGTTCCACTAAGAGGAGGTGTGGGGGACTCTGTGTGAGAGAAAAGAGGGATATTAGCTTTACATGTAGCACCACACTCTTTCTTCCAAGTCTCAGCAACATCCTTGCATGTGCTTCCAAATCCTTGCGGTTACGCTAGTTCCATTTTGGTCAGTATCCTTGAATTAAATATTTTAACTAAATTAAATAAAAAACAACCGTGGGGCAAAAGATGAAGAACAATCCTAGGTCGTACAAATAATTCCGCCTGCAGTCACAGGCTTGTGTGGGATTTCATTTTTGTTTATTTACAGGAAATACAAAACCAATGTCACAACAGCGCAAGGTCAAACAGTGCATTCCTATTCTCTATCAGGGAAAGCCTGGTATGACCTCTGACCAAAGTAGCACCGGGCAGCTTTTGATTAAAAGAAATTATTTTTCCGTCCCCTATCTGAGATCGAATGAAAAAAGGACCGCCTATAGCTAGATTGGTGATTACTCTCACGCATACAAAAAGCACACAATCACGCGAACTCACAAGGACAGTATATCCCTTTTTTGACAGACAATGTATCATGAGGTATTATTTTGCTATGTGATGGTTTGACACTTCTGATCAGAGAGAAAACGCTTGAGTGCCTCAAGCATTGTGACTGAAAGTGGAAAATAACATTCCTTCAACCCCCGGCCCCCAAACCCTCCCCACAAACCATCAAATGTCTCAATAGTTCCCCACAAACACCTGCTCTGTAATTCCACTTCTCTAATGTTTCCTCTCTTGATTCTAAATGCATTTTTAATTTAATATGTTGGTAACATTGGCATTAATGTAGAATAGAAATGGAATAGAAATAAACAGCATATACAACAGTGATCTGAAATTCTGTCATAACACTGGTATAATATTGATAATAGTCACAAAATTATAAATTGTACAATACAATCATTTGATTGAACAACTGTGCCATAAAGTAAAGTGCCACTGATATGGTATGCATAAATACTCAAGAGGAGAGCATCTCCCAATGATATAAGTAAAAATGAAAGTAATGTTCTTGCTTCATATGTGTTTTTAATATTCCTGCAGATGTAATGCTGGATGCTAGCCAGGAGTGGCCATAGAAACGCATACCGTCGTCATCAGGTGGGCTATGCAGGAAGTGCCCGTACACTGTCCGGGTGGCCGTTCCAAGGGAATTGGTGGCCACTAGGGTGTAGTTCCCATTGTTGTGGTGCGTAGGGTTGGTGAAGGCCAGGCAGCCTTCTAAGTAGTCCTCGTAGACTTCCATTTCGGTGCGGACATACTCGTTCTGTCGCAGCTCCTTGCCCTTGTGTATCCAACGCAGAGTTGGGCGGGGGTAACCCCACACGGTGAACGCTATGCAGGTGTCATGGCGTCTCTCTGGCTCCTCCAGCCTCAGGATTGTTGGAGGGACTACAAAGTGAGAGGTCAGAGGTCAGAGGTCAAAAAAGCATAAACCAATCACTGAGATCTTCCACTGTGGCTCTGTTTGTAAATGTGTATCCTTATCTAGATTTCCTGTCGCATTTTACATCTGCAATGTACATGACATATTTCCACCCTGTCTTCCAGGCTGACACTGTTCTAGTGCTGTCATGCATTATTCCATGCCATTTATCTGTCCAGCTTTACTCCACAGAGACTCTTCTTTGTTTAAATGCAGACAGAGTCTCTATAGCAACCAGCATGCATATGATTTTACATTCAGAAGAGCTAGTTATGAACAGGTTTTTCTTAAAATAATTACCAGACAGTGGAATGCATTTCACTTGTTCATACAGCACAAAATATAAATGTCAACCATCAGTGCAGTATAAATGAATGTTTCAAAATATAATTGCAAGATAAATGCATGTTTTATTTACTTATTCACAGGTTTGACCAAATTTGAATGGTAACCAATTCAACAATAGTCACATGTGACACTATTTCTAAACATAATAGATTCCAAGGCTTAAGCCTAACCACATAATTTTATTTTATTTTAAATACTAAGATACAATATCTTAATAATGTCTTATAACTGAGAAATTCATTTTCATTTTACTCACAGATTAACAGATTTTAAGAAATACTGTAGCAACCATTCAGTATGGTGCTTACAAAATAATACTATTTTAACATAAATATTTCCAATTATCTGTCAATATAAATCTACACATCTACCTACATAAATATATATCCGTAACTGGTGTAGTAAATAACGTAGCCAGAGTTTTAATTTCAAACGGTTAAACATCTTGGAGAGAAATACTTCATGTGTCTGGTTATCGAAAAGGAATGTACAAGCTCCAGCCAATCAGAAATGAAAATTCAACATGGCCATGGCATCATGGTCTTTAAATGGTGATTCTTACTCACTCTAGTGCAAAGTTACAGTTCAAAGGAAGAGAGTCTGCCCCTCCCTTCTTTTTCTATAGCTTTACCCTATTTGCTTAAAAATGTGCACAGATATTCCTACAGCATCATCATTGACAAAGGGGATGCCAGAGACGATGACAGCGACAGATGAAAATAGTGATGCTGCAGATGACAAGAGAAATACCGGAAATGACAGCAATGTCACTGCAAATGACTACAACGACACAGAATATGTCAACAGCAACACAAGGCTGGCACAGAAGACTCTCTGCAGACACTGAGGTTAAGGAACTTCCAAGCAGTGCGTAATCACTTCCTCATTTTTCTCGTCACTAAGCCAGGCTAACAGGCGCAGCTGGCTACATTGCTCCGCGACATTTCCAGAGAGAGGAAATGGCAGCTGGGATGAGCCATAATTACTGAGAAGGTTAGGAACCCGAGGAGCATGTGCTGACAAATAAACAAACGCCTCGGCGGGGACAGCAGGCTGAATAGAAATGGAAGGGGGATCAGGAACTAGAAACCGCCTTCCCACAGACAAGGCCCAACCCATCCTCTTCTCTCTGCTGAGAAGATAGAAGATATCTGTATAATCTTTCACAGAGTCCGTGTATGTCTCTTAGGATCAAATATCCATGTTTGAAAAGCCTAGGACATCCATATCAATAATCACTACTCACCAATTATTTGGCAGTTCGGCAGGTAGCTAACATTTTCTCATGGCACAGCGCCCAGTCAGATCAAAATCAACATGGCAAAAGAAAAGATTGAAATCTGACCAATTTTAATAACTGATAACACGGTAAACAACATTCCCATTATAATTCTTACCACCACACTGAGCGGAACTACCATCATCTTACCTCCCCAGGGTAGTAAGGATGGGCACGGATACTTGAATGATTCAATATTTGAATGTAGTTCGTGAGTAGAGGAGCATTTGAGATGTCAGAAAGCATGCTATTAAGACTTTATTTTATGCATAATTTTTTCCCTTTCCATTCTAACTACAGCTGACACTTTGACATACCCTCTAACTAATTCTAGTTTCCACACGCTTAAAGCTTAAAGGTGCAACCAAAATTAATGGAGAAAACGGATGCTACTCCACAAATAAGTAAATATTAACCGGAGATAGGGATCTCTGCTAAGTGCTGTGGCCTCAAAGCAGGATGGAATGACGTTTGATCCCACGGTGGCTGGGCCCTTTCTGCGTGGAGTTTGCATGTTGTGCCTGTGTTCAGGTGGGTTTTTATTGGGTTCTGTAGTTTCCACCCACGATCCAAAATCATGCAGTTTAGGTTGATAAGGATTTCCAAATTGGCCATAGGTGTGGGAGTATGTATGTGTGAGAGAGTGTTTGTCTGCCTGCCTTTCACAGAATGTATGCTAGGAGGCTACACCCATCCCCACCATGACACTGGATTGAATGATACAGGTATAGATACATTATGATGCTATTACAAGGAAGTAATACAATGTAATGTTGGCAGTGATACAAATGTTATGCCTTCTATACTTTGATGAAAACTAGTAAATATGTAAACGTTTATTGTACATTAAACATATATGTCTGCTTGAAAATCCCCCAAACCCAAATCTACCTATGCTGTCTCCTAAACACACAGCACCAGTGCTACCCACTGACTCAACGGTAAACACCGTTTTAGCAACACCACAGACACATTCACCTGAGAACAAAAAATTGATCAAGTGATATTTTACTTTCCCTTCACGGAGTAAATATAAAACAGGGAAAAGGATAAAACACTTCTAGATGTTCTCGCAAGCGAAGTTCAAAAAGGCTGAGCAAAGTCGAATGACAAAGGAAGGGGGTTGCTACACAGATGGTAGCAGTGCGGAGAGTCGAGGGAAGCCAGACCGCAGTCGTCTTCAGGTGTTTCCAAAAGACTTAGTGGGAGGCTCCTTGTAACAGGCCTGATCAATGTAGGTAACAGCACCTGAGCTGGTTATGAATCACTCCCAGTGAATTTGCCGGTAAGTGAAGGTGCCTCTGTCCATCATACTGAAATCCACAGAGACTGTGGGAGGGAGAAAGTACACCTCACTGTGGACTCTCAGTTCCCACATCTGCCGTCCGAGTATCACAGCCACCTGTGAATCAGCTATGCATATGGCTGTGAGTGAGACCGCCACCCTTCAAGACCCCCAATCTGCCCCTCCTGGTGTCGCAGCCAAGAACACTTCTTTAAATCCAAAGCTTGGTTTTCCCTAGAGGGTTCCCACCCAAGCATTAACCATGGCCACACTTATCATTTATTTCTTTTTTTTTACCTCTAGGCATTCAGCTAAAACAAGCTACAGTCTGTTCTGGCTACTGGCAATGCATGCAGCACTGCCTCCATCCCAGGATGTGCGCAACCCTGCACAGACAGCTCAGTGAAGGTGTGATGCCTGGGAGTGTCAGGGGAGAGAGGAAGATGCTTTTGACACGAGTGGAGTGTTAGCCTGTGCTTTACTTAGCTCTGACTATTTATAGGAGTTGTGAGGTTTCACAAGTGCTTGAAGGTGTGCACCTTTTAATTGAAAAATAGATTGCCAGATGACACCTCTCGGTGACTTGTAAATGTACCAGTATGCAGTCTGTTCTCTTAAAAGGGAAAATTCTTGCACCTGTGTTAAACTTCTAATACTTGCACAGCAAGGGGTATCATTAGGATGCAAATACTGGCATTCATCACCGGGGGTGACATGCAGTCACACACAGAGAGGTCTCTTTATTAGGTACACTAGCCCCTGACCAATCAGTGACAGCGACATATAATCAGACTGTGCTATTTAAAGCTTGCACAGATCGTGTGTTAGCAATTACAAGAGAGAAGGGTGTTGGGGACAGTGTGACTGGTGTGTTGAGAATGTTCCACCATCCAAAAACCATTTCGCCCACCGCAGTCCTGTGATTAAAGACAGACCATTGAGGGGGCCAATGGAGGGGGGCCTGACTTGTGGGAAAGTAACAGATTGGACGCAATCAGCCAATTAACATCTGAGTATAACAGTGATGCTGAAAGAGGTATATCAGAACGCACAACCCGCACTACTAATCATACTGTCATAGCCATGTCTTGTCCTTCATCACAATTCAGGTTACTGAAAAATAATGTACATCCACCATTCAATCAGAAACGTGTATTTAACCAAGCCTCAGTATAAATATATTTAAATCGCAATGATAAAATTATGATTGTGCGTGCTCAACAAAAAAAAAAATTCAATTTTTCTGCAAACACATGAAGCTGAGGATAATCCAAATGTCAAGATTAAAGAAATATAGGTATTATAAGCAACAGTCCCAAAACACACAGATGTTGTTATGCCTCCAGCAGCTTGTGTGAGCTCAAAAAAGCTTAAAGTTACAGATGAAATGTCTATGTATTTTTGGACTACCTCTCATAAGACATCTGTTTAGTTGATAATGACACCAATTCTGCTTCCGTTCACTAAAATCACAGTCAAATATAAGGAAAACGGTGAGATTTGAATAAGGTTTGAAAGCAAAGAAGCATTATGGGCAATGTCACCATTAGAAGGGATGTCTTTTTTTGTTGGTTTCATTAGAGGGAGTGAAATCAAGGGCTTAAGGGAGAATGCTCCCTCCTATCGCTTAAAAATAATGAAATCGCGCTTATAGTGGTTATCATCTTGCATCTGTTCCATCTTAATGGCAAGTTTAGCATGAGAAAGCATTATTCTGGATTTGAATGGGGCCCAGCTCACTTACAATTCTTGCCAATTTCTCTAACATATATTGTGACCTTTGAATAAAAAGACCTGTCTATCATATCATATGTGGGCTATACTGTTGTATGTATTAACAGATTTATAATGCAATTATTTTTATTATCTACATGTAGACCCGCAAACAGGTATGTTTCTGAAACAATCTGCAATAAAAACCACTATTAACAATTATTACCACTAGAGAAGCTTTTGTATGTTATGTTTCTGGAAGTTTTTTCACGAACATTGCTGGTGTACCGTCATTTCTTTGACAAATTATTAGCATTTGTTTATGATGGAATCGTTTTGTTGTTTATGCTCTCACATTCTCAAAAAGGAAAACATGTATTTCCATCATTGGTAAAATTTTTGTGTCATTTTTAAATCTTAAAAATCAAAGAACTAAAAACAAATTGCTAATATGGTTGGAATCCCATAGAAGTCATTGATTAGTGATGGATGCGCGACCTCATCCTTTTTATTTCGTATGCAAATGATCAACTTCACAGAACTAATGACACACCTTTGTCAGAGTATGAGAAAAAAATTAATTGTGATTTATTATACAGATGAACTACTCTGAGTCTGCAACCCAAATGATGGATATTGTATGTGCTACTCACGCTCATAGGCACCAGCTAGAGCCAAATATATCCACGTACAGTAAAAATGCAGAAAGAAAAACTCTAGAATTTTACAGGCAAATCCACACACAATGGCAGCTGGCTAAACCACCACACAGAGGACCATATTTGTTAGCACGTTTATAATATTTTAGAATTGAAAGAGCAGATCATTTCAGGTTTCCAAACCCAACCGCTGATATGAGAACTAAAGGACAGACCCAGAAGTGAGTAATGTGGACCTACACTTGACGGTTAGGTGGATGGAGGCATTGCTCATCCCACCACATTTTCCGCGATGCAGGTCAGGATGAAACCATTGTCTTCACGGCTTATGTTGACCAAGGTCAGGTTGATTGAGTGGACATTGGGCCAATCAACGTTTGACTGCAGAGTGGGGGGGTGGGGGAAGAAAGAGACAAAGAACAGCGTGTGAGAAAAAGTTGCACAAGACTCTGAAAACTGAATTGAGATGCTGTTACCTCAGTCATAATATTACTTCGATCGGTTTCTGCCACTTGTACTATTGCTCACCTGGTGAGTGTTGATGGAGTGAAGGCCCCCGACGGTCCAGTCCACCTCCGGCAGGGGTGAGCCTGATCCATTGCAAGCAACTGTGATATTGGCCCCCTCGACCACAGTCACATTTCTGTGGGTCACGCTCGTCCGTGGCAGGTCTGTGTGGAGTCAGAAACAGCAGCTTTGAGTTTCTGTATGAAAGTCACGCATGGGGACTTTATAAAGGTCTTCCTCTGCATTCACACAGCCAGGATCCTGCCAGTGTTGAGACTACTATACTACTACTACTACTTCTACTATGACTACTACTAATACTAATAACAATACTAATAACAATAATACTATACTAAAACATAATTCTCTGATAAAATGCATCAACAGCACCAAAATATAAAAAACTACAAGAAAACCTATCACAGTGGAAGTAGCAGGATGCATACACACTGAAAAGATTTTAAGCATTGGCATATTGCAAAACTATTATGAGCAAACAAGAGGAATCATTGAATATGCTCCCCTAAGAGGGCTGTAGTAAAGGGAAGGTGTCATTGTAGCACGGCTATTGAGCCCCTCTTTAGTACATCAAAATGCTGGTGTCATGGTTGCTGACCATGGGAAAAAAAAGACTGTTTGGAGGCCTGGAGGACCAACCCTATTGTGCACATGGGTGTAGATTTGGACTATTCTCACAGCCATGCAGGAGAGTGCAAGCTGAAGAAAATGACCAGACCCCTTTACTAAGGTTTCTTCTCCTTCCAACAAGGAGAAGAACAGAAATTTGGCAGGTGCTGTAGCAAACAGCAAGTCAGAATGAGCACAGAACAAAAAGAGAATGTTCTTTTCGAACCTTTGTTCAGAGAAAAATGTTGGACCTGAAAGAACTAAGGACTGACATCGAGCTAGAATTTTTCCAACTGACATATGGCTAGCTAACAAACTAGCAACAGATTTAGTTAAAAACTAAAAACGAGTGTACTGAAATAGCCATAGAATATTTGACTTCATTTATAACTAGGTGTATTTTGTGCATGGAAGTAGTGAGTTTTGTTTGGAGATCAATCTTAGTGTTGGTCACTAAGCTAGCTTTGTGCTTTGCCATGCATTGCCAGTAGTTCCCCACATCATTGGCAGCAAATCTGAAGATGGACATATGATGTTTTATGTTTTGCACAGCTCAGTTGCCAGCTAAAAAGCTTGGCTAATGATTGGTTTATACATTGTTCCCAACATGCAACTGCTGACAATTTCATACAGAGATTAGTTAGCTGTTACTTGGATGTAATTCATTGTCCATATTGTGGAAACATGACAGTTTATCTTTGTAGACACGGGTTACAGTAGTTGTGGACCTCTGAAAAACATTGTAATACTGGCACATTGTTTTATACACAGTATATTACATTATGAACTGACATTTGTATAATAACATGCTACTTTGTTCACATTTGTCATTTCAGTTAATTACAGTGTCTATAATAATAATAGCAGGTGGTATAATAGGTGAGAGCTAAAATAGATACAGTTATCTGGCTAATTCCACTGAGGCACACAACCCAGTAGCTATACGTTATCGGACAGGAAATCTAAATGTGGTCCTGAAAACAACTCGATCCTCCCAAATCCTCCTTTGCCAGCCACAGATGGTGCTGTTTCCCACATTTCCCATTCTTAAATTTTGCACCTTTAAAATTAAATAGTTTCCACTCTGCTCTTAGTGCGACCTTTGAACTTAAGCTTTTTTTTAACTTAGCTAAGCCTACCGCAGTGGGAGATGTTCATGTTGCGTAGTGGAATCCGGGACACCCCACTGTAGCAATACAGCTGCTGCCTGTGCAGCCCAGCCACCCTGCGCTGCTGCCAGAGCTGGATCCAGCGCACGTCACAGCCGCACTCGAACACCACGTCATCCAGCCGCCTGAGACAGAGAGAAACAGGGTGAGAAATGCAACCCAGCCCAGCGTTCAGTCACTCTCTGGACAGAAGTAGGTGAAGGACAACATTATCATCTGAACCGCGGCTCCAGCATTCATCACACCTCACCTGAGGGAATGGCAGACTAGGTACAGGTACACAGCTGCAAATATGTGTGCGCATGTCTGCATGTTTCTGCCTGTGAGTGTGTGTGCGTGTGTGTCTGTGACACAGTGAGCCGCTGTCACTGCTGAGATGGCGGCTCAGTGAACCGAACATGGAGTTGGACAACATAAATCAGAATAAATCTGTATAACACTTACAAATATTGATAGCATGGCCTAGGATTGAATGAAAACAAAAAAGGTCTTCTACAGTGCAAATAAGATGACAAGCAGCGTGACTGGAGCACTGTGTGGGATAAAACTGTAGGATGTATAGTGGATGTAAGGAAGTACAACCTGTGCGCAAACTGGCAGGCTAGACTAATCGATCATCATTGATTTCCTTGATAAAATGCAGAGAGGGAGTTTTCTGTCCTTGGGAGACTGATTGAGGTTGAAGGTGCTTTCAGAAAAAGCAGCAGCTAAAATATGACATGAAAAAAGAACTGGTCAGGAGGATTATCTGACTAACCCTTGCCGCGGTTAGTGTCGCAGAGTCTGATAAAGTCTTCCCCCTCAATTTTTTTTTTTTCACGCTCTGCTGACACTGGTAACATACGGCTGAGTGAAAAATGTCATGGGACGGTTTTGTACTTTTACTTGTTCAAGATATTGATCTGACGACAACCTGAAGGGCAGAATAAGTGATTGTACTGGTTTGACTGACAGACGGCACCCCTCTCCCCCCTTCCTCTGTTTCTGTCTCACTCTTTCGCCATTTCTTTATTTTGCTCTCTTTATCAACTGCCTTTAAACAGATTTACATTTTGAAACAACCAGGTTTGTTTTGTTTGTATATTGGCATTTTTTCTAATTTTCTTTTCAGTGCAATGTTTAGGTTGGCTTGAAAAGTAAATAATTGTGTTTCTACTTTTATTATTCTTTTCAAATTTTCTAAATTTAGCTTCTCTTGTAGCTTTTAAGCTATACCTACTTGTAAATGGGTTGTTGCCCTGCTTGCATATTATACTCTATACTCTTGCAAAGGTTATATTGTAAAGTTTTTTAAAATAGTGCAGCCCTTTGCTTATTCTCCACACCTTTAGATGGCATGTAACAGTTTTATTGAAAATGCAGCTGCTTGTGTGGTCTACATAGCCTATGAATAAGTGTCTATTGAGATGCTGCATGGAAACTTAACTTCACATAATTCTTGTTCAGCCAACTGTCCAAGTAATCAGAATTGATTTACAGCTGACCTGAAGCTGCATTTCATAACAATGATGACAAAGAAAATCAGGTTTACCTGATGTGTACAGCACATTTAATAATGTAAATTATAAACTGTATCCATTATAACACATTTGATGTGTTAACCAAATTGATTAACTTCAACAATATCTAAAAAGATATTATACCCTGCCTTGGTAATTTGAATTATAAGTGTGGTGAAATAGCTTGACGGCACCAGTTATTGTTCAGATTGCCTTTTTTCATACACGTTGTTCATAGTTGTTTTTGTAAATGGTTATATCCTTGCAAAATAGTATAAAATTACATAATTACTACAATAATAGGAGGTTGCTGGATGAGTCCTCGTGTTTGTTGCAGGATTCTTACTATAAGGACTTGACCCAAGCTTGTTTAAATGCGGACTGTCTCAGTGCTGACTGTGGTTGGCAGCTCTGCAGAATGGTACATAATTAGCCATAGCCCACCCTGAGAGGGAGGGTTACAGTCAGCAGTCTGCCTGAACAAGCTGGCATAACCTTCAATACAGAGGAAGCTCCACACGATAGGGCAGCCAAATTTCAAAGGACTGTAGCAAAAGGGAGGTCCATGAATACGACTGGACAATCCAAACTAGGAGAAAACAAAGTTAACAGTGTCACTAACATGTCAGCTAGATAAACTGATACAATTCATATTATGATACCAATTTTGTCATTCTCAATGACTGATTTATCCTCTTTCTCTATATGTTTTGTTTTATCATTTTTTATTATTCATCTCCTCTCTCTCGAACCAACTTCCATAACATGGAAAGCCCCATTTCACCCTCAAACTTCAATATAGGCTTGAAGTACATGAAAGTCAATGTACTTGTGAATGGGCCCTGGGGGAATGTCTGCAGTTTGCCCAGGAACATACAAGTCAATGGCCTTTACAAGTTCTGATATACAAAAGGTCAGTGTGTTCAACTAAGCATTTTCCCTGTGTCTGTATTTTTATTGAGCCACTCAGTGTACCTTAACCAGTTTGCCTGGAGACGGCTCTTACAGAGGCCGGGGGTAAACAGTGGGTGACACTTCACGAATAATTACCCAGAAAGCAGAATTCTAAATCAGAACATTCTGGTAAGACTAAGATAGCACTCTTAAGAGAGCTGTGTGATCCGAGACAGTGCATGCTTATTTATTCATTTGTTTACCACAGGAGAGAGATAACCTTTTACAAAATTACAAGATTCAGCTTATGATATGCAAAAGACAGAAAAAAAAAGCATGCACACATGAAGGGCTGTGCCAGACACTGAATAATCACAATACAGAATTAATGAACAGACCAGTGATACAAGAAAAGAACAGACAGGTCGTAAAAAACAAAGGGGAGCGAGGAGAGAAGAGTACATATTACCTCACTTTTTAATCTGAAATTGCTTGAACATCTCATGTCGTCAAATGATCAAAACGTGTAATTCTTTGGTATTCTCCTGAAGGGTGGAATAACCAAGGTAATTATGAAGCATGTGCATTTGGGAGGCTTTGATGTGCCCAGATCAAAGGCTCAGGAGGGTCTTACAGCCCATAATAAATGCACACATGCATTCAGCATGGATGCAAATACAGTCTGGATCATTTCCCATTAAGCTCTTTAACAGGCCAGACACGCAACGAAACACAACAATATCAAGGCGAACGCTCAACTACAAATCCAAGTGATTATACGAGCTTTTTAAAGATAAATCAAACCAAGACACAGATGTCAAAGAGTCTGAATTCTCAGTCTATTTCTGCCCCTTAAAGCTGTGATGTCAAAACACAGTGGCAGGTTCTTAAAATAGAATGCCATTCTTTGTGTTGTAAGTGCTGTCAGCCTAAATGCCATTCACATCTAGGCCTTTGTGAATTACCCTCTGCATCTTGGCACCTCAAAAAAAAAGATGCATGCAACATTTTTAACACAGCTGCATGTGTCAGTTAGCAAAACTTTTGATTGGTTCAAAGAGGCATGATGCTTCACCCATTACGGGGTTCGTGAAGCCTCATTCTGCTATCCTTAGCGCCAGTGCTCACAATGCTCATATCTGCTTGGTCAGGTGACCAGCCTCGACGGTTGGGACTAATTTTAGCCAGCAGGTCAGGAGCATAAGGCACACCTGGAGTCCTACCTGGAGGTTCTGAACCTCAGCCTCTTAATCAAATAGCCAGTACCGAACTGTCTCCGCTACCTTCCTTACGAGGGCATATTCTAAATCTCCATTACAGCTCCTTGCAGTGTAAGACTCACTTTTTAAAAATTGTAACTCTATTTTGTCCTAGTTTGGGATGTCAACTTATTCATGTTTGTGCTCATCACCACAGCCTCAGCTGTACAGTCATGGCTCTGCTCTGAAACATAACAATGTCAAGCCACTGCTTCTTTTCACTCTGCAGAAGTCTATACCAGTTAAACTCGCACAGAGAGACTTGGAGGAGGACACTTCAAGAGTAGCTTGTGTAGACTGTAGGAACACCACTGTTCAGAGGCTGCTGATGTGCAAAGAGACATGGATAACCTACCGACTGAAGTCAATCCCTCCAACGCTCAGGCAAATTATTTGCCAACCTATTGGGCCCATCCACAAACTATAACACCTTCAGAGAATGAGCTGCCCAGCAGACTGAAGAAACGTCAGATAAGCCTGACGTTTACAGCCGTATTGAGGCTCGTGGAGTGCCCTCACCCTGTCTATGGAGACGCAATCTTATACAGATCTGATATCACACACTTTCTGCTGTGATAAAATTCCAGTGAAGACTGAATTGAATCTCACAGTCTCAGAGGATTTATTCAATATTATTTGTTTGTTTGACAGTGCTCAATAAATATACTGTGCCAGATATAGGTATAAGCTAATTTTCATATGCAGTCCCTGGGCAGGAGGCCACAGTATGTATTTTGGAGCAATGTGGATTAAACAATCAAGCAATTTAAATAAAAAGCAATATTACATTACTCTAAACCAACAGAATGAAGAAAAACAATAATAATAAACAGGGATGGCTGGAATGAAAGGGAAAAAAAATCTCTCTGACTCTCGAAAATGATCCTGCATAATGTGGATGTAAATCTGGCACAGATCAAGGAATCTTGCCCATCTCTGTTTCCTGCTGTGTGTTTTCCCATGGCAGAGGTCAAAGCAGAGGTTGTAGGCAAAGATTTTTCTTTGACCAGCATCACAATGACATGACATGGTGTTTGTCAGAAAGACCAGGTAATACCAATAAAGAGGTGCTCTGTCAATGTGGCAGCATTTGTCTGACACGGCCGGACGGAGAGGCATGGGCGTTGTGCGCGATCCACGTCGAGGTAGGTCGGTGTAGCAGTAAGCCAACGTGCGTGGGCCGAATGATTGCCATATGCCTCTACAGCCCTTGTTGCATGGGCCGACCATTTCTGCATGAACGGAATTTAATTCCTCCTCCGGGAGTGCGATTTTCATTTCCCTGCTCCGGCCGACACCTCAGAGATTGGCTTGGCCGCTCGGGTTGCCCGGGAGATGTGACCACGTTCTGAGCAGTTCATTTCAGGTCCCATTCTTCAGCTGAAACTGAATCTCAGTTTCCAAACAATAATAAAAAAAAAATCTATTTCTTTTTCCAGACCCCTTTTGGAAATGGCTTTATTATGTAGCTGTGGATGGGCCAACAGGCATATAAGCCACAGTGCTCTCTTGTCTCACTGCAATGACATTAGTGCACTTATAAAAGGTTTGGTCCCTGCACACTGGTGTTAGAAGTGGGATATGGTCACAGTTTGACAGTTTGGGGAAAGCTCTGCAGGCATGAAACTGCAGCCCAGCTCTGCCTAATGGAGCAGCTCCTAGGGAAAGCGGAGGGAGCAGGGGGACACACGTGTGGAAGGTAGAACAATATTGCTAAATCAATACTGGTAGCAATACACCACTGCCTCAACAAAGGGTCCTTGCCTTTTAGCAATTTGAAAATGTCACCAGTCTTAGGCACAAGAGACTATGATTTGCTTCAAACAGGTTTCTTGCCACCTGGCACCCCTCTTTGCCCCATCCCCACCTCACCCCCTGAACATACTCCCACGTAAATTGGAAAGAACCTTTTTGCCTAATTAGAGTTTGGTGCAATGTAACTATAGTTAGCTGCAATTATATTTAAGCAGACGTTGTTGTTTAAATCAATATGGCCATCCTGAGAAAATAAAAGGCAGTGGAAGAGGAGGGGAGGGGAATGCAAGAACCAGTCATCGGAAGGGCAGGAGAGAGGGATACAAGAGCCAGACACTAGAAGAGGAGGAAAGGGGGATGAGAGAGCCAGGAACTGCGGGAATAATAAGAACTACTCAGTGGAAGAGGAGAAGAAAGGAATATAACAGCCAGGGATGAGAATATTGGAGGAGAGGGGAATATAACAGTCTGCTGTGAAGCTGTTGCAGCTCCCTGAATGCTCTTACACTTGTCAGCCATTTCCTCTCAGGTCCATCTGCATTGCTGGGATTATTTATGTCTTTTCCAGGGACATACTATTGGCTGTTGATCAATACTTAAGCACCTTTCTCATTATGCAGTGAGCGCATTCAATGAACCATTCTGCATGTGCTTTCATCTTTTTTGTGCATGTGTTCTTGTTCCCCTGTCTCTGAAAATGCATTGTGTTTTTAAATCTTCAGTTTTGTTTTGCATATTTTTTTTCCTCTCGTTCAGTCATATCCTCACAGCTCCCCTGCTGCCAGCTAGTCTAACAATCTCTGCAGATGTACCAGCTATTCTTACAATCTCTGCAGATGTACACACAAATAACACACACAGAAACAGTCAGACACATAGACACAACATGCACAGTGGGATTTCTTGACTCCGTTCCTAATTTCCTGCATCTTCTATACTCTTCTCTATTTCCTTTCTTGTATTCTTCTGTGCATCTTACTGACCCAGATTTGTCATGACCACAGTGAGGTCACACAGGTCACTAGCAAACCAAGGCTTTACCCACCAAAATGTTTATTTTTTCATTACAGCCATGACTGTGGTATTGCAGCATATCTAACTAACTAGAGCAATCAAGTAATAGGGACAATTACAGATAGCGTTATACTTCTTACATATGGTAAATGGTAAATGTGAAGTTTTCACAGGCAATTTTCAGATTTTTGTTTTTTTCTGCTATAATTCCTCCTGATATATTAAATTAGCAAAACTCCGTACTAACATGTTTATTTTACTATAATGTGACTACTTGCAACCAAGAATCCACTTTAGATTTCACAAATGTTTGCATTTTTAGTACAGTATGACTCTGCAATCTTTAGTTAATTTACTAAAGGTTTGCATGTACAAAATCACATTTAAAACTGTCACCATGCAAAGAATAAGTCGGAGATGTCTGAAATAACAAGGTGCAAAGAGGACCATTTTTAGCTTCAGCACATTACATGATGTGTTTGCACTTCCACATTCGTGGTTCCCAGCAAGAGTGAAATCTGGAGAGAGAAAAGAAAAAGGAACAGAAATAGCGGAATAGAGGCAAAAAGTGGCATGTCTGTGATTCTGGGAAATGGACCTAGAAAGAAATTCTCCCAATGTATTTTTTCCCCTTATGCACTTTTCCGAATATGACTTATATAAAGAAAAGGTTACTGAAATTGCTATCCTACCCAGTGTCTTTATATAACATAAAAGTGAAGGAAAGAGCAAAAATGACTTCCATATTAACCTCATTTTGACAAAGGTACAAGGGTGAAGTACTTATTTTCTTACTAAAGACTCTACAGATCCCTTTAGAAGAGTAGGCTAATGCCACTCTTCCGACTGCTACCCTGTCAAACTTTCAAACTTCTCATGAAGCACAGTATCAGGAATATAAATACTGGTACGACAAACGACAAATGACAGTTGACAAACAGTTTTTGCACATAAAAAGCGACGTATAGTATAAAATATGTCATACTGTACATAGCTGAACACAACAAAAGGAACAGATGTAGAATTTTAAGGAGGTATATCGTGTCACACTATAAAGAAATGGAACACCTTATCATATGGTGACACAAAGGGCATTGAGATCTTATCAGATCAAAAGAATTTACAAATAGCATGTGCTGACAGAAAGATCTACATTATTTAAAAAACAGCAGTATCAAGGGGGGGGTGGTTTGGCACATTGCTTATATGTATAACTGTTTTTGTAATTTTTTCTAAATGCTGATGATAAACTGAATGGGAAATTCCATCTCCTCAGGACCTGTAGGAGAGCTACAGGTATAATAAACAGATTACAGATAGAGGAGCAGTTTAGAAATTGTCAGACAATGCAAAACAATCTATTTACTGTAAATATGTTTGCACTGTATAATGAACTGAAAGTCCCATAACACAGAGTAATACGGTTTGCAGTTTCACGATTTCAGCATATTGTCGCTTCATTAATGTTGATTCCATTTTGTTTTATTGATAAAGTATAGTTTTCATTTTAGTGACAAAGATAGAGCATGGACTGTAGTCAAGATATACAATATTTATAATGAATACAGAATTTCCACTATGTTTTGTTTTATGGAGCAGTGGAACAACATAACATTAATAACTAATAGCTGATATGTGTGATTTTAATGCACAATCAATTTTTAACATTAGTTAAGGCCAACTGATATCAAATCAAAAATTAACATCAAGTTAAATGAAATAATCTACCAAGTTTGCAAAAACATGGCACTGTCATATGGCAACATAATATCCTTTATATATCAGACCCCAGCCACCTTGCCAGCTTACTGTTCTCCTGGTTACCATCACAGTGACAGTGACATCACAGCATAACAACAGTTTTTCTCCTCATGCAATCCGACTCCTGAATCAAACCATGTCTTTCTATTATCCAGTATCATAATGTGAATCCTTTTACCATGGCTCTTAGTGTTTCACAGGCTTAAGATGCCATCTGAATCCCTCTCGGTATCATATCTGGATCAAGGTTAGCATAAGACTTTCCTGACCTGCTCCTCTGCCCTCTCCAAAGGCCTAGAATTCTGGCTTTGTCTCTAAAATCAAACGTATGCCGTATCAATACAACTTGATCTGATAACAGTTAAGATGATAGCACTTGTTGATATTGATCAATTGGTGAGAATGATCTAAGAACAGCTAGAGCCAATGCTGCTGCTAGCACAGGAGCCAAGAATAAAAAGCAAGGACCAAGATCCAGCCAAAAAGATCAAACGACACCAGCAAGTAAGACAAGGTGCTGCATATGGAAGAGCTTCAGCTGAGGAATAGTAGAGATAAAACTGTTGTGCACAAGAACATGTGACAAACAGGTATGACAAAAAATTTTTTGCATACATCTTTACAGGTCATGTGACTATATGCCTGTGCTTCTTAGTTGTACTTGTACTTGTAATGTTGTGTGTTCTATATATTTTCCATCATGGAAAATGTAATAGCATTGGGTATTGAAATGGGTTATTGTGGATATAAAAAGTGATCAATACTTACTAAATAGGGATGTTTGATATGTATCCTTAACTGCCATTTTCTGAAGATTAGATTATGTTGTTTACCTGTTTGCTTTTTGTTCCATGAAGACCAGTCATTCCAGACTAATTTTACAGTACTCTCAAGGGTATTACAGAGTAATGTGTTCATTTTATTTGTTTTGTTCATATGCTCTGTAAAAGTATTTTAAGCCTCTCCATTATTTGTTTATTCTTTTTTAATATTCACTGTTTAATGACTCACTGTCATTTTGCATATTTAAAATAAATTGCTGAAAAGCCTGTGATACAAAAAAGTACCAATGAACATAATTTAACTTAATAAATTTATACTAATATATCTTTTATATTAATATCTTTTGGCTAACTTATTCCTTATTCACCTGCTGTGTCTCTGTACTGGTTTCTACAAACTACTTCCTTCCCTTTCAGAGAGGTTTCCTTATGGTCCTGCTTGAGAAGGGTAGAGTGCACAACTTCAGTGCAGATCTGTCTTTCTCTCCTGGGTGGGTGCGTGTGTGTGTGTGTGTGTGTGTGTGTGTGTGTGTGTGTGTGTGTGTGTGTGTGTGTATGGGGGGGTGCTGGGGCACGTGCTCTAATCCCAGTACTGGGTCCCATTTTAATTGTCCCCCGATTTTAATTAACAGGCCTATCATTTAAGATCTCATTCTGTGACTAATCATAGCAGCCATTTTGGCTCCACTATCTCATTCCACATCTCATTAGGATGTAAAATGCTGCAAATTAAAAATCGAGTCCGCTCACGCGTTTACCCCTTCGCTTTAATATTCTCTTTCTTTTTCTTCTTGTCCTTTTTTTTTGCATAGCTATCCCAAATGAACTCCCAGCAGCGCTCTGGTTCACCTGCTCCCTAAATGGCCTGTTATCATTGGGCAGGCTGGGCAGGAGTCCATGGAGCTAATGGACACCACCTGCACAGTAATATCCTCTCAGAGCAATAGACGCCAGACCAGTCAGAGCTTCGCCTTTTTCAGATCGGGTAAATGACGAAAAATGGAAATTGTGACATCGTGTTTCAGGCCTGTACACTGTGTCGACCTCACCACCTCTTACGTACACACACATACTGTTCCTTGCCATGCGCACAAACACACACGCACAAGAACAAACACGCGCACATGCCCGTTCACGCGGCAAGCAGCTATAGCAGGTACACAGCATTCTGAGCCCAGCCAATACGTTTCTCCACTGTTGATAGATCTCATGCTCATAGAGGCCAGAACAAGCTACTCTCTGCCCTTCCACCCTTACACCATTTAGGGGCTGGTGAGGAGGTGAGCCATGCTTCGCTAACTCTTATCCCAAAGCTAAAGGGGACAGATAGAAAATGGAGAGATTACTGTATCTTTTTTTTAAGGCGCAGTAAAGCTGAGAAAGATCCATATTTGATGCTGAAACATCAATCCAAAGCTGAGCCCCTTACCAGACAACTGCAGAAGCTACACAACTCTCCCCACAGAAAATCAGGAGATTGCATTGCCACAGATGCATAAACAATCAGGTGAAATCAACATTCATACAACATGACTGTACACCTGGCTCTCATGCGGGACAATAATGAGTTTTTGTTTAATGTAGTTTACCAGCAGATGTTATGCATGTGACCGGGTTAGATAATAATGTTCCGATATCGCAGTAAAACATGCACCCGTTTGCTGTTTATAACTGATGTTTGGATTTACATTGTGTATCATGAATATTTACATTTTTATATTTATATTTGACATTTTTTTCTTTGTTTTTTTTTTTTATATATGTTTATAATTGATGTTATCCATTTTTATCATATATTTATACATATCAGTAAAATGTGCACAATATTGACATGCCTAAGACTGAGATTAGAATGCTTCTTCAGTGCAGGATTAACTGTCTGAATCTTAATTCGATGCTGGGGTGGGATCACATGTGGAAAATCACTGCTAGGACCGGAATATTAAGACTTTGCATGACCAGAGCTCCACAGACTGCTGCCAACACCTGCATTTTGCTATTTACATCTAAGTATTTAGATTGGCGTGAATATTCCAGTCATTAGAAATACTCTAACACTGTGCACTGCAGTTTGCAGTTATCAAAATGAATCTATGGATGACTTCTCAGAACACAAACTAGTTCCAAACAAAAGAAAAATTTTCCATGTAGGTCACAAGAGCTAATGAATGGCTAAGTAATGCAATTGGAAACATGTTTTCCTGCACAAAACACTTCCATAACCTTTAAACTTGAGACTATAATACTTCTAACCATTAAGTCTTGTGATCTTACTGGTGGATGTCACTTTCGACTGATGCAAGTTTACATTCCTGGAAGTACCCATAGTCTTTCATTCATTTTGATAAGTTCTAGTTGTACTCTGGTGAATTGCTCAATGTATTTTATATAATGAACAAATAAAAATGAAACTGGTTCTGTTATGTTAATCTAAACCTGGCAAGTAAACTAAGACAATGAATTGTCTAAATGTCATGGTATACCTACAACAGCACACAGCTGAGTGACCACACTGTTATGGGGTTCTAGAATAGTTATTCTCAGTAAAATAAAACTCCTTCCATGCCAATGGGAGATTAACACACCTTTTAAAACAAGTTTAGTTCCATTACAGTCAAAAGGGTTTTCCACATTTCCTGACTCCTACTGCTGCTGCTATGCAATATCCTAGCTCAGTTCGATTTATGCCATCTCACTTGTCTACAATGGCAGAAACCAGTCTTGAACCAATCTATAGAATATACAGATTTTCCAATATCTGATTTGCTGGTTGAGCAAGAAACCAGGAGTTTTCTATCTATCTCTGACAACTCGGCAGTGGTTCATTGTCAGATAAAATGCTGTAGTGGGTGAGTGATTCCGTGAAAGGAGTTGACTGGCGTTCGTCTTGTGACTATGAATTACTGACTCTGACAGACTGACTGACACTTACTGACTGACTCACTGTCTGACTGATCGCCTCGTAGTCATTCCTCTGCCTGTGATTAGCGTTGGTGTTATGTGACCGGTGATGTAGCTCATGCACACCTTTTCCCCTGACTCCAGAGATAACGCTACCCACAGTTCCAAGGCTGATGCTGTGAAGTCGAGTCTGCCAGGGTTTCATTGGGAACCGCAGTATTACGTACACCATGTTCCTTTTTTTAAGGTTGCTTTTTTTAAACCCGCCTGTGGTCCAAAACTGTGAAAGTCAGCCCTGCATGAAAAATAGTCGCTTAGCTAACCAAAATCCGTGCAGGCTATGGTCGACACTGTCAAAAAAAACCCACCCTCACACAACATAATGCCGACAACGGTACCGACAAAAGAAAAACATCAGCAACTACAGGACACAAGCATCATTAAGAAACACAGGCACAGCAGCACACCTCTATTCTGAAACTAATCTCTCACTCTGTATCTTTCACGCTGTGTTGAAAAGAGACTCTAACCTTCAGACTGCAGGGGTCTCGTTTCAAAACAACAACCCACTCTCCACCACGAACCTGAAATAACACATAAACATGCTTACACACCCACAAAATGCACACATATACATGCACAGACACACACAAACGCAAATCCACACTCACACAAATTCGCACACACGTACAGATACACACACTCAAAAAACTTTCTAAAAATCAGCCCATAATAACCCACGAAAGCACAAAAGTATGCTTTAATACCACCGAACAAAATGACTGGAAAGATGATTTCTTGGAACACTTTATCTCACCGTTCATTATCCATGGAATATGTTTTGCGAGGGATAAATTTCCATCATAAAAAGAGAAATCGGAGCAGAAGAGGATGGCTTTGTTCCAAAAGGTCTCGGTTTTTATTCATGGTGCAAAACGGCATTCATTTCGAATAGTTTGATCTTTCTGTGTTGGCACATTTTCTGAGCTAAAGGTGTGCTAGCGGGCGCTCTGTCGTTAAAGCCGCGCAGAACGCTATTTTAATAATTACACATTAAAGGTAATAACCACCTTTTTAATGTGCTGAATATGCTGTGATTGAATCCACCTTGCAGCATTTCTGCAATTCAAGGAACACCTGGAAAAGTGTTATTAAAAAAAAACCTTAAAAAATGTGTCGGACTATGTCCCGCTTTCTAGCTATTCCAGCAGGTGCCTGGTGCAGACCTGATTGATTGATTGATGTTTTGAACGCTAATTATGAACTGTTATCAGTTACAGTAATAAATGATAATCCTCATTAGTGTTAATTCTCATGGCACTGTGTGACTTTCTTGGGGAACATAGCTCTGCTTTCAAAACAAGTAAAGCTCTCCACTGCTATAAATGATGGTACCTTACGTTCTGCAATCCCTAACATTACACAGCTGACTGTCATCTAGTTTACAGAATCAGCGTGACATGGAGAATGGAATTATTCCGCATTGACCCATCTTGCCCTTCATACATCTCTTAGACTTAGAGGTGATGTACCGTCTGACGTCTATGATCATCTTGACCTTTCAGATGTCACATTCAGTCACAATGACAAGTGACATGTACTGTATGCATAACAAACACAAATAATGTGCAGCAATGAAGCAAGCTACTTTTATGGTGTCAGATTGTGTCAAAACATGGCATGAGATGGTGTAGTGTGTGGAATATGTTTTAAAAAGAAATCTGACAACTTCACTTATGTCAAAGATCCATGACCCAATCATGCACAACTTTCAATTAAACTTTGGGGAAATTATGGGCTGGGGAAATTATGGTAGTTTCCTGGGAGACAAAAAAAATGGGAAAACACCTGTGGACAGCCTCGCAATATGGGAAAAACAAGAGAATTGACAGGTGTGAAAACACTTTTGGTGAAAGTATTAGTGTTACCTATGATACCATTTCAAAAAAAAAAAACTCTTATGTATTGGCCGTAGCCCAGAGTTATGCTCAGGTGTGACCCAGGACAGCTGCACAGGTGTGGCTCAGATCTGCAGTGCTGGATCCAGACCCTCCGCTGGCAGCAATTCCAATTTTTTTTTTTTTGAAGGATCTCCAAATGTCCTCCAGAGGAGAGATTATTATTGACTAATGGGACGCGGTCCTCCTCTGAGACCGTAAGAACATGAGATCCCCTCGCACATACACCTAGGTCTGCTTGTAAGGACGAGATAACCCTTCATTGGGAAGATCGCTCTCTCTCTGAGGAGCTGGCCTGTTTCTGTATCTTAAAATAACACATAGTGAGGCTTGTGTTCAAAAAACACACAGTCACACTTTCACAATAACTTAACAAAACCTATAAAGGTAATAATACTCCTATATAATTATTTTTCTCTTCTTCATCTTCTGCCTGTTACCACAGTCACTCTTTCTCCTAATATATTAAAAAATTCATGGATGAAAATACCATGGAGTCAATTATTTTTCATATACATGTAATTCTTATAATCTTTGTCTTTACATTTCCAATAATTTTCAAAAAATTATTACACAGAATTACAATATCACCTGTATTTCCATTACTTAATCAGGGAATGGACTTCTGCTAATTAAAAAGTATATGATGAGTACAACCTGTTCTGTGTTGCAACCCGTTCTTCCACACTTCCAATGATAACTTTTAAACTTGACTATGTAGACATAAAATACAATTATATAACTACTGTTGTTGTGCCTTTTACCTGCTGCCTCTCACTTTCTTCCTCCCCTCCTCTCCCCCTCTTCAGAAGGTCTGATTCATGTGACAGGGGAGGTCGCAAAGGGGTTGTGATAAATCAGCGATAATAATTACAAAGCTGGGTTCGGTTTTTGATGCTGTTCCCCCGGGGAGGAACAGGACCGGTCAAACAGAAGAGAGACGTGGCTCATAAACACATTAATTTGCTCTTGTATTCCAGAAAACAAGGCCCAGCACCTCCACCACCACCAACACCAGAAAAACAATCTAGCTGAGCATTTCAATTTAGCCAAGAGCGACATCCTGCAGCGGCTACCCTTAAACTAAGGAGCCCGATTTGCGGCGTGCTCTCACAACGACTAGCGGCTTCAAACACAGGAAACGGGTGTGCTCAGAGAAAACAACATCTCGGATGGTGCATAAAAAAATTTAATGTTTTTTGTTTCCCCGTTTCCTGTCGAAGGAGGTTTCTTAGCTATGCCCTGACAACAGCAGGAGGGAAAGGAGCGTGTTGGAAGGAGCCGGCACGAAAACTCACAACTCAGACAGCTGCAGGTTCTGGAAGAGTTGCCATGACAGCATGGTCAGTGGGTTCTTGGAGAGGTTACTGTGGAAAAGAGAGAGACAGAGAGAGAGAGAGAAAGTAAATGAATTAGCTTTGGACTGAGTGTGACATCAAGAAAACACAGTCAGAATTTCAAAAAAGACATACAACAAACAGTGTAAGACAGAGGACAAGCATTGCTGTGGGGAGCCAAAACAGCAATGCCAATCCACTACAAATTCACCATGGTTACAGGAACCGTCAAAATCCTGAGGTCTTAGCCAGAGATTCAATTCAGTAAACAGACAGAGAGCATGAGACACACAGTGTGCAACCACCAAATTGTGCTTTGCTGTGATCGCATACATTCACTTTAAAACGCATTATCACACATACATCTCAGCTCCTTGACCACTTTCCTGAGAGGTAAACTCACGTATGGAATTCTGGGATGCATGTTTTGGCCTTTGTAGAAGATGGAGGAGAACAGGGTTCATAGCCTCACTGTGATAACCGCAGCAGCACAACATGGGCGGAGCTGTGCGCGATTCCTCATGCTATAGGCTGAACTGGTTAAAAGGACAAATATAATCACAGCACATCAAAGAGCAAACCCCCAACCCCCTCAGCCTTCAATTCCCCCCTTAGATTTCCCCCTTAGCCTGAGGGCATCCACTCTGGGGCTCAGGCAGAACTCAAAGATGAGGTGGGGGTGAACCCATGATACGCAAACAACCCTTACATTCAATATTTATTGAATGCTTCAAATCACTTAATACCACTGCGCTGCCCTTGTTAGATCCACACTGTGTCAGAGCCAGATGACAGCCAATCGATATGCTCCATTTCCTTTTATTACGACTCACTCTACCTGGGGGTGGGGGGACTCCTATATCCTTGTGAGACCCCCAACCCCCCACCCCCCGCCCCGCCCCCAACATACCCTCTCACCTAGGCTGTATTTTTGACTGAATCAGGCTGTACATGGTTTAGATTACAGTATTTCACATTTTATTTCACACAAGCTAATTTTATATGTTCCACAATACTGAAATTACATGTATGATGTTAGGTACTCCGTTAAAAGTAGAAAGTGATAACCAGCAGGAATTCTGGTGTACTTTAGGATACATATTCAGGGAGAAAACAAAATATTGGAGACACAAAACGAAAGTGCACATGTGTTTTGAAGTAACTGAATCACAATTAAAAAGGATTATACACATGTTTCATATTAATGTCAATAATAATTCACAATATGTTCTTATATGTTGCGATTGAAGACATTTTAACATCTAAATCTTACATTTTGTTTCCAAAGCAGCATGACTTATCATGGTGCAGAGAGAAAATAATTTAATGTTTCAAGGGGCATAGTGTCAAACATGAAGTTATACACCAAAACGTGCATCAAGATAGAAGGGGAGTCACACTAGTCACAAGTCGAAGCTCACTGACTGGGATAGATGAATATCTGACCAGGTAGTTACTAAAAACCACAATACAACAGCTTCAAACATTACCACAAAACTGACTCTGTACCTCCATGACCTAATATCAACAAAAATGTCCTGAGCTTCACAAAGCCAGTTTAACCCACAATGCCTGTTCCAAGCTATTAAACATGGTAATGGATCTGCTATGGTAGAAGCAGCCATCTTGTGGGAGTAGCTGGATGTGATTATTACTTTGAATTACAGCCAAGAATACACAGCCATTTTAAGCAACCAGATCCACTCTAAGGCACTAACATTGTTTCCTCAAGATGTATCCATGTCCAAAGAGGATAAAGCTCCTATACACACACAAGATGGCTTCCATAACCTCCACAGTCATCAGATCCAAACATCATTAAACCATAATTGGAATTGTAGAGTGCCAACCAGAGTCCACCTCATTCAATAACAAACTGGAGCCTTTCCTTCTTGCAGAGGCTGTTCTGAAGGCACAATAAAGCCTTATTAACTTATTACTTTATCAATGTTCATATATTGGCTGGTGTTTCCATTATACTGCCCATCACTGTATATATGACATACTATAACATTGTGAAGACTACATGACTGTCAAAACTCAATTATTACTCATAATGTATGCGTTGAACGCCAAAGCAGTCTCCTTGGTACAATGTCCTAGGCATGAGTAACTGTGCCGTGGTGCACTCCTCTCCAACGAATTTCCCCAACTGACTTGTTTCCATAGCAACGCAGGGCTGGGTTCCAAAACCCTTAGCACTTTGATGCTACAGTTGAGGCTGAGCATGTGACCTCTCTGTGACCTCTGAGTGGTCAAAGCAGCACAGGACAGGAAATGACATGATCTGAACACAGTGGTCAGACACACCCATATGCATCCACACTCACACCCAGCTCTCTGGGATATCACAGATATAGATCAGAGGACAATACATGTGGAGATTACTTCATTAAATTGATAATGAGAAAATTAAATCTGAGAGCGCAGGGATGAAAAGGGGCTTCTCTATTTTTCTTAATTATTATTATTCCTGAATTAACAGAGAGGTAAGGAGCAGGACACCACAGTCCATTTGCACACCAATGAAACTGAGCCAGCAAACTGGCCACTGGCACCTGCATCTCGATGAGGAGGCGGAGAGATGCAAATTACAAGGAAGTTCCATGAGCGAGATAACAGCAGCAACTGGCCATTTGAAAAATAGCCACGACCAAGGTTCAAATTATGATTGGGCTGAGATATGAAAGCCATATAAACATGCCGACCATTCCAAACTACACATCGCTGTAGGAACGTCATGAAAACGGCCCTGCAACATCACCGAAGTACTCACAGACATATGCAAACAGTCTGGCTCCCCGCTTCCTGCTCAACGAGAGAAGGCGACGATACAAAACGCATGTATTTTTATACCTTTATTTTAAATACATGACGGTTCAGCCTGGTGAGTCATACGTGAATGGGGTGCATTCCGCCGCATACATTTTATTATGTTTAATCAATTGGTCTCACTCAGATGAATAATTTCTCTGGCAAGAGAGACCTGGCAACCATGCAGAGTGAGTCAATGGCATATAAAATTTCACATACATAGCAATTCATACAAAATACAATACTAAGACAGACTACTAAAAGTACACCACTACCATTCTCTAGTAAGGTCCATTGAATTATTCTATTCAGATCACAGTGGTGGGTGAGTGGTTCTCGATGGTATACAGCATTTTAAATGTAGGTGGGGTAAAATCTTACATGTATAGTACATCCCTATAGACTAAAATGTAGAGAAAGGGTTCTTCATTCATACTCCATATGTGAAGATATCCAAGTAAGGTATCAGAATCCATGTTTTGGCAATTTCTTGGGTTGAATTCTAAATGATTCCAAGTCCCCCTCTTGAGAAGTCAATATACAGCTTTTATTTCTCTCCAAGAAAATGTTCAAAACATGTTTATGGGATTTTTTTTTTCCATTAAAAGCCAGTTTCATATTTGTAAATGCCACGTCAATAGCAGAATCACTGCAGTGTAAAATTATATGTATATCTGCATACAGATGACATTTCGTAGTCATCGTAGGCATAATTTTCCCTATGTCACTAATATACATTGTATAATACATAATATTTATATGCAATGCATACAAAGAGTGGTGTATTTTGAAAGTAATACTTTTTTAAATTAATTTCATATCATTGAGTGAAAAATTCTCAATAAGACTGTAAAAACTGACAACCTTTGGCTAACATGTTAAGCTGTTATGATACTGTGTTTTATTCAAAAGTAGATTGAAAATCTGATAAAACACTGTTATGAAGGAAGGTTTATGTAGGTCATTAACAATATTTTCCAGTACTTTGACTAAGGAAAATAATTTATAAATGGGGTAGCAGGTGTCCAATGTTGAGAGCTCGCTACCTTTTAATTAAGAAAAATAAGTTGCTTCACTTTGACATCACTTTCAGAGATCTGGAACTTTCAGAATTCTAAACCAACCATAAATCTGAGGGTTTTGGATCTCTAAGCTTCTACTTCATACTTACTCCCCTGAATTTCTATCCCAGACGGATTTATTTAAAAAACCAAAAAGTACCATTCAGAACAAGGCTCTTCTCATTACTGAAACATTTACGTTTGAATTTTTTTCAATCCCACACTTTAGGTGTCCCTTGAATTGACAGTCATTATTGACAGTAGAAGCTGAATGAAAATGACTGTTCCTCACAATGCTGCCAAGTAAATACTAATGATAGAGTACACTCAGCATATGAAAATGGCATGAAAATCATATTAAGAATTCAAAACAAGAAAAACAAGGAAAACTAAAAACATCCACTGCGGCTAAAGCCCTGAACCCAAAATGAATAAGCAAATAGGAGTAACCAGTGAATGAAAGCATTTTCTCAAGATGGAACCGAGCGGACAGCTAATCAAATTTTCAACAGCTTCTAACACAGCAAAAACATCAACTATCAATAAAAATGAGATTTAAAAAAAAAAAAAAACATGAATTTAAGGATTTCAGAGAGCGCCACTTATGAGAAGTGCGTGTGTGTTTGTGTATGTGAATATCTGCGTTTGTATTGCTTATAGAGTGCTTATAGAGCATGAACATGAATGGTGCACAGGTATGTAGATCCATTTCTATTGAGTTCACAGTACAGTACAGTGTGGTGGCACAGCCTGGGATAAGCATGGTAATATGACTAATTATAAACAGGGGTATTAGAGTGGCTTTGAAAGCTTTATCACCACCAGGCCACCGTCTCCACTGGGAACCCCTATCCTCCTCGGTTTCTCAATCAATCCATTGCCTTCAGTCCACTGAACTGCGGGCATTGATTAGAAGGAGAGCAAAGACAACAGACATGCTCATTTCTCTCTGGGAATAAGGTGATTAACCACTTTTGGGATGGGGGTTGGGGAGGGGGTGGGGGTGGGGTGGTGGGGGACAGGAGATTCACGAGTACACACCCCCCCAAAAACACTCTGCCATGTGTGCGGGCGTAGAGCGGGCACCCAGGAGGAGAGAGAGAGAGGAGGCAGTGCTCACCGGAGCCAGTTGCCGGCCAGCTTCACCACGCTCGCAGGAAGTGTCCTTTTCAAAGGTCACTCTCTGCTACAGTGAAGAGAAATGTCAGCGAAAATTGGATTTGGAAGGGAAGGAAATATATAAATAAATAAATAAATAAATAAATAAATAACTGAATGAATCAGCCTGTCGGACGTGACGGAGAGCATGCGATTATTAAAATTGAAAAATTAGCTGCGTGGAAAATGAATTATGGCATAAACAGGTCGACAGTGCTGGCTGGCCTAAAGGACGGCGCCTTGTAATCATTTGCCTATCTTTCCTCCCAAACAGGTCCCATTAACGCTTAATGGCATTACGCTTTTCTCCTCCGTTATTAAGACGAGAGGAACGAATCAGTCACATTCCACAGGAGAATGAGCTCCTCTGCAGTCTCTCACTCTACCCCTCTCTCTCTCTCTCCTGAAGAAGGGCGATTTTCTGCAGAAAATAGACTGCAAAAAAAAAAAAATAATCAGGAAACTAGAAAAGCAGAGTAACCCTCGCATCTCTGTTCCCGAAGGCGTAACCCTCTGGGGAATGGCTGTTTAATCTGATAGAAATTGCCTGGAGATATTTACGCTTCTGTAATATGGCACACTTGTGATCTAAAGCCAGGCACAGGTGAGGGGGCACAGCTTCTCTAAACTACAGAGTGGTGCCAGGGTAGATAAAAGAACCAGGTTTGAAACAAGAGGGTTGCAGGTTCCTTTCCCTAGAGGGACACTGCCATTGTATCCTCAAGCAAAAAGTCAACCAGGATTGCTTCATTAAATGCCAAACTGTGCGAAAAATGAATAACATGTACAGATACATTTTAGGTGTGTGTAGGATAGTATTTAAAGAGCAGTGTAATTTCTGCATTTGAGAAATAGGTAATGTGTAGAGTGGAGCGTAATATGACTATTTATGGGTAATAGTAATATGTAAAGGTTTGTAATGAGGGTGTGTGTGTGTGTGTGTGTGTGTGTGTGTGTGTGTGTGTGTGTGTGTGTGTGTGTGTGAGTGACTGATACGTAGAGAAGTGCGTAATGAGAATTTGGTTTATAAATAGGTAGCTATGAGATATGTAATGAGTCTGGGGAATATATAATTTACACGGTCAGAATCAGGGAGCTGTCTTCAGTCCCTATGGAGCAGGAGGTCATTAGAAGTCACAGGTCATCAATAATGATGTTCAGTCACTGCAATCAATGGACAGGCTAGGGCCAACAGCTGACACAAGACTAATTAGCCACTTCAGCCCTCCCTTTTACGTCCTGAGATGCAAAAATGAAATAGAGTCAGGCTTGCAACCTTGCTGCCCCACCCAGAGCTGCCATTACAGCCAATGAGCTTCAGACCTTCAGCAAGCCATGCCAATGACTGACGTCCGTTGACTTTTCAGACGACGTAGCTTTGTTTAGGATAGCGTTAGTATAAAGGCCTTTCTGCTACTATGTATCGATGCAGCCTCCACCCACAAGATTGATTGCATAGAAGGCCAAGCCTTTTTTTAAACATCTCATAAAATGCAGTGATATAAATGCGTACCATGTTGTGGGTGTGATAATTTTACAAATATGTTGTGGTAATATGGAAAAATGTCAACTAAGTCTTTAGCTGGGGCAAAAGTATATGCATGCGTCTGGTGCTGCTAGGTGGTAAACATGTTTTACAAAACAGTGCTGAATAGCACTAGAAAATGGGATCTCAACAACAGCCATGACTACCGATGAAACAGAGAAGTTTCATCAACCACATAATAGGTATATCTGCAACAATATGTTGATTGCTCGCTTGATTCATTCAAACAAAATAACCTTTTATGGAAAATTACAATTGGTTCCTCGTGTTTCCTCATCTTTTCCTGGGCTTCATAAAACCCATTACTGGCTATGGTCACCCCACTGATCATCTTGTCTTATGACTGACTGGGGAAGCTGTACCCTCATACCCTCAGTGCATGAGTGTGTGAGTATGCAAGGCTGTATTTTCCAGTACCGGCCAAAAAAAGCTCAATTAAATTATGATTCAGACATGAGACCTCAGGGTCTCTTTGACTGACAGATGTTATTTACCCAAAGGGAACAGCAGGGCGGCGATAGAGATCCTTTCTTTAATCACGCTACACGCAGAAAGCGGCCTATGATCCGTTCTGTAATTGTGCCTAAACGGCCGTCTTGCCGTGACTCTGGAAGTGGCCCTGTAAAATGCTCCATATTTATTGGAATTATGAAAATCAGTCGTAGCGCGACTGAAATACGATTGATTTGATGCACTGAAATGTACTTCCTCTCTCTCGCCTCCCTTTTTCTCCTGTCCCTGGGCAGTTCCATTTAAAGCACCTCATACGTGTGTAATCTACAATCTACAAACCATGGGTGACAGCCATTCAATGTCAAACTCCCTCACTGTGCTTTCAACCGAAACGTAAAATAACCCGGACAGAAAAATTCTCTGCAACATGAAATCGCACACAGGAATTTAGTCAAAATTATCAACACATCCACCTTTACAATCAAACCTATGGACAAGCGCTGACACTTCTATTGATATTTATATACTTGCACGCTCTGAGACTTGTAGTCAAACACAGAAAAACCATAATATACATGCAAATATGTATATACATTACAAGTCCCAGTGAAAGGCATGAAAACACTGAATTATATGTAAGTGTGTGTGTGTGTGTGTGCGTGCGTGCGTGCGTGCTTGTTTGTGTGTGTGTTTATGTTTATGTTTGTGAAAAGAGAGAGAGATTCTGGAGGGGGCTTGTGTGGCAAATAATTTTTTAATACCTGCTAAGTGCCAGCAGGTATTTATTTTCAGAGCTTGTGAAAGCAGCCGTAGTTTTGATCTATAAGTAATCAAATCTGATGTGGATTTGTGCATGGAGCCCGTGCTGAGGGGTTGGCAAAACCCATCGCTTTATGTTGCAAAATACACAGCGTAGCATCCAGCTCCTGCTGAAAGACACCAACCATTAGCAGCAACGCTCCGCCCATTCAGCAGCTGCCTCTTCTATGCAAAGCACCTTCAGCTTCACCAGGTCAGATAAAGTCACCTTGGTGAGCACCAAATCTCCATTCCCATCCCCAAACCCCCCTTCCCCTTCCCACCATCCCTCTTTCTCTGTTGAAATGTTCAGGACAAATATTTAAAAATGCCGTCTGTCATCTGCGTGTCAGGCTTCGGCCTTTATTTATGTCTCCTTATGAATCTGGATACATCAGCCTGCTATGCACACCTGTCAATTATTCATGGCTCCTGTACTGCCCCAGATATCTCTGACTGCTTTAAATGTAAATGAGAGCTGTAGCTTTTCAAGATTCTCTCCCTCACCAACCAGAAAAAATACAATTAAAGGGACGGATTCCAAGGCCCCGGCTTCCGCGAGACGGAAGTCTTTTTCATTGAGGGATTTCCTTAAGAACTTTCTCCCTTTTTTTCCATTTCTTTTAAATTTGTACTGGGTTTATCAGCTCACAGGCAATTGTTAAGCATTTTGTCCCATTCAAAGTACAACAAAAACACATTTATTTCAAATGCTTTTCCCTTTTTCATTGAAAAGCAAAGAGAACTCGCCATGAATGAATGACTGAATGCATGCATGAATGAATGAACAAACAAACAAACAAACAAAAGCCTCAAAACAGTTCTTGAAGAAATTCAGCTGTGGTAATTGATGGCTGTTCAGGTCTTTTTAACTGTCTCACAAGACCATATTTTGGCATTTTAAGCATTTTGTTTTGATTGCTGGGCCCACACAAACACAAAAGCAATGGATACACACCCTTAGGACTGTCTCTTATACTACTCATTAAATGGATCTTCAGTTACGTGCTACCGACAGGGATGAGCTCTTCAGTGTCCATGGAAACAACCCAAAAGATGTACTGTTTTCATTAACACTAATTAAGGAAAGGTCTTAAAACCTGCTGTGAGGAAGAAGAAAAGATGGAGTTGAAGGTTTCACCTCGCCAACCTTTGTGTTGGAGTGGAGGGGAGGATAAAAGAGGGAGGATGAATTTAATCATGTCTGAACTCTGTGAGGCTCAGACTGGCTCACAGAACACAAGACTGCGGTGCTAAGAACAACAGAGAAAACCACAGACCCATATCCTTCATCCGAATAAGCATCCAAAACAAAGGAAATCCACTGGGGAGGCAGGGCTGGGAGCGGTCAGGGAGTTCTCCAGAAAAGGCCTTCATTATCTCCACCCCTCCGTGATAACAAAAAGATACTCGTCTCTTCACATCTCATTACATCCGGTGCTCCCCATCAGCTGCAATGGCCGCCTGCCTTCCATCACCACTATCGAAGAAAAGAATCCTACAGGATCTAAATCCATATAAGAAGTAAATCTATAGCAATATATTACCTCCAATGGCACCTATAGTGATACACCATTTCTAGCAAGACATATAAAAACATCTTCCAGCACAGTAGAGGTCAAATCTAGAGATCTGCAGAGGTTACATTAGGGTGTAACAGGTAGAGCTGGGTTTTATAACACTGAACGTAACTCTGGGCTGCAAACACCCTACCCTCCCCCATCTAGAAAGGAAAAAAAAGTTTCCCGGATTTCATGGTGGGGACAAACTGGCATCCGCCAAATATGGCTCCTTCCATTCGCTCAGGACCTGATGCTGAGTTCCGGGACTATGAGCCAGTCAGACTGGAGCCAGTTTCCTGACTGTAAACATGCTTTTTGTATTCTCTCCGTCCCTCCTTTAGTCATCCTGACAGAGCCCAAAGGCAGTGTGGGGAAGGAGAGGTGGGGGTGTTGGGAGGGTAGAGGGAGAGGGGGCCGGGGTGGTTTGTCCAAACAGGCCCCCCTCAGTCCTCTCTCTTTACTGTCTCATTAATGATCCCAGTTCTCCATATCCACAGACATATTTATTATTCTCTGGGAGTTAGAGGGAAAAAAAATCTAAACTAAAGCAAACAAACAAAAAAAAAACCTTCTACCATTCCAGCACACTGATCACATGAATTTTAATGTGCTGTAATGTTATCCACGTCTCTTCTACTGAGCCAAGCCACTCGCGTCTCAATTAATTTCCCTGTATTCACACAGGCGTGCTCACCAGGGACCCTACTGGGACAAAACGGATATTCCAGCATGCATGAGAAGTAAAGAAGGGATAGAGAAAGAGGAAGCGAGGGAGACTGAGACAGAGCGAGAGAGACAGAGGTTAGAGAGTGAGGTTAGTGATTTGCGGGGGGCATGAGAGAGTTTTAGGAGGGTAACACGCTTCCCCTTCTTAACTGCCATAGCGCTAGCCCCTAATGTGTCATAACCACCATCAGCAATGATATTCCCTCTTGCTTTATAAATGCCATGCAACTATAACTAACTCCCAGCTCAGTTGAGGGAAGGCATCCCCTGCAGAACTCAGAGGGCAGCACACACAGGCTAACAAACACAGGCTCGCACAGAGACACAGGCAAGCACAGCGCTGCAGAAACAGCATAGCACATTCACAGGGAAATGTAGAACTGCAGAAAAAGCCTGGAGGACGATGAGCAAAAAAAAAAAAAAAAAAAAAAAAGCACAAAGGAACACAGCCAAGCACAGCACTGCAGAAACGGCACAAAGAGACACAGGTTTGAACGGAAAGATACCCCCCTCCTCCTCCCTTTCCCTCCCCTTACTGCCACTCCCGCCATCCTCTCAATGAAAGGGCAGAAACGTGCCTGGCTTATTTAAGCACAGTCCCAGCCCTGCTTGCTCACGCTCAAATTCCTCTCCACAATGAGAGTCTGTTCCCTGCCAACAGCGTAGACAATGGAGGCGTGACCTGAGAAAATATGCCTTGCACCATGGCTTTGAAAACTGCTACGCGCTCACTGATTTCGCATTGTTGCTGCTCCTCCAGCCATCAACAGAGCCCGCACACCCTCCACTGAAAACGGCTTAGCTCAACACGGTGGACCAGAGGCCCACCGGACACTGGCAGGCATTGAGAAGTCCCTACGACATACCAGTGAAAGGCATGCCAAAACCTAGCCATGCATTTTGGACCACAGTCAACCTCCCAACTGGTCTGTGGCCATCCACAGACAATAATAATTTTAGAATAAGGGCAAAACATTGCAGTTTTAGCATTGGTTAACTGCCATTACCTTTCTAAAACTAGGTGACCATGGTGGCAGAAAACAACTGACCCACCAGGGATAGTATGAGTTCAATTTAGCCAGGGTTCCTCAGGTCACCGATACATTAGCTCCTCCCATTGACATGACAGGTTCCCTCAGGCTACTTATTATTGTCAGTGATATATTTGCTTCTGTAGCAATCAGCGCTAGCTCTCCTGTAATACTGACCTGTAGTCTGGAAATCTATATCATGAATATGTAACAGTGTCCCAAGAGGAAAAATACGTGATTGCAAATTTGTTGAAAAATAACAATTTGACCAGGTACCGGGTGATGAGATGTCAGGACAGAACATGTGAGACGTGATTAGTTGTTAAATATATACATGCATGATAAACAAGTCAACTCATGATTGATTATCCTTCATATTACCCATTAATTTGTACCAGTGTCCATGTACTACATTACACATGTAGTACAGCAAGTCAAGGTCCTTGTGCAAAGCAAAGCTGAAACATAGCCATGCTGGCATGTAGTATATCCAGGAGAGATGACACTCTAAGTTCTCTTAATGTGGCAGATGGTGTCACTCGCTAACATTCGCCCAGGCATAGATGATGGCCGAAACTGCAACAGACAATGAAATGTGTTTAATTGTGCCCCACAACTGTAATCCAAGCCACTGGGCCGGGACTTTTCGTTGTTGGAGAAAATGACTCAAAAGTAGCCTTCACGCTTGCCGGACCCGAGACGATCCGAGGGTGTGGGAGGCGGAAAGAAACAGCTCAGGAGGGAGATTCTGGGTGGCTGATCTGTGCGGGGTTGCCAGGCAAACTGCTCATTAAGTATGGAGCCATCAGGCTTGCCCTCTTGCGATTCGTTCTCTCACACTTGGGCATTCTGACACCTACACTGCCCCAGGAAGCACACATGACATGGGCCTGGACACCAAGGAAAGGCTCCTGCTCATCGGAGTCCTCCAGCTCCCCCTCATAACCTCTCTCTCCTTCTCACTCTCTAATCCAATTAGCCCGCTGGAAGCACTGCAGAAGAAAGAATTACAGAATAAAGTTGTGGATTTGTGTGGCTGTGAATCTAAATTCAGATTATATAAGTTATTGTTCGTAAGGACTGAAATAGGTCAACATTATGATCTTTTTTTTGTGTAAACTGTGCTTAGAGCCCATTAGCATTTAGTTCACTTCAGTATTTTGATATTGAAGTTCCAAACAGGTCATTTTATGTGTCTGATTATAAGGTTGACTCTAATTTTTATTGGCACTTATACGGCAGCAGTGATCTGAAGCTGATTTGTGTTAGTATGTCTTAATGTCATCTTGGGTACTTGGAATTTTTAGTGTCTTGTACCGTAAACACTTCGGACTAATTATTTAAATATTGTATAAATTATAGCGTACTTAGTGGATTTGGATAAGGACTGGATATCTGCTTATCTGTGCCTAGTATGTATTGTTAGTGGTACTTCAATGTGCTTGCAGTACATATTTGGGGAATTATGCTGATATTTTCCTATTTAATGTAGCATTGCTGATGAAACAGACTTCATATCATTCCTCAGTCCCCTTTAGCTAGCTACCGCTGTGAGGTACTTTTGTCTAAATTATAATTGGGATATTTACTTGATGGAAACTTCTTTTGATTGCATAGGAAGCTTTCTCTATTGTTCTCCTTCATTTCTCCATACAGAAGCTCAGGGACCCTTTGTTAACTTTTTTATTATGCTAATGGGAAATTTCTTGTCTATTTCTCTGTTGTTCTTTCTCTCCCATACAGATGTAGGTGGAAAAAATCTGGTTAAGCTACACTACAGTAAATATGATTTTACTTTATTCTCATTCAATGGCTAGCTCTATTCTTATATGTAGCATACAGATAAGCGCATAAAGCAGGGTGTTTCTTGATTGGCATAACTTATGTGCACATTGGAATGAATTTGAATCCCTTGCAAGGTGCAGTATTGCATCATGGGAACAAGTAACTCAAAGGATATCAGTTTCAAGGGTTTGGAACCCAGAGAATCATTTTCCACTGAATGTAGCCTTCAAGCTACATTTGCAAGTGCAGTAATGTCCACCTGATTTCCTTGCATGGCACAGAAACAGAAAAATAAAGGCCAGCTATACAGAAAAACTGGCTATCTAAAAACCACAGACAGATCAAAGATTACCACCCAAACCACTAGCCAGCTCAGGCAACTTACATGCTAGCTTGATGTTCAATTAAGGGATGATATAGAGCAGTATGCACTGACTGTGTAGGAGTGCCTATGTGCATTTTAATAATCCTATTCAGTGTCTCTTTCTTTTAATTCTCTTCTGCACCATCATCCTCCTCTATTCATGTCTCTTTTCCTGTAGCTCTATCCTCTATTCATCACTTTACCTGTAGCTCGATCCTCCAAGTACTTCTGTCTTCACAGCCCCATTTCCCCTCTCTTCAGTCACACAACATGCATGTCAAGGTATTTGAGATCACATCACAGTCATGCAAAACATGGCATCTATGATATTTATGCTTGATATCTATGCATGGTAACTATGCCATGATACGAGTCACCATTCAGAACTACTGGAGAGGATGTTCAGGATGAGTGGTTAATAAATGGATGGTTTTAAAATGCTTTGTGCCATTTGTAACACTATTTACTGTGGAGAAGAATGTATTTTGTTTAGCTGCATCTAGTATAGCATGGAGTCTGTGCGGTGGGGGGAGACTGCGGTCAGAATTACAGTTGGGTTGGGAATGTAGTCTTACTTGAGCATTTTCATAGTACCACACATCTGGCAGTAATTACAAACAGCTAATATACTTTGAAAGGAAAAGCATGTAAGAGCAGCCCATGAGAGACCCACAATACAACTGAGGATTTCATATGTAAAGAACATTATATAACATCAAGGTTAGATCTTATTTTTTCTGCAGGTGAACCTGAGAATGTGCACTGTTCACTGCAGGATGTAAGGTGAGGCCAGGTATATACCCTGCTGAACCATGTATCATAGGTGTTTATCAGCAGGGATGAAAGATCCAAGGCCAGCAGAACATCCTGGATCTGAGTTAAACCAACAACTGGCAAGCCAAGCAGAGCGAGATGCATTTTTCATTCCGAGGAGCTCATAAACACATGCAATATTCATGCTTTGTGTGTATGTAACGCTCATCCAAGCTGCAATCAATAACACAAAGAAGGCCTGCAGCATAAAAAAATGCAATTATTATTCTTCACCCCTTCATAGGAGCACCATGCAGTCGGGGTTCAGAGGAACGGTGAAAGACGAATTAGGCCTGATAGTTTGAGCTGGCCTCAGAAACACTGATATCACTCTCATTCTTCATCTCCCTCTAATCCTGTCCCCTGAATCTCCCCTGCCTTTTCTTTTCACCCTCTGTTCCTCCTTTCCCATTCCTCTGTCTCTCTCGTTCCTTTGCTCTTTCCCCTCATACTGTCTCCTCTGTACCATCCATCAAATATCAGCCACATAACTGACAGAATATGTTTAATAAATTATATTTCTTAAAAAAAAAAGCATCTCCATCAAGAAACTTTTTGCATCATATATTCGGTACCTGGAAACTTTTAAGCTTTTCTACACTGTTCCTTTTATAGGTGTGAAACCCATGGCTGTGTTTCACACAAACGCATCCAAACGTTGCACATAACAGGTTCAAAACAGAACAACATACCCTCTAGCACTTTTTGTTTCAGGTCTGATCTTCCCTGTCAAAACACAACACGAAATGAATTTCAATGGCCTCAGTTAAATATGCCCTGATTGATTTGGCTCGTTAACCTTTTTATTTCTCAGTATCATAGAACTGAGTTACTGTTTACAGTGCATTAATTTACCTTAACAGGTTTTCGGAAAAAATTCAAATTAACACAAAAATAAGTCACTCGGTTGTATGCTGCAGAGAATCACTTATGGAAAGGCAAACTGCTCATGTTACAGTCTCCAAACCCAGTATAGTGCCCCTAAGTGCCAGCATGACACTGACTTCATCCATCAGGATTTTGGAAACGCTTCCGCCATCTAGAAATCACATTATACAACTCTACACCACACGTCCGCTTATCATTCAGTTCTGGTGTAGCAAGCCTGTAATGAGTTCGAATAAAGAAGATGGATTCATGAAGAGAGGCCTATAACCCAAGCTGCTAGTGTGTGGACAAATATGAACTAGCTTCTAATAACATATTTTTAAGAGCACTGCCCATTAACAAGCAGTATTCGGATTTATGGAAGACAGAATGAAAGTAGTTGCAGTGAATGAACGTCAGAGTATTATCTAGCTTGCCTAAGTAGGTAGGTATAAAATCATTCTCCTTTGGTATCTGAGCATAGTCTTGCAAGATGTAGAGTCCTGTAAGGATCAGTGCTGGGGCTTATTTTGTTCTTATTTATATAAGTTATTTGATATCAAAGTGGGAAAGTAATTTTTTCCAGGTGCTACAAACACCGGGGTTTAAGAAACAGTTCATAATTTACTAGATCTAGGCAGAATCTAAAATTCTGGGGAAGCCTGACAAATGACGTTCAATGCAGCTAAATATATAATATATTTATAAGGGTATCTAGGCATTGTTTTGTTTTAGTACAAGAGGGCCAACAAGACTTTTGGAAATATAAATAAAAGAAGGTCTAAGTTGTATATGTCCTTTGTCAGACCCCACTTAGTATACTCCGAGCAGCTCTGGGCACCACACTGAAGATATCCAGGTTCTGGAAAAAGAACAAAGGCGGCAAACAAAATTGGCTCCAGGCATGAAATGCAAACTTTATGAGGGGAGGGTTCAGGGCACTTAATCTACTCAGAAAGAGAATACAGGGAGGGTTTAATTCAGTTTTGAATTCATAAAGGAGCCATGAAAATGACTAACAAACGATTGTTGAGGCTGAGTTCGGTCAGCAGGCCGAAGGGAGGAGTTTCCAAACGGTTCCATATTCCATATGAAGAGTCTCATTAAAACCCCTTACATAGCCCAAGCAATCGATTATAAGCGATAGTTTAACAATGAATTCTTGCTTTACTGAAGATGCTTTGCAAAAAAATTGCATATACATACTACTAATATATACAACTAATATATATTTACTGTTACAAGTGAGCATAAGACATAAACTAGAAGCCAAACAAGGCTATAGGCATCCATTTGCTAGGGGCAAAGAAGTGTACTCAGGGGAAAACCTCTCATGCCACACCCTAACATTCTCTGCTCACCTCTCTTAGACCCATGAAAGATATTTCAAAGAATTATCCTGGGCTTGAAATGGCATCCAACAAAGACTAAGGTGTTTACCGGGTACAGACGCCACAATCCCCACAGCGCCATATCTCTCGTGTGTCCTCAGCCAATCCCAGCGTACAGTCTTCCACTTTGACTGGCCAGCTCAGACTTTTTGTTTCCTTTGTTGAGTGTTCAATTGGTTTTCTAAAAGTTAGCTGCAGTCCTTCTTCCCCATGGTTGGTCTCCAGGTTGTTGCATACAAGTGCTGACAACTCTCTGCTCTGTCAAGACAGCCATTACCAACCATCTTTATATCTGCTAGCATGCAATCACTCCGCCCCCTTCCCATGAGACCCAACCAAACAATTAAAGGGACAGGTGAACCTTTACCATGACTCCATCTCAAGCCCAAAGATGATTACTACTATGACAAGCACAATATTCTGCAACTAACCACTAAATAAATATTTATAGATCTTTATTCATTTTAACAAATTTAAAACGAATTTCATCTTCGACTTAAGGAGGCGACCTTAAACGTGCACACAGGATCCAGAGCAGCACCTATGGCCATAACAATACAAACGACTAATATTACACTGGAAACATTTCTGTGATTGTTTTATTTTTTTATTCAGAATGTAGAAGTTTGACTCACTGAGGACATCTATCATCAAAGTGAAGTGCACCACAGAGGGTAGCATCAGTCAATAAACACAAACATGCAGTTGAGTGGTCAGCTTAAATTTGCCACTGAAAATATCGTAGGCATCTACATAAGGTCAAATTAGAAAAGCTACTGGAGAAGCAAGGTGCAGACATAAGGGTACTGGGTCTACAACCAGAACAAGGTGTGTGTGTGTGTGTGTGTGTGTGTGTGTGTGTGTGTGTGTGTGTGTGTGTGTGTGTGTGTGTGTGTGTGTGTGTGTGTGTGTGTGTGTGTGTGTGTGAATGAATGCTTGTTAGCAGAGAGAGAGACAGATTCTCTATATGTATGGACTAGGTAGGAGATAACAACCCTTGTTGATCCAACAAGTCGTCAAGATGACTTGCTACAGGAAAAATAATGAGCCATGTACCTAAAATAGATTTTTGTGAAATGAGAGTTATCAAAAATGACAATATGATGCTAAGCAGAATATACCTTTGAATGCCACCCCAAATATTTTTTTAGTCTAAATACAATTTAGTCTAAATAACAATTCCCATGATTCTGAAGTGGAACTTGGAACAGTTCATATGTAAAAAATGGAAAATCTAATGTAAATTTGGTCAGCAAACAAAGACTCCTTCCACTGTCAATGCAGTGGATGAAGAGAATTAAGTGTAGAATTCACTCTGTCCTCTCCTGTTACAGACTGTCCTTCTTCTCCCTCCTCCCCTCTGTAATTTATCAGCGGGGAATCTGTGTGTGACGGCTCAAATATCTAATAGTCAGGGACCAACAGCCTTGCCCTCGAGCCTGGGCAGAATTAATAACAAAACATGGGTATGTAAAAAGTCAGTGCATCGTTATGACAAATCCAAGGCCCCTCAGAAATGCATGGCAGACACTGACGCATGTGACTGCTCTCATGGCAGGCCGAGTTCGTTCCTGTATCGTCTGAGTTGGAGCAGATACAGGTTTAAGAATGTGCCCCTCATACAGTCATCCAGAGGGAGAGCGCCTCACCAACCGCAGGATCCCTGCAGGGGGGAGCATGGTAGCAGAGTCAGACAGGCCTGTGTTTACAGATGAGCTGTCATCAGTGATGTCCTGGCCCTATCGCTTCACATTCTGGCTCGGGTTCTGAACGCAAGCTAACCCCCAACGGCTATGATTTACCGAATGGTATCTTTGTGCTTTAAAAAAATGACTGTTCTGTCAATCATTAGTTGATGTCATTCCATTTTTTTAATCACAAGGGAGGCTGCCAAAGTGTTCAAGTGTTTTTTTTATGCATTTTCACCTAAGCCAGTATCATGAACTTCTTAAATTAATTTTAGTCTTGATCATAAATTAAACTGGAGGTTGTGAAATGGAGCATCCTGGCTAAGAGCTCATTGTAATGGTACAGACCTCGCTGTCTGCAGCCGCTGGGCGGCAGGAATGAAAATAAGTAGTTGCTGGCAGATATCATTATGGGTTCATGTACCAGATGCTGGACCCCTATTGCTTTTGTTAGGACACTTTTCTTTTTTCTGTCCATTGACCTTAAGTAACTTTTAGCCGACAGTCCCGAGGCCAGCCAATCTTGGTCAACTTGTGTAGGTAGGTGAAGCCTTGCTTCAGGTAAAACATGTCATAGATTGGCCACATGGTGATACTACAGGGCACATGACACAATTTAGACAATTATGAGCCCAGACTCGAGAGTCACAAAGAACATGTGTCACGTTAGTACATATGTCATTTTCTACATGAGACATTGAACAATTTTGTGCCATACATTCTGCCATTTTTGACTTTCCACCATTAAGAATGTTTTTGAAAACTATTGAAATACTATTCCTTCAAAAAAAGGAACCCATTTGCATAGAATTTAGCATACAGAATCTATGGAATCTCTTACATACAGATTTGGTTATGTCACAAGATGGTTGAATGAAAAGCGGATCTATTCAAAGAGGCCGTGAGTCAATCAAAATGGAGGTGCCACAAAGTTACAAATATGAAAAGTCTTTAAGACATTCATTAAACATATTATTGTTGCTTTGCAGGACTTTAAACCGGCTGCAGCAACCATGGCATGTCATTCAGAATATTCACGTTATGCAAATACAGCATTGCTCAACATTACAAATACTGAATGAAAGAGGATGATATCTTATATGGGCTGAGAAATCCATCAAAATCAAATAATCCAAATAATTTCTGCAGGCTGTAAGGATCAGTCATTGCAAGTATCAAAAACATTAAAGCACATCATAAAACCTTATTTTTTAATGATAACATTATTATAATCAAAATGACAGTATGATTTTCAGAAAATACAAGAATACAAGGCCAATGGTGTGCGTCTCAACATGCACAGACTTTTTTTCTTGTCATTTATGCCACCTGTATTTTCTGTATTAATGCCATCCACATTAAGTAACATTAGGCTAATATTTCCCAGTGTCTCACATCATCAAGGAAATAAAAGAAGATTAAATGCAATAGCACAATCATTGCCAACCATCCTTATTTGGTCGTGGAAAACACAATTTATGATATCTTGTCTCATAATTATGAGATAATTACACCTAATTTTTTTTCTTTTGTGAACGCAATGCACTTCCATAAAAAAACTGATTGTTGTGGAATGTGTATTTAGAATGTGGACCATAGAATGTTTCCTAAAACTGGCATTTGACTGCTATAAAAATATAAAAGCCCATCACTCTGGCTTTTGTGTCACTATACAGAGCAGGTATAGCGGTGTCTGTGAAAAAACTACGAGCTGGGATTCTTTGCTCCAGGGTATGGAGAAAGAAACAAAAACCTGTGTTTTCCAATTAATGGTAATCACAATTTTAAAAAATCGATTATTTTCTTTTTCTGCATCCATGCAGAATCTTTCACTTTGGCATCGCGATGCATCGTAAAAACGATTATTTTCCCCAGCTCTATTATATATAGGGTCATGACGAGAATTGTATCATCAGTTGCATACTTCAATTACATTATAGTCCTCAAGATTATTGTGACTTTGTATGCAGTGCACTTTGATGGTACTTGATTGATGCTCATGAGCCCAAAGATGAGCTGACTTGGGCTGAGCTGCAGCTGCTTGTCTCCTCTGAAGCAGATATGGAGTTTGGCAACGCGTAGGTCAGAATCTGTCAGCGGCACAGGTGTCCAGAGAGCGGGACTCAACATCATCAGCCAACAGTGTGGTGTAACAGCCCAGAGATTCAATCTACCCCCACTGCCAGCACAGCTCGTCCAAATTTTTGAATTTCCTGTAATACTCCTTGTGATACAAACAGAAACTTATGGGTCCAGTATTCACTGCATGACTAGTGATGCGGTAGTATTGCAAGACTTAAAACGAAACATCGAAACTTTGCAGTTCACAGTTACATGCTAATCATTGTGGTGGTAAGGATGAACAAGCTCTCCATCTCAGGATCCTGGCATGGACCAGAGCTTCGACATCCTTTAATGAAAGAGCCTGAGTCCTTTCTTTAACTTCACAGGGTGTTAATTAGATCATTAGAGGAGCAAATTTAATTACAGCACGAGTGATGGTGCTCGCATTAAAGCTGCACCTGGCAAACCTGGTCCAGGTTCAAAAACCTAAATGCAAAGGATATACTTTCGCAAGGATGGTCAATGTACTCACCCATTGCATCCCCACCCACCCCTAGTGCAATGACTCTCTCTTAAAGAGGTATTACCCAATACAGTCAAACATGCTGCGTCTACTGATACATTATGAAGGTAGCAGTCCATGAATCTGTGATTCTAGCCATTAAGACTGCACCTCATCCGGGAATCACATCCGGCACAGGTGTTTTTCTTTCTGCACTAAGGTGTAGTCATGTAACCATCCATTCAGTCTTCAGCCTTTAGAAGTGTAACTAGACTGTCCACACAGTATACAGATTGGTTTATCTGCACGGATCAGATTCTCGATCCGGATCAGATCTAGATCATCATCACCTCGAACCTGTCCAATCAGTGCCAAGCTGTGTGGTGCGGCACTGTGCAGAGAAGAGAAGAGGAGAAGAGAGGAGAGGAGAGGAGAGGAAGGGGGAGGAGAGAAGAGAGAATAGGAGATGAAAGGAGAAGGGAGGACGAGACAGGAGAGGGTAGCACTCGTTACCATAACAGGCGTGACAGCCAAGATTCACTCCTCTTTCCGCTGTTCTAATCAGCACCATGGAAACAAGGGAAAGTGGCAGCTGCTGACCACTGTGCTCTTCAGGTGAAAAGGGCTCATGCCGTCCCATCTCTTTCTATCCACCATTACTATTGTTTTCTTTTGTTGATCTTGTTCTTATATTTTCTAGATACAGAGGTATGCTTTACCTTATTATTCTTTCAGGGATGTATAATTGTAAAGCTGTTTTAACTCTTTAAGTCCTGGAGTTAATTTATTGACTGTGAAGTTTGTAAAATCTGCTTAAAATATTTGAATATTAATCCAACATTTGATAACATAAAACCTAATACAAAAAGTAATTTTCAGGAGGGAAATTACACAAAAACATTATATTGTGGTTACGGAAAAAAATCGTTTTACAAGAAAAACTCATTTTAGATAGAATTCAATTACAACGTGTCAGGGATATCTATGCAAAAGCAGATTGTGCAAACCTATATTACGTCCTGGGAGATTAGAAATGAGAAACTGGATAGAAGTTACTCTACTGTAACTTACCATATTTACAACAAAATACTTTTAGTAAAGCTCAAGAAAAATGCTTATTTTTAAAATTCTATTTGCATTTATTCTTATTTTATTAAATAATAATATTGTACGTGGTATAAAACTCTTTACTGTGGCCACTCTGGTCGCTTAGCTCTAATGAAATTTTATGATGAAATATCGCTCTCTTAATACCTGAAATCTGGTATGCTCTTTATGACTTGAAACCTGATAAACAACCTGCAGCTGTGTATAATGATGACAGCAAATTAGGATTCAGGGACATGCTGAATACAAATGATAGCTCCTGGAAGCATGGGGACATTCACAATGTGACAAAGTAATTTAGGTTATTTACTGTACATTGTACAAGAGACCAATAGTGGAGCCCCTCCTGGGAATAAAACATATTAGTTTCTGGCCACAAGCCCTGGTTCCACATGCACACAGCCACTGTCGTTTGTGATAGTGGAGAATGTAAGGAGAATCAGAGACTTGCTTCCTCGTTATATACAGAGAAATCCAACACACGCCAACACACAGGTGCATGTGCAAAAGTACACATGCATGTGCATAAACAAAAACCGAAGACAGACACACAGATACACACACAAACACACACAATCCATAAACAATAACGAGAAACACGCAATTCAAAAACCCTGAGATGACTGAGGATTGTGTAATTTCCTGAAGCTTGGAAAAGGGGCACCCTGGGTAGCCACGCTGCATATTTACACTTCCGTCTTGAATGCTGCAACATACATCATGATCGATATTCTATTAAATAAAAAGGGAAATCAAAACCATCGGCTGCATTTATAAGCAGTTTTACAGTTATCGCAAACTGCTGAGCAGGTTAATACCAGATGGATAATAAAACATTTAAAAGCATGGTATTGTGTAAGCGAGAAATGACTGAAAACCAAAGGCAGAAATTTGACTGTCAGAGTGACAGCGCTAATCACTGTTGTGATTTCAGGCACAGGTCTAGCCGTCTCTCAGAACAGCATTTACACCTCGGATTCATTTGCATATGGATGGAATACAAGTCACATTGCACTCCACAGATTCATTTAACCCCTCGCTGCACAGCAGAGAAGTATTTACTTATCATACTAGGTATAAGCAGGGCATACCAGAATCCCTCTTTACTGGAATATTCACAGGACCTCTGGTCTCAAATAAAGTACCTGAGGGAGCTGAGACCATGGCTGCTCAGAGGAACTAAGGACACCCCTGAAGGGGGTGAAGCCTCTAGGGATTCATTATTTTCACCTCTGCAGGTGCACTGTCATGTGACCCCTGCAACCTTTCGCATGAATCATGTAGCATACGCTTCTATTACATTCAATGTCAAACATTGTGAGACTCATTTCCCCTACATTGGTGCGTAACATCCACATCAGATCCATCACTCCTCCTGACCGTGATAACCAGACATCCTCTCCTAAAAAGAGAGGGAACGAAAAGGGCGAGGCATCCGTCCTTTCCATAAACTGTTCAGCAGGACATCGGAGCTGACTAATCGCTGTGCATGTGGGATGGACTTCCTGTTCATTTTTGGCCTATCATCGCTGATTGATCAGATTGGATGAACCTTTCGTCATAGGAGACATTGCACAACAGGCCGGACCCCCACTCATAAAGGGGCAAACCTCTTCACCCCATTACTTGTGATGGAAGATTCCAAAGAAGCCTAATATGAATTTGCTGGAGAGAATACAAAAGGAAGGACCAACTACTAAGTCCCTCGGATAAGCACACAGCTGTAGGACACATACAGTCATATGGTCAGCCATTCCACACTGGAGAAAGCATGACCCTCCTGAGCCCTCGAGTCCGACCAACCAGACACATGGCATCCCAGTGTTCGGTTGGCTGATCTCTATACAATCTATGATTCTGCTTTACCTCCAAACTACTGCCCACAAAGAACCTGGCATGATCTTGTCTCTAAAAACCTACTTCACCCTTTCATATACACCTGGCAATGATGAATCTCACGAGCTGATAAATGAAAAATAATGCAAAAAGAACAATAGGAAAAAAAACAGCTGCTTCAGTAATGATAATGAGCCATCCACAGATTCACTCTAACACGATGGCTACATGGATGAGCCATGAGAGGCAATAGGGATCGATAAAACAGACGGGAATCGGCCAAGTAAATTTAAGCATCGGAGAGTAATTCCCTTTCTAGTGCCCTATGGTATACCATGTGTCAGATTACTGTCAGGTCAACTCCATCTCTATAAAATGGCACATACACAGAGCTCAGCTCTGCCTCTATAATACACAGCTCACACACAGAGTTCAGCTCAATCAATATAAAACATAGCTGACACACAAGCTCAGCCTTGTCTCTATAACACACATCACATATACAGTACAGCTCCATCTCTGTGAAGCACGGCGTACGCTCAGCTCTGTTCCTGTTCCACAAGGCTGTGAGTGGGCGGTGAGTGAAACAGACCTACGGGGGGAGTCAGACGATATCCGTTCATCAATCCCACAATCCCCCTCTCTCCTCACTCATGCCATGTTGGGAGCAGAGCCCAACAATGGGACGCCATGCTTTAGCACAGACGGCCAGTTCAGACACAGCACCAACGATCCTCTGCACCCCCAAAACTGGCAACCAAACACCCACTCACATTAGGACATAGCACTGTACAGCAGACAAGAACACTAGCACAAACTGACACACAGACACATACAAAGGTTTGCAGTCATACTGTGGCAGAAGTAAGGCATGGGATTTATACATTTATTTGGAACTGGCCTTTTAACCATACAGCTGTAAGTTCGAATATTGAACGGGCATTACTGATCTGCATGAGCTAAAATTGTTTACATAAACTACTACCATGAACTGGTGTGTAATTTTACTTAAAATAAAGCATACTCCATGAATTTCTCTCGACCAGGGCATCCACTCAGATAAGGTTAGCAAACAAATACTTTAATTTAAAATAAAATAAATTATAATAAATGTCAACTCCATGCCTGCATGCACACATGCACATTGCACACACATTCACAGATACATATACATCAGTCTTCCCATAATCCTTCTTCAAATCCCACCTCTCTGACAGAACTGAAGGTTTCTAGAAATTATAAAGGCAGGTTGTATCCAGGGAGGAAATATGCAGCAATGAACCAGCCCCTTCCACTCTTTAGAAGGGACCCTCTTTTGATAAAGTGTATCTGTATCGCTAGTAGGTAATGGAGGCAGAGTAGGCTTCCTCAGAGGAACTGATTCAAAACTGTCATTTACAAGCTCTCAAAGCTTTACGGAATCAGTAGGTTTTTGAGCATGTTTCAAAACACGTTTCCATTCTTTAAACATTTTGGATATCCCAGTCTGAGTTAGACCCAACAGATACACGGGAAATGTTCAGGTAGGCTAAGAGACCCTAATATGCCACACTTGTTATATGCGTTGTATTATTACCAGTCACATGCAGCTCTTGAGACACATTTAAACTACAGTTGTGAAGACGTTTCGGACTGCAAGCTGCAAGAATGTGTATTCACTGCTGAAATTGATCATGACAGTTTGTGAACTTATGTGCTGAAATAGTACTTTTTTTAACTTTTCAACTTTTTTTAAAATTCATCCAACCGCAAAATGTTACAAAATAGTTTTGTGAGATAACTACCTTTAGTTATGAGCAATTACAAGAAGACCATAGCTTCCCTGTCAATGGTTTTTATGCAGATACCCAGTTGTACAGTCTTTCAATCAAAAGCCAATTGCTTGTTACTATATGGTGCAACCTACAACACAATGTCTTGCTACATTTGTATTTTAAAATATTAATTTGGTTCCATTCATTTATTCACAGATGTACTCATAACAAAGCATGCAACATTTTCATGACAGTGTATGGCAATGACGTCAATGTATGACTGTAATGGCTACTTAGTGTTTTTCATTCAGGCATTTATAAGAGCCAATAGTCATGTAGTAGCCATTTTTCCTCATTTTGAGAACAAACAGCTGTTCCTGAAGATGAGGTGGTCAAGAATGGGTCCCAGGTGCTTTGGCACAACATTTATGACAATTCCGTTACAGTCTCACATAGCCTGCTTGACGGAGTGCTTTGGGTTTCTGCGCACATACTCACTGAATGATGTTGAGATCGATGGAACACAGTTACAGCTAATTGCACCAAGCGCATTCGGGAATTCAGCAACAATGTAAAAGCCATGTTTCAACTCCTGCGGTACCGTCTGACGGTTGGGGAATCGAACCTCAAAATCACATTCGCTGCAGGGAAAGCTAGAATGGGGGCAGCGAAAGTACTCGCAGGCGCGGCTAAAGCCAACATCCACTTTCCCCGGTTCCCCAGGTGTTAAAACACACCAGCGGCACACCGCTCACAGCTGCTGCCGGTGTTGAAAAATCGCAACGGGCATATCCATGAATGCATGCATTTGCATACTCACCTCACAGTACTCGGAGGCCTCACATCGGAACTCCCCAAGGTGCATCTGCTTTAATGCTAACCCACAAAAATCTGTGGCCCACTGCTATTTTTCACAGCGCTATCCACAGAGTAGCAAATACGCTTGGCTGCATTAAGAAAATATGGCTTCATCTCTTATTCATTTTTGATAGTAATACATGATGCATACATTTTACACATTGTAAACCCGACACATGTTTTGCTGCAGGGTAGCTGAAAATGCACAGGTGTGAATGTGTGCAGCGAATTAGCTGAGTTAGCCAGGGAAGTCGAAGGGGGAAACTGATTCCCACAGTCCTACATGGCGTAGCATGGCTAATTATGCCCATGGGTCAGAGTGCCTGGTCATGGCCAATCACAGGAACCCAGAAAGTAAAAAAAAAAGAACTTGTACCATTAAAGTTCTGTGTAGCACAACATACTTGCCCTTGGCTCACCTATTAAGCACACATCAAAACAACAATCGGTTGATATATTCATTTCCATGGCAGCAAATTATAGAATGGACATGCCATACTGCGACCAAATAGTTTTAGTAATTTAGTCTCCATATCACCATTTGGAATCCCAGAGCAATGCATTTTAAAGTAGGCTTATCTGTCTTAGATGCGCTTTGCACAGACAGTGATGGTGAAAAGCAATCTTTGCTGAATTGCAAGGTGATTATTAAGTAATAAGTCCCCTCGAAACAATATTCCAGGCAAATCACTGGGAGAAGTGCCAATAACAAACCACTACAGGGAGCAATTTCCTGTGAGCAGCACCTCTGTCTGTGTGTGCGTGCGCGTGTGTGTGTATTTGATATTCTTGTATAGGTTGGGTGTGTGTTGTGAGCGTGGTGCTGTGTATCTGTTGTAGGTCAGACACTGAAGACTGAAGAAAACTCTGTGACAGAAAACCACAGGTTTGTACACTGTAGATAGAGACATGCAGTCAGAGGACAGTGTCCAGAGCATTCAAAGAAAGCATGCAGAACAGAGCAGCATGGCACTCATAGAAGACTGGTCAGACAAGAGCAGTTGGAATACAATAGTCAGAAGGAGAGAGTTCAGAGTAGAGCAGTCAGAGTAGAGTGGTTGGAGTACAGTGGTTAGAGTAGAGTGGTTGGTGTACAATAGTCAGAGCAGAACGGTCAAAGAAGGGCAGCTACAGCAGGGCAGACAGAGAAGGACGGTCAGAGCCGAGCGGTCAGAGAAGAGAGGAGTGGCACAGCGCTGGAGAGGATGAGTCGGAGGACTCCCTCCCGGGACCCACTGTGAAAGTGACATTTTGGCATGAAGAGACGTCACGTCGGCTGGGAGTTTTAATGAGAGCGACTTTCAGCCGTCCCCATGTGAGAGTGACCTTTCCACCACTCCCTATGAGGACCGTCCAGCCAGGCTCACCGAGTGTCTCCTCAAGCACCGGGGAAAATAAGACGCGTCCCCTACCAATCCGGACGCTAACCTTATTTTTACCGCACACAACAAAGCACAGCCGACCCGCCACATCAAAAACAGGCCGTCGAGTGCTGGTTCAAAGCAAAGGGGTTTGTATTGATTTTGTTCTTTTATCTAAAATGGTTAAAAAGAGATTTGAGCCGTGGCACGAAGGACGAAAGCGAGTAAACAAGGGGAGGCACATCCACAGAAAAGTCCTACAGACTGGGGGGACATGCAGAATCAGGGACAAACAAAAGAGTGCCACTGCTAATGCGATTGTGCTCTAAATTAATTAAAAGGAACCCAATTAGACTTAACAGCGAGAGTCAGGAGGGATGTTCGCTTGGGAGCCGCTAATACACAACGATATCGAAGCTTCTTTCCACTGGCACTACTGGCATGTTGTTATGCAAGAGCAGTGACATTTGGAGTTAGACCCTGCTGCCCTGTTCTCTGGCTCATTCAGGACAGACGAGATGGTTCTTTATAAAAGCAAAAATAAATGAAAATAAGACAGCAACTCTGGAAGAGCAGAGGGGATGGTGGGGCTTTCATATTGCGGAAGCTGTCTGATCTCTCTCTTTCTCCCTTGCTCTCTTTTTCTCCCTCCTTCCCTCTCTTCAAAAATACTGCTTGCATGCCAAGAGATTTCAAAAATGAGGATTTCTCCCTCTCAGAGCTACCCATCACAGGGTAAACCAGGTCAGTTCAGATAAGATACACACCACAGACAGAGTCAATGAACAATTACCCATAATCACGTGCAGCAGTGCGTAGTTTTAAGATGATGGAGACATGGACGAGGGTCAAACATTAGGGTGAGAAGTTAGAAGTAGTTCTGTTGTGTGCAATGATGTACATAAATTTACCCAAACCTGTGAGTCTCCAGTTGAAGGATCTGGAAGTATGATGCCCCTAGAGGCCAGTGGCAGTAAGACTTTCTCCTCATAGACGGCCATTTTGATTTTGAACTGACACAGAGATTTGGTCAACTCTCTGTGCATCAACAAGGTTGTTCGATCAATTCAGTAGAGGCTTGAGGTTGAATCACATCAGTAGGTGGAGGTTGAACCTACAGCACTTACAGTAACTGATTTTTAAGACCTCATGCATGGACATAATAACTGGATGAACAGTCCAAATAACCATGCATTGAATGTAATAATTATGGCTATATTGACTGTAGCAGCATATGTATTTATGATAGTTATTGATTAATGTCACATAGAATGGCAGTTTGAATATTCCAGTCTATTGCTACATTTACTGATGTTACATTCTGTGCCTTAAATGGAAAAAATATCTTAAAATAAAGTTGAATTGGTGATCATTGTTCAGAATTCTCCCCATGTTTCAAATATGTGGGCATTATGAAATATTTTAGCCAGCATCCAAGAATATCTCATCGGTCTTCCATATTTCATTACCTTAGTCAACCAATAAGCTTCATTGTGCAAATTCTGATTTCAAATGTATATTTGAATACTACACTTTAAATATCTAATAAAATTATAAAAGATTATATATCTCAGGTGGACTAAATCAGTGCAAATGATGTTTTATCCCAAATGTAATTGAACATTGCAATCAAAAATTAAATGGCAAATATTAATAATGGTTTTGTTTTAGAGATTGATGGTTTTCTTCTGTCTTTATTTCTTTTCTTTTGGAAGCTTGAACATACTTGTTATTTACTTTTTAAATTCATACAGTGTGTCTCTTTGTCAAATTAGAGCTCATGCATTCAAAGACGTAAATGACAACACGTAGCCTGAAGTTAGCCATCCCATAATTATATTAGCTGCATAAATCAAGGGACCTATGATCCTGTGTAGAAAGGCAAAATGATGAGGAACTTATTTCCAAGCAAGAACGGTTATTAACAAAGGTAATTACTATGAAATGAATAATTACTGCCCTGTAAGAACACGCTGAATTAAAAGAAACTAGCCAAATGATTTTGGGTTAGTGTGTATCTGAAACCACTGTAAATAGTTCATAATTACAGGAAATAATTGGGACTTTTATATTTAAAATGACCTCTAGATACTATTTTCTACTTTGTGTGAAATGCCTTGTGACTTACTTTTGTAATGTACTTGGTAAATACACGTAATTTATGGAATCTGACCTTGTGGTCAAGTACGTACTAATAATTTAAAAACAATGCTGAAAAGCATATGTTAGTTTCACAGTAATAGGTTTAAATACCAAAGTCTATTGAAAAAAAATGATCAGAATGTACCTTTTAATTGATAGTAATTTAATAAAAGGTTTAATAACAGGTTTTAATGAGGTGAAAGTCTTTCTGCTGCCGAACAACGAGGGGTAGGTTTGACGAGGGTGCAAATTCAATGACTTCCTGTGCAATGACTTCAGCGCCCGGTCCACTCTGAGAGAGTGGTATCACTTAATTACACACGCTGATGTCTTTTTGTTCAAATTACACAGCGAGACCATACAGCCAATCAGAAAAGGCCAAACTTATTCCTGCATACCCTGCAGGCAGGACGGGATGTAGAGGGCAGGTGGAGCGATGTCATGTGCGGGGACTTACATGTAGCGCAGATGTGGGTTCTGGGCAAAAGCACGCGCCTGGATCAGACGCAGGTTGGAGTTCATGATGGTTCTGAAAAACACAAAAACACACACTTAGGTACAGCACACACACCCAGGAACGGTACACACATCATGTACACACCTGTTCTAAAGTGCAACACACCACCAGACACAGAATGTATATCCAGGTATAACAGACACTCAGGTACAACACACACAGGCACACACAGAATCAGGTAAAGCGCATACAGACTGAGGAACAGAATACACACTCTAATGCAGCACACACAGCAAAGTAAAATATGCACACATTCAGGTACAGAGCACACAAGTTTAGCAAGCATTCATGATTAGGCACAGCAAAAACACACTCTCACATACAGCACACACAATCGTGGACAGTGGACCCACACATTAAGGTGCAGTGCACACACCTAGGTAAAGCAGTACACACAGTTACAGCACACACACACACACACACACACACACAGGTAGAGCAACACACACCCAGGTAAAGCACGCACACTCTCAGCTACTCACACTCAGGTACAGCACACAGATCCAGGTAAAGCACACACACCCAGGTAAAACACACACACACACGGTTACAGCACAAACACACAGGTACTGCAGCACACACACTCAGGTACAGCAGCACACACCCAGGTAAAACACACACACACACAGCAGCACACACACAGGTACTGCAGCACACACACTCAGGTACAGCAGCACACACCCAGGTACAGCAGCACACACACTCAGGTACAGCAGCGCACACACTCAGGTACAGCAGCACACACACACAGGTACTGCAGTACACACACTCAGGCACAGCAGCACACACACTCAGGTAGTGCAGCACACACACTCAGGTACAGCAGCACACACCCAGGTAAAACACACACAAACACAGTTACAGCACACACACACACAGGTACTGCAGCACACACACTCAGGTACAGCAGAACACACACTCAGGTACAGCAGCACACACACACAGGTAGTGCAGCACACACACTCAGGTACAGCAGCACACACCCAGGTACAGCTGCACACTCACACAGGTACAGCAGCACACACACCCAGGTAAAACACACACACACAGGTAAAGCACATCATTAAAGACTCAAGCAGGAGCAGTCCATCCTTATTCCCCTAGCGGCCATTACTGTTTGTAATGAGGCTGCCCGCTTCAGCCCAAAGTACACAAAGCTGGGGAGAGGAATGATGCTCAGGTACAGCATGTGTCTAAAACCTGCACCTCATTGAGCGGGAAACATCGTTCTGGCCTGGTGAGGCGGTACACTCTTACTGGCAGGTTCACTGCTTGTGTGATCTGTTTGATGTGATTTAGCGTATGTTATTACAGAGATTGGTTTCAGAGCAAAGCCAGGGTCATTGCTGAGTCGTAAGAGGAAGATTCCCTTACTTTTCATGCTGAGGCTAACAGAATTTGACAGCCCAGATTTTCCAGTCAGGTAATGGATTTGGCTTGTAGCAGCAGTATACTGAGAGTAAATACAGGTACAGATGAGGGAAATGATTGTGATTTTGTCAGAATATTATCAGAATATCATCAGTTTGTTTCTCACTTTTCCAGTAGTAGCTGGAATCAATTACAGGCACTTAGTGCTGTTTTATCATGGGAATCTATGAGTCTTCACAGAAGTGATCTGAGAGTTGTTTTCACACAGGCAGAGAGGAAGGGATACAAGATCGAAATAGATTTTCCTGAGCGACTGAGGGAAAACAAAGCCTACCCCCCACCCCCACCCCCCCCAAAATGGCATATCACCCTATTAAGCTGTGTAACTGCAATCAAAGTGGCCTGTCATCTATATCAGAGGCAGAAACAGGGAGGCCAATAAGAATTTGTCAGCGAAAACGGTTTAAAAACCCAGCAATAGGACAAAAGAGCAATCAGGGTTCTTGACAGCCTTCAGTGCCCTGAGTGGTTTGGGTCTGAATATTAGTGCCGAGATTTGGGGAATTAGCATGGCCAGCCGTGCGATCCTGGCCCCCGCCGGTCACTGGGAGTTCAAGCAGTGAAACAGAGACAGTCCGAAAGTGACAGGTGATGCTAACGCTAATGAGAAATGCTAATTCGGGGTGGGACTGTGCACGGGGAGGGAAGCTCCTCCGATAAGAACAGACGGAGTGATGGAAAAGGACACGGGCCTCGTGGCACGTCCGGCGCTATCCCAGTGCAGCACAGAGCACCGCGTTTTTCCATGGGAGAGGGGGTGGTGTTTTTGGTGCAGAGAGCTGTGGGTTGAGGACAGGGAGAGCTTGTAGCAGCATTTTAAAATAGGCCTTTGGTAATTAAATTCACTGGCTGCTTTTCAGCGCATTATTTCATCAATGTAAAAGCAAGGCTGAGGGGCTGAGGTTCTGCCTGTGCCGGGCGGGAGTGAATTAAAGGCTGATGTGAGAATAAAGAGTAATGCACAGGAATTAAGAGGAATACAGAATAAACATGACTAACGTCATCACTGTAGCTTACGTAACCAATCTACTTCCACAACTACAGCCACCAGCACCACCATCACCTTTACCCACACTGCCACCTCCACCCACACCCACACATCACCTCCACCTACACAAACACCCACACCAGTAACATAACCTCCACCCTCCACCTACACAAACACCCACACCAGCACCATAACCTCCACCCACACCAGCACCATCACCTCCACCTACACAAACACCCACACCAGCACCATAACCTCCACCTACACAAACACCCACACCAGTACCATAACCTCCACCCATACCAGCACCATCAACTCCACCTACACCAGCACCATCACTTCCACCTACACAAACACCCACACCAGCACCATGACCTCTACCCACACCAGCACCATCACCTCCACCTACACAAACACCCACACCAGCACCATAACCTGGCACTGATGAAAAATTGATCCGTTAAAAAAATGCAAATCTATTTACATTAGGGTCATTATGCAAATACAGTCATAGCTAGTCCATGTTTTTGCCTAATTGCACACAGACAGATTTTTTTGATGGAATGCACATTGCTGTTGATTGGAAAACATGAGTGAACGCAGTGAACGCAGTGTCCTCAGATTCATGCAACACCCTCTTAATTTAAATCTAAAATATGGACTCACTTTGGAATTTACAAAGTTAATGGACAACTGGATATGAGCATGGTAGGGGTGTAACGGTTGTCAGTTTTAAATTGAAACCACAGTTTATAAGCACAGGGTCTCATACAACTTCATACAACTTGAACGTGTTCTTCCTATTTATTTTTATTTATTTATTTATTTATTTATTTATTTATTTATTGTGTGTGCGCTGTACTTGGACGTAACTGTCTCTAATCTTTAAGACACTGTCATCCTCTGCTGGCTAGTCCTTTTCATTCTGAGCTGCTGTCATTGTCTGAAGCATTTAAATTCTGGCTTCACATTTTCCAAAGTTTTTTTATTTAATTGCCAAAATATACTGTAACTTTGAATCACAACACTTTTAGAATCGAAAACCAAATATCGTTGTAATATTGAATCGGAAAGTCTCTGGGAATTCCCACCCCAATTAAATGCTGCCCTTGTTTTTTGAGGGGGAAATATTTACTAGGAGTGGGAGAATGTGAAATTGAATTATTTCTGTTCAGGTGGGCAGCTGTTGTTTATACCTGAAATAAATCTTTCAAGGTATAAAACTTTAGAGGTATGACTCAACTTTTTTCTTCTTCTTTTTTTTTACATGGTTCAACATTTTACAATTGTTACCAAAAAATCGGGAAAACATTTAATATTGAATCAGGATATTTATAAATTTGTGATACTTACAGACCCGCAATACAAATTTAATCGGCACCTAGGTATCGTGATAATATTGTATTGGGAGGTCCCTGGTGATCACCATCCCTAATCTCCACCCACATAACAACATCTGCACCTTGTCATCAAATATCAGATCGGAACAAAAATGTCTCTGAGAAAAATATGTCAGTGCTAGCTCTCCTGCAGCACTTCTTTACCTTAGCTATGTCAGTCAATACTTACAGCCTCTGCAGTCCAGTGTAGAGCTCCATGTCTACATCTCTCAGCGTCTGCAACCCCGTCCAGTTCTCTATGTGTCTAAAGCAAAAGACAGAGATGAGACACGTTAAAGAGAAATCTTTCAACACACTATAATCACCATTAGGGTTTTCATCACTACAATCTTTTTCATTCTTTTGAAACAATGTTTTAACATTTCCACAAATACACATGGAGTTCGGTGGGGATTAATGTCCGACAGAAATACAGATATCATTTCATACACATAAAAATCTAATTAAAGCAAAGATCGAATGCTATAACAATACTAGATATTACATTCACAGCAATTAAGCATCTGTGATATAGCATTTGAGGTTACAATGCTATAAAAATCACTTGATATATTATATTGTCATGCATAATAAAATACATGTATAAATAATACATACTGGTGGCTTGGGTTCCACCAATTCAGTGGAATACTAGACTCCACCCAATGTATTAAACTAGTATTCGGCCAGAGATTCTTCTTTGTCAGCCTCATAAATAAAATACCCATGATGTAAACTGAATAATCCATATCTGAGTCATCCAATAATATATCAGAGTTATCCAATGCACAAATAAGCAAGAACACAGAGTAAACAACACACCTAAATGATGTAAGTGCATCAATATTACATATTTCCTGAAAATGTTTGAGTATGGCATTTCTCACCACATGCATGGGTTCACCAAGTGTTCCCAAAGAACATTTTATCAGAATATAAATGTCATATATTTTAATTTAATGTCCTTATAATTGTTTTCAGTGCAAAAGCTGAATTAGAGAACAGAATGGAGAAAAAATAGTAGAGGTACTCAAACTGGAAGTGTTTTTCCTCAAGGAAGATACAATTTATGCTCAGAATGATTAAAATCTCATGCACAATCAAACAATTTCCCAAAATGAGAATATGGCAGGCATATGGCAGGCAGTTTGACATGGTCTTGAGGAACATGGGTGAGCATGTGGAAGTGACCGCCCCCTGTGGCCTGTGTAAATGGATTGGCCCAAAGCCGATTCGTTAATGTAGTTGAGGACTTTTGACCTTTAGGTCAATGATATAAACAAATCTCTTGTACAGTTGTAATGGTGTGTGCAGAGTTTGAACACCTGTGGGAAACTAAAACCACAACATATGCAAACTAAGAGAGGAACAGTAACAATTTACCCACAAGTCAATTTTAAAAAAGAAAAAAAACACTATTTAAATTCAGTAACAACTGCTCAGTTACAACATAACATTTCATTGAGGATTTTTGTATCTCCAAGGACCATTTATTTCACATCTATGCTGAAACAGATGGCAGCTGGAAAGTCTTCAGTGTCTGTATGAAGACTATCTCATCTGCAACATCCAGCTTGAAGTTTTGCAAATGTTTTCAAAGTGAAAAAGAAGGAGAGAGCAATCAGTCTCGTGTTGCCTGAAGAGACTATTATTTTACCACACTTTATGTCCCAGAATGCTCTCTAAGCATCTTTGGTCTCCTGTTGATAGATCTTTCTCTGTGAATGCTCTTGCCGGTGTAGCATTCATCAGTCAAACATGGGACGGATGTTTGTGCACAGCACAGAAGTCGTTCACAGAAGAGGGCTTTTTTTTGTGCAACGTGTACCAGTTATATGCAAGAAAGAGGTGTTTGTGTAGAATATATCTGCTGGACACAGAAGAGAGCTTTTGTGCATTGTTTGATCTGTCATAAGAAAGGTCTACATCCAAAAAAAAAATGAAATGCACCACTCGCATTTCTGCAACATTCCTTCAAGGTTGAAAAAAAGCCTTGTGCCTTCAGTTTATTCAAATAGACTTTGGACGGCAGAGTTCCAAACAGCCATCAGCAGCAGACAGGTTTGTTGGTGCAAGGCTGCAATCAAAATAGCCCTTCTTGTCAAGATCAAGGTGATTAAACTGAAAAAAGAAATCGTTTTTTTGTTGTTGTTGTTTGCTTTTTAATTTATGCGCGCCCCAAATCCCCGCTATGCGCAATATGTCAGATCAATGTCGACACCCTGCCCACATCAAAATCGCACGCACCTTCCTTTCCACAAATGCTTGGAGAGGCAGGACAATTAAGGCTATTCAGTCAGCATCTGTCATCTGCTAGGCTAGATGTTGGAAAGATGACTGAAGGAGTGAGAGGTATCTGCTGGGCTTAGCTCAAAGCACTGCCTTTCGACAAGCTTTGGTAAACAAAACACTGGTCTACTGCCGTTTCCAAGGCGATGAACATCAGCCAACTCAAAGTAGTGCCTCAAGTACCACTTTTTTTTTTTCTCCTCAGCTACATTTTCCAATGACAAAAGCCTATAGAGTATATTATTGTATTATTTTCTCGTGGATGTAGCTTGTACCATCTTACAAGAAGCTGAGCTGGAGTGGAGAGTCAGATTTTCAGGCAACATGTTGACCTTTTCAGGCCTGATAGGACTACGGAGAGTTATGGAGCTAACTGTGGTTAGATTTGAATGTCCAAATCTTGTTTTGGGTTTTTTGCAGAACACTCTTTTGGCTTTAACCAAACCTCTACAAATATATTTCATAAAAGAGTCAAGCGCTATTCCAAAGCATTGGTAATGGTATTTTTCTACGTTAGTTCAGTATCCTGGCCTTGTTTCTTCATTTTGCCATCACATTTTTCATCCGGTTTCTTAGAGTGATGTGAAATCAACGATGAGTCCTGAAGAGTGTGAGTACATTAAGTGTGTGTGTGTGTGTGTGTGTGTGTGTGTGTGTGTGTGTGTGTGTGTGTGTGTGTGTGTGTGTGTGTGTGTGTGTGTGTGTGTGTGTGTGTGTCTGCTAAGAATACAGAATACCGAGGGCACTATTCACGAATACTGACCAATGCAACCTAGATTCAAACTCTATCAATTGAAAAGGTTGTTAATAGGACCACACTTACGTAAATATGTATCCACAGTAGAGAGGAATCCAGAAACTGGAATTCACATTCATTATGCCATGTTGCTGTACCAAACCATAAAATAATAAAAGCAATGTGTTTGCTGTGCAACTAAGTGATGATTTTTTGCTAAACATTTAGGTCCTCTCTTTCAATCCATGATAGTTGCTTGGAGAATTAATTTGATTTGATACAATTTCACCATCCTGTTGGTAGCATTTCATTAAAGAAAACATATTTCCATGGAGGCTGAAGCGATACAGAGCTAGATGATTCTCCTTCAGGAATGTCTGGCAGTATATATAGTGTGCTGAACTACAATGATGTTTTTATCAGCTATCATTTATTGATTACTGATATAATTATCTTACAGTCAGAAAGCTTGCCAAGGCAGCAACTCCCACTATCACAAGAGTGATGTCAATTCCTTACTCTGCTGAAAGGATGTGCCAGCAAAAATGGTGTACTACACCACTACACTGCTTTGTCAAAACAAGATAACATGGAGGTTGTTTTTTCTCTTTCAGTAACTATTACTTCAAATAAAGTATGACAAAAGTCTGAGTGACCTCTTATTTTTACAAAATGAGTAAAACTGTCCATGGGGAAATGACCAGTGAAGAGTGACTACCTGGCCCCATTTTCCTGATTTATAGACGCACCCTACCGCTCTTCTTCTTCTTCTTCTTCTTCTATTATTATTATTATTATTATTATTATTATTTCTTCCTTTTAGCCCTTCATGTATTAATACATTTAATATGAGTATGGAGCTAACTGATGTGCAATGATTATTCCTTACAACTTTACTGCACTATGCTCAAATATAGTACTATGCTGAATCCTGCTGAATGCTGCTGAATCCCCAACCCAACACCACACTTGACCACACTGACTTGCATAAGTATGGGACAGTGGAGGCCAGATTTTTGGCAATTGGCATTGGATGCAATTGACATTGGAGCTTCTCACTCATCAGAGTAAGACAGAGTAAGTGAGTGTGTCCCAAAGGTAGCACTGGCAGGTTCAGTACAGAAGTTTTATATAACCAGCTATACACAGCCAGGCCTAGCATAAAGAAAAACTGAAGCCCGGCCAGTCTGAAATACTCTACTCAAGGAGGACGCTTAGCCAGCCAGTTTTCTGCTACTTCAGCATAACTTGGATGGTGTAGAGTGGAAGCATGTCACAAAGCAGAATTCAGCCATTGATCCAGCAATGCAAGAAACCTCAGAAGACTCATATCATGTTACATTGTTTTGGACAAATTTTCTACAGTGTTCAAAGCTCACCGCTACAGGCAGCTTTCCAAAAGGGCAAAAGGTATGCAAAGTGTTTATGTTAAGCCAACATTAGGTGATTTCACTTACTGGATGTAACAGCAGCTGGCAAATCAGTAAAAGTTGCCTTGTTATTGGATTAAGTTGAGCGGAAGAGTTTATGTCACTTGAGGTAGAATTAAAGACCAATGGGGGAGTTAATATTAACAGTACGGGAGTATTTTTGATGATGCAACTGGCTGGAAATTTAAAGAGAAGTGAATGATGAAAAAGAATATAACGAGTGTGCGGCTTTGCTGTGCAGCTGTGCGGAGTTGTTTCTTGCCCATCCATGTTTAAGCTCGAGGTTAGGAGATAGAGAAGTTAATGCTTTTAAAAATGATTATTTTACTGTAATACATCTATTTCTAATCTTGTGCTATATAGGGATGCCCTTAAAACACTTAGATGGCAAACCTGCCATCTCAAAATTCTTCATATTGCATTTTGTAAGTTTGAGCTGTGCTGAATTTCACTGGCCCCGAACTGAATATCATTGACTCTGTGTTGAATATCATTGGCCGAGCGTTTAATATTGCTGGCTCTATGTTGAATATCACTTCCCCTGTGTAGGATATTGCAGGTTGTATATTTGAAAATCGCTGGCCCTGTATTAAAACAGTGTTGGCCTTGGGTTGAATGTTGAAAACATAGTTTTATGTGGAAGAGAGGGCCTTTGATTTCCCCTGACCCCTTGCAGCAAGTCCAACACCATCAGTCACATCATCGCACAGCATCCTCAGGACAAGCGGTATAATGGCTGTTGTTTTCATATATAAGATAAAGCAGGCTGGGAAACGGAGTGTACATCGTCCAAACATTTATATACGTAGTCACAATGACTCACAAAGAAAAAACGCATCCGGCAAGCACTCAGATGAGAGTCTGGAATGTGTTTACACGGTGCTGAAGCGATGCGTCTTATCATCAATTCTGACAGACACCTTTCCTGAAGGAAATACAATAACGCAATAATATTTTTCACCGGGCATGGCAACCCTTGAGGAAAGCATGAGAGAATATGGCTCATCACATCGAGGACAGTTTCTCAATCTGCAATTTCCTCTCAGGAAACACAAAAGCTGCAGATGTTTTTCTGTGTCAACCCCAGAGACGGGGTTTCTGCAAGACAACCTAAATACCTCTTGGCATTTAGACCACACCCAGCCCAGCTGTTTCTTACACAACCCGCCATTTTATTTATTCAACCAAGTCATTATTACAGCCAGCTTAATGGCAGAAAATGTTATGAAAAAATACCCTAATACCCTTGAGAGGAGGATGGAAAATCTTTTGCCGTGACTTGTTGTTGTTGTTGTTGTAAAGTCAGACATAGTTTTCAGTCTCTTAAGGGGCAGAAAGTGTTTTGGGGGAAGGTTATTAGAAGGAATGTGATGTTATAGTCCAACTGAAGTTTCAGTAATGAGCCTCTGGCTGAGTTTGACGGCCTTGTGCAATCCTTGTGAATTTAACACAAGACAGTGTTATAATTTATTCAATTTTGCTCTTTAACACTAACACTGGAACTAATTATGACATTGGATTGTAGTGTCCACTCAATTAAAACTGAACCACTAACCCTGTTTCTCTCTTAAATATGCACACACAGACACATGCTCAAACACTCACTCTTGTATACAATGGTCCAACTCACAGTCTCTATTTCTCTCTCACTCACACACGTACAAAATCAGGCACAGCTGTACAACACGCTTCTTTGAGTTACAACAGGTCCCCATTTGTCTCTGGCAATTTCAAAAACATAGTTATGTCTTAAATCAACAAAACCTGCTCATACTCTCATTTGTATTTATTTTTACAAAGAAAGTAAAAAAAAATACAATGTATTTTTTCTGTGTGTGTGCAAATTTTTCACTTTTGTCTTCATAACGGAACTTTTATTTACAAGAGGAAATTCACCAGGGCAGTGATAATCCATACACAAAAACACCAGTGGCCCTGATAAATCACAGACCAGGAGGACACAGTCAAGCAGCCAAAATCAATGGCTCTGCTTAGCCCGTCGCATTGAACTGCACTCCATGCCAAACTCTCTATTGAGCGCAATCCTTTTAAGGCAACCGAACAGGAAACAAGTTTTTTTCCTCCCTTTGCACAAGGTGCTGTGAATAGTGTGATATCTCTGTATGGGGGGTGGGAGGAAGGGGGAATGGGTAATTAAATGCAATCCAGATTGAACACTTTGGCTAAGTGACAACCAGTCACCACTGAACAAGGCTTGAGGCCCACCATGTTCACACAGAACATGCCTGAGGGCAGAAAGATGTAAATTACCAAATGGTGCAGCTCCACTCATCCTTCAAGAAGTTAAAAACATGGAATCAAGGAAGCATCCGGAAAGAATCTCTTAGCACACCGCGACTGATTGTGACTGCACAAATCAATGCCTTAGATTGCTTCTGATTTTTCTTTTTCACAAAAAATTGAAAACGGACAAAATCGTGATTGATTTCGAGGCTCATTTCTGCCTTTCACAACAAACTTCTTTCTCCTAGATTGATAAATTAATCATCTGACTGGCCGCAACTGATCCATTGACCTATGTGTAACAAGGTGAACTTGTACTGATGTGTAATTTTTTGTAATTTCACTTTTTAATTGGGTGCAGTGTTTCTTTAAATGAATTTCCGCCATTTTGAATTTGTCAGACTTGTTCCTGAAATATCAACCGCCTCCTCTAATTATTTATTCCTTACAGGTGGTTCTTATTAATACAGTATAAGCACACACAAATAAGTGGAAAGCAGGCAGTAGGATCTTGGTTCAACACAGGAAGGTATAGTTGGTATTGCGTCTTTTTGTTGTTTTTGTAAGGATGCGTGTTTGTGTTTCTTCCTGTGCTGGACCAACAGGCAGTGCAGGTCCTCTGCCTCATTTTAATGGTGACATAATGTTGTGGCTGGTTGTATGGCTTCTATAATGAAATGTATTATTTTAAACCATGTCAGAATTTGAAGATGTGTGTCAATGCTGGTGGCAAATAAATAAAATCATAGAGCACTACACTTTTATCCTGGAATATCATTAGTTGCTGACTCTCTTATCCAGGTTCCTATTAAAAGCACCTGTGTAGTATTTTTGTGTAATGGGGTGTTAAATTGGAGGTCTCCTGCCACTACAAAATGGGAGTGGCGTAGTCAGGGTTTGATTGTTTTGCTCTGTCTCTTTTTTTCAGTCCCCCCCCCCACCCTTGAGGAACCCTTGAGGAAAGGCATGAGAGAATATGGCTCATCACATCGAGGACAGTTTCTCAATCTGCAATTTCCTCTCAGGAAACACAAAAGCTGCAGATGTTTTTCTGTGTCAACCCAGAGATGGGGTTTCTGCAAGACAACCTAAATACCTCTTGGCATTTAGACCACACCCAGCCCAGCTGTTTCTACACAACCCGCCATTTTGATTTATTCAACCAAGTCATTATTACAGCCAGCTTAATGGCAGAAAATGTTATGAAAAAATACCCTAATACCCTTGAGAGGAAGATGGAAAATCTTTTGCCGTGACTTGTTGTTGTTGTTGTTGTAAAGTCAGACATAGTTTTCAGTCTCTTAAGGGGCAGAAAGTGTTTTGGGGGAAGGTTATTAGAAGGAATGTGATGTTATAGTCCAAATGAAGTTTCAGTAATGAGCCTCTGGCTGAGTTTGACGGCCTTGTGTAATCCTTGTGGATTTAACACAAGACAGTGTTATAATTTATTCAATTTTGCTCTTTAACACTAACACTGGAACTAATTATGACATTGGACTGTAGTGTCCACTCAATTAAAACTGAACCACTCTCTTAAATATGCACACACAGACACATGCTCAAACACTCACTCTTGTATACAATGGTCTAACTCACAGTCTCTATTTCTCGCTCACTCACACACGTACAAAATCAGGTACAGCTGTACAACACGCTTCTTTGATGTGTTACAACAGGTAACCCCCCATCAGTAACCACCAAAATGGTCCGGGACAAATGAGACTAAGGGTTGCACATTCTGAAAGCCCTCACCACCATGGCTATCCTCATGGCTATCACTGTTAGTGCTGTTCCCAGATCAGGAAGGCAAGAGTGTCTTGAGAACACAGTAGATCTTACTGGTAGGGTTCTGAGACTACCCTCAAAGGCAGAGGTTGATCTGGGATCAGTACATGGGAAGGCTTCACAGGAGGTATCGCAGTGCTAGAGTATTCTCATTAGAATGCCTGATTAGACTAAATACTAGGAGACAGTGAGGCAGTCTGCAGAACTTATTTTCACCCTGTGTGCTTCACTATAAACTAAACATTAAATTCACTCATTTAAAATTTTAAAATGAAGATGCTTTTAGCAAAAATAAAAATAACTCCCCTGATACTCTTTATTTTCACTCTTTCTTGATGAACTTTGAGCAGTCTTGTTTGCACCTTTGAAAAAGAAAAACAATGTGCACACATGTATAGGCACTGAGCAATTATTTTCATGTAAAGGACCATTTTAACTACAAAAGAAAATATATAATACTTGTTTGTGGATGTTTTAAAAAAATAACTGTGAGGATCATGAGGTTACTTGGAAAATGTGATCCTCATTATCAAGAGGCCAGGAGAGCTCAGATGTTCTCAGAAATAGCACACCATAAAAATCTGCTGTGTAAATAAACACACAGCCTACCTTTTATCCTGTTTTAGAGTGAGAACAATGGCTTTTAAAATATTGGGAGACAATATCTGGCACTTGCCCTTTATTTTTCTCATTCAGTAAAGACATTTTCATATATTCTGACTTGGTTCTCAAATCTGAGGCACAGAGTGCAGGTGTGAAGCTTTTAATAAAACTCAAGAGTTCCACTTTGATGGCAGTCTCCACAGCAAAATGGAGCGTAATGACTTCCTGCCTTAGTATGGCTCATGTTTGATGTCAGCTCTGGTCAGATCAGACCACGCCCATTTTGCTCTTTTCTTCCTTACTTTGGCTCTCCTATAAAGCAACATCGCTTTCAAGCAAAGCTATAAAGCGCTAGCCCGCGTGTTCATGTGTGCGGGAAAAAATAATCACTTTTCCAATCTATAAAATAGGTGGAGAAATTCATTGTTACAGCGCTTTGTGATCCCATCTCTTTGTCGAGATTGAAAAAGTGTCTCAGGCAGTGTTTGAAAGACCTGATGGAGGTGTGACAGACTTGTTTAAAGCAGGATTCGACAGGATAGCTCATGTCAGGATTCTTCCGTCTCACTGGCTAATGGCACCACTTACACAACTTATAGGGAAGAACTTTCCCGCACCCAACCAAACTCTCCCCATCCCTCCCCTTGGAAAATCAAATACTGCTCAAACAATAATACAACCACACTCCACCCTAACCCACATAATAATACCCACATCCAGCAAAATCAACCCCGATCAATAAATCTCAAAAGGCAATCTTTTTCTTTCCAATAAACCATTAGCCTACAGCTTCAAACCAGCAATAACAGCAACAGTCTGGCCGAGAGGGGGGGTTGTATGTACTATACTAAGGTGACCAGATTTCTTAAATGAAAACCAGGGACACTTTTTCATTTGGCAGGCATATATCATTAAACTGACCAATGTTAATATCTATGAAGTAAAAAAAAAAAACAGGGACGATTCTGGTTCTGGTAACTGAACTTGTAACATGGTAAACCATGTCAGAAAATCATACTTTTCAGTAGTACAATGGCGAGTGAAGATTAAACTATGGAACACATAATAAAATGGTCAAACTACTACGGTTCAGTAAAGTGCATCTCATTATCCTCCCAGTCACAATAACATCCAATAACACGATAATATCGTTTTGTGGGCAGTTTTGAATGCACAGCAGAAATTGGAGCCATTTCCGGGGTCAGCTCAAGCTGGGGACAGGTTCCCAAAATCATGGGCCGTCCCCAGAAATAGGGGACGTCTGGTCACCCTCTATACTATGCAGATATGAAGACCATTGGGCACGAGCCCAAGTTGTCTTGTGCAGCTCAGAAGAATATAAGAAAATGTTCCAGAGAATGTGTAGGTCACTTTGAACTGCGACGAAGAATAACTCCAAGCATCAGCTAACTTCACAATCCCTGGCAAATGCCCTTACAAGGGCTGCTATAAAAAATGAACTTTATCCTGGAAGGACACTTCCTCTTTCAAGCGTATTTTAATGAATTGCACCCAATCGCCATTTATATACCCAGTCGTACTTTTACTGCCATTCTGACCAAATGAAAATGACACTGTGTGAATGTGTGTCACTGAGAAGGTTTCCCGGGACAGGGATATATTCAGCATTTCCTGGTTTTTTCTCCCTCACGCTGGCGACCATGGTTTACTCTGGTATTCAGGGCACAGGTTTAAATAAACTGTCTAAATATGCCTTAATAGAGTCCTGTGAGACAGGGGTGAGAGGAGATGTTGTAAGTGGATTTCTCTGCATCTTCTCCACACGCTGTGCATTTGCAAACAGCAGGATATCACACCAAGAACATAATAACCGTATTCAGAAAACTGTGGTTAGCAAACAATGTAGGCTACATACGTCACCACGACAGCAATTTCGCTAAAAAGCTTTGTGCCTCCATTTGCCCATTTCTTTCAAGCTAAGTACTCAACTGCTGCTCATGGTGATGATCAGTTCAGGGGCCATAGCAACAGGTCAGAGCGGGAGGAACGTGCGTTACCATCAGCATGAGCTATAAAACGATGGGATCTTCAGTACTTGCCCCATTTTGACTCTCCTTCAAACTTTTCCTCCGCAGAGCTGGATATTACAGTCACGGCAAAGATCATATCGCCCTGGAACTGGTCCAGACGTGCTGAACCATATGCAAATTTGTCAAAGCGAAGCTACGCTCAAAACTAGGGAACAGAACGCGCTTCAAAGACCTCCCGTCTGCATGGGCCGATAGTTTTGCAAGAGAGCCTGGGGGACTCACATCCACCCCCAGATTAAGCGTTGAAAAAGCATTTTATTTATAGCCATAGGATTGGAATACTGCGTGTACATATTACACGCCTTATTTATTCGTACTCTCTTTCATTCCCACACCATTTCCTCTTCGCAGTGTTTAGTTTAGCGTCACACTTTTGGGTTTTGATCCGTGTTTTCACTGCACATGCATGGGATATACCATGCAGAACAGAGTAGGACATTTGCTCACTGCTTTTTCACGTCACGTGGATGTGTGGGAATACTTGTGTGTGGAGGGTGGAAGGGTGGTTATGATTTTTTTTTTTTTTAAAAAAAAAAAAAAACATTGTGTACATTGTGGTTTAAATTGTTGTCCAGTAATTTGGTCCAAACAGTACTCTATACTAGTGGCGCACAAACTTGGGGCATCAAGTTTGTATATATTTTTCCCCCCATTCTGCAACCTAAATTAATCCCAAACAGATTTCTTTAAAGTTTTTCAGTAATCCAATGGATTGCATTACTAATTATTAATGCAGTCAAATACCTTGTAATCACTAACAGATAACATTTTCAAAAGAACCTGCAAAACAATGAGCACAGAGAATTTCCAGCACAAAAACATCTCTGCTATAAAGCAAAACACAACAGAAAGAATTCAGGATTTTTTTTGTCTCCAGCTGATGTCTTCTCAGCTAGGTGTAAACCATATGTGACAATCTGATGACAGAGAGATGCAACAATTTCTCTCGACCTCATAACTCTGTGACATTTTGGTTGGTTGCAGAAATTTCTCTATAACATTTTATGAAGTTGAGTATCCAAGGGGAGAACCACAATTCTTGCGGATAACACATGTCATTGTCCATAATTACACCCTTTTGGATGGAAAAAAATGGTCAATCGTAGCGTCAGTGGTAGAGACCATACTTTCAAAGCTAAGAAAGCAGAGCTAATTGGTTATTCCACAGATCCAGAGAGGGAATGCCCATAACGAGTGACCGATAATGAAAAATGTCAGAGTCATAAATTAGGCAGAGTTTGGCAAACTTAGAAATTGGATGCCATGTTGAGACATGAATTATGGCTATGAACCGTCACTACAAAAGCACAAAGCTATGAAAATGATCTTGACAACAGTACTCTTCCTTCAGAGGTATTAAAGCGAAACAGACACTGATTCATTTTGTCCTAAATGCGTCAATCTGTGTTCTGATTTAATCTTTGGAATTAATAAATAGGGTCTTAACGAAAAGAGCTGACCTCAAAATTTCAACTGTTAGCGCTAATGTTTGTAGTGCAAGCATCACTTTAAGCATCATTTTTTTTGAGTGATGTTTTGTGGCTGTTTCATGCTCTGTTGATAAGTAATGTCTTGATTTGTTGATATAGGCATACAGATTGAGTCATATTTTATGAGTAAAAGACCATTTTTGAATGTTAGACCTATGATTCTGGAACTTTGATCTCAACATTACATCTTTTACTGATTTAATCACTGGATGAGTTGACTGAGCTCTACAAAATGTATAACTGTTTAAAAAATGAAAACTATTCAAAATATGGCTTACCCCAGCTGTGTACCACTTTAGTTAGCCAATCTGTCGTGCACAATTGCTCTTACCAATCCCAACATTGCAGCTTGCTAAGACTGCTCAAGGTTTAGCAAGAACATGAGCAACTAGAACAGTGCTATAATTGGCTACACATCTGTCAATCAAATACATTCTTACTACTGCCCATAACAAGCTTTTATTTTGATAAATATGCACCACCTTGGACCATGGAAATAAGTATTCATTGTGAATATAATTGAAATGTTCCTATTTGTATGTTGTTGTGCAACAAAATGCCCACACAACATATGCTGAATTGTAATTCACATCATCAATGTTCACTGATAGGACCTCTGTATAGAGTATACTCCTTTCTTATGCTAGACTTCTTCCATCATACAAAAGATCAGAGGTATGAAATGATAAAAATAACAATAGCCATACCTCTTAAAACAGTTTTAAACTGGAAATATGCTGTAATGAATGTATTCAACAAATCCTTTTAAAAAGGTTTCATAAGATTTGATTTCAGTGGTTACAGCATGAAATATTCTTATGTCAGAGTTAAAAATGAAAGCATGAACAATGGGCAACAATATATAAATCCTTGATATGAATGTTGAAATGTGTTTCATACGTACAGGAAAATGAACAGATTAACAAAAGGTTAGAAAACCTCAGCACAAACCAGACAATCATCCTGAATGGTCACGCTATCAGTAATTAGGACCCGACTGATTTAACGTGCCAGATCAATATTTCAAATGTAAACATGTAACCTTTAACAGTAATCATTTGCCATGTAGCTATTTATAGGAAATTAAAGGATTAATGGATTTGATTGATTTAACATTCTGGGATGTGAATACAATTGTGACCATGAAATTGGTGGGTAAGGTATTTTAAGTGAAAATGTAACTGTAGCCTTTAAGCAACCTGGGCAGGTAAAAATATTTTTGTTACCTGATAAAGTAATCTGGATAAGATACCATGAGTCACTACCCAAAACTGTCTGTGCAAGATAGGTTTTTATATACCTTGGTATACCATTTAATTGCAAGTTACAGGCAAGACATTGTATTCCTTATGGGAGCCACACAAATGAGCACTCTCTGTCAGGTTTTATATTTAAATGGTGCGGTTAGGAACTCCATTATACGTGCACTGCCATGACTGATGTACTCCTGAACTACTCTAACTCAAACTTAGCAGTGATGACTAATTAAGCATGAACTACATTAGCTCCACAGAAGACTGCACAATTCAGGCTAGCACTATGACAGAAAGTGTGCATAGTAATATGGCTCTTAAAAAAACTCTTTACATGGAAAGATGGAGCAAAAAATAATGCATCTTTTTTCAAAATTCTACTGTCAACCAATAGAAATCTTGAATTTAATCTCAATTCACAAAATGATTGCATTAAATTTACCTACAAACTTATTTTATGCTTTGTTGACTCCTGTAAGTGATATTTAAGCAAAATTAATGTAATGTTTCTTTTTTATGGCCAGGGAAGGAATATATAAACACCAGTGTTGGTATTGCAGAGCTCTGCAATACCAACTCTTCTCATGTCAACTGAAGCTAAGCAGGTTTAGGCTTGGGTAGGCCTTGAATGGGTGACCTCATTGATAATTAAACTGCTGAAGGGAGAGGTTCTGGCAGACATGTAAAGGACATTGTCCTATGATGATGACATAGAAATCCAATGCCCCAGCCCAGTGATTGTGTCACTGTGCTTTTAAAAAGTGCCATCCTTCCAAGAAGCTATTAAGCTGAGGTCTTAACTCACTGTGGTCACTATAGATCCCATGGCAGTGGTTAACCACAGGCTATTGGTCAAATGTCTACAAAATTAGCTCTTTACCTGTAGCGACCTAATTGATACCACCCAGCCTCCAGACAGACTGCAGCACCCTATCCTCCAGATCTTCCTCTAAGACGGTCCTTCAGCTCAGCAAATACTGCACCCAACCAAAATACAGCAGCAGTGGAGACTGAGCAGTGCAGTCACATTTCTCAGGGATGACATACAGCAGTGAAACACTATTCCATTCAAATTCCAAACACATATGAAAAAACGTTCTAAGACCTGTGTGGGTGATTGCACATAGGATGACCCACACATACTCAATCACATGGGAAAACACCCACACACATGTGCAAACACAAAAGCATGTGAAAGATCTTACACAGATTTGACTGTGTGTGCGTGTGCGTGTGTGTGTGAATATATCACACACCCAGACAAAGGATCAAACTCTATAAGCCCACAGAGCCCAAGCCCTGCAATGAGTGAAGCGTTTAAAGAATAATCACTTTGTTATCTTGCTCTTAATTAAACACGATGAGAAACTGCCCCGATGCATTGGCATAAACTCATATCATCTAATTACAATGGCGAGCTGGCAAAAAACAAAAGATCTCAGATGTTATTGATGTTCCGTACCTAGATGCTACAGCGTTCCTCAAAGTCCCGAAGCTAAGATTCAGCAGTACCATAGCTGCGTCTGCATTTCAGAGAAAAGATACGCACTTGGTCTGTGTTCTACCGCAGTCAGGTTTAATGTATTAGAGGACAGGGACATCGTCAATTTGCTTGAATCTGCATTCTGTACTATTATTTTCGAAAACAGAAGCACAGTCAATTGATGAACATCTGTTTTCTCTGTTAGTGCAATAGATGAAACACATTTACCTTTCCAGAAATAATATGGCTGTTGTTTTGTTTTTTTTCCATTGATCTATTACTTGTTCTGCTTTGTTCCTTTATTCATGTTAAAAGCTCTGCGTTTATTTGCCTCTTTTTTTTTTGTAACAGGATGTGGGTCATGGTGGTTGATGGCAGTAGCGGTTACATAGTGGGGCCTTATTTGGTTCAGTGGGGACCAGGAATTGCATAATCATGCTTCAAGTTTTGTTTTGCTTCTGTAATCTCTTATTACCTCAGTTTCTGCTGTTTTCTGTTATCTCCCATTTCTCTGTTATCTTATCGCCTGTCATATCAATTATCAGTTCGAGTCCCCTGTATGCCAAGCTTAATCACAATAAAGAGATTCCCCCACTGGGAAAATGAGTTGGTGGATAAATTACCAAGAACAAGTGTTTGTCCCTTGACTCATTTTCTGCATATTTGAATGTGGTCAAATATTTTGTAGACTATGAGTGGTATACACAGAAAGAGTCTGAGAAGAACATTTTTTTCTCATTTGTTTGATGTGCAAGGTAATCAAATAGACACTCCTCAGGTGTGACGGCCCTTACATCATGGGTTTCAGCACACAGGATCTCAAAGTACATTATGCAACGATCATAAGAAACATCCGAAGACCTCCATAAACAAATTTGATACCCATCTGTCAAGAAATGGGATCTAAAGCTCTGGGGTTTCCACGAAACCACAGTCAGAGCCAACTTTTCTGAATAGAGATCGTATGGGACAGTAAGCCTATCAGGCCCACCAGTGGCCATCCTGTCAAAACCTCTCCAAGAGCAAGACAAAAAAAAATAACCCAGGAAGTCACAAAGAATTATAGAACATCACCCAGGGATCTGTAAGCTTTTCTACCCTTGGCCAAGGTCAGTTTTCAGTACTACACCATCAGAAAAACACTGAAAAAGGGACTCATGACAGAGTAATAAGATGGAAGCCGTTGAACAAGATTTCTGCCAAAATAACCTGGATGATGCTCAAGGGTTCTTGAACAATGTAAGATAAGTCAAATCTGAAATTCTTTGGGTTACATCGGCCCTGTTATGTCTGATGAAAACCAAACTCTGCTCTCCATAGTAAGGACTTCAGACCTGTGTTCAAGCATGGTAGTAACAATGTCATTGTTTTGTAATGCTTTGCTGAATTGGGACCTTAATAATTTGTCATTGAATGAATTCTGTTCTGTATTAAATAATCCTATAGGATAATGTGAAGCCATCCATTCATAGGCTGAAGCTAAGTGGGCTGTTGGGTTATACAGTGACACAATCAACCCCAACACAAAAGACAGGCTACATCAGAAAGGTACAAGAGGAACAAAGCATTTTCAGAATGGCGGGTGTCTTAAATCTAGCCGTAAACCCTACTGAGACATAACAGCACCTGAAATGAGCACTTCACGTATTGTAAACCAGAAATTACTGTTGAAGCAGTTCTGTGTGGAGGAGTAGAACTGCCTCTCCATGGTGACTGTCTGCTAGAGGAAGCATTTGGTTGCAGTCATTGTGACATTAGCCTGACCCTGCCTGATTCAGTATGTGCTTGGCAGAGGGCACTGTGACAGAGTGGAGATTGGATAGACTCTCTAATAGGATAAAATCCCCCCACCCCCTCCATATGTAACTTTCCAAAACACATTACTTCATTTCATTTAAGAGAGAAATACAGTTATAAAATATTAAATGTAATAATATGTATTTTCAAGACTCACAAGCATAAAAAGGCACCCTGAAACATGTCAGTACCACAATAACGTGGGTCTTCATTACAGTGAAAGCAGACAATGAAAGCTTTGTTGAAAGAGCAGCCATTCAGTCCAACAGCACTGCTGTCAAATCAGGCAAGACTTCACAGTGTTCATGCATTACCAATAACGAAAGTATTAACTATTGATCACAAAGACCTTCTGACATTCCGTGCTTTGCTATTATCTTTAGAAGTTTATTGACACACCTGTTACCACTCTTTTCAAAGGAAATGAGGATTTTTGTTGTGCAGGACGATAATTGACATCCTCTGACTCACTAGTCTCTGTTCTTTTATACATGTTTTAAAATGAAGAGAGCCTTAGTCTCTATCTCTCAGTTCTCCTTGTACCCTGTACACAGTACAATGCACTAAAAACCATAAATAAATGAATTATTCTTTATAGATGAATAAATAATGGGCTGCTGTCACTAGTTAGTGGGACAGTACCCTTACTGATCCTTTGGGAAGTGAAGAACATAATTTTAATAAAATCACCAACACTAGTATGTTAAAATATTATGATATTGAAAAAAAATGACTATATCAATAAAATAATGTGAATTATATGAATGAAAAGATGCTACGAAGACTTGTAGCAAGATAATTGGCACTAGCATTATTTAACAGAGTCAGAGATTGGCAATAAGGCCATGCTAATTAGTGTGCATTGATGTCTAACTGTCACGATTTTGGTACAGTGAAGTGACACCCCTGATACAATTCCTATGACAAGTGCTATAGCAGTACTGAAGGTGGGAGGAGATGTCCCTGCTGTAGTTGACAGGGGTGAAGGACGTTCTAGGTAAGCCATCTCGTGTGAATGGCAGTGAAAGACATTCAGAACAGAGTGAGGGGAGGCCTCCAAGGAACAGTCAGGAGTTGAGTCCCACAGACTCGTTCCCACCGAGCGACGCAACATGGAATGATGTGGTGGAGGCGGAGGGGTGGGGGCTGGCAGGCCGCCAGACTAGAGGCGGAGCGGCAACCGCGACCGCTGGCTCGGCCCGCTCTCGGCTAATGGCTCGCAGCTCGGGGGACTCGGACTGAAGGACAACCCCTAGCTCCTCCCTCGCTCCCGTACACCGGGAGCACGCGGCGGCTCCGTCAATATCAATATCCAGATATGTCCCCGATGTCCCATCACCAGTGTTTGAATAATGCATGAGGAGCAGCCACCCGCCCTCCTGTCCCCCAGAACAAAGGCACTGTAGGACGCAAACTGCAGGAGATCCACCACATCTCGCACCATCACCACACCTAAACACACAATATACAGCCTTACACAAATTATATTACACATACATATCTCTGTCAAAACCACACTATTCCTATACTGCCTAATGTGCTTACTTCACTTATCCTTTATTTTACCAGGAGCTCTACCTGAGATTGCATCTTTCAAGGGGAACCTGATACACGCACACAGTAATAAACATACATAGGCAAATTAATATAGAAAAGACAAGTCACAATACAAAGAATGGATACAAAGATTTAAGCACAGGTGCACTTTTGAGTGAAAGTAATGGAATACTCAATGTTTAAAATCAGGGAAAGGTATTAACATGCGTTTCACCATGGCTCGGAGGATTGCTCCAGCTTTTGGGCGCAAGGTAATTAAAATTAAAGTTTTCCCAAGGCCTGTACAGGGTCAGGGGACTTCAAAATGTAACGCTTTGCTGGAACAAAGCTGATAATTAGAGGAACTCCAAGATAACAAGAGAACACAAGTAGGAATGGAGCTTTCCAAAAACGAGTTTTTTAAGTAAACAGATACCAATGAATTGACCTAGGCAGATGAAGAGAGGTTAAACCAGTCAACTAATACAGTTTACAGCAATGGGTTAATGATTCGGCATTTCATCAATTCATCACTGTGATCTTTATGAATGGCCAGGTTTAATGTCTCTTCATCTGCATAGGTCAGCAAAGACTTACACAGCTCTGTCTAAACTGCACTGCTATCTTTCAGTTACACAACTTCATTCATACCACCTTATACTGATACAGTCTTATATACAGTAGTGTCCAAGCTGTTTGATGGACACATGTCATTGTAGTCTAACAAGCAGGGTAATTAACACAGACTTTCATATTTGTACCACTTAAATAGACATAGCTGCAGACCAGTATATGGTATATTTTAAAAGGTTCATACTATGCATAGGGAAAAGGGAATAATGAGCCAGGCTGGTTCCAACTCTTCAGTGGAACAGCGAAATAATGAGCAAGACCAGTTCCAGGTCTAAAATGGGAATGGGCTAGAATGAGCAAACCTGGTTGAACGGAGCCCCCCTGAAGCTGAGAATATAACACAGGGCCCCCTCCTGCGACACACCAGGAGGTCTCGGTCTAAACAATCCCTCATGCTGACAACCAACACCGACCTGGAGAAACCCAGACACCTACCAGGATAAAAACCAGCTGATACTTCATCTTCCAGCACAGAACAGGCTAGCTAATGCCCTGAATTAATTGTTTTTCTCTTTTTTTTTTTTTTGCAGTTGGAGAATTTAATCAGGTAGACGGTGGGTGGATTGGCAGGGTATTAAGGCGGCTGATCCTGGATCAGTGCTCTGAAGTCTGTTCCAGGGGGCCGTGACGGAGAACGTCGAAGGGTGCAGGAGCCCCTGATGCTCACTATCAGCCCTTTCCCGCTGGAGCTAAAAATTGTTTTTATGTTTTCCAGCGCATGAGCTCGGACTTAAGCCCCGATCCTCTCCTGCTGACACGTTCTTCCTTCGGGGTCTCAGATGACTACGCGCATGTAGGCCAGCGAGAAATGGCCGTGGCGGAGACCGGAACGCTCTCTGCCCCCAGGCATGCCGGCCTGGCGGTTTAAGACAGCGGGAGGAATTTAGCGCGAGCGTGCCAGCCGTTTGATAGGCGACAGACCGCATCCTGCACGCCACGAGCTGAACGGATGAGGATGAGTTCCCATTACCTGGCTTCAGACGGGGCCCACGTGCCCTGATTGGACTGTGCTCTGGTGGAGGCCCCATCCCTGTCTTCCCGCCATTACTCGATCGGGGCTCCGCGGTAACAGGGCGACTCTGTCACTGATGTAACAAGGCTATGCAGTGCATGTTGCTTGAGGGGATAATTGGGCTGCAGTTTTGTCAGATACTCGGGGGAGGCTTGGTGGAAATGAGGGTGGTTTAAAATGTATTGAATGGGGAGCTGTTTAAAATTACTTCTGCGGTGGGCTCACCGGTATGACAAACTGACAAACCCAAGCAACATATGACAGGGTCATTACATGGGTCAATCAACAAAATGAGGAATCCCCTCAACCTTACATCCTTCTCTTTCTTTCTTTAGAACCACCCCAACCCCCTAACCCCTCCCCATGTGCAACACTGTACCAATCATGCATTTCATTGTGTATTTACACTACATGATTTGTCTTAAGTGACTCCTTTATTTAAGACAAATCAAAACTCCTACACAGATGATATTGAGGCTATGGCTAGCAGGAGATGAAGAATATTGGAGCAATATCTTTTTTTTTCACAAGAAGGATTGATAAATGAATGCCTGCGTGACCCATTTCTTCTGGCAGGTGACTTTTTAAATGTCACCGTCATGAATTTGGGTAAACTGTCCAAATCAACCACACAAAACACACAAAATACTGAACTACAACATGATTCATCCGTACACATACGCTGAGATGACAGGTCACTTTCCAAAGCATTTAGGAGCATGTATACATTGATGTATATGTATGTAAAGGCAGGTGTATGTACGACCATATCCTTGCCTTTACTGTCGCTTAAAACCTCATTTTTTTGTCTGAAGTACAATTACAGCATGCATCCCGAGCTCTGACTGCGAGAACAAATCACTTATTCATTAAGACGTGTTCCTGCTCCACGGCTGATAACTCTACAACTGGTAATTTCTTTGAAGACCAGTCATTAAAAGATGTTTCCCTTTGTGTGCTAAAATGGTAGCAATCATCATCCCAGTGGAAGGCCAATAAAACACGCCATTCCAAAGGTAATTCATTATGCGTTTATTAAGGGGTCATGCCCGATATGCAAGGGGAAAAGTGTACGTATTAGCGTTGCTGTCTTTGTGAAAGAAAAAAAAAGCATCAGCGCTTACAATTTGGGTAAAGAATTACTCAGCTTAAATGTAATAAAATGTTTTTGCTTCTTTAGGTCTAAAAACATTCAAAAAGTAATTTAAATAAAAATCCAATTACCACCCCTGAAAAAAGTCCATCCCGCAGGGCGACGCTGGTGTAATTATTTGGGAGACGGAAGCACTGCGGCAAACTTCCAGTTTCCAAAGCAATTATGAACTAATTAAAACCCCATATCCCCGCAAATTCCTGATCAATTAAGACAAACCCAAACACACGCATACACAGAGACACACAAAAACACACGCAAATATACTCAGACAGATCTAAAGCTGATGATCTGTGACCCTTTCCCATTTTAAATCCCCATCACCGACACCGCTCAGCTAAATACCCATAAATGAAACTTTGAGGATCTTGGCACACAAGGAAGCTATTGCAGAATCAGGTATCTGAATGTGATTTCTTCTGCTCTTCTGCGCAGAGAGAAACTGCTGCATCTCGATGCTCTCATTTACTCCTCATTTACACAGCAAACAGACTGTGGCTAAGACCCTGTGTATTAATGATACTGGTCTGTCAGCCAGACAGCCAGCTTATTAACGGCACAGAAAGAACTGAAAGGCAGAAAACTGAAACTCATTGGAGACCATCTTTTTTTCCTGCATAAGTAACTGAATTTACAAAGCATGGCTTAGACAGGCAAAGCCCTTGGGATGTACGCACACTGCATTTCTTTACAAACAGCAAGTCTCAGAGAACACCGGTGTGTCTAGGTCAGGTGGGACATAGAGAATTGTGTGGGCCAAGAGTGAGAATGTTTAGCAAAATCACTGCAGTCCTCCTGACCAACAGAGGGAGCTGTCCACCACCAACTTGACAATTTATTCACCTCCAAATGAGAGTAAGTGGGAAATTAGAGTTATTTAGAGTGACAGAGAGAGATAAAATGGGGAACAAATGAAGGTGTTTGACTGATTATATGCTTGACCAGCCCTGCACAGGGAAGAGATAAGGTGGACATCCATGGCAATCTACTGGAAATACTGGTGAGTAAGGTTATAGCTAGTCTGCATTAAAGAAGAATATCTAGATACATAATACAAGTTGAAATGATTTAATACAATGAAGTTAAGGTCAGATAAATGTATCAGTACAAGTGGATATACCAAGCCTTTAAATATAGCCAGGCTAAGGCTTATTTATGTTATACATGTTTCGTGAACAGATAATCGTGACCCTATATCCTGTAGTCTTGAGGGAAGGGAATGGATTGGAAAAAAACTCTGTTATTGGCTAAAGCACCTGAGCCCTCATTTCTTGGCAGACACAATGATGAAATTAACATTTTAATGTGGGCTCAAGATTACGACAGAAAACTGTCCGCACCTGCTAAAGGTCCTCGGTTCTGTCCGCAGATCTGATTTCCCCGTATTTAGCAGGTGTTTTCTCCAAGGGAGTCATTAACACCCAGTTCTTCAGAATTTTTTCGGGCCAGCAGGGTGAAGCAATGGTTACAGAACTGATTACTGCTACATCCTTTGAACAAGTCTGTGTTTCTAAAAACTTCAGTAAGTATTTCTAAACTGAATTATTCAGAGCTGGATCTTGGTGTGCCCCGAGGTCTGAAATCGACTCCTGACTCCAACAGGCAGACTCTAACCAACTATGGCCAGTGTTTGGAACAATGTATAATTTGCTATAGTATCACTGAAGGTGCAACCCATACCACCAGGGCAACTTCTCGGCTCAGCTGGGTTTTTTCAGCCTGCCAATAGCAGCTGTATAAGATTGCACAATCCACTGGCACAATGACTGCCCAGCTCAGCTGGTGAGGCGTGAAAATAAGCATACGCTGGTTGCACACACTCTAGAGGACACCATGTTGTTTGCCTGTGCTGTCCTGAATGAATGAAGAATGTTTTTAGCAATGGAGCAGGCTTGACTGAGCCTTCTGAAACATGGAAAACAGAGACAATGTTTGACTTGCTGAAAATATAATGTATATTAAAAATTTTATAGGTAGATGTTGGACATTGCTTTGGTTGGGGGTATCAGAAAAGTGAAAACGTACCATTCCTTAATTGTACTTTTATGAAACTCTGGTCCTGGGGCCAGCTTTATCAAAGCTGGCATAAATTTCATTCTAAATTTGACTGTATGCTCAAATCCATAATCCGGCACATGCATAAACATTTCGGTATTTACGGAAGTTGCTTACGCCATACATGGGCACGGTTTTGTGGGTAAATCACATTTATTCTATAAATGTGCTTACATGCACAAGCTTAAATCCCACACCCAATAAACACCCTCACTTTGCCTTATGGTGGTTTATTCATGAGGCATTCTTCACTGCGTGCACAGAAGTCTGCTGGGCTGCGCATCGCGCACACACAATAAAATGTTTGGTTAGTCCATACAAGAGCTTGCAAGCGCAGCCAAGGCCAATAAAGAAGAGTGAAGAAGAAGGTGTTTTTAAGTGTGATAACTATTCTATTGCTTACACTTACCCTGCATAATTTCAATTTGGCAACAAGTGATGAGTTGATAATGTCATCCTATTCATTTTCCTTTTTTTAATGTCATCATATTTATGTTCTTCGATGTGTTCGCTATGTTATTCAGTTGATGTGTTTGTTTCCTCCTCATATTAGCCTACTGTATCACCACTTAACACTCATTCATTTGTAGTGATGTATTTATTTTATGGGTAGATTATATTCTTTCACCTTATGTTTATTGCAAAGCCTCACATGAAGCATTTCATCAGTAACATAAAACTATTCAGACCAGCAATAAATCGTGATTGAATCTCAAGACTGCTGTATACTTGCTGAAATTAACAGATACCTTGATGACTTTTGAATAACTACTATAGAAATGTCCTCACTTTCCAATATAGTTTGTACAAAGTGTGTACTTTGCAATACAGCTTTTGAAGTCACTAGCCACTATAAAGTTTGCGCAATGTTGCACACTTTCCGGTATCAATATAAAATGGCAAAATCGGAAAGTTTTTGAACGTACATTTTATGCACAAATCTAGGCATTCACACTGCAGATAAATGAGCCCCTGGAGCACAGGGTGAGCTGGATTTCATTGTAACTCAAAGCATTAAACTGATCAATTAAAACAGTTAATTATACAGTCAACTTATCTTACTTGGTCTTCTGAGTTTTACACCCAGAAGACCCTGAGACTCCCGAGAACCAGGATTGGGGTCCTGACACAGTGAGATATCCCATTGCTCTCTAAGAAATGGCTGGGAGGAACTAACCTAGCCAATCAAGTTATTTTTCTTACAACAGATAATTTTTACATAGCGCTATGCTACTATGATAAATATTTCATAGAGAGATTATGCATTACGACTGTCTCACTTCTTTCAAAATCACTTATGTTATTTGCATGTTTTATGTGTAATCAAACTTTTCCCTACTAAATATTTATGGTTAGGTGAATATGGCTGTATACTGGAAAATGTTGGAGTTTTGGATGCATATAGTTCTGCATTGATTATTATCTTTCTTAGAAGCTGGACAAATATCATCACAATTCACTATTGAGTGCATATCATTGAACCGTTGGGTCTCCAGGTCACAAACTGCTTCTGCAGACTGCTGCTGGAGTTGAGTCTTCACCTCCACCTCTGACGCACATGCCTCCCACCCTTAAATTTTAGCACAGGGTGACCAGCATTACAGCTTGAGTGTGATTAGTGCACTCATGGGACTGTGCTGATGAAACCCATGTTCCAGCGCTGCCGCCCGGGCTCATTCTGTCATGATTAAACCTGGGCTCCTCCACCCATGCAGCAGCTGGCCAATCAGGCTCCTAATCCCACAATTCTTGGCAAGGTCTGACCGCTAAAATTGGACCAAACTTTTTTCATAAACCGAAGGAAGATCAGGACACCTGTTTTGACAGCATTTCAGAAACTTTTCACATTCTTTGAACAAAGAAAAAAAAAATCAACAACACCAACAAATTCAACAACAGTGTGACTTGCTAACCTTTCAGGAAAAAAAGCCATGACATGACTTATCTTGTTCTGTGTCAATCACCTGTCTCCTTTCCGTGTTTTAGCAGGGTTTGATTCAGTGTACCTGTGAAACTGTCTAACACACACCTGGTTCAGACAGCCTTTGAAATTCCGCTGTGTTATGTGACATGACCCCACGGTGCTCTCTGTTGAAAGGTTTCTCTTGAATAAAAATGGCTGGCAAAGCTCTTGACCTTTCAACAGCTGAGCTCTTCAGTGCCATCACTCTCTGCTTTAAATCAGATTTGGGTCATTGCAAGGTTCTGTTTGTGACCTTTACAGTAATGCTGATTGATAAAGAAGGATGGCAGGTAAGTCTCTGTTAACATCCCACAATGCACAGCAACAATGTACAGCATCTGGCAACAACAATCCCACAATTCCCAGAGAGAACCCAAAAAATCCAAGCAACATCCCACAACAAATCTAAACAAACCACAATATCCTACAACAGCCCCAACATCCTGCAATACCCCACGTGAAGAAGACCATTTAGGTCAGTTTCCATGGTCACAGCAGCAAGTAAACAAATGCTTAGGGTTGTCTCAAAACTGCCAAGCATTTCTCTGAAACACTGGCTTCTCCTTGCTCTCCACATGCCTGTCCATACCCTGCAGAGCCTCCCACTGTCAACCAGGAAGTTCATCATCCTCCCAATGAATAAAACATCAGCAGAGCAGGGAGGGCGGGACTTAAACTAGAGTGTCCACACCACAGGGGAGGTTCAAATCAGAAGGGGTGGAAATAAATAACATAAATGAAAACAGATGGGGCAGAGAAACAAATATAGCCTATGGTTTTCTATTCTCTTCTAACAAAACAGCATATACAGCCTCTATTTCAGGTTTCATAATTGTGTGGGCATCCAAAATGGCCATTTTTAACCCTGTTTAGAAGCATTCATACTCAGACTGCTAAAGAGATTAATCTATCAAACATAGAGCAGAGGTTCTCAAAGGTTTCAAAGTCCTATACATGTCTGCATTCTTTCAATGTTTGCGTAATGGCTTATCACAGAGGCTATAGTGTGTGTGTGTGTGTGTGGTGGGGGGCATGTGGTGTAAATGATTTCTTGATAATTTAGCCATTCAAGCTGTTTCCAGTTGAAACCCATAAGCGGCACAAGCATGGCTACAGCGCGAACAAAGACCTTTTCACTCCAATCACAGCCGGCTAAGCGGCAGGGTCATTTCCAATTATCAAAATTCAAAGTAATAAAATTTTATCATACAATATTGTGTGCGGTTAATTGAATTTGCCGGGAGACGGGTCCCCTTAAAATCATCCTTCATGTCCAATTGTGAAAGAGATGGCAGATCGCAGCTGCCTCTCACATCCCTGTGGGAGAAGGTTTCAACTTATTGCCATTATTGATGCTAATATCAGGAAAAAATACAATCACAGTATCAAAGTGATGCAAAACAGGCCCCAATAAGAACACAGATGTCCATTGCGTTACTTACTCAGACAGAGGATTTATTTGTAGATGGTTTCATGAGTTATTCACCTGCACAGTGGATAAATTCAAACATAATATAAATATTTCATGAATAATGGATCACATCTACTAAATAGGCCAGTCTGCAAATATTCATAGTTGATCGAAAGACATATCACTCTCTCTCTCTCTCTCTCTCTCTCTCACACACACACACACACACACACACAAAAACACATCATGGACTGCATGTTCATTGTAATTTTATATTTGATACATTTATCCATGCCTTATTCTGAAAGCAATATTCATCATAGTTCATAATGTGAACCCCCTATACATCCACAGGAAGAGTGGAGGGAGGGAAAAAAAAGAAAAACTCAGAAATCAATACCACCATTTACGTAGTCCGCAACATACCGCAGCCATGAGCCCTGGTGATTCAATGCCAAGGGCAACTTGCCAATATTCCATACAGAAATAAACATCAGTGCTCAAGTTTCCCATGATGTTGTTGCAGGGGACGCTTGAGCGACGGCCAAATACAAAATCACTCTCGGTGCCATTAGGCCATCATTCCCAGCTGTGGGATTGATCCTTTGGCAGTTATCTATTCCATAAACAAAAGGCCCACTACATTATGCTCAATCAGCTTCACACAAAGTGGGGGGGCAGCCCCCCACCCCCCTTCCCCCCTGGTTTGAGGGATGGCTGGGGTGGGAGAGATATCTATATTTCTAGCAACAGTATTAGAACACATTTTCAGGATTCGCATTAAAAATGGAATAATGCCACATAATTAAACAACTTTAGCCAATACCTGTATGCACACTGTATGTGCGCACTAAGGATATGTTAGCTGCCTTTTCCACTCATTTTTATTTCTATTCTGTTCTCATTTATTTCAGTTTCTGTTTGTCTACCATTGAGTCTTCCATATATTACTTTATATTAATGGCGCATTTCGTTTCAGAACCGAAAGTCATGCGTGTTCTAATCATAGTGCAGCACACAACAAAGATTCATAAATTAACATGAATTCACAAAGACAAATTCTGTTCTTAAAATAGTATCAATAACCAACAAATGCAATGTTGAGCCCATTATTAGCTTCCATTTAATGTGTGAAATGACTAATGTGAGCACTGATAAAGAAAGAGGTAATCTGTTCTGTTGTAAATCAGCCATCCCATCTACTAATCTACTAGGTGTCTCATTTATTTTATCCCATTTTAAGCAAAGAAATTATTCTTTGTTTGAGTAGCATGTCCTGGTTAGATATTATCCTCTGTTCTTTGAATAGGAATGGGAGCTAGGTTAGAGCAAATGGAGATGCACAGCCAGAGTGGCTAGCAAGATAGTTAGCAAATGCTAACTATTGTATTTTTTTCTAGTTAGCCAGCTAAGAGATATGTCAATGGCATCTCAATCATCTTGCTAACCTTGTAAACTAGCAGTTTTCAAATTAGCCTGACATTCCTGTTTACAAACATCTAATGTTTGGGAGGTTGAAGAGGATGTTGAAGAGGTTGGCTGTCTTGCTGCCACTGGAATAGCTTATGTCCTATCCTACTGGATTCAGAGACAGAACTGCTCATAACTGATAAAATGAGTGCATTGAATGAGAGTACAATGTCACATAGCCATTTATTGAATTTTAGCTAAATGTTTACATTATTATTGAAAAATCAGGAACATATTGGGTTTGTTTCTTTCTTCCTGTTTTAATTAACTACAATACTCTTGGTACAAGATTTATCAAAGCATAAAGCAAATATCAGTGACCTGATTTGTGATTGGAGGAAACTCAACCAATCATATGTTTTCTTACTGTTTTGGCACCCGCAAAACTGTTTTGCACATGCTGAATGCTTTTGTAAATCAGGCCCTTGGTGTGTGCATATACATGTATGTGAGGTTCAATGACTGTCCATGCACATGTGTGGAAAATTTGTGTATTTGCATGTCTGAACGCAAGTATGAATGGAGGTGTGCGTGTTTGAAGTGTATGACTCTGGGTGTGTGTTTGTAGGTGCGTGGCTGTTATGTTTGTGTGTTGCCATGCAAATGATAAACAGTAAACATACACTGTGTAAGGTACATAATTCCAGGTCACTGAAGCAGAAAATCAGAATCCAGCAATGAGGCGTCCAACTACAGTACCTCACAAATAAGACACTTTATCAATGTGCGTTTCAGCACTGCAAACTGCACTCACCCTCTCCCTCACACACAAACACACTCGCACACATGCACAAACAAAAATGACAGCACAATCAATAACATGAGTAATAACAATAATAATGGTGGGAGGGGCAGGGCATTAATTAAGAAGTAGTAACAGTAATATAAAATAATAATAAATAATAAATAACCATAAAAACAGGGACAATGTAATTCCATAAAAGCCAACTCACTGCCCTCCTCTCTCCTTTCCCCCTCCTACTTTATTTTCTGTCACTCTCTCTCTCTCTCTCTCTCTCTCTCTCTCTCTCTCTTGCTCTCTGCACAAATGCCATGGCAGCACAGAAAAATGAAGAGCAATTCATACAGATTCTTTAAAACAACCAGATGGTCAGTTCTGGTTCTTTTCACCCTCTGTTCTTCCTAACTACAGGAGTTTCCTTTGCTTGTCTGCAGGTTAAGAATATTCATGAAGAGGTATACCCAAGGGGATAGAATATCCATTGCCACAGTACTGTCCTTGGACATAGCCCCACGATGAATATTCACATGCATCAAGCTGGAACATTTTGGCTCAGAGATACAGAACTTTCAATGTTAAAAATACAGGACTGGCCATCTGGTTGGTTGATAGACTCTGTGCTCTTGAAGTAGAAGGGTGAAATGACATCACAGTCAGCCACACCAACAGAAAATTCAGAACTCTCAGTCTCTACAGGCCTATGGCATGTAATCCTTCATTCCCCTACCCTGTGAAATTTTTGTAGGGCCTCTGCCCGTTTTAATAACTTCAGAAATTTCCCCTTGAGGTTATTATTGGGTACCCATTAAACGACCCATACTTAGCTATGAAGAAATGACATCAGGAATGTACTGCCTGGCCCCTCTGTGACTGTGCGGGGCAGTGTGTTCCCATGTACAAATGCACTGTATACTACACTGCATTGTGTCACAAACAGTATTAGGGCAACTAAGACAAATTCATAAAAAAGGAAGATGTGGAGTGAGTCTTTCAGCATGTTTAAACATATTATTTGTCCTTTACCAATGCTCTGTTTGCCTTTCTCTCTCGCTCTCTGTTTCATATGTGTTCTGTGAATATTGCATGGCTGGTGACATTCCATTAAGAAGGTAAAAGATTACACAGTTTAATACTGGACTTGTCTCACTCAGTGCAGGGATGGCAATTAGTCTAATGGATCCTCTTGATGAAAACAGATGAGCTATGCTCACAGTGCTCAATTAGAATGACACTTAATGTATGGAAGACAGATAATACCCTGAGTGGAAAGCTGACAGATAGTCACAACAATGCATGGCAAAAAACTAAAACAAATCAAAATGAACACCATTTCTCTCTGTCTCCACCGAATACACACTCTGAAAGCACCTCCTTGCCCAAAAGTCTTTTACACACACACACACACACACACACACACACACACACACACACACACACACACACACACACACAGAAGCACATGGGCGCATATGACGCAAACGCACACATATAATCATCACACGTACACCTGTTTGCGCACACACACACACAGACACACACACACACAATATGCACGAGAGTGCCAGTACGGCAAAATTGTACCTCTGTAAATTGTTTTCCAAATTGTTTTTAAAAAATGATTATGAATAACAAAATAGACATTTTTACAAAATAATCCAGGTGCCTGAAGGATCGGGAACAGAGAATATAATGAAATTTGTGTGACTCTGTCAGCACAGGCAATAAGTGGTAGTGTTGTATCTGCAGCACATAGAACAGAAATGTCCATTGGAGGAAGTCACATATGCAATCTCTCCTTCCTGAGTCACCGAGAAAAGGTTGCTGCAGTGGTAATTCAATTTGTGTAAGAAAAATCGGGGAAGGCGAATAAATGAAATAAAGGTAAACAACAGCCACACCTTTTTTGGCCCCAGGATCAGATAAGCTATTCTTTAAAGTACAACATGGTAAAAGAGGGTTGATTTAATGTTTTGACACATTAAACCTTGTTAGCATGGGGTTATGTGTGGATACATACATCTGACATATGGATTTACTGCAACCGAATATAGTATGGAAGGAAACAGACAACTTTCTAAGAATGTATTTTACATTCATGCCCAAAACATGTACGTACAAAAAGATGTATGTAAATATTAAATGTTAAAAGGCACTGAATTCTTAGCAGTACAGTTTCTTTGGCACTGCGTACTCAGACATAAGGATGTTTTAAAATCACGTGACTTTCGATTGGCAGTGGAATTCATTTTTCTTATCTGTAATGAACACTTTTTTGGTGCGTTTGAAAGCCATTTCAAGAGTATCCGAACAACAAAATGTGATTTCAAAGCAAACACCCTTCAAGCCCCATTTCTCACCTGCCAGCCTCCAAATGTACTGTTTCAAGACGAACAAGTGTGTCATTTTCGTTTACCAGTGTACCAGCAAGGTATTTCATGTAACATCTTATCTGAGGAGGCCTCATGAATCAAAAAAAGTTTTTCTTTCTTCCTCTACTTGTTAAAAACTAAACCCTCAGAGTACAGCCTAAGAAAGGCAAGATAAGAGCAACACTTTCCTGACCAAGCAGGGATGTGATTTCTGCATATCTCAGGTAATTGGAGATGCCCCATTGATGAACTAAAAGCTTTCCTCTAAAAGCATGCCAACCGTTGGAGCATGCTCAATCATGATCATCTCGACAGACAAACCCCCCCCAAAAACCCCCTTTCACCACTACTTGTGGGTAGCAGGATGAAACGGGAACCCAAAGATTCATACTGGATTTACAGGGAAGCCAGGTCAAAGTTAAAAAAGATTCTCACCTGACAGAGAAGTACCCCCCCCCACCACACCGTTCCCCAATCCTTCCCTTGTCTACAAGAAAAACGTGTTCTGATTCATCTATGATACTCACAGTTTTAGAAACAGAGCATACAACCAAGTATTAGTTCCTCAAAAAAAACCCTTATGTAGTACCAAATCAAAAGCCACCAAACTCGCACTCCGTACCTAGAACAGCAAAAGGCTTGAACGGCTCATTATAGGCTTCACACAACACCATGCCACTTATTTTTCACTGAATTAAACCATTTTCCGGCAAGCGAATTTTGCTTGCTCCTGTCAAATCTACCATTAAAGGGCCACTGGAAGAAAGGTACAGAAATAACTCAAGCCCAATCTGTTATGTCACGACACTATAAAAGACTAGAACCAGTGACACAGAAAAAGCACAGCGAATTGGGTGGGATGGTGCAGGATAGGCAAGGAATGCCCATCTCACTGTAAAAAGAATGAGATTTGAAAGAGAGGGCTTATAGAGGAAATGCTACCTGCTCTAAAGTAATGATTCTCACTTGTTTTAATTCCCAGGGGCACTCAGTTTCTGTTTGTTAATACTCATTCTAGGGCGATCTCTCCATTCATTAAGGCTGGTATGGCTGCTAACTGTAGGCTGATCTGACATCTAGGATCACCTGACTGGTATCTGTTGTTTGGAGGGGGTTTGTTGTAGCAGAGGGATTCCGGAAAAGTCTTTTTGTAAGCTGTATTTATCTGTACAAAAAAGAAATGTGTTTTAGAGACTAATCTGGGGGCCTTGAGATGAGAGACTAATTCTAGTGGAGACCAAAGGGGCCAAGAACAATTAATTTAACTACTAAATCAAGACAATTGCCCAAAAAGGTTGAAAAAGCAATTACTGTATTTATTATGAGAAATATTACATTAATGGATTTGTAAATCATCATAGTGATAACATTTCACTGAGAGAGCAAGGCAATAAGCTTATTTTGGCTCCCCCTTTACCAATAAAATAATTACAAAAAAAATCATATAAATACCAAGACATGAAATTCAGATCAGTACTGATTTTTTTAGTTTTGTGCTTAGCCAACATAACTAGAATATAGTCAGACAATATTCATAGTCTTAGGCTATCTGAACAAAATGTTTAAAGAATAATCTACACCATAATCATCACTATACATATTGTTTGCATCAAAACGGAAAAGAACAAAACGAGGAATGGCAAAAGCTAAATTGGCTAAACGTTAGTATTTATGCACTTATGGTTTGGTTTCCTTGTCACGTTGCAGTACTTGTAATCACAACAGGTAAGACGGTAGGATGTAATTTAATGTCAACATAAGAATGAATACCAGAATTAATACCAGAATAATAATACAATATTTCAAAAAGAAGATATGAAAGTGTAAAATCCCAGAGCAAAAACAATCTTGGGCTGGCATATAAGGAATACAATGAGATGTAGACCGGAGAAAATTGGAGAGCTGTTTTTAGAGGCTAATAACGTCACGACTCAACTGGAGAGGCTGGGCAGAGCGATTCACTGCCAACAGGTAACCTTACGAAATCAACAAGGCTGTGTGCGCTGTTTGCGACCGCCCAATTGTACCGCAATTTGGATAAAACTGGGAGCGAATCGACCGAAGACTGGTTTTCTCGTTTAAAGAGTCATTAGTCTGCATTTTCCTCTCATTTCCGTGAGTGACATTAGAAAATGATGTGCTGCATTCGGTAGTTGAAAGAAGACAACATTTAGCTACCTATCAGATACACATAGCCGTGATTTACCAACATCTTTGTATGTACACAGGCACACATACACACACGCGCGCGCATATTGCCCATAAACATTATACTGAGGCAATTTTGCGGTTCAAGTTAACAATTGTTTCAAGGTCACGGAAATAAAATATCTTATATATTTTTTAATTAATTAAGCCAAACTCAATCATTCTCCATGTTATTCATTAGGAGAGCAAGGAAGTGTGGGGGTGGAAAGAGAATCATGGCATGAAAGGGATTCCACTCTCACAAAAGAACATTGATCGACCAAGGGGGTGGGGGTGGTTGGGGGGGGGGGACATCCCTCTATCAGGTTTTGCTTGATAAATGCTTATAATCGCATCTGTGCTCAGCTGTAACGCGAAGCCGTCCGCTTCTGGTCAGCGGGAGCTGTCCAACAGACATGGTGCTGACAGGCAGGACGCCTTGTCCCCCGTGCTGCAGGTGTATCTGCAGGACTGACATCTTCTTTTCAAGGGGCTCTGAAAACCGCGGGTGGCACCTTTGTTGCTGTTGACAGGACCGAGCGAACACAGATAGCCTAAGGTCATTTAGCTTCAGCTTCTCAAGACTAAAAAGGCGATCTTCTTATTTACACAAACTAACGTTCGTTCAGCACCAACTCTAATGTTGTATCCTACGCGTCCGTCTAAAAAGAAAAAAAAAGCTACCAGCCTCCCCTCTAGTGGCCTAGCCCAGCGAGGAGAGGAAAACGCACACGGAATCGGCTTATTTAATTCAGATTCTAAACCAACCGAAGGGTACGTGAATGTTTTTCTCTTTTAGATAAAGTAAAATGTCCCCGTTCAAAACTACCATGACGGTTAAATTTACTACAGATTACTCAGATTATATTGAGTGTAGTACATAGAATCAGTATTGTTTCCTTGTAAATTAACTGACTATCACGTCACTACTTAAAGCTGATGGAAACGGAGTGAATTCAGTACAAAGCAGAGACGTTGTCATGGTATCCTCGTTCTTGGCTATTCTCTGCAAAGAATCAATAATGAATTGGGTTTTTGTTCCCCAGAAATGGGCCAACTTCGCTTTCTACAGCATTTTACCCTCTAGACCACAGCCCCTCTTACAAATAATAATCATGATTGCTTATTATACTCAATATATGTCATGTGAATATACTTTTTTTTACTCAAATATCTTGGCGAGACATGAGGCTGAATAACAATGAATACGTTCTAAATTTACGTTTTAGTGAGAAAACGTAATGACTCGAGCCAAGAGAAGGCTATAGTCGATGATCCAGCACCAGAGAAGAAACCTCCGAGAGAAAAGTATGTCATCGCTGTCCGTGTTCTATTTTTAAGAAGCCACTATTTATAGGGTGCAAAGTGTACTTCTCTGAAATATTGAAGGAAAAGAAATATTTGAGCGGTCACATCACCTTTGACCGTTTACACGGAGCACCCAACCATACACCAAACTTAACCCACAAGAAATCATCACATTACACCTAGTGGGGAAACAGTCACTGTATAGAGAAGTGTAATTGTGTTCTGTCAAAATACAATTTAGACAATTTATACAAATCAAGGACTGAAGTGCACTGTATATAATGCTCTATGGTCTGATTTTGACACCAGTTTGTCACCAAAGGGTGGCGAAAATCGGTATCGTCTCCAGTCAATATTTACTTGATAAGCCAGAAATCACGCCGGTGTTAAACAGTCCAGGAACCTACGGGGACGGTGAATGTGAGACTTTTTCTCACAGATTGAAAAGGACTCACTAGCAATACAAGTGGTGTCTATATCTTGTCAGCTCACACTGAGAACGAATCTTTTTTTTCCCAGTACAAGGCACCTTTTCACATACCACAGATGGCAAACGCTGTGACAAAATTCCTTTAAAGTTCCTGCCAGGAATATAAATCAGCCCCTATCAAGTCGCCTCTGTGATGCAAAGGCGGTTGATACATCACTCTTAAGATGTGGCAATTAGATTTGAAAGTGTGTCCGCTTTCATCTCCCGGTGACTCAAGAATGTCGCCTATTTTACTGGATAGAATATTTCCACCCTTTGCTCTCGCCAGAATGGGTACAGATTCCGTGTGAACTCGGAGGGGCTTTTCAAATATAAATTCGAAAAGCGTCCAGTGCTCACTCGGTCGGAAAACAAGATGCTAAGTGATGCGCGTTGGGAGCCATTTCAACAACAGGTTTGCACAGTTCAAAATGCATCGATACATACCAAAAACTACAACCTTAAACTGCCATGTTACTGCCATAGTGTAAGACGTCTTGTAGAGCATTTAAATACCCTCTAACAGTAGATTATTTCATTCAAATCCCCGTAAAGAACTAAGTACAAACAGACCGTCGCGTAAAAGGGAGAGAAGCGAGTAACAAATCCTGAGCACATTCCTTTCTGATCAGCCGTGAAAGATACTCTTATTTAAGAGAATGGCTGTAGCAAAAAGGAGAGTTCAAACCACACATGGACTCGACATGTGACGTTAACTTTGAGGAGACTTACATGGACGTGATGTTCTTGAACAGGTCTTGAATACTGTTGCTGTTATTTCCGTTGCTCCCTGGATCTTGCAGCGCGAGCAAAGGGAAAAATTTCCCATTGTCGGACTTATTGCAGTGGATTTCGGTAGGGGAACAGCTGCAGGTTGGCGGGCAGTCCAGCATGGAGCTCAGATAGTCCTGAAAAATGCTTAAGAGAAACAATACCCTCCACCAGCAAATTCGGGGTGTACAGAGCGATAGATCCATGATTCCCTTTGCGAGTGAAGAATTGGGGATCCACTGGTATCTAATTGTAAATGTGTAGGCTATATGTCGTTATATGGCTTCAATGTGTCTTGCGATGTTTGTGTATGTGTGCGCGCTGGCGTGTTAATGAGTGTTTAGGTATGTCAAATTAATGCGAATATTTTCGCGTGCCAGTGTATCAGAAGCCATAAAAAGATAAAGGAAAAAACATACTCCGTTACAACAAAAGTGGCTGAAAAATAAATACTCCCGGTCTGTCCTCCTCTCGAGACTGCATTGTACGGGTTACCGCGTCTTCTGCTGTTAGCCGCTTAGCTCCAGGTTGCTCCCGCACTGCTCTGAGACTTAGAGCAATAGCATTAGAAATAGAGACGAGGAAACGAGAAGTCCGTGCTCCGAGCATCAAGTCCCACCTACTGGTCAGAATTAAAACTGACACACCTGCAAAACAGGGAAGATATCAAATCAGATCATAGCAGACATCGCAAGGCAGTAAAAACGACAGTGCAGACGTACAGGCGACGACCAACTAAACTGTACATACATCAACATTTTCAAACGCTCTTCAAGGCCAGTTCTGAAAACAAGAGGGAAAACAGAATTTAACTGAATTAAAGTAGGATTCTGATTCTGTGCTGCGACTGCTTGTGCTGCTGCCTCTCACAGATTCATTGAAAACCAAAGCTTTATTTTCGACCAACCAATTCAAGTTAGTCTTTTACCCAGACACCGTACCGCGCGAGGTTTGATTTTCATAAAACTGCACTGACGTTATTATGCGATGGGCGTGGCATTAGATAGGCTTCGGCTTCTCTATCTTCGAAATAAAGTTTTCAATCCATAATGTGGGGTTTAAATAAAAAATGTATGAATAAGTTGGCCGTCAGCAATTATTTGTTAAATCACAAGCGGTATATCCACGCAAGATGTCTATACCTGGAATATCTAAAATTGCAGTATTTTATTGGTCAAGCAATTTGAGGCAAAGTTGTAGCACACATGGAAATCGACTATTTAAAGTAAATATGAGAAGTCAAACATTTTTACGCGAAACAATAAAACAGGTAGATCACATAATTATTTTAAAACCCTTTAATTACGTTTTGCATTCTTCAAGTTGTATATCAATGGCAGAACTAACATACATAGCTATGCAAAAACAACAAATAGACTGCAGCAAAGCATTTGTTATGCCCGTTATGAGCTGTGTCGATCAGAATAATGAGTCTGCTTTGAGTCTGTGCGTACCTTCATGCTAGATTTTCATAGTTGTGGGAAGCCCTGGCGCTGGCCATCTACCGACAGGTTCATAGAGACAATTGAATTACTTTTGCAGGAACATGTCTGCTTGCCGTTTGGATGCCATGAGCCAAAGGCGTGCAATGCTATTATGTAGCCTATTGACGTTTCACTGTAATTGACCATATTCTCTGCGGTATGGTAATAATCTGACTTGGAGAATCTCGCGTAAGTGATGGGAGCCAAAACATATCGACAGGTTGACCCTCCTTAATTTATGATCCTCCTGGTTAGCGAAATTAAAAATCTATACCAGATTACCATGGATCTTCGTTTTCTCGCAATTATCGAGCCAATAGATTGGTCACTTCTGGAAGGTTTTGCAATCCCCAAAGGGATATCTGTCCTAAGCAGTTAGTCTATAAACCACCCATAAACCATAAAGCACAGATGAGTAACCGAAATATATTTGAAATACACACATTTAAGCCAAGTCTTCAGTCTTTAGGTTATTGAAGTTATTGAAATTTTATAAAATTTTAAATATATAATTGTCATGTTTTAGCACCGATAACTGCTGTGTGGCGGGGCCTCCTGGATTCACAGGGAGAGAGCGAGAGGAACTAAAAGTGAACAATTCCGTGAAGGGGTATTACGGGTTGAAAAAAATGCAAAAGATGTACGATACTATTGTGTAAGCGTGTTGATTCTTTGTTTCGACGTTTCCTAAATTATCCGATTATCAGTGTTACAAATATTTGGATATCGAGTAGAATCTAGACGCAGAAAGAGTCATGTTTATATTCATATCCAGTCTCTCCCCTCACAAGTATCTAGTATATTTTTTTGTCTTAAAAGGTTGGCCTAGAAGAGTTAACACGATCTGAGTTCTGCAACATGTTGCACTAACCCAGGGTACCCCGAATCCGACGCATTGAAAATTCTGGAAAAGTCCAATTGTAGACGTACATTTGATACATTCATAAAAGATCATAACTTCATCTGTCTGAATATTGAAATGCGTTCCAGGCAGTTGCTCAATTCATATAAACACATCTTCAACACTAAACCCATTCCTGACCACTTGGCTCTGTAGTTAAAAAAAAAAAAAAAAACAATATGGAGAACCTTCCTCTTCACGAATATGTAAGTGGTTGTATTCTCTGCCAGTCCGACGCTGCGTTGAGAGGTCTGTGCCCATTGCAAATTAATTGACAAAATTTACAGTAATCCAAACAACTTTGTCAATTTATTTAATTATGAAATTGTGGAGTGTTGAGTGACTAACACGTGGCAAATATTTCTCTGACGTCAAACGCAGAATATTTTACGTCAAATGCCCACTGATAATCAATATAAGTAAGTACAATGGCAACGTATACAATGCTAATGAAAAAGCTTTAGCAGACATTAGATGTCTGTGCTCAGATCTCTACAGTACTTGAACTGCTTGGTAGCCTGTCTTTACATAGTGCTTCACCTGTCTGGGAACTTGTCTCACCGTAGTGTGGGAAATTTTCGCATCATTCTTGGCACAGTGTACGTGACAATTCTCTGTCCCATGTGCGTCACCGGTGGTTTAATTAGTTTATCGTAATTATGAATGAGCGTCTGTCTGTACTCAGTCTCTGTTGTCTAACACCCCGGACCAATGAGAATACAAGTGCAAATTTAATAATGCAATGTGCAAATGTCTGAAATAAATGTGAAACAAAGGGAAAAAATAAAACTAAAGTGCCTATTACTATTTCAAAACATTTTTCTGCTGATAATTCTGACGTATATAAACAGCAGTTGAAAGGAGCTTTCTATATGTTTCATATTAGAATTTCAGGTCTGTATGCAGCTGAAACAGTACATATATACCAGTAATATTGTAAATAAACTTCAATCAGATTTTCGATCTGTGTATCTGAAGCTGCTTTGGTAGTCAATGATATTATTCAAGCCTTGGATAATAAATAGTATTGGGGCTCCTTATTCATTGATCTGAGGCCTTTACGTTGATGCTATTGATTACACTCCTTTCATGGAAAGGTTCAAGGTTCAGGGACACTGGACTTAGCCTTGCAACAAATTGCTTTACCAACTATCTGTCTGGTGGAATACAATGTGCTTTAATTGTTGGATATGTTTAGTCTATGAAGATTACCAAAGGTGTTCCACAAGGATCAGTTCTGGGTCCTTCATTAATATTCTGTCAACATTTTTCTTTGCTCTTGCCACCACAAGCTTCTAGAGATCAACAAATCGCTTTTAAATCTATTCAGTCAGCCATCAATGTGTTTGACCTAGTACCTCAATATGTTTTTTAGCAGGTCTGGCATCTTTTTACCAAATGACTTGCAATTAGTCACATTACATGGTATATTGAGTGAAATTCATCTTACAAGCTGTAAATGTACTTTGAGAATTTGAAGAAACACAAAATAAAACACAAATAAAACTGGGATTCTATTGTAGACAAAAACTTGTTTTACACCCAAGGTCAGAAAAAGGTTATTTTAACTATATTTTAGCTACAGAGTTACATTGTATATGTATTTTTTCTAGCAATTTACAAGGTTTGTAAAGTGTATCACAGTGCATTGCACTTTTGCATTACAAATGCCAAAACATTAACCAATCACTGCAATCATTATGAATGGTGGACTGGTTTAACACTACTTCAGCTGCATCGATCAGTTGGTTGGTATCTTTTTACTGAAAAAGCCATTATTGGACAGCTCTGTTATCTGGAATTTCTCAAAACATAAGCATCACTCAACCATTTGTCACACAGACATTGGAAAAACTGCTTTCAATTAAATGTGCACACAAAAGCGGGAATAGACTTTAAACCAACTTGACATTGTAATATCACTCTTTGATTCTAAACATCTGGTCTTTCATAGTTTTACTGAAAAGCATGCTGTTTAAATCTTTTCCCCATTGTCCATAATTGTGAGTTGTCTTATTTCCATTAATTTGTCTTGTCATTATGATTGTTACTGCATGTCCCAGTTGAAGCTTGATATGTATGAGTAAACCACAGGGTAAACCTTAGAATTGCTTTAAATGTAAGGGAATGTTATTACACAATTACAACATCAACACAACAAACTCCAATGTCTAAACAACCAATATTAGTTGAATTACTGTACTTCAAAATTTCTAAAGAAATAAAACACTAGTAGCAATGCAGGATCATAGAAGAAATTGATGAAAGAACCAAACAATACTTGTGCACTCCAGCATTTTATCTTTTGGGCAAGTGATGCATGTATGTGGTCTTGTCCCATGCATAATTAATTTGCACTTGGGCAGAATCATAGGCTTCAGCCCAGAGCTGATTTTTAAAAAATATTGCTTCTGAAAATTATGTCAATGGGCAACATGTATAAAACCTTCACGTTTCAAGGATTTGCAGATGTATGAAAGAAGCCCATGTCCAGAAAGTAAAAGGAGAAGAGAGGAAAAGAAAGGCAGGGAAAAAAAAAATGACATTCAATGTGTTACATTCCATAAGCTGCTTTCCAACAGTTGTGAGCTATACAAGGCTGATATTTATGGCAAGGGATAAAAACTAATTGTAACCAAGGTCAATTCACAATAATGCATAACCTTGTGTAGCATGCATGAAATGTTGATTTTTAAAATGTGGAATTGGTATGGTATCAGAACTCACGTAATGAGAAATGAGTTTAATAAGCGCAGTCCAAAATGCAAAAACCGGTGTCAGGAGCAGGCATGGGCCAAACCAGGAAGACGCGGCAAAGGCACAAAAACACAATCCAGAAGAGCAGTCAATAAACAGGCTGCCTGATAAACGTCTGTTATCAGGCAGACCCTGCAAAAATACAAAAACCAGAGAGCGAAAATCAAAAACCAGGAAACAGACACAGGTAACAGTGGGCAGGCACAAAAAGGCTTTGTGTATAACAGAGAACTAACTACTGAGACAAAAAACACACTGAACTACTGAAGACAAAAACACAAGGAATATAAATACAAGGCTAATGAGGGCTAAACAAGGAACAGGTGAATAAGGTAACAGGTGAGACAGATGAGCAATCAGTTTGGCAGGTAACAAGGAAGGCAGGGCAGACACAAAAGGGCAATGAAAACGAGGGCACATGGACAGGGCAGCGGAAAAACCAAAACACACAAAAACCAAGTGAAACCGAAAGTGAAAAGACAGAAACAAACACATCACAGGGCAGCATTACTGACATATGGTCTGATGAGATGTCTTTCATCTGGGTGGGTTTCATACGGAGAAAACCAAAGGAATACTTGAATCCACATTGTCAGTTCCAAATGGTTAAGCATGGTTGGTTTTTCTTGGAATAGCCTGTGCTTGGTTCATCTTGAGGTTGCTGGCTTCTCTCCCTCATGGTCAAAGATGATGACTGGGGGTGTTTTTTTCCCGTTAACTCTTTCCATCAAACCGTCTAACCTTCCTCTTTCCATCACCCTCTTGGGCGTTGGCAAGCAGAGCATGACAGCTTATGCAAAGTACTTCAACTTTGGATGCAGACATGATCCCTGTGGCTGGGGATTGAGGTCCCAGCCTCAGTATTACTGGCTATAGTCAGCGGTCTGCAGAGGTCTATTGGTAAGGCACGATTAACCCAGCCTCACTAAAGGAGGATAAGGGTTAATCCTCATTGTCCTGTCAATCAGAGCCATCACATGTCATTTATGTCTCCTTCTGAGATAGCAAGAGGCTAAATAGTTTGCCTGTGTTCAGGTGGGGGAAACCGCTAAATGGATTCAGGAGTTTTCTTGAATGCCAGCAACACCTTCAATGGTCTCCCCAATTAACAAATCTAAACATTGAAACTTAATTTGGAATTGCAGAATGTAGAGTGTGGGGTAGATATACATCTCCTTCATCTCTCAAAGATCTGAAGATTTCCCTCCCTAGAGTGCGGTCGCTGAGGTGATAGTACAACTGAGGCTATGATACCCCAGATCAGGCCTCAACATGAAATCCTCAAACTAATTTGATTCTTCTGTGTTTTTGGGGTTGGGGAGCTGAGCTGGTAACCAGGAGCCTAATGGGGGTTTTTCAGGCAACACATTGTTTACTTAAGCAAGGTAATTAAGGAAAATAAACTTCAGTTTCCAAGGTAAATGTCTGGAAGTTACTCCAATGCAACAGAACTGGTGTTACCTATAGTCAGGAAACACCAGTTCTGTTGCATTGGAGTAACTTCCAGAAACAAGGAGTGGAGTAACAGACACACACACACATACACACACAGAGAGAGCTGGAGTGGAGAAGAGAGCAAATGATTTCACCCCAGAGGCAGGCTTGACAAAACCCCAAATACAGTTCGGGAGAGAAAGTATGCCGCTGGAGTGCAGGGATGTGGGCGATAAATGGAGAGAGGCCTCTCTTACAAGCACAGAGACTCAAGAGCGCCAAGAAAAGTCTGGGTATTAGAAGAGATGGGAATGTTTTATTCAAAATTTGAGTGACATGCCCTATCCCAGATGAGAATGCACAATATAAAAAATAACAGGTTTATGCTTACGTCATTCACACTCATATGTACGTTGCCTTCCCCCAACTCACATACACACTTTTAATGACTTCACAGCTTTAATGTGAGACTCAAAGAGCTTTTATGTGTCTCTGAGCAGACCGGGAATATATCTATTTCATACAATGCGGTTGACAAAAAAAAAAAGAAATGTTCTATTATTTATGCAATTATGCCATCATATAAATAAAAGGACCACAGATTAAAAACAGTGACAGAACCAAGCACTGCACATGAACAAACCTGACATGTGCTTTGCCCTAATGTATCATTGCAGTAGCATGACTCTTACTATATGAAGTCTAAGATATGATTGAAAGTTAATTGGTTATACATAACTGTGACTGCATTATGCATGACAAGTTGACTGCATAAAGCATGCATGAAGCTCTGCTCTTGATGAACAATACACTTTAATACAGCAAAACATCTGAACAGCTAGGGACACCAGACAACAATATCACATGACATTGTTGCTTAAGCTAATGTATATTCACCGGGTTTATAAACAGCATTACAGCCACTTCCTAAGGCATTGATAAATTCATTTAATGTTTTATAATCCAATTTTCAGTCATACCGCCACATTCCTCAGTCCTATATGAACTGTACATGACAGTTTGTAGCAGCTGATACTATGTTCAATATTTCAAAATGAATTCCATGTCATTTCTGAATTCCCTTTTTTGTTGATTCCCATGTACATTCCTTCCAATACTCTATTCCAAATAATCCATTACATCATTCTACTTTTGGTGAAAAGTATGGCACACATGCATGAAAATAATCAGAAAACTTCAAAACCTCAGATTTACATGAATACATTGTGGTCTAGCACATGCATGAAGTCTCTAAACACATTTGTATTGCACTGTATAAAATATAATTTGACCAGGAGCTGATAAGCACCCTCTTGTTGCTAGGTCAGCGATGGTGGCCAAATCACCGCCCATCCACTCATTGGGCTTCCAGCCTAACTCCTCCCTCCTCCTGTTCCATGGCTAACAAGAGGCTGCCTCGGCTGCCTTCCCCAACTTCAGAGCTACAGACATTCTTGCCCTATGCCCTATCTCAGTGTGCACTCTCCATGCTGTCTTGCTGGGTATCTTTTGCTTCCAACTTTTACCTGGAACAGCCCAGGCATGTTTGTCATTCCTTTGTCCTTATTTGGTGATTTTCCTCTTGAAGGCCTTGTTACAAGCCTCTTGCTAAGGCAATAATATTTGCTTGACCAGGATGATATTTCTTGCTTTAACAGAACATACTACTGCATCTGGTTTTAGAGTTGTTTGGGGAAATGTATTTTCTTTGAAGGTCCACCATGACATTATTGTACATCTGGAATTGACTGGTTTATCTTGTGGCTGCTGGCTTGCCTCCCTCATGGAATAAATGATGATTGGGGGTATGTTTTTGTTAGCTTGGCATTTTTCCATGTCTCATGCTCTAGGGTGTCAGTGTGCAGAGCCTGCACATTGTATCTTTGCTCAGTAGAGTGGGCATGGCTTCAATGACAGGCTCCAGCTTTCTGATTGGACTACCAGTGCCCTTGACTTGTTCTTCCCTGGAGTGTCTGGACACTATGACGACCTGCACTTTGAAACCTTGAACTCTTACACCACAGATGATATGGATAGACACACTTGGACAGATGTTATGTAAGTTAATGATTGCGGTATTCCCAGCCACTCCCTGAGATGGCTGTTGATCTTTCTTTCCACATTTCCATTGCTGTCATTGGAACTTCGTACAACATCAATGGCCACACACGTGTGGGCAACAGGCTATATTGGAAGAGCCATGCCTTGACTTTCCTTAGGTGTCCTGTGATGTGGATGAGGTTGCTGGCCTCATACACTGGTGTTAGTCTTCCCGTGATCATCTGTCTTTCCATATTAACTATATCTGCTAGATTGGTTTCCAACCACAAAATTTCTAGAGGATTTTTATTGGTTTACATGCCTCACCGTTAAACATTTTTTTTGTATTAACTGTTGCTTTTTGTCACAAGATGACATCATTAGAAAGTGACAGTTATACTCACACAGGAAACTATGAATCAGGGCCTTCAAGTGGCATACAGAGTAAAAGCATATGTGTGTATTCGGCTGGTAGTTTGAATACTCACTGCTCATTTACCAGTCATGGACAGAGATCCACATTCGGCAAAGCAAATTTGGCTAAGTTTCATCTGGGCAAAACAGAGGGTAAACTGGACTTTGTCTTCTTCTGACAGCATAGGCATGTGTCGGGTGCGATTGTTGTTGAGTATGCAGTGCAGAAAAATAGCAAAGGCTTAACACAAAATGTGGGGGAGACATGGGGCAGATTCTTCCCACTACATCTGTAAGAGAGGAGACATAATATAATTCATATTGGCGAGAACAATTGAAAAAAAAAACAACACGAATGAAATGGCTGACATACACTGAAGAACAACAATGGTCACACAGACGGAGGTACACAATTAATAGTTTTACTAAATCAACTCATTAATGTAAAAGTATATGTAAAATTAAATCTTTAAAAGTATTAACCAGCTGCCTAGCTTCAACTAGCCAACATTCATTGCATAGTTAAACAATTTACTGAGCGAGAGTAGTGCCAATACCAGCAAACACCCCCCATTCAAACCACAGCCCAGTCCCTATGTTACATTGCATAATGTGGGGCAACGTAAGATTACTTAGCAGTTACTATCACAGCAACATGAGAGCCTGAAGTTATACTGACATAGCTGGTTATTAACAAAAGCACATATTAAGTTTATTATTTTGTATATCATCAGATAAGTCATTTTCCATCTAGGGTGGTCCATGAGTTGTTTCCATTTCACGTTTCCAAGAACATTGTGCTTGTGTTCATGCACAAAGATTAAAAGTGTTGAGTTTTAAATCGGCTCATCGAACAGTAATGATGCTGCTTTTGTGGTAAGTGGAATCATTTTATGTGCCGATTTGTTTTTCGAGTTTGATTGTACAATTAGCACATTATAAACTTTTAGAGGTCTGGCAAATCAATACATGCATCTGTCATAGTGTCCAAAAGAATAATGAAACTTTAAATGTTTGATCTGTTTCACAGAAATGTAATTTTAAGTTGAGTGCTCTCAATTTTGAATCTATACACAATTGCGCTAATTATCTTGTCTTATGTACAGATTTGTGGATGAAATGACGATTACTATTCATGCGTTTGTTTGTATATAAAAAGGCAAATGAGTCAATTCTGTTTTGTTGATTGTCACTCATTCATGAATAGCACTCTAGGGATTGTTACAAAAAGTGTCTCTCAATTCAGTTGTTTCACTACAGACATATTTAAATGTGTTAAATTGCAAATCATTATATCTGTGTATACAACACTTTGATAGAAGAATTTGATAAAGCTTTGTGGTTCGTATTTGTATCATAAAATTTACCTGTAGCTGTTAAGCAGAGCTGTCAACCTAAGCACAACCTTGAGCAGTGACTGGTGACCAACCATAGTACTTTGAATGCTTCAGTAAACATATCTTATCCAGAAAACAGGTGAGTAGAAAAACAAAGTCCCAACGCAGTGGAAAGACCCTACTGATCAGGAGTGCTACACATTTGTGCAGTCTACCTATAGGGGGTGCTAGAGATATTACATGGATTTCATAAGGGAACCTCATTCTGATAAGGTATCTCAGTTTTCGACTACTCTGACAGGGTAAACAACTGGTAGTTCATCCTAAATAGAATGAAAGTAACCAAAGGACATAGACATAAATAATGCCGTGAAAGTCCATTTCTGCCCCAGGAAAGAACTTATTTTGCTTATTGCAAATGTATCTCTCGCAATTGCCTTTTTTCCCCTCGGAATTTCCTTTTCCCCTTAACAATTACGATTTTTGCAATAATGGTTCAACCAATCAAGCAGCAACGACCTCTGGGGTGGGCTATTCAGGAGCATTTTCAAAAAACATGAGATTCTGTTGATGTTAGAAGAATTGCATAATTAAGCAATAAGGTACGCAAGACATAAACAATAACCAGACATCGCTATGCCACAGAAATAACAGTCAGCTGAGGTTAGCCAATTAAGACGTTTACTAGCCATAACTAACGTGGCTTACCAGCAACACACATAATAGGTAATGTAGGGACCTACAAGCTGAGTCTGCAGATACTTTTGGATCCAGATTAAGGTGACTCCACCCACATGTACATTTACATTGGGGAAGAATGAGAAGAAATCTGATTAAATTTAAAGTATTTTAGTGACATGTGAAATGGGCAACATCAACAATATGCATCCTTTGATGAAGGACTGTCTTGTGCAAGAAATCTTTACACGGCATGTCTTTCCTATTCAAATCTTGAAATTGTGTGTAAAATGTGATATATGTCCACATACTGTACATGCGAATGTACACACACACACACACACACACACACACACACAAACAGATAAACACATCCTAAGCTTTGAATAAGTGTTGACTTGTGAGTTAGTATCTGAATTTTTCAAGATGCATATTCTGAGAGAAGATCTGGTCCGGAAGCCTTTGGCCACCCACCTCTCCTCCTCCAATCCCCTTTAGGGCAGATTAACCAATCACACATGTCCTTTGTGTAATAGCGAACAACAATTTTAAACTCGAAAATCAGATGACTGGTTTGTGTATCAACAATCCGCTGAACACTTAATTTAGCCCAGGGGCTGATATAAAAATAAGTTTCAGAAATGCTGTTATTGTGCTATTCACTCAAACAATGTTACAGATATTTCTATTACCAAAATTTATCTTCCTTGGACATGTTTCATTCACAAAAGTTGCAGCAGATGGAATGCAAAAATCAAACTGGCTCTACATCAACCAAACATTGTTGCTAACGTCTCTGTTTCGGTCCTCCTGGTCTGATATCCCAGCATGCATTGTGTGTGTTCTGGAGTGAGTCAGGACACTGGAACTGTGGACCACAGCCAGGTGTGCAATCTGGATCAGTACCATGGAAAGTATGATGACGAACTGTGACTCAGAGAGAGGCTACGTGGCTACAGTATGCGCATGTAAAATCTGAATGAACTGAGCATATATACTATTATTAGCGTTCATGGTAGTTACAATTCTTGTCTGTCTGTTAATTTGTTCACATTTGACCAAGGTTGTTAATCAAATTATGGCTGGGTAAGAAGACATGCAATGAATTTATTGCTAGCTGTCAAAACAAAGCAGTAAAAAAATCCAATATGGGAATATATCAACATTAATGCATGCTGTTTTGACAGTCCAACATATTAAAATAAGTCTGTATGGTTCAGTCTCTGTGATACTTTATATTTTTTTCAGATTCATCATACATTGTCCAACATTCTTTTTCTCATGCTCTTTCTCCAGCCATTGAAAGCTGTAGTTCTATTATTAAATTATGTAAGACCAATTAGTGCAGAATCCTTTCAGGTAGATGCTATCAAACCATCTTCACAAAATTGATGTGATCATAAAATCAATGCTCCACACCTTCATACAATGGCAGATGAAAGAGAAGGGGACAACAGGGTGTTAAGACATTGTTGTGGCAAATCTTTCTCCATTATCTCTCTAAGACATTGACGGGACTGAAACAGCATGATGGCATGGCTGCTTAGCCTTTGTGCTGTTTGTCATTATGTCTTATGTGTTTGCACCATGGACATACTCACTCATTGTATCAAAGCAGCTGAGAACAACGCAAAGGGAGGGTAAATGGCTCAGCCATATGGATATTCTGCTTGCAGGGTTTAAGTCTTCTCATTTAGTATTTCCTAAAACTGAATTATCAATGGCCAGTGGGTGGGAAACTGCAGGGACTGACCTATCCTGACGCTGGTTTGCTTCCGAGAGGCGAGGGGATCAGCCTCCAAATTTGCAGGGCCTGGGGGCCTGTTGGGCGGCGTGGAAAATCGGGGACCATCTGTCGCGTCGCCTGCTGCAAGCGTCAGACCCGCATGAGTGAGCGGCAAGCGGCGGTGGATTCAGCAACACTTTAACAATGCTGCCAGAACGTGCTTGGCAAACAAGCCGTACTAATAGAAAGTACCTGCACTTTTGTGTTTTTGTCATTTGTGTAATCCACCAAAACCTGATAAAACATATACAGGTCTAAAATGGGAACAGGTATGTAATCGCATTGAAAGTTCAGTCATCACTTGGGTGGACATTCTGACCCATTCCACAGGGAAACATTGGGTTGTACCTTCCCAAAATGAGATTTTCAGTCTCTCTAGCTCAGGCCAGGAATCAGAGGAGCTACTGTTCCCTGTACAGAGAGCATGCTGCATCTCTATCTGCAGTAAAAGGACAGACACATCGGTCTCATAATTAGACACAGCAGAGCCGTAGGTGTTGATGCCCACCATTAAATACCATATGAGTGCATCTCACAGCCACATGAAAAAGGTGTAAATACAGTCATAGAGTCACTTCAGGTACCATTTCATATTAAAAGGGCAATTGTTTTGTGTAAGCAAGCTCCTGTGTGGCTCAGTTAGGACCAGGATTCATGCACAGGCAAGCTGCAGGATTAAGCTTGGGCTATGCATTCAGCCAGCTTTGACCAGGTCTGATGGTGCACAACTGGCTGTGTACCAGGGGAGGGTGTGCAAATCACCCAGGGTACCTCGCTGCATTAGCTTCTCCCTCTGGCACATCAAGTCCCCACATACCCACATGCTGCCAGCTGTCATCAGCGAGAGACACACCCTCTCTGATCCGCACTCGCTCTCCTACAATACCGCATAGCCTGCGTGGCGTAAAATGGTCACAAGCTCACAGGTGAGAACATTGACAGAGTGCATCAGTACGGGCATGAGTGCTGCAGTGGTGATGCTATAGGAAAAAAAAATATCTTTGATACCGACGCTGTTCTTTCTGCTGAAAGGAAGTGCTTCAACAAGAGACACCAGCACAGATACCAGTACCTCCTACAAGGAACAATTCCCGCAGTGCAAAGACCTGATGCAGCACAGAGGCTGAAAAACGTCTTTATCTTTTTGTATTGTGTGCTGGATGAGTATAAAACCTGCATATGACCTGAACGTTTAAGCGGCAGTCATATTAAGTAAAAATTATTTTAAAAGTTTCAGTCTGGTTGTATGAATTACTTATTCATCTAGTCTCTTTTAGTTAAAAACCTAAGGATATATGTGTGTGCCCTGTATGTTGTCACTATAGCAACAGGCCTAGTAGCAGTATAGGAGAAATGTTTTGTTTTGTTGAGCATATACCATACAGAGATTAAAAGTGCAAGAAGTTAAACATGTAGTTCCTCCTGGGAAATATAGGCGCAGAGACTTCCAGCACTAATCTGTATTCCACCTACCTGCTGAAATCTATGCACCTGGTGCTAGATGCCAATGTGCATAAAAACCAAACAGCATTCAGGCTCAGGGTTTCATTCAAATAAAAATCTATTTAACTAGTCCATGCAAAATGAGCAATGAAGTATTGCTTTTCATGGTTTATTATTCATGTTCATTTTTGTGTATGCAAATCTCTATCTGAACACACAACTCTAAGGCCAAAGTGATGGCTCATAAAAGGTTTTTTAAACAGCCAACAGATGCAACATGTCAAATTCTTTTCTTTTGCTTCCGTGGGAAACTAATGTTAGTTTTCTACAAAGAGACATCAGTGCTTTGGGAGGAATACTGACTGCCAGCTTCAGTATTAATCATTTTTATTGGGTGATTTTAATAAGCTAGGGTTTTCTTGAGAAGGGGCTTCTGTAAAAACAATGTGTGCATGTGTACACCTGGAATTATGTTCATAGACAAAGTGTACATGTATACGTGCTTTTGTGAATGTGTACGGACTCATGAGGAGGGGCGGCACATACATGCATTCATGTGTATGTGCACCTGCGTGTATGTATTTGGCAATGATCTCAGAAGATATTGTGAGTTATCTGTGGAAACCGTTCTTTCCTGTACTGGCTGTAAATTTTATCAGACCATTAAGGCTGACACCATGCATTTTTATTGTTGGGAGTTTATGAACTTCAATGTACTGTGCCAAAAAATAAAAATGATAGAACACTCTATGAAGCCTCTCAAAAAGGAACAACTTTTTCTGGGAAATCCAATATCAAAGTTAATTCATTTCATTCTTGTGCAACAAAACACTGCCTTTGTGCACTGTATTCAGAATTAATGTCATAATCAGCTTTGTTTTTCCACTGTAGACAATCGAGGTGTGTTGCTCCAAAACAAAGGCTGAAATGAACGTTTTTGGCAATAAGTGGATATGCAACAGTGCATCGCAGCTCTGTTATAATGTCCATTTTACAGCTGTATAGAAGTGCAAACTCCTCAGATGAGGGGAATATGTACAACTATGGGTTTTCACTTCATAGGAACTATTACAGCACAAGATATACACTCCACAGGATCCTGCCCTATCTGATCTTCCACCCAAACACAGACACACACACACACACACACACAAACACGTGTCATGCTTTGATCTGTCTGTCTATGAGACCATCTGTCTGAATACTGTCCTTAAGTCTGGAAATAACCACTTCCTGTCCATCTGTATGTATATATACATGAGTGTGATGTTACATAATGTTAGGGGTTGGAGTGAAATGACTGCACTTGGGACAGAGAGGGAGTAATGGTCTCCAGACTACCTCTATTACAGGCGGTAAAGGTGTGCCAACACTACACAGCTCTTGTTTCAGTTCATTCTGGTTCCAATACTTTTTCTTGTCTCCTCCTTTCCTCCACTTGTTTCCTCCCCTCCTCTCCTATCCCACAAGTATGTGGAGGAAACGAGTGGAGGAAAGGAGGAGATGAAAAGAAAATTGGAACAGCAAATCTGATTCGCCCATCATCAAAGTCAACATCGGCTATTGATGAAGTAGTACCTTCAACTGGTTCCGATGATACCTGAGCCAATCACACTTCACAAACGTCGCCAGTGCTTTTCATGCATTAAAATATGAATGCCAGTTACCCACATTCTGCTCATGATTTAACATAAACATATGCACAAGTTAATACAGGGGGTCCTCGACTTATGAACGAGTTCCGTTCCTACGACTTGTTGTAAGCCAATTTTCGACGTAAGTCGGAAGTATATACCTAAATTATACCTAAGTTAACACCTTAAGTCACTCACACAGTAAACACAACACATGAAGGACATATAAAATACAGTAATTAAATTAAACATTAATAAAAAAAAAAGAGAGAACAATTTCTTATCTTTATTTCAATGTTCATATTTACGAACCAAACCATTTAGGTCGAAATTAGGTTTTTTAAGTAATTTATGTCAGTGTGTCGTAACCAGGAAACGACGTAACTCGAGACCGTCATAACCCGAGGACCTCCTGTACATAAACCTGCCACTACAGTAACTCGCTGAATTTTACATTGGTAAAATTACCATTCGCAACTCAAAAACGTAAATATATTGAGTCAATATGGATATGTTTGAAAAAGCAAACACGAGTGTTTCCCTATTAATGTAAATTATCTGATAACTGTTTAAGTCTTGCAATTATACTCAAGTATAAATTGTCATGTCATGAAAATCCCTTGTTATGTTTTATAACTTTTTGATGGTGAAATATTCAGTGGGATGGTCTTTTAATCTGACTGGTTGTGAGCACATTGATGTCACTCAGAAATGTGAAAAGACTAAGGCGGTAGGATAGGATACATAGATTTATCCTTCATTTGGAGGAAAGGTGGATATGAGTGGATGAGGCAAAATTTCAGTGAAGAGAAGGAGGACAATAGATCAGTTTCTGGGGCAAGGAGGAGAGGAGGAGAGGAGGAGAGGAAAGGAGGAGACAAAATTGAGTACTGGAACGCACCCAGGGTGAATCACGGTCAGACCAGCTCTGTGGGAAGTCGGTAAGTGGGATAGATAAGGTACACTATAGTCTTACATGGCAGAATGCGTATCCATTTACACTCAAACAATGACTATTATAGTCTTAAACTTATCACCTCACTGCCAGAGACATCCCAAAAACAGCTCCCACACTGTGCCCTGAAGTCACTTCCAATGCCTATCTGCAAAAAATGTTATTTTTTTTCTTTTTATGCTGCGCTAATCAAATAGCAGATAGAGGTTCAGACTAACAGGCTAAAACTGAGATAAGACCTGGAAAGGCACGCACACTTTGGCTCTTGCTTTGCCTCGGAAACCTGTGCTACACATCCTGATGAAGGAAATCCAGTTCAACTGAGTTCAAATTCAGTACATCTGAACAGTTATTGATGGGCAATTCATGTCCACTGATGGACTATTCATATTCACAATTGATTATACTGCCGTTTTATAAATCATAGCATGAAAGGACTAAATATATACACAATACCTAAAAACAAAGGAAACATGTTATCGTTGAAAGTAATGTATACTGTATGCTAAAGTGATCTTTTTTCAAGTCTTTTATTGCAAAAGACAAATCAAAAGCAAGATTCAGATATGTGATCCAATATATCAATGATTGAATAATTAAATATTTAGATATATAAATATACATTTAGACATAAATATTTAAATATAATAACATACATTTCTATTTGATCATGAAAATCTAATGGAATTATGAGTGATTCAATCTGCATTCACTATAATATGGTCAAACAAATGTTCCTGTGCCAGAACATCTAACAAAAACAATGCAATTGTGACTCGAGATCATTTGATGGTGATGGATTTAACAACTGGACGTTGAGATGTCTGTCACATGTCATGATATGTGTTTCGCAATGAACAGTTTTATTGCAGAGTACATATCATGACATACATTTTTGTTGAACTGAACCATCACGCTCACAATTTTTCAGGGCTAAAAAATCATTTCTGCTTGGTTTCTTAAATAATTCAGTTAAACCAGGGAGCCTTGCTTGATGACACTGTAAGAAATCCAATTGCTCATACAATTAAATTTCAACCAATTCCAAACTCGACATCAGCAAGGGGTCACAATAATACTTTGACATAGTACATTTCATTTGAAAGGATGTGCCAGCAATGTCAGTGACTGTGTGTGGAGGCCAGCAGTCCTATACAAAGGTTCATTTTACTATTCCAAACTGTGATGTGAGTGCCTTCAACTGGAGTAATTTCCCATCTTACAGTTTTAGAGGTTAGTCATTTAATACAAATTTGTATTCCCTATGAGGCTCATTTTATATATGGGATAAATACATTTTTTAGTTGTTCTTCTGTACTTCAGGATTTTAGATTTGTAGTCAAACAATCATATGTGGTGAAAGTGCAGCTCCTTATATTTTGTTAACAGCTATTACATTTTAGTACATTTAGTACATTTTGGTTTTCAACACATAGAACTTATAGAACTACATAGTACATAGACTCCCCGTCCCCCATGTCAGGGCACCACACACCAAAACATTGTTATGTAAATTAAGGTTGTCAATCCATCCATCAATCAACTTTTATTTGTATTTTTATTTCACAAACATTTTCCACAATACGCTTTACTGTAAACCCTGGCCTGCACCCCCACAAAAGCAAGCCTTTGGCGACAATGGCAAGGAAAAACTCCCTACGTGCAGCCGATAGGAAAAAACCTTGGGAGGAACCAGGCTAGTCATGGTTAGCGCTTTGTCACAAAACCCTTCTTGCAATGACTGCTTGAAGTCTGTGACTCATAGAAACCTCCAGGTGTTGACTATCTTCTGCTGAGATCCTCTGCCAGGCCTGTTCTGCAGCTAACTTCCTGCTTGTTTCAGGGGCTATTTGCCTTAAGTTCCCTCTTAAGCATCAGGAAACTGGATCCAGCACAGACGTCTGACTTTGCCAGTCAATTATTTTCCAGTTTTTGGTTTTGAAAAACTGCTTTGTTGCTTTAGGAGTATATTGGGGTATAATTGCCTTGCTTTCAGATGAAGTGCTCTCCCATGTGCTTGGAAGCATTTGTTTGAAATCCAGCAGATGTTTATGTACGCTTCAAAATTCATTTCACTGCTGCTTTCAGCAGATACATCATCGATGAAGACAACCAAGCCAGAACCTGCAGCAGTCACACATGTCAAAACCGTTCAACCCCCATCAACATGAGACACAAATGAAGTGGTAATCTCTGGAGCTTGGGCCGTAACCTTTGGCCCACATACTCTGCTCTTGCTATGACTTTAATACAAGTGAATTGTTGTCAGTACAAAGGACCTTGTTCAAGAACTCTGCAGGGTCTTTTAGGTACTTCTAAGTAAACTGTAACCCGGCCTTACTTTTTTTGTGGACTGTGGCGTCTTATCGTGTAGCCTCTACAGTTCCGGTCATGACATCTCCTGTGAACATTAGTCACCGACACATTCACACCTCCTGCCCCCTGAAGAGTGCTTCTGATCTGTCGGACAGGTCTTTGGAGGTTTTGCTTTATTATGGTGAGAATTCTTCAGTCATTAGCAGTAGAAGTCTTCCTTAAGCTGCCAAGGACTTTGCAATTATTCAGCTCACCAGAGCTGTCTCTCTTCTTAATGACGTTCCAAATAGGTGATTTCGATTAGTCTGAGGTTTGGCATATGTCTCTGACTTCTCCTATTTGTGAACCACATAATGTCAATGTCTTCCTTAAGTTTGTTGACACATTACTGGTCCTTATGGAGACAAACAAACACAGATGGCAGACCTCAAAGTCAACCAAAAGCCTAGGAGCAATGCTAGCAATACTAGGTACAGAAAGTTCTCTTATACCTGTACTAAGGAAACAAATTAACACACCTGATTAATTAGAAATGGGAGGGGGGGGGGGTGCATAAAAACTGTTGTAATTTTTAACATCCAGAAGTTTATTATTGCAATATGTGGAAATCAAGTTTGAGATGTTTTTACTTTATGTGCACAGAAGTGAAAGTTGCGCTCTCTGAGGATTTGGCTGTAATCTTGGAAAACTGCAGCAGCATTATGGAGCTGACAGTTTGAAGCATGTTTGAGTGATCTACGAGTGATCTTGTCACACATTCTACGCGACCTGCCCCCCCCCACCACCACCACCACCACCACTACCACACCACTTCCCTCCAGTCAGGTGGACCTCTCTCCATCCACAAGCTTACCTTTGCCACAGAAATGTGATAAGTCCAGGAATAAAATTTCTGACCTGCTTCCAGGACTTGGTGATGAATGGTGGACTAATTCCCAAACACATGACATTCTGTAAACACCTGGGAGCCATGATGTAAAAGCCCCCTTATGAAGCTCCCGGTCTTAAGAGTTGCTTAGCTGTGTGACCTCTAAGATGTGACCATGACCACAATATGACTGTGTTACCACTGGAGGAAAATGCAGTTCTCTCTCTCTCTCTCTCTCTCTCTCTCTCTCTCTCTCTTCTCTTTCACACACACACACACACACAAACAAGCAATCAAAATAACACACACACACACATTTTATTTGATTAGTATTCATTAGTTGCTCAAATCATTTGTGAAGGTGATGTCTTATCTATGGTGACACACATTGCCTATTTTTTCACATTACTTTACATTATCCTGTTACTGTGTTACGTTCTTAATGCTGGAATGTACCTCCGGCAATTGACTGCTGGGCATTTATACAGCTCAGTATTTATATCTGGGTGTTTACTGAAGAAATTATAGTTAAGGCTCGAGGGCAAAACAGTAGTACTCACTCAGGATTTAGACCTTTTGGTTACAAGCTTACTTCTCTAACCCACTGGCACTTCTGAATTCAATTTAGAGAAGCAGAACTGTGCCTCAAGGAAGTAGAGGGATGAGTCGTGACACAAAGATACAAAGATTAAGGTTAAAGGGATAGTTAACCCTTAAATGATATTCATTAATTTTCTTACCTTGAGAAATGCCTTTTGATCAGACAAGTCTTTCTGCAGTTTTTTTTTTTATCAGTCCATCAAAAAGGTTCTACAAGGCCCCACGAGGAAGCTTTAATAAAGAATTATGTATTAAAATCTCTTTGAAGAACCGAAAATTGGTGGGACTACTTGTGATTCATCAATGTGACAGCGAGTCAGTCGGAGGCTGCCGCAGCCATATCCATGACGATATAACCACTTAAAGGTGCACAATGTACAATTTTAGCATGTACATATGACGTGCTAAATATATATGCCATGACAAATCAATAGCAATCAGACATTTGAATTTTTCTGAGAGAGGAATTCAGCTCCTCGGCTCGAGGTTTTCCTCCTAATTCAAAACCCCAGTGGTGGTTTGTGTATGTCACCAGGCTGCTCAGCAAATGAGAAGCCCTGACCTCTGACCTTGCCTGTGCCAACTCAGACAGTACGCACAAAAGGGCCAAGCTTTCCTTTTTATGGCAATACCAAGCTACCTTACCACCTGCAGCCTCACATTCAAAGAGTGAAAGGAATTTGGAATACTCAACGGCCCCCTGCAGACAAAGACACTATTTTTCAGTACTTCAGTCATCCGGGTACTATTTTTGTTACAATATACTGTACGTCAATGTCAGTGCAAGACATGATGCTCAAGGAATGAGTAAGAATTGTTTTGAAAGAATGTGTTTTGAAAGCAGGGCTACTCCATGTTATTTTTTAAAAGCTGGTTTTTGGGATCCCTACATATTTGACGTCTTATCCATTGAACTGGTCATATCGGGAAAGGACCAATGCACTATTAGCAAATTGTAACAAAGTGTACTTCAAATCATTACTGATAGCTTGACATTTCAGTAAAGATGCAGCTTGGTAAACAAAGTTGAAAATAACATAAAAATTAATGTGCTGTTTTTGGTTGCAGCCATAAACGGCAAGTCTGTTTTCATACTCTACCAAAGGGCCCTGTCCTTCAAGATAAATGTGTTAAATTAATATGGATAGCTAACATCACAACTTATATTACATTGTTAATAACATTTTACATGATAACATAAATATACCTTTTCAATAACCTAATGTCTAGCTTGATAACTAGCACTAGAACCTCTGTAATGTTAAATTAAAATTATTCATTACTACAATGTGTATGGGCCTCAATAATGAAGCAATTAAAGAGCTGGCTTAATAGCAAGTCCTGACTCAACAGGCATTGTTTTGCTGAGTGCCATTACCATAATCAAGATGGATTTATCAGATTAAATATCAGTCATTATTCTGCAATGAGATTACCAAAGAATAATACATTGTATACAATCTTGTCTGGAGAGACATGCAATACAGAGTGCATAAGTCAGGTAGAATAGTTCCTGAAATCCTGGAAGGAAAGCTCCAGGTGCCAAAAGAGACAACATGAGATAAGACTAGGACCCTGTACAACCACCCATTGAGGAAATAGCAAATAACAAAAATAGCAACAACAATCCGAGCACAAATAAGATAAAGATGGTAGCAGTACGAAAAAATGCATCCCTAAGTACAAGAGCTAGGTAGGGACAGGGAGAAGTGTATCCTGAAAAGGTGAGTCTTCAGTCTATGCCTGAAGGTGGTCAGATTCTCTGCCGTTCTGTCCTCTGTAAGAAGGTCATTCCATCACCAGGGGACCAGAACAAACAGCAGATGCGACAGGGAAATTCGTACACAAAGAGGGGGAGACACCAGGTGTCCTAAGGTAGCTGAGCGGAAAGGTCTGGCAGGCGTGTAAGGGTCTGATCCTTAGGAGGTATTCTGGGGCTGTCAAGTTAGCAAGCAGCCAGGCAGCTAGCACCACTGTTCTAAATTTTATGCAAGCCATAACAAGTAGTCACTGGAGGGCAGTGTTCAGGGTGTGTAATGTTTGGGAAGTTTGTAAACCAGATATTACATTTACAATGAGTGGTTTCACATCAATATTTCCAATAATGAGGCTGTGCTACACATTTCTTCAATCGACTAACTAATATAAATACATGAACTATATGGCTCTGACACAAATATATGCTTCTTCAAATTCTATCCAAATATCATATATCTATGTCACATTATGTGACAATTATGAATGAAAACAGCTTCTTTGCTTTGAAAGGTGCCGCACGATGCTTAGATAAAAAATACACGGCCATAGCTGCAACAGCTGGTCGGTGATGTGCCACGACAACAACGAAAGTGGTAGAGGAAGTGCGTCCTACACCTGCTGCTATCAATGCCCCCATCACCCCAGCGCTTCGCTCATAAGTGGCCCTTTTGATTAAGTCAATGACACTTACAGTTAAGAGCAACTCTAAATAAAGGCAGAGTGACTAGCAAGTGTTTTGGGACCGGCGGTTCGATGCCCTCTCTCCATGACTCCTTCGGTGTGTGTGTGGCCCAAACCAGTGCTCAAAATCACATTAGGGAAAGTTCGACTTTTTTCTCCTTTTCGCTAAGAAAAATGGTTATGTGAATGACTCAAGTCTGCAATACATGCGAGAGGCCATATTGACAGTTCATTTTCAACAACATAAAAATTGCATCAATATAGTTTATTATACAGTGTCATATATAACGCTTGGCTTCATGCTGCAACTACAATGTCAGTGTAATAAGGTGAACAATTGAGTATGACTATGATTCACATAATTCAGAGGACAGGAAAGCCCCATGTACAGCCACGACCCATATGAACTTGTTGGTTGTTGGAGTTTGCATGGCTAAGGTATGACCAATGGTTCCTCTAGAATAAATCATAATCCGTAAATAATGTTTACCATTTTTATATGATTTGCATTGCATTCTGGGGATGTGTCAGTGTTATAACATTTTTCATTCAAATATAAATACATGCATACAATCAGGAATTAAAATGAGCCAAAGCCAGCAGGAGCTGAGCTCCGCCTCCTTTGGTCCAAATCAGACCCAGCCGAAGCTGAGCTCCGCCTCCAAGGCTATTTGCACTGAAATTTTTTTTTTTTTTTTTATCAAAATCAATTCTGATATTAACAAAAGGAGAAGGAGATGTTTTTGAAAAATAATTCTGTTTCTTCACTGAAAGTGCAAATGGCCTATCTAAACAAGAATCATTAAAAGCAGTCATTGGTTGACAGCAGCAAGTTTGACATGTCACAAGTCACAAGTCAATCTGAAATACATATACAAACAATTATCTTGTAAAACACCTACAAACAGTGATTCTCTGTGTTCTTTACTAAATGCATATGCTTCCCAAAACACACTTTTACACACTCAAATTCAAGAAAGTGTTTTTTTTTTTCTGGTGGAGGACAGAGCTTGTTTGAGAAAGACGAAGGCCACACTACAATTAAGGATATTTTCTATACCAATATACTGTTCCATGCTTGAATTTCAATGGATAATATATAAACTACTACAGCTGGTAAATATAAAAATGCTTGAAAATAGCTTACATCTGTAAAGACTGCAGCATAGTTCACCTAGCAGTTTTCTCTAAATAACAACCTAAAATTCTTAATCAGTGCAAACAATTCGATAAAAGTGTAATTTGCTGTCTCAAAGCCTAAATCCTCTCCTAAACAGTAAGAATATGTAGCAAACAATATGTAAACAAACATTGAACATACACTTTATTTTTTGAAGATGCAAATTAAGGTGATGGACAAACGTTGACAAAATGCTGCATTTCTCACTGAAGTGTCCACAAAATGGCTGACTGAAACTTAAAAACTTTATTCACCCCAAACAATAGGAACTGCATCAGCAAGGGGCTCCACATTATTCTTTATTCACTTTATTCTTTTTCACGATCATTCAAACACAGTTTTTTGAAACATTATCGGCACTTCACTTCAGCTTTGCATTCAGCTAGTCATGTGCGCAAGTTCATATGAATGGAATAATTGTCAAAGACAGCTCTTGCATCCATTTCATTTTATTTTATTTCCATAAAGTGCACCTTTTAATGTGATGGCATCAAGTAAGTTCAATCATGTAATTTCATATAATCATGTATTTTGTAGCCTTATAATTTGTTGTGACAGTCCTATAATGAATGAACAGATTTTCCTTCATAAGTCTGGGAGACATCTTAGCACACACACACACACACACACACACACACACACACACACAGGTACAGTCAGCAACATCACTGTCATTACATAACATGCCCAATTTTAAGTCACTTTGCTTTCAAATGTAGTTAAATACTGCTGCAGTTAACATTCCTTTTACTTTCAAATTAGTCTCAATAAACTCAATTCATTTGGTTACGCTGTTCCGTGAATTCAGCAAGATTAATTGCTAATTTCATTTTTTGCAGTTATCCATAGCGTATTTGCTGTTTGTTTAAATATGGCCACTAAGTTTTCCCAAACAAAACAAATTCATTTTCAAGCAGTATTCAAGCAGTCAGCACACTGGGTCTACAGGCACATCATGCCATTTATCAGAGGACATTTTGAAGACCTCTAGAAAAAAAATGGTGTAATGCTTATTCGTCTGGAAAGGGTGTTAAAGCAATTCTGAAGGCTCTGTGGCTTCACCAAATCACAATGAGAGCCGTATTGTTAAAATGAAGAAAGATTTAGATAAGAGGAAGATCTCTCAACTCACTTATGATAAATATGAATGAATCCACGACCAGAAAGACACTGTGCTCGGTGGCGGAGGAACAAAGCTTTCGAAGAAGAACATGAGTGCTTATCTTCAGTTTGCCAAAAGACACTAGAATTAGCATCATCAGTTCTGGAACAATGTTCTATCGACAGATGTGTCAAAAGTCAATTTTTTGGGTAATATGGCCTCCATGTGACGAGTGAAAATGAAGCAAGACATTCTACAGTAAGACCTGTCAAGCAGGGTGTTGGTATCTCTGTGCGTTGGAGATGCTGTATTGCATTAGGGTATGTATAATATGCCTTCATTGAAATAACCATCTCTTCTGCTTTGCATCAGAGAATTTTACAAGATTAATGTCAGTCCTTCAGATCTTAAATTGAAGATCATGCACCTCTGGGTCATGCAGCAAGATAATCCGGAAAACGTAAGTGCAAATCAGATTGTTTGTGTTGGAATGGAACTTAAATTTTTGAAATTACATAGTCGAAGTCCATACGTAAACCTGATAAAGGTCGGATTGTAGTATTTGAGAACAGGAAGCTCATGTCTGGAAAATGTCCTTGAGTTGAAGCAGTTCTGAATGGAACTGGAGCGGACTAAAATTCCTTCATGACGGTGTGAAAGATTGACTTCAAGAAGAGTTTGGTTGCAGCTCATGTTATCGAACGTGTCTGATCTAACTATTGAGTCTAAGGGAGAGATTTTTCACAACTGGTAATTGGGTGTTGCCTTGAACAAATAATTAAAATATGAATAAAAAGTTTGCATTGTTTGTCTACTTACGTTCCCTTTCATATAATGTTAGATTTTTGGATTAATGTATTGTTTTGGATGAATGTTTTGATTCAGCATTAAAAACTGCAAAAGGTCAGACAACTACAGTGATTGTTATTGCAGTTAGATTCTCCCTTTGTTTCCGGCCTTCGTCTTGGATTCTTGAAGACATCTGAATGAAAACAAAAACAAAGCCAAACTATAGCCATTGTAAATGTTGATAGTATTAGGTGTTTCTGCATGAATAGGTGATTAATTGATTTCTATCTTTTCCCACTTCTGTGATTTCCTTGTTGCTTATTGGTGCTCATCGCTTGGCAACATGGGTATTTCGAATTTAATACTAATGAAACATTTTGAATTGCGTTGAATTGAGAGACGGAGGCTGAGAGGAAGGGTGATGGAGTGGGTGAAAAACGTGACAGGCTGAGAGTCAGAAAAGCTCCTCTGTACAGGGAGAAAGATCAAGGTTTTGTTTTTCACGAACAATAGCATCTGACAAGGGCAAGGCTGCATTCTGAGTTCCCGCTTCTGTACGGAGACGGAACGACACAAGAAGCTGCCCACGGGCTCCGCCGTTCCTCTGGGAAACAAACCGCCAACTGTTCTAGATGCGCCTTTTCACATCAATCCAGCCAGTATCATCCATTAGTCAAGGGAGATTATACGGTTTCATTCTGACCATAACGGAGGGCGTTTAAATCAATCAGCATCCATTCCGTGTCTATGTGGGATGGCCCGATGCGTTATGAAGGAGAGCTGAGGAGATAAAGTTGGTAAATAATGGCTAGTGAGGTGTTCTTTGCACATATATCCGATCCTAGCGGAGAGGAGGACTCCTCCAGGGTTCGGACTAATCAACCATAGGGCGTGAGCTGTTGTGCGAAGGCTGCCTCATCATTAAACGCCATGGCGAGGAGACAGGAAGTCTGTGATGCTGATCAAGGAGTTTAGACGCGTATATCGCAGGAAGCTATGGAGCACGAGCCTTCATCTTGCATTTCCCGCTAATATCCTTATCCACCCTCGAGACCTCTCCTCAGGAGTCTGTAACCAGGTGACCAGAGAGGCGGACGTTTCCACTTCATGCATCAAAGGAACATTTTATCTGCCTCATATTTTTTCCAACCAATCTAATCTTTTTTTTTCCTTTATTTATTTTACTTTATTGAATCTCCCTTGAATATAGCAGTATCATAGAGTGATTTCAAATTGGAATCACTCAGCAGAAGCTCTGAATCTGAAACAAAACAAAAAGTAGTTTTTTCTGTGATAGGAGAGCTGGTTAATGGAGCCAGTTCTTCTGGGAGAGAAATATGGCCTAGTTTGTTCGCATGGTTACCCTGTAAAATGGAGCTTCGCTAGCAGCATGGTGCTTGTTGCCATGAGACATTATGTTCTGAATAAAAGCAGCTGGATTTTGATGGGTGACGGGTTGGGCAGTCCGTCTCTCTGAGCCCAGGTAACAAATCAGGTGCTTATTGTAACTCCGTCATTCTGCTCTTTTAAAATATTACAGCCAAATCTCCTGATACATACACTTTCACACGTGAGCACATAAAACAAAAAACAAAATCTAAAAGTTAACTTTCTCGTGTTGTTGAAAATATCAAACATTTTTTTTTCACTTCAGAGGCAAAGGACATCTGAAAAATGATTGCTTTGCAAAAAAAACCTGTGAAGTTTTTGAATATTAAAAAATTGTCTTTAGTTTTTGTACCCAAAAATGTATGCTGTCCAGTATATTGAGTTATGAAATGCATGTTGCCAGGATTATGATCAGTCAGGACATAGATAAAGTAGGTATGTGTGTAGTGTGTGAATAACAAGGTAAACAGACAAGGGAAGACTTATTTAATAGACTATCTTGAATAATGCTAATTCCTACCAGCTGACAACAGGTAGGAATTAGCATTTGGTGGCCTCCCTTAGAAAGAGCTACACTGCTAGCCAGGCACATAATTTTAGCCACTTCATCCACGAATCATAAACATGGCATGCCGTTTGAAAACAGCGGGTGTGTCACCTCCTACTGTGCTGTCCCGGAGGATGGGGCGCCCGACACCCAGTGAGCTGCAGCCGCTCAATCCTCCTCACCTGCAACTAAATAATACATCAGTGTTCCTCCCTTGTCATCATTGATTACAAATTGATTAATCAGAACGTGAGGCAAGGAAAGGGGAAAGATTGAATTTATCAGCCGAGTTCATTTAAATTGTAATTAACTAACAGCAGATTCTGAGATTTTAACAAGGTGAAAAAGACCTTCTATGGGTGTTTGAAATTAATATGGCTATCAACTACACTGTCTCTCTCTCTCTCTCTCTCTCTCTCTCTCTCTCTCTCTCTTTGTCTCAGTTCCTCTCTCCCTCTTATGTTCTCTCTCTCCTTTTTGCTCTCTCCCTCTCCCTCTCTCTCTCTCTCTCTCTCACACACACACACACGCACACGCACAAATGCTGTGATTTTCTCATTAATGAACCTGAATTAAGTCTCGAATGAGAACAGGCAGGTCTGGTTTGAACAATGGACTCGACAGCTTCAGCAAGTCTCTTGCAAGAAAGAGATCAGCACTGGAACCAATTCAATTTGCTGTCTTTTTAATCAATCTGCTTCTTCTCCTTCTCCCATAAGACATAATATTTTTACTATTTAAGTGGCGTTTATGGTTTGTCCTGCAATGCACACATAATTATGATATTATTATATTATCTTTTATACTGGAGAATGTAATAAACTTAAATTAGAGTACCAATGTTGCCCCTATATGGTATTTGAATACAAATACAAAGCTGTGAGCTCACCTTCTGCCTAAACCCTGTCATGATGCTTACTTGAAATGCATGAAGACAACCCAACAAGACAAAACCCATGGATCTTTGAAACCTCACTGTACTATTTACTGTTAAAGATATAGTAAAAGATGCACTCAGAAAATGCCCCCTACAATTACTCTGCAGCTTCTGAACCACCAGCCTAATTAATCACAGTGACAGCTGCTGGGTTGTATCAGCCCTATAGTGAAGGTTACCTTGGTCACGCTTTCAGGAAAAAGTAAAACTCTTTATATGTATTACTGTCCTTGAAAATGTAATTGTGAAAGTGGGTAGTTTAAGTTCTTTTTCCTGTGAATTGTCAGCCTTTTTCTGATTAGCGGTAATTACTCTTGTTCTGCACTGCAGACATGGTGCCTATCGATGGGGATGAATATAATGTATATGGGACCAAAGCAACATGTCATAGACACTGTCCAGAGGGAGAGCTGTGTGTGTTCATCATTGGAGAACAGCAACAATTCTGTTTCGCTTACTGATACCGCATGACCAATGCCACCCCTGATCCTCATAACTCTAACAAAGTCACACCTCTGTTTTAGTGGACAAAGGTCAGATTAATCACAAGAACATTTTGGATCGAAACTTAAAAGGAACAGGGTGTGGGCGGTGGGGGGGGGGGGAAGGGGGGCGAGGGGGTGATGGTGTAGACTGCACCACAAATCCAGACAAATTGAAAGTGGAACATATTAAATTGTAGCTGTAATGGCCATTTAATTGGAAGCAGTGGTTTGCTTGAATGGCTATTGTTCAGGATGTTACAGAAAAATGGTGTTTAAATTACACATTGGCTTTGGCGTTGCAGTGAAGCTCTTAGATATTCTTTTCCCCTTTGAGCAATTGCACGTAGCCCAATGAATCTATGGCAGTGGAGGAAACAGTCGCAGCTCTCTGGGGTGTAGACTTACTGTGAGCTCAGACTAAGGCCGCTATTGCTGTAAGGTACAACAAAAATCTGTCATGCTGAAATCAAAATATGATCTGTTATGGTGAACTCATATTAAGGTTTGTATCTGAGAGCTCAGATTAAAGCATGACTCAGTGAGCAGAGATCAAGGTCTGTCTCTGCAACATCAGATTACAGTCTTTCTCTGTTACTTCAAATTAAGGTCTGTATCATTGACCTAAGATTAAAGTCTGTCTCTGTAATCTCAGATTAAGATCTGTTTCTGGCCACTTTCACACTGGCTCAGTTACAAATCACCAGCCTTTTCATTCTTCCTGTCCTCTTAGGACAACTCACACTGGCTAAAATCTCATGCCAGAATAGGATAGTTTATGCCAAGTTAGTTTGTGTGCAGGAAAGTTGAGTGTCCACAATGCTACCCTAGATTGCATAGCAAAGTCTCCAGTAACAGCGATCCTTCTAACTGCAATCCCTTCGCCCATTGTGATTGTTTACTTAATGAACTCATTTCATAATTTTTACATTTATTCCTCTGCTTTGCAAAATGGCTAATACAGAGAGATGAACATTTAACCAAAACAAATGGAACCATCAACAATTAAATTGCAAAATGATCCTCTTCGATATAATGCTCAACTTCGGTCAAGTTAACTTTATTAATATGTGAGATAATACAAGTATTATAAGCCTGGGATATATAGCAAAAAGTATTTATTATAAATCAAAGGAAGTTATATGAAAGTTATACTATTTAGTCAGACCACATTTGTAATACTGTGTGAAGCTGGACACCTGACTACAAGATATTGAGTACTAAGTTAACTGGTTCCTGGCATGTATATTAGAAAGACATGTACATATGTTATTGTCGAACTCAACACGATACTGTTTTTCACTCTGGCCTACATGCTGGCATGGCCTAAGAAAAAAAAAACATGGGTTGCTGACAGTACATTCATAAATTTACTGCAGTAATGTCCCAGTGAGACAATTCAAATGTTCTGGATAATTCCACAGCATGCTAGCAGTGTGTGTTTGTGTGAAAGGGCCTCTGTGAGCTAAGAGTACTGGTTATGTTTGTGAACTCAAATTAATGCCTGTTGCTTTGCACTCAGATTAATTCCTTGGCATGTATGGACACACTGTATGGACACACCAGGTCGATTCTATTTTGGGCCAGTTTATGTCATACTGCCAAAGATCCTGTCAATATGGCAGCCCTCAGTACATATGTTTGGGATATACAGTATGTATGTAGCATTTTTTTTTAAATCTTCGTTAGATGTTTAGTATATCATATTACAAGGAAAATACATGTAATATCATCATTTTTTTTGGGAATTACCACTTTGAGACTCTATCTGTGCAGACAAGGTGGGGCATTGTGGTCTCTGAAGGTTTGTTCTGAGGGGAACATTTAAAGCTCAAGGGCTAAGAGAAGACAGGGAGAACATTAGAAAATTAAATTTGAGACAGGGAGAAGATAAGATAGGCAAACAGTGGTAGGCAAGGTGCTGGCTGTACAGATGAATAAACTGCAGATGAATAAACGGAGAGAGAGAGCCATGACTGCAGGGTTTTGTGTGTTTTTGCGGCATCAAAGCCAAAAGTGAGCAATGCAACATGGATCAACCTCCAAGGGAAAGCTGAATTAAAAGGTATGAGAACCTTGGAAAGGAAAAGGAGGAGTGGGTGGTGGGTTTTGAAAGCGTATGCTGTTGTCAGTTGTCAAGGTGCACATGACGTCTGTCACTCTCTCAGCAAGTCTTTTGAAGATGTGAGCAGATTACAGGGAACCTTGAACTCCGAAATAGCTGAACGGGTTTTTCCTTACTTCTCGAACAAACAATGCGAACAGACTGCTATTACAGGGCACCTTGAACTCCGAAACAGGTTAACGGTATTATGTCGTACCCTTCATGAACAAGCAATAACAGCAGCAAAATGTTGGTGTAGTGCTTGCGAATGTAACAGTGGCACAACACTGCATCCTCAGGCAAACTCTGTTAACATGCTTTTAGAAAAAAAAAATCCCTTTTTACTTCCCATTTTATAAACTGTGCCTTCCCAGTCACCTCAATGCCACCCACACTCCGCGCAAGCCGCGCTGCAACCCAAGTACATGCTGTACGCTCTTCTCACCCTTTTGTTGGCAGGACAAGGTCAATTGCATCCCGCTGCTACAGACTTCTGGTCATAGTCAGCATATGATATCATTACGGCTCAAGGCTCAGGCTATAAGGCCCACTCCGGATTGCAACGGTAAGATTCTGAACTGCATGAGTTATATTAATGTCGTAATGTCAGGATGTGATGTGTACATGTTTACCAAACCTGCATTCAGGTCAGTGGAGTAAAGGAGATGAGACAGATCGCTGCATACGTTGTCGGCATACATTCAGTCGGTGGCAGGGCTCCAGTAAACCTGGGTCTTGTTCCAAATGCCGGCACCACAACAAAGCTATCTTCCTGTCCAGGTCTCACATGGTCACATTTACACAATCAAGTAGTGTCAGTGATTTCATTGCTCTTGGACCACACTGAAATGAACATTTCCCTGGCACAAGGATTCTTAGAGATAGAGTCCTTACCGCTTGCAACACCCCCCACATCCACCAACCCCTCCCCCAGAAACCACAGAGTTCAAGGGAGGAGGCCACACATTGATCGTCTGCTGGTGGTGGGCTCTTTTTATTGGCTGGTTCAGATGGACGCTGTCACCGTTTCTGATAATTGCTCTTCTGGCACAAAACAACCGGCAGGAGGCTTGGGCAATATGTCCAGTCTATTTTGGTTCTGCTCCACTAACAAGCTCCTCGTCTGCTCATGCAATGTTCTTGTGACTGGCTGAACCAGTGTGTCAGTGTGCTGGAGAAGACGAATAAGAGAGCTTCTTGCATCACCTAGAGCTTCTTTCATCCCCCCCCCCCATACAACATAATGGTTCAGTCCTGTTTTTAGGGTAAACCACTGCAATGCATACAGTGTAAAAAGCAACCGCTGGGAGCACATGCCATCTGTTTGGCCTGGGGTTCCACCTGTCAGTAGAGAGAAGAGTAACAGGGTTCACTGCTCATATTCACTGTGTTCTACAAAATGAATGCTGGGAGAGGCACAAACCCCCAACAGCACATCAGTTCATCTTCACTCCCAAAATGGGACACCCCCCCAAACACACACACCACACACACCCTCCAACCTCCTGACCCCTAGGCTACACCCAAGTTTCCAACAGTTTCAAATGACTCTACAAATGAATTGAGGAAAGAAAATAGGTCTCTAAGTATACTGTCCTTTAAAACGGTGACACATCGATGCCAGATATGTAAACCAACCACTGGCTGCCATTTTCAAAGCTCCAACAGACCCAGGCTCTGCGAAACCCCAAGTGAAACACATTCAGGGTTTATTACCTTTGCAGTGAAACAGACAGCACATTCGGGGCTTACTACCTTCGCAGTGAAACAGATAGTGCACCCAGGCACACTGATATATTAAACCAAGGGCCGCTTGGGAGAGAGTGCTCTGTTTTGACAGCCCAAACATATAATGCGATGATAAAGGTCTAAATTATACTGAATAAATAATGCATCACTTAATTGGAAGGCCAGGTTTATGTGATGTCTGTGTCAGTGCAAATTATTGTAGCAGTTTTAAAATGCAACTGTTGTTCTATCCATGTAACTGCTACATTCTGCTAGTCTGAAATTTGTGCCACATAGTTTTGAGGTAAACATGGCAGTAGTTATTCAAGGTAATGTGTTCTATTTTGACCATTGCATCATGGGATTGGACCAGAATAGAGCCCAGAGAGGGGGAGTGAAAGAGTAAGGACTCCAAATGGGGAAATACCAGGTACATTCAAGTAAATAGTATTTACATTCATGCCCCTCTTTAGTGCACACACTGGGTGTACTAGCTCAGGTCAAAACAGACTATTTTAAATGAGAGACATCCAAACCCAACACAAAGAAAATGGATTCAAAAGACAGTGGGAGAATGAAGGAAGGTGATGGGAACTTTGATAATGAATGCTGTCGGCAAGGCAGGGACGGGCCTTCTACTCTTTTTCTTGGCTGACTTCAGCAGGTCTGAAAGATTATGAACAACACTTTTAACCATATTGTTTGCTTTTGACTCAGTGGATCTGAAATAGCTATCAATACATACCATACACTTTTCTCAGATTGAATTGGAAAGCCTTGCACATTAGCCTTTTGATATCCCTTTTCTATATTGGTGAAATTAGTCATGCTTATTTAAAAGTGTGTATGTGTTTTATAAATGGCAGTCAATAAAAAACCAAATACCTTAATTAGTGTATCTCATCATGCTTAGATCGGTTACTTGTGAGTATCTGCATCAAAGAATGACCTCCATAGGATTCCATTGTTATATAAAATGAAAAACAAACGTCAGGTTTCAGAGGCAAATATAATTTTGGACTGAAATATACAACTTTTATCAGTCATTTAGCACACCAAGCAAAAATAAAGGAAGAGATAATATAATAAACATTTGAATACACTGAATATATTCAGTAAACTATTTTATATAGTAAATGAATTGCAATTAATCATTACCTAACATTGCATTTCTGATGCCTCTGGTGCACTCAAGGGGATCCATCATTTCTGCAGCTGTCATCCTGGTGCTCTTACATAAGTCTGGACTGAAACAAAGCACCTGGAAGAGAGGCATGTGGTCTATGATCACAGGTGGGATGTGTGTTTATTTGCTATTCCAATACAGCACCTAGCCAGTGCTACAGTCTGACAGAGCTTCTCAGGTATGATGTGGATGTCAACCTGAGGCATAATCCAGCAAATGACCAAAACAGAAAACCCTATTAAAGGGGAAACTAAAATGATGCCTTAGGCATGCTTTTCAACTAATAAAAAAATATTTCAAAGATGTGATGCCCCTTTAAGACTGGGTTTATAATGATATACACTTAATTTCTGGCAGTGGGCTGGCAGAAGGCTGTTCCGGTTCAGGGAAAGGGCACAATCTTTGTCTAGCCAATGGTTCCACCACAGCTCCACCAACCCTTCACTGCTGCCAGCTTCCCTGCATGGAAGAAAAGAATTAGCGACACCAGTATCAGAGGCGGCCCAGCAGTAGGAGAATCAAGCTTTCCCCACTGGGTTTGTCTGGCTGCCTCCTTTATTCACCTCCCTCTGAATCCACAATGGGTAACAGCTGTGTAATGAGGAGATTTCCCTTGGTCCTGCATGGAATGGCGTGGCCTCCTCATTCTTTTCCCTAGCCTTCTCTAGGGAGCTGTCCTTGGTGCTGATCGGCTCAAGTCTTCTGTTGATGTGCTGATTGAACCAAGCTTTGCTATAAAAAAAAAAAAAACACTCCAATTTGTTCCAAGATTTGTTCATATAACTTCAATTATAAGTGTACTGCATCTAGAATTATAGCCTTAAGCCTATACCCAAAGAACTCGCTGCATGTAACTTGTCAAAACTTTGCTACATAAAATTTTGAATTGATATATTGGTTATATGACATGAAATGAAAACAAGTCAGCATGCTGCAAATGCTAAATTGGCGAAACTATTATGTTAAATTAAAATATCCAGACTGAATATACACTGCCCCTTAATCCCAAAAATGGTTTGCTAGATCAAAGTTGTTGCAACTAAGATATCAGCCATATGGTTTTTTTATTGACCAATCCATTTTATAGCAGTCAGAGCCAGAAGCAATGTATGGCTCTGGTGATAGATAATATAGCCAGCCTATTACTTTGTAATGGTGGTTTCTTCGATGAAACTGCTTCTCAGGTGTCCAGATATCAATTTTAATAGCCTGTTAGAAATGATAATGCAATGTGGCTGATATAATAAGTTAAAGAATATTGAATAATATACAATTTATGAGTCCATGCCAGCACACATACAATGATATCAATTTTCAAACATGACAAACTACATAAGGACAAAGACATCAGTCTGTCAATGAAAGCTGACAGGGTAAGCTAGCATAGTTAACTGCAGCTGATCAAGATCAATATATATATAGCTATCAAATTATCATGTTGTCTATGGGTAACCATAATCTACAGCTATTTGACTGTGTTATCTTTAATACTGCAGCTTCATTATTGAAAGACGTGGGAAGAGCATGGAGAGAGGACGATGAGACAGAGAGGTGACCAGTTGCTTATTTAAGAACTGAATAGGGAAACAACAAAATTAAACTTTAAAATTAATCTGATTCATAGTATCCTTTTGTCCCTAAAATATTTAAGTAGAAATAATGAGATCCAGGCAAACCATGACATGCTTGTGCTTTAAATGTGTTATTTATTTTAATATGTGATCTTTTATTTATTTTCTTTTGAGAGAAACTGCCTTTTTGCTCATGTGTACATTTTTGTTTTATTGTTCTGGATGGAACCTTGGTCTAATTGGGGCTGTATACTGCATGATGGGCCAGGTTCATACTGATAAGAACCAATCATGTCCACTAGCCCTCCCCATAATGTACCCCCGGAGACCTTTTTCAAGTCAGGAAGAACCCTGAAGTCAGTAATTTAGTTTATACATTTTTGCAAGACTCAGAATTCACAAATACAATTTCAAACACAGTTGTTTTTGGCTCAGGTTTTAGCTCTGGTTGGTTTGTTGCATTATGGAATAGAGAAAATTCTTATGTCTGGTCATGCACAATGATCTCTTCAGGTGGATATAAAAAACAGGAGTTGTCTGATTTTTGTGAAGTAATAGTGCTTCAAGTCGGTTTCCACTGGCACCACAAACTTGTGGTTTTAGTGAGGGATAGCAAATGGAGCATATTTCATTTGTTCTTCGGGAGTACTGGAGTCTCAGGAGCCAGAGTTCTGGGCTTAGACCGTTATACCGTTATATGATATGATGTAGACTGGAAGCATATAAAGTGGATTTTCACCACAGTTAAACCTTGTTTTGCAACTGAGAAGACCCTCCACTCTGGGCCAGTCAAGGACTCGGTTTTCCCTGGTTGCTTAATTTAAACTCATCAGGCAGCTGTATGAATCAGACACCACTGTGAGAAAGTTCAGCCATGTACATCAGAGCCGTGGATCTGCAGTCTCTCGTGGCAATCCTCTCCTTTCTTCTATTTTAGCTTCTTTTTTGTAACCTGAACATTATAGAAAGAGGCCAGAGTTGTTCTTTGAATCATATTTCAGATTTCCGCATCACTAAACAGGCTCTTAACACTAGATGCACCACTCCTCTCATATCCTACTGGAAGCTTTACAATTTCAAGGACAAGTCCATAATTTATTATAGTTATTCATTTCTGAATTACTTTATTCACATTTTTTTTCTTTTTTTTCATTGAAAGTACAGACATTCATGCGCTATTCAAACATGTTGCAGTGACATAGTCTGTGAAACAAAAGAAACTACAGTTTAATATAAAAGGAAGTTGTATGACATAATTCTGTCATTTCATATGCATTTATTCTTATGCAAAGTTATGAAGAGTGTTCTTCATGTCCCAGTCTGAGAATGGTGTGTTACATTTTTATATGGAGTTTGTTAAAAACAAAAGTTACAGGAGAAGTATTTTCAGACAAACCCTCAGTCAAATATTTCTATCCGTCCAATCCGGATTTCTCGGCAGGTATTAAATTGCCACGTACCTCATCTCCCATCATGCTCACTGCTTCTGGCAACCCTCCCCCTCCCCATCTCCACCTTCACTTCAACTTCCTTTCCTCTGTATTTCTCCTTCTCCTCTTGTTGTCCGGTGGGGGTTCACCTCACCCAAAATTGTGAGGCATTACGCTGCCCCCTTTGACTCCAAGCCCAAGAGCAAATGTCTGTACCACATCACAATAAACTCCTTCTAAGCACGTTCAATGTTGTCTGCAAATTCATTCTCCTGAAATTGACAATAACGATTCCCTTCACATCCAGTGGTGCATTTACTCAAAGGACTTTTAAACAGCTATATAATTATTAAAGAAAAAAGAAGTAAGAATTGGTTTGGTATTCGGTATTGTTAGATACTCAACGTTCTCAAAACGTTGGTGTCAGCAATTAAAAAGTGGCATCGTTGCATCCCTAAATTTGACCATTTCTGTGACTGACGCACCCTCACTTTCGATATCAAATATTCAACCCCTTCAAAACTCTTTATATTTTTTTAGCAGAAACATGTTGGTTACAACATTATTGTTGGCATTAAAATGAAACATGTAGATAAATGCTTTTGTATTTTTTATTTACTTACTTGAAGATACAAGCTGTTTATTTATCTGTTTCATTTCCCTTGTTTTGTGTACTACAGTACGCAACACTTTAATTTTTTTGGAGGATCAACTTACTTGACGGTAAACTGCATCTCATCCAAGAAGACACATGTATAATTGTATTTAGGTGCCCCAAATATATTACTGAATTATTACGACCCTTGGCAGTTGTCTTTAATAACCTTTAAGCTTAATTTTCCTTGACTTTGTGTGATGAAGTGCACTTGGTTAATTGATTCTTATTGTTTGCATTCTCCTGTCACTGTTCAATTAGCACCATCTTTGAAGACAGAGTCACTTTGGAACTTTAGTTTCAGATAGCTGATTATTCTAAACAGCACAAGACCCCATAAGTCTTTTTGTTTGTGTTGTGCTGTGTGTGGTTTCTTTTCTCAACTTGTCTGAGATTTATGCAGAAATATTAGCGTTTAAAAAGCAAAAAAAAAAAAAAAAGAAACTCAAAGCGAAAACAAACTGAGCTTAACTTGAAAGGACGACTCCACACGCATCAGTAATCCACTGTTGTGCGCAAAATATTGTAGCTGACATCGTTTCTGTGAAGTCCCTCATGGCTGACAGAGAGAGCGAAGCCTTGTGTTTCTTAATGACAGACTGCGGGGCGACATTCTGTTTTTCTGTAAATAAGAAATTGACAAATGCTTTCATTTGTGTGGAATGGTCGGGACTCACACAAGTAAGATTAGTTTCAAAATTCCATCATTTATCTTGACAATTTGGGAAATGCAAGATAAACATTTACTTTCTTATTTTGGTTTCTCAAGTTGAGATTGTTTTAAGATCAAATGTAATATAAGGTCACAGGAAGTTACACAATTGTCATGACGACTTTGAAGGCATCACCAATGAATATAACATTACAAATTACACAAAATTACATCATCAGGGACCGATAACTGTGATACATGACTATACAATTTTAAATTTTTTCACATTTCACAATTCCCCATGTAATCAGTGTTGGTATATTTATTCAGAAATAACATATGATACAATATTTCACAAAAAATATTATTTTCTTGTTTAAGGTACAGATATTAGTCAGCATTTTTTGTTGAAAGGTCTATTCTGTCTATTCAGAAATGGCAACCTTAAAAGAAGAATCTTCCCAAGAATTGTTCTACATTGCTCACAAACTGAAGATTGCGCGCAACAATGTATTAACCAGAGCCATTGTTTCTGAGGTATTCTTTCATACCACATTCTTGTACCATACTCAACTCTGTTATTCTCCCTGGGTTAGCGTGTGAGGTTTGTGATGGAAGACGACCTTGAGAGGCCAAAAATCGATAAGATTTAACTTGTGGGGATAGATAAATGGTGTGTGGTCGCACAGAGGACTTTGGGTGTGAAGGGATAGGCTGGAGAAGGCAGGGAGTGCATTTGCTCAAGTTAAAAGTGCAGTAACAGTGTGCACCCTCAGGGAGGAGCAGTCTGCTACGAGATTCCTGACCATGTGTCAGGGCAGATCTGTGACAGAGCCGTGGCGGGTAAAACAGATGGCATTACTGAAGGGAGAGACCAGAATCGCGATATGCACCGTGCACCCGGAGGACATATCCCATCATCCTCTCATGCATTACATCAGGACAATCTGTGAAACCTGCTCCCACTAATCAGTCACCAGCGCATCACTGCCTCGGCTGGTCACAGCCATGGGCATGCAGCTCAAGTGTTGTGCCACCTGCCACATGGCGCACACATACCCGTGTGAATGGTTCGAATCAACCTGTCCAACACGGCGCTGAGGTCATGTTCACTGAGTTTCCCCTTTCTAAAACACACATCAGGCTCAATGACAGGCAAACCCCCTTGATTTGGATATGTTGAGGACAGCGCTCGTCTGAATTCTCACAGAATTTTGACTTACAAATAAAACGTCACTCCAGAGCTGCACCAGACACAGAGGTGAAAATACTGTGGAATGAATGATTTCTGTCTGCTGGTTTGTCTGAATATATATAAACTACACTGTCATATTATTATGTTGTTTTTCTATCAATTTACTAATACAGCTGTCTATGTGTTTGCTCAAATGGATCTGCCTGTAATTTTGAATGCATTAGTGAAGAGGTGTAGGGTTTTGTGATTATGAGTGAGTATATGAGAGTGCATTTAGAACCTTGTGCATGAGTGTGTGAGAGAAAATGTACATGCATATTTGTATATGTACAGTATGTGTGAAAATAGCATGTGATGACAATGACATTAGGTGGACTGCCCAAATTAGCCAAGAGTTGTATTCCTGTATCGAGGTGGTTTTGTTTTCATGATGGCATTTTCCTTCCCCTTTTGAATGGTTTTCTGGATCTTTCTAGCAGGCCATCTTTTTGGCACTCATGTCACTATCTGCTGTTTTTTTCGTGCCACATCAGTGTGAACACTACAGGAAACGGCTGTTTCTAATGGGTTCCATGTTCAGACAAGTTGGGCACAGACACTTCACCTCCCCCACAAGGGTGTGTGGATAGTATCATTCTGATTCATTCAGGTCTGTGTTTCCAGCAACCACAGATGCCTTCTGTTTCAGCTGTCATGGGACAACGTGAGGTTACCAGTAGTAATTCATAATTGTGGCACAGTATGACTTTATTTACAAGACCCTAGTAATGCCGTGACATGTAATGGTAGTGTATCTATGATGGATTTGTAAAAGAGATTAAGTTAAGAAGAATAAACTAACTGTGGGTGTGGAGGGGCCTGGTGTCATTATAGGGAATCTGACCAGAATACCGATACATTAATGACACAGCCCAGGAAACTGCCAATTTCACCGTGTCTAATCAAGAGCAAGCGCAAAGCCATGAGCGGCTTTGTCAGGAGCGGTTCTTTCAGAAGGGGAAATGATGTACTTGCCCTGCAGGAGAACCTTAAATAAGCCTTAAATTTAGGCAAATGATGTGAAGACAGTCTGCTCGCGACGTGCTTATCGGCTTCGCCTCTTTTTCAGCCCGTACCCAAGAGCATTTAAATTAAAAAAAAGGAATCCTCACCTGAATCTGAAAACATCTCTTGGATAGATATTCGTTCTTTTCAAATTTCAGTCTTTTTCTGGCTATAGGCAATAAAGGCCTAAATAAGTCTAAAGTTTACCGTGTTAGTTGTGTTTGCTGACAGACTCAGAATAAAAACAGAAAATAACCATCATTAAGTAGTTGAAATAAAAAATGTTATTTTCTGTAGTTAGTAGCTCATAATCAATACCAATTACTAGTTACTACTAGTATTACCAGCTAATACTTCATCATCTTTTACAGGCTTACTGAATTTCACCCACCCTTGTCTTTATCTCCATTTCATTGTTTTGATGTGGCAGATCTCAGTTCAACGATACCTACTTTTGTTTGTGTTATGTGTACATTGCAAATTATCATTTGTGTCCTTTATTCACATTGCAACAGGCTAAAGCTTCAACTGCCGATGCTAGCTGCAGTCCGAATGGAAATGTATGCATTCGTGAATGAATGTAAAAATAATGTTTCACAAGAGTGGTTTCTCAAAAGTTTTCTGACTTAGTTTAATTTAGTTTCAGTATTTTCACATCCCAGTTCCGGCTCCAACACCAGTGACAAACCAGGCATTCAAGAGTTAGTGATTGCGTGAAGAAGTCTATAAGGAGGAGATTTGGAGTGAAGCTTTAGAGGTTACAATGAGTAATATCATGACTGCTAGGAATGAATTCCTATTACATCACAAAAGGGTTATAAAGCACACCTGTATGTTCATTTAACAAACATGAAGCTTGATGGTTGCAGAGGTGGTCTCTTATTAGTGCGCTGAATAAAAAACTCTTACAAGCAAGTGCTTCAAATACTTTTGAGTGCTTAATTGAGTAAAGGTTGTATTTTAATAGTGGATGATTGAGGATGATTGACCTCAAAATGAAGCGAAATGTGCAGAAAACATTTTTTTGTGATGGAAGATGTGCACAAAATAAAGTGCTAATTATTAGTAAATATTTACAAAAACAAACATTTCAGTTCCCAATTATGTCCTTTTGGCTTTTGTCCTGCCTCACCCACAGCCTTTTTTTTCCCCCAGACAACAAACACCGATATCCACCCCATATGTTTAATATTAATGCAGGCTGGATGATTCCTGGGACCAACCTTGCCCTTAGCTCCCTCTGCTGGTGAGTGGACAGGTGAGAGAGGTCTACCGGTGGTGCTCCACTGCTCGTTGGGAAATACTGTTCCGCTGTTTCCTCTTCCTCCTTAATGGCCCTCACGAACAGCTGCTGGGCAACGCCTCCACTCTTTCAGCAGGTTTGGTACGTCTGGAAAGGCTTCTGGCGGTCAGGCATTGCAATTTTGTAGGTGACTGGACCCATCTTCTGGTGTACTTTGTATGGGCCCTGCCACTTAGCCAGTAGCTTGTTCTCACTGCTTGGAAGTAGCAGCAGAACCTCTTGGCCTGGGGTGAATGTGCGGGATACAAAAGCTCAAAGGGTGAGAACCCCGTTGATGCTTGGGGAACCTCCCTATAAGCAAAAAAGAAGGTAAGGCAGCCACGTGTCCCAATCCGTCCCCATCTCATTGACGAACTTCCCAGCATGGTCTTCAGGGTGCGGTTAAAAGCGTTCAACCAGCCCGTCAGTTTGGGGATGGTAAGGAGTGGTCTTAATAGCCTTAATCCCTAGAAACCTATAGACCTGTTTGAGATGGTTGGATAGGAAATTAGTGCCCTGGTCAGTGATAATCTCCTAGGTATGCCTACCCTGGAGAAAAGCTGAATGAGTGACATAGCTATGTATTTTGCTTTTACTTGTTTGGAATGCCTCTGGGTAGCGGGTTGCATAATCACAGACAACCAAGATGTATTTATTGCCCATCTTACTCTCTCTAAAGGACCCACAATGTCCATGGCTATCCTTTCAAAAGGTATGTCAATAAGCGGCAATGGCTGTAAAGGTGCAGGAGAAGGGCCCTGTCTGTGTCACCTGACAGTCTGGACAGCTCCTACAGTATGTTGTGGCGTCAGTATACATACTTGGCCAGTAAAATCTAGCAGCTATGCGCGTGTATGTTTTTCTGAGCTGCTAAATGCCCTGCCCATGGAACTGAGTGGCCACCTCAGAACTGTCTGCCTCAAGTTTAGGTAACACTAAGCGCTCCGCCTCCCCCTGTCTGTGATAAGTACTTCCCCTCTAAGCACAAAACTCTCCCTCTCAACAAATCCTCACTAGCTTTGCTAGAAGCCACCTTCTCAAACAATGAATTTAGTGATGGATCTTCTCTCTGGAGCTGCGCAATATTCATAGGGTTTCAAATACATCAGGTAGAGATGGTTTTGGAAGGTCTGCCTCATTACTCTGCCTCACGGTGCCCCTGAACTTCTCCTGCTTTTTCTGCTTCCTAGACTTAGGAGGATCTAGGCTAGGTGAAAAGGCAACTCATCAAACATGTCAGGGTCTGGGCAGCATCTCGCCTTGGACCTAGTAATGGCTAGATTACTTAACCCCACTGAGCTAGGCCTCACTGGGTTCACCAACTCTGCCAACACTGGAAGGTCCTGACCCAACACCACACTGTATGGCAGACCCTTAACAACTCCAACCCTGAAATAGGACTGCCCCTGCACAACCACATAGATGTCTGCCTCGCTTTCTCATCACCATGAATACAGCGAATGGTAACATCAGAGCCCCTATTCCACCAATCCTGCTGAACTTTGTCCTGCCTTACGAGGGTCTGCGAGCTTCCTGTGTCCACTAAAGCCTGCATGCACTGGCCATTAACCACCACAGGAACCAATAGCTCTGCACCATTTCCTCTCCCTCTGATTCTGGTCTGGGAACATATTTATTGTGGCATTCAAATAGCACATAGTGGGACACTGGATGGCTCAATGTTCGCCTGGGAGCCCTGAGGTCAGGGTTTCGATTCCCGGTCTCGCCATTTCCAGTTATGGCCGGAGGTCTGTGCTGGCAAAGCAACAATTGGCCAAGCCTCGCCAAGGATGGTAGGGGGCAAGCTGGCCAAGCTCATTGTTCCCGTCACCATAGCACCCACTCCAGTCATGCTGGGTGCTGACTGTATCATCCTCCAACATCATAATAAAATAGCACATAGTGCTGGTTTAGAACTGATCTGGATGGATGAAAAAAATTAATCCACTGACATGAAAATAGCACAATATCAAATCTTCTTTATTGACACACCCCTGGTGGTACCATCCTACCCATGTTGACGCAGATGCATTTATTGCAGGTCACTGAGCAAACAAACTTGGTGGAGGCGGGAAATGTACTATTTGCTTTAGATGAAATTAGAAATTCCATGACACCCTCAGGTGCAGTTGCACATAATTATTGCTGTGCACTGTTTGACTGAGGTCCTTATCCGAACTGGGTTCCATGTGTAATCAAGTTGACCAAATTTTTACAGAGGTCAACTGCTGGTATAGGCAAACAGCAGTAAGCCTGGCAAGACTTTGTTAACCATTGCACCCAGCAAAAGTAAAACAGGCGGTCATCTGCATGTCAGGCACAGAAATATAAACATCACTCAGCACATACCCCACAGTCACTCCAAAAGACTTTGACATTACTTTGTTAAAAAAAAAAGAAAAGGTCTTATCAATTATGTTAGCTTTTCAGACCAATCACAGGGAGGCATTTTTGCACCATTAAGGTAATTGTTAGAAAATTCTCCTGTTGTTTCCAAATAACACATAATCACTGAGTAAAACATAAAATACTGAATAAAAGATAAAATAAACAAATATGACCTATGGTAAATGAATAATAAATAAATAGTTTATAATTTAATATACAAATAATAGGCATTGATACATTAACAGGGTGAGGCAAAGGTCACTTTACAGCTGCAGTTCCACATTATTAAAAGATTCCTCATTTAATTAAATTTAATTTAATTCAAATATCGCACTAGGTTTCTTGGTTCATGGGTTCATTCTCTCTCTCTCTCTCTCTCTCTCTCTCTCTCCCTCTCTCTCTCTCTCACTTTCTTTCCCACCCTTCTCCACAAACATCCGCAAATACTGCTAAGGGGACAAGTAGCACAACAATTAATGATAAACAACACACACACACACACACACACACACACACACACACACACACACACACACACACACACACACACACACACACTTTATCATTTTGTGTACTGTTCACCCCATGAGCAGACAGCACAGTTAGATTCATCCTGAAAGGTAGTCTACATTAATACTTAATGAGAAAATACATGAGGAATCGTTGCATCATTTGTAACATTAGAAGTTAAAAAAAAACTGATGGACGGCAAAGGGAATGAATTAATTATTCCATTAATTACAATATTTTATCAAATAATAAATTATATGCTGATATGTGCGCATGCTGTATATCCTTCACCAAGCATTTACAGGTTTTTGAGCAATAACGGCCTTTCGTGGTGCTGATTCACAGAGATGCCCCACCTAGGGGCACCTATCAGCCAAAAAAACACCTCCGCTGCAGAGACAAAGGCAGAAATAACAGTGTTTCTCTCCACAAATGGAGGTCTGCTGCTGCTTGATGCTGGTGATCAATACAAAGCTAGAGACAGCATGCTGATGTTCTGGGCCATGAGAGCATTTTATTAGGCCTCAGACTTTTAGTTTTGCCTACAGTGGGAGGGCCAAAATGGAATCAACAATTATCAAACATGCATAAATGTTCATTTCCATTAAAAATAAATAAAAAAGTCCCATCAGCTAACCGCAGCACATTTTCCAGTGCAGGTGCAAATCAAAGGTTTGTATTTGTCATTGAAAAAAAAATGGATCAATTAGCCGTCTTGTGTAGTGCCCCGTACCGGAGCAGATGCACCAAACCTCGGAAAGCAGGGAACCAGCCGCAGATAAAATGTGAAAGCTTTCTGACGGCAGCGCGAGCAGTTTCACAAGGGCTCTTGCGGTTCTGTTTTCAGAGTACTTTGAAGCAAGCTCTTCCAAATACGCATGTGGGTGGATTTGTAATGCATTCATTAGACAGTTTAGAAAGGGCCTACATCTGAAAGAGCAAAGTAAAACCTCTCTTACACACAAAAAAATGAATGATGTTCAGTTCCTAAAAAACATTACTGTATTTTTTTTTCAAACCCTTAGCAAAATGCGTCAAATTGTATTCTTTTTTTTAAATGGTAACATTTCGCCCCATTGTAAGTTTCGAATAATAAAAGATAAGAGAATTTAGTTGGTAAGTGTTTTCTTTTCTATGAGTAAATCTGAAGAGGTTGCATGTTTTGACAAACTAGAATTATCCATGAGTAAGAAGTGTGGGTTTTCTTCAATAAATACATTGTAACAGAAGAGGTATTAACCTTACATATAAACTGTGAATTTAAATTATATACAGACTTAGAATTCAGATTTTGAAATTTTGCCATCTGGATTATACATATTTTGGCAGTAACTGTAATGGCTTTGACAGTCTGAGCTGAGATGGCGGACCATTGGAAGTGGATATTGGTAAATATAAACTTCTGTTTTAGTCCATGAATCACAGACATTGCAGACAGTGACAATGTATCCATAGCGAGAATATTAAGCATATATAACAGTATTTTTTTAAAGATTACATTCATGTCTCTGTTTGAAAAATGCATACAGTCATTTGTCAAAAAATATGATAGCACACCCGTGTTGCAATCTCAGAAGACAAACTTTTCTGTGAAGCTTAGCTCATATTAACCCTTAACTGGGGGGTTTTTGCTTTTTCTTTGTACAAGATGATAATGGGATTAAAAACAAAATTTCAAGAGACTGCTCACAGCTTCTCATTCAACACAGCATAAAACAGAATGTCAAGAGTGGAACCTACAGTTCTCTGAGAGAATATAAAGACATCACATGTGTATGGCTAAACTATGTCATCTGTGATTGGATGAGGGCTCTAATAAAATCCCACTTGTAGTATGACAACAGGTAGTAGCATGCAGAAGAAATGCACCATTTTTTCATCATAAAACCTTCAACCTCAATAAGCCTGGCATCCTGATGTCAGGCCTGTTTATATTTTGTCTTCCTCCTTCAGAGAATCAAGGTTACATATGGTACTGTGATGCTGTCTTTCAATTAGAAGATGTATCTTGAGCATGGGAACCCCATTGCCATCACAGGGTTCTCGGTGGCTGTTTTTGCACTTGCACGGCACAAGCAAGCCAAACAGAAATGATGACAATCAGAGGAATTACAAATGTGAGAAACCTTTCCATTCTTGTACATTCCTGAGAGAAAGTCATAAGAAATATGAAGGAATTTTAGAATAGCAAGATAATTGTCTAGATAGCTGAAAAAGAGTAACCGAACTAGGACAAGGCAAAGCAAACTAGTTAGCTGAACTAGCATTCATAAATGGCTGTAAAACATTGCAAAAAAAGTATTCAAGAGTAGTATAAACAACCACTTCAAAAACATCATTGGAAACTGTTCTGATTCCTCGATACAACCAGCTGTGTCAACAAATGGAGTCAGAAGAATGATTATGATTATTATTATATTGCATTGCATCATAAAGGGAAGAGGGGCTTCCACCTTCTTACTTTAAGTAGTCTATTTGTTCTGTTACACATATGTATGTTTAATGTTGGTTAAATTGTTGTTTAGTTTTAGCACCATCTAGAGGTCCTTAGTGGATTTGCTATGCCTTTAGCTATGACACGTTCCTATCATGTGATGTCCAGCAGGAAGTAGGAGGTGTCTTCAGTTTAATGGAGCATTGTTTTATGTACATGTGGCCCTGCTGTTAAAGCGGCTATCATCTGTGTGTATCTCATGCATATGGCAGCATCGTCAAAATGTATCTCTCCATGTCATCTTTAACTGTTTATCTTCTGTCTTCTTCATGAAGATATATATTATTTGTGTGCATAAAAATATGTTAGCAGAACACACTTTAGTCTATAGATCAATGTAAATTCATTGGAGATGTATCTATGCTCTACTGTTACACTATTTCATTTCATTTATACATTAAGAAGTAAAGATAATTTATGTCAAGAGTGTTAATAAACCAGGCATGTAATAGCCTTTTGTCAAAGCTTTGCAGTCTGAGCGACTGTATCCTTTTGTGTTTATTTTAAATTTCACCCTTGCTTAACCATTAAACCCATGGGCTGAATTCAATTATGTCTTTGGAGTCTTGGTGAAAGTCGGATGTTTACCTGGTTGTTGAAATACCTCACGTATAGACGGCATAGTGGAAGGACAGCTCCGCTGCGGAAAGATAGCGCAGTTCATGCTGGTAACACACTGCATTACGTCCCAGCATAGGAACAGCTCACAAGCTCCTGCTTCCGCCACATGTGCAGGCTGCGTACTTTTGTAAACCCTGATGGTGAATTGAGTCCAAATCCATGATTTATTAAGCCCATGACATCAAAATATCACTCCAGCCAGGTACCCAAAGCTGGCAACCCTGCCATATGTATTGTTGACATTCTGAGTGAAAGACAACCATATAGCACTCTTGTATCTTGGTATTATTTATTTTCATTTAAGTCTATCTTAATATGACAGAAGTGTTTTTGGTTTTACCTGGTGAGGTGATTTGGTTTTACCTTTTTAACCAGGACATCCTGTCAGGAAACTTTTCGGCGATCCCTGAGCTGCACACAAAACAGATAAAAATACAGCTCATAGATTAATCATTAAGAATTATGGGATGTCTGATGATGAGAATGGGCCAAAAAGGCCTCAAACTAGATAAAATCCTCTGCAATTATGTTTTCCGGCCCAGGACATATTCACCTGCTCATAGTACATTCTCCTCCAAAATGCAAGTCTCTTTAGTGGCAGAGCTCAGACAGAAACCTTGTTAGTGCTTCCACTGATCTAATAACTATCCTGCCAGGAGGTTATCAGGTCTCTCATAACCCCCCACCCCCCCCCCCCCTCCCCACCACCACCCTCCTCAGTCCCAGTTACAATTGTGATGGGAGTGGGTGAAAAACTCATTGGTGAATAATGGTTTTGACCAGGTGGGAATGATGTCTCGATCTATGCTTTGTCTACCCACGGCCTGGCACAGGAAATCTGGGACAGAAATGGACTCTCACGGAATTACCAAACCCCCACCCCGCACCCCCGAGGAAAAACACGCCACCACCACCACGTATCACACACGAAGTCGTCTCACCAACCGAGGCCGTCCGCGCCCCAGACGTCCCCGGACGTGCTCGCCGCAGCGCGGACCCCGTGTTCCGCTGCCGTGTTCTCCTTTACTTCTAATGGCTTCTGAATATGTGCACAGGCCCCATGCTTTGCTTTGAGCCTCGTTCTGTGAGAACACCTGCTCCTCCTTTTCGGAGGAGGCTTTGATGTGTCGATCGAAGCGCACCTTAATGAGCGCCGTTCGCGGCAGCCTGCAGATGATGCCGTGTCCTCAGGGAGACACCCAACCTGAGGAAAATAGTCCTTTATTCATTTACGCTACACCTTCCTTACAATAACTTTACGCTTCTAGATTTTTTTTGTCCTATAACTCCATAATACACTACTTGTACATGTCATTTAAAGCACCCCATTACACTAATAAAGCCTTCGTGTTATTCAGCACGTACACAGCTTAGTTATTGTTTATCACTTAACGTTGTTACATGTGCACACCTTTATATTCAATCTTTATGACAGACTTTACAGTATTTTACATGTCTACAGCTTTACTCTGCATTTACCCTGCATGTATCAATTTAACTTAACTTTTATCAACCCCTTTTACACTACTAGTCATCATTAACCTGAGCACTTCTAATGCGTTGAGTGCCAGCCATAAATGGCCCACAGAACAATTTGGTTCAATAATTTAACAGAGAGCACTGGGTGCACTTGATTCAGAATCAGAGAAAATTAATAAAAACATTTACAATCGAGGGCGAATGTTCAGTTTTAATTTGCAAAGGGTTTGTTTACTTTTCTGAAAATTAAACAATTTTAATATTGTTGAATGATTGCCGATAACTGCTCATTTCCAAAAGGTTAATTGTATTCAGAATACAGTACATAAATATCCCTGAACCTTATATATCTTGTAGTTATGCCAGTGTTAAAGGGCATATGCTTTTTTACGGACAACAATCATGTTTACACCTATATTGCAACTGAACTGTATTGACAAGAATAGCCTTGTTCTCCATTAATAGCTTCTGAGAAGTACACCAAACTGTTCTGATGGTTGAGAGGTAGAGTAATTGTTTAATGGGGTTTTTAAACTGTTCTATGGCTCCAACTGTGTGCAACAACAGAGAGTATCAAGGTGAGATGTAAGAGGGACTCCTAGACACATAAAGTCTTAGAGCTTCCTTTGTCTGGGGTTCTGTCCATTAGCCTCCTAAGTAGAATACTCACTTTCCAGAGTGAACTCACTTCACCCTGCCTCTCTCTGTCTCTCTCTCTCTCTGTCTCTCTCTCTCTCTCTCTCTCTCTCTCTCTCTCTGTCTTTCTCTCTCTCTGTCTATCTCTCTCTGTCTCTGTCTCTCTCTCACACACAGAAAAGCCAAGCATAATGCTCTCTCTCCCCCCCACCCCCTCCCCCGCCGTGAGGACCGTGCCAAACAAATACCACTCAGCAACAGGACCTCTCCGCAGCTCAGCGCCAGGACCTCTTTTATCTGCAGTCTGTGCCTCTCACCCAGGGAATCTGTCCATCAGAGCAGAGGCTCTAAATGCAGGCTCTTTCAGCGGGCGGAGCAGGTGAGAACAGTGCTGACAGAAGCCTTTCACAACAGAGAGGAGGGCCCTGTCGCACTTTACCACAGTGCTTTGCGACAGCAGTTGTGGTTTTAAAGATGGACTTCAGCATCTTTACAATACATCACTTTACATGAGTAAGTTCCATTGAGTTTTTTTTTTTTTTTTTTGTTAAATACTGGTAGTAACCTGTAAAAACTGATAGAATGTGCAGGTTCAGCAGTTAAAAAGTGCAGGCTATAAAAAAAAATAAATTAGTAATTTTGGTCTAGTATGTGCCTGTGGTCTCATTTATATAACCTTTATTTATTCAGGTAAATCCCATTGAGATACAGGTCTTATTTTCAAGTGAGACCTGATGTACATAAAATAAAACAAAATAAAAACATTCATGAACAAATAATCTAAAAAATTACATAACAATTTGAATAATGGATAACAATAAATGACTACAATACTCTAATATAATAAAACAACGCCAAAAAAACATGAAAAATTAAAACACATCAAATGCCAAATTAAAAGCACCAGCCATGCATCCAATCGAAATAAGAGCATAAAACCTCATCAATTAAAGCAATTACATTCTGTTTTGGGGAGTTTTAAAATCTTGCTTTTAAATTGCAGATAACTTATAAGACTATGCACTTAGTATAAAGTGCTCTGCAGCTTATTCCATCTGTCTGGAGCATAAAATCTAAAAGCGATCTTTCCAAATTCAGAATTAAGGTACCTTGGATGTGTGCCAATCATGTGACCGAGTTTGATAAGTCTGTACTGATCCGTTCAACAAAGATGTACTGCAAGATGGTAATTTACCAATAAGGGCTTTGTAAGTAAATAAATACCGATGCCAATCACAATAATATAATAATATAACACCAGTTGTGCTAGCTGGGCTAACTTGGAAATACAAGGACTGCCTAACAAGCATAAATAACTGAAAAACCTCTTGTTTTTGAATATATCCAATTCTGTTGTATTTTTCTAGATGACAAAGGAATCAGTGATACCTCATTTTCATTTGTTCCACTTTTGAGAACAGTATTAACTTGCATCTTGTTGCCTATCTCTGTCTGAGGTACAGGATGTAACATTCATGTGCATCATTAAACCAATAGTAATCAGTAATGAAGGTTCCTTGTTTTCAGTTCACAAAAACCAGCATCTTTGATTTTCCTCTGTACTTTTCTCTCTGAGTTCGTTTCTGAAAGGATGTGTCAACTTGTATTTCAGCACAGACACACTGTGCAAAGCCCTTTATACATGTTCTTTGCTTGCCCTTACAGCATGTACCTGCTAAACCTCAGAAAGGCTTTTGATTCATCCCAAACTCTGCCATGAAGCCAAACGCCAAACCCCATTAGATTCCCATTCCTCCTCTTCTTCCTGGGCATTTAATACAGCTCTGAGTCCGGTCATCCCAGTGCTAAATTGAACCAAGTACTAAAAACATCTCGCTGGAAGTTGCAGGCTTTGCCCCTGTCAGAGGACTGTCAGAGGTGATTAATTGTAGGGGGAAGAGGGATGGAATTCTCCCTTACACTCAGACAGCCAATCAGAAGGGACCAGAGCAGCTTCCACACACTGATACTGCAGCGAGTAGCCCTGACTTCTGTGGAAATAAGCGGTTATAAAGTGCAGCTTGTCATGGAACTGAGAATGTAATACAAATGTTAAAAACACTTGCAAAATGTATTTTATTTTATTTAATTTTATTATTATTACAATATTAATTTAAAAAGAATAACACCAAATCTGTTGACAAGAATGTATAATTTGGTGAATCAACTTTCAAAAATATTCAACTCACGGTTGGATTAAAATTTATAATAAAAATATTTATTAAACAGACAGCTCTAAGGCGAAGACAAAACATTTAAACTACAGATAAAATACCTGAAGTTAATTTTGAATTCTACACATGGAATGTAAAACAAGAAACAAGACAGGATTGTGAAACGGATGTATGAATGATAGCATGCATGAAAGAATGAATGAATGAATGAGTACTCCAACCAGTTGTTGGTCTCTTACACATTACAGGTTGAGTATTCCTTATCTCTTATCCGAAATGCCAGAAGTGTTTCAGATTTTGGATTTTTTCGGATTTTGGAATATTTGCATATACAGCCATTCCCCAACATACGTCCTGAGTTCCATTCTGACTGACTGGTTGTTTCTCGAAATGGATGTAAATCGGACATATGTTTGCATGGCATGTGGAAGTACACATGTTGCATGTTGAAGATGCACACAATGCCGGGATATCATATGACGGTCACTATCGTACACACGCAGCCATTAGCACTGGCGGACGTACCACCAAGTGTAATTGTTATATTTACATATATTTATTTATTTTTTTTATTTATACAGGTATGCGTCGCTTATTGTCCATGATACGTTCTGCGAAATTGCTCATTATTTGATTTGGACGTCGTGCAAACACCATTTTATTCACGTCTTGGCAAAGCTATATGGTAGACTTTAGTGTACCTGTATTGACTAAATAGCCAAGATACTTTACACATACAGTACTGTATTTCAACTAATGCATCTGGTATGGTAATGTATGGGTTAATTATGTTAGTTACGCTACATCCCGTTCTTCTGTCAGGATTTCTGAACTCTGTTATAACCTTATTGTTTGAACTTGAAAGTGTTTTAACTTTTAATATGTGTGCATGGTATGGGCACCTGGGTGTTAAGAACAAAAATAGACTGTCCAGAATAACAAACATGGCCAGTAAAATTATTTGGAAAGAGCAGAAACAAATGGGTGAAACAAAAGGCTCCACAAATTGTGTCTGATCCTGTTCATCCCCTTTTTAAAGAATTCATAAAGCGCCTTCGTGAAGACGCTATAGAGTCGCAACATCAACCAAGAACAAGCATTTCGGATTCCGGATTTTTGGATTAGGGATGCTCAACCTGTATTGCAATCACATGCAACAGAGAACAACAAAAGAAAGACAGAAAGAAATTTGCAAGAATTCAAAACCCTGCTTGTGTCTCAGAAGACGTGGTTCATCAATATATACCATAAGAGTGTGGGCCCTGCTCCACAGGCTACACTTTAAGAGGGCTGTTTTCACCTCCTTACTGGCCCATGCATAATTAGTTTAAGATCAGGAAGCACCCAAGAGACACTATACATACTCTTTACACTTTTATATATTTTTTATTTAAGTCTGTGGAAGACTAAGACATCTCTTTAAGTTTATTATTTTGGTAATAATCTCTTAATTAACATGATATGGACTCTTAGCATGATTATATTTAGAAAGACAAGTTTGGTAATTAATAAAATAGTGGGCAGCACTTCTATGTTATAATTATCTCAGGCAGTACTGTATCAAATGATCAAAAGCAGTATTCATTCTCTGGCCTGGGATTCCCATCACAGTGCCAATAGAAAAAGAAAAATCTGCCTATCCAACTTTGGATGTTATTTGTGTCAGAGTGGTGTAAGACACACACACACACACACACACACACACACACACACATGCACACACTAATTATTGAGTTAAGGGGTCATACAGAGGCCCCTTGGTCGGGGCAGTCTCTATCTTATTTTGGCTTTCAGGTTGTCAAAAGCTGAAATATTGCATAATAATTGTTAATGAAGTCTCTATTATCAGATGTATAACATAGTGATTGCAACGTATCATACTTCCATTTACTTCTGGCAGCATAAACATGTAAGTTCAATAATGACACCTAATGGTAACTGGGAACGTATATACTCAGCTGTATAAAAACGATTACTACTCTTGAATTCACAGAAAGGTTATTTAATTCAAAACCTTGGAACCTTGGGGTTGCGATGACCACTCCAAGTTTGTTATTCTCTTGTATCCAGTATGCTAAACAAGGACCAGATGTCTGACATTGTTTCTTTGAGTGATTACCTGGTCTGGACAATAACATGCTTAGATAGGCTGTTCGTCTGGAGTTCAGTGAGGATAAGGTCTGTGTTTCAGAAGAATCCTGGAGAAAGGAATTAAACACTACAGACAGCAGACATTTAACACTGTGGTCTTCTAATGTTCAGCAAAATGGCCTGCTAATGCTCCTCCTTACAGCTTCCTAACACTCAAGCCTCTGAGAGCTTAACACTAAGAACTTTTAACACTCAACTCTACAGACTGCGGATGTTCAACTTATTATGATTTAGAAATACAGTAGATGTTTATTTGTACTTCACTCTGTATGTTTATCTCATTCATCTCATTTCAAACTAAATAACATGGGCTGAAAGAATCACCCAATAAATGAGAATATTGATAACCATCAAGTTTGAATAATATGCCCATATCAAGTTATCTATAATGTTGTACCGATTGAACAGGTGCGTTCCTACTACCCAGTAAATATTAAATATTTACAATGACAATTTGTCTTTTTCAAGGGTATGACAGCAGCTCTCCACCCAGGAATGGAGCCTGCAACCTCCCTTGGAACTGCATCAGGAATGTAAATGGCCGCTGCGATGTCTGTTGGCCCTGAGAAGCCGTCTGCCGCAGATTACTCTTAAACACTTTCTCTCTGTCACCCCTCAGCATCATCTTTTATTCTGCTGTTGACCCAGCAGCCCACAGTGCTCGTTCTTCACAATCATCTTTGGTCTGTGAGCGATTGCACTGCCAGGAGGTAGAATAGCAGAACCACCAATGGCCCCTGGCTTTCCCAGAATGCCATTCTGCTGAGGGTAGCTAAGGGATGACTGACTGTGTAGCCCAGCTAAACAGCAGAGCCCCCGAGCTGTAAGAGAAGGAAAGCTGAACTCACTTGTATGGGGGAATCAGAGTGTCACAGTATCATTGAGGGTCAGAAACAGAATGAGGTACAGTCACAGTACATGACCCCTTACTTATACCTTCTGCCCCATGGGAACATATCCATGGAGATAACGGCCATTTCTGGGATTCATGGGGCCATAGCTATCCCTCACACTGGTGCTGCAGTTTTCCCCCTATTTGCTCCCAGAGGTAGACCTTGACCTGCAGTATCGATTATGGTGACTTCCTTTTTATAGTCACTGGTGCTCTCCCTCTCCTCCTCTTTCCCTCCCTCTCAAGGGCCAGGCCTCACTTCCCTCTCCCAAAAACATCCAGAGATTCTGAGGATCTGACAGAAGCTGAAACTGCAGCACCACACATTTAATCGTGTCAGTTTTGAATGTATGCAATTATGTAATTGGTATGGGTTATTGTTAATTCTGTTGCAGAACAAGAACAAGCTGAGAGTCGTTTCTGGAGATTGTGTTTGTCTGTTATTTTCTGTGTTAATTGCTCAGGGGGATTGTGGGTAGAGACAGTTACTCATGAATGCTCTGTGATGGTGGGATTTTGGATGGGCCTGCGCTAGATGTAAGAATGGGCCCAGAATGCAATAGTTCTTTTTTATCGGAAGCAGTAAAGAGAATCTGCAAATTTTGTGGGCGCTTGTAATTCTTTTTTTATAATAGGTTTTCCATTGGGTTTTATGGTCAAATTTTGGAATGGTTGGCATAAGGAATTCACCCTCAAAGTGTCCTACAATAAAACCCAAAATGCAAAATAGGAAGCGGCCATGGATGCTTTGCCATTTTAGGGAGAAATTACTCCAAAATGTATTTCTTTTTTTGGAGCTGGCTTTACTGCTCTCTTGTTGATGAACAATCATCTTTATTTGTGCTTTGATTGTTTTTCTCATTTGTATTATTTTTTGCATTATTTTCTGTTGCCACAAATATGATGTTGAAATTGCGAGGTGCCGGATTTATGATTTTATTTAACTGGCACGCTGCGTAGAAAAATATCAAGCATGTTATCAATTTCAGCATTTTCAAAATGAAGGCTCATATTCAACAGTGCTGGTCTGCATCCACTAGTATGTGGGTGGAAGCTGGAACAGCTTGGCCTTCAGACTTGGAACCTCAGTTTGTTCCTTTTTTTCATTTAAAAGATTGGCTGTGATTATATAAGGCCAGCAGTATCAACAAAAATGCATTTATGTGCCTTAGGTAGAGGTCAGTGATGACTACTAGTTAGGGGTAATCATATAACGCAAACGTTTCATGTTCGATTCACGGGTAGGGCAGTGCCATATATCCTGGTTCAAGGTATCTCAATTAAGTTGCTCTGTATAAGGACATCTGCTATATGCTTAACTGTAAATGGAATGTACCGTGTGGTCTACTACACTGAAACCTGGCACAGAGGTACCCAAAGAGGGCTCCTTGACTGTGCTAGGCCTCTGCAGTGCTAAAGCACCTGTTTCCCACTTTTATTAATGATACTGTCGAAACGCTGCCTTTCTGCGGTCACTAGGGTATGGCGCAAAGGTGCATGGCCAAACAGATGACTGTGTCCCCCTGTGCCTGTCAAGTCAATCTCTCACCCACTCCAGACATAAGGATGGGCTCACAGTAGCACTGAGCCCACAGTCGGAACATGAATAATTTCCGTTTGGAGGTTCAAAAACCCTTTTTCAGTATAATATTTGGACGTTGAAGGTGGCATATGGATTGGCACAGGTAAACATCCTGATGGATCTTCAGAACATTTAATTGGAATAACACTTTCCCAGTTACTCTTAACCAAATTATATTTTTCCTGAATTAATGCCATTTAAGAATTAATCAGTTAAAATGCCAGTATTTAAAATGCCCGTGGTCGTTGTAAGAAAGCAGAGCACATGCAGTATCTTCACTATGCTAACACTAGTAATACTAATACTTTTCTTCATGAGATTGACTTACAAAAATATCATCTAATTTATTACCTATTCCATTGTCATATTCATAAAAATAATTACATTTTGGATAATAACATTTTCTTAATTATAATTTTCTTAATCTGTAAAGATAAATGAAAATGTATTATTCTTTTTCAGCATGTAACGACACCTCAGGTATAATTTAACTCAGGAATTAGAAGTGGGAGAGAGTGGTCAGGTCTGGTTCTGTTGAGCAGGAGTTCTAATCCCTGCTTTGGCGGCCATGTTGTGTAGTTGTCCACCTGTGCTGTCTGCTGCTGACTGGGTGTTGTTTTGTGGGGTCCCAGGGCAGATGGTGACCTTATGGGCCTGGGGCTCCCTGGAAAAATACTGGCCATTAGATGTGCACACTCCCATGTGGTGGGGGATCCTTTGGGATCCAAGTTGTCTGCCCGTGTCCCTGGCCTCAGTGTGGGCGGCTGACAGTTCTCATGCATAATGTGTCATTGGATTGCCAGGTGCACATTTGGTGATGGGGTACAAGTTCTGGAAATTTGGGCATTGGTGCTGTAGATAATTTTCTGTGGCACAGCTAATCTGGACGTTAGGGTGGTGATGGCTGTCCATCTTGGAGGGAATTCCTTTGTGGTTTTAGCAGCCACCTGCCCCATTCGCTTGGCCACACTGCTCCTGTGTGCAGTCAGATGATTTTGCTCCGGTGTGAACAAAATTGTGTTGTACACCCTGTAATTTCATTTCTTACAGCAGCTCCAGGGCTGTCTGTAGGGTGGGACACCAGACCTTCATTGTTTTTCTGCCAGGGAACAGACGCTGTAGGTTAATGTTCTCTCAGTTGGACTCACAGAGAAGTAAAATCTTTGCCTTGATCCTCTAGACATATATTGCTCTCATGCAGAAACTGTTCTTTTGCTTGGTGAGTTGGTTCTTGCTGCGTATGAGCTGGTTTGGGTAGATAAGTGTGATTGCTAGGGCTCAGGAAGTCTGTGTATGTCTGCGCTGAAGAGGACAATGCGTATGTGTAAAGTGGATTGGTTCAAATCAGTGCAGGGGAGGTCCAGTGTGTGTGTGTGTGTGTGTGTGTGTGTCATTCCTGGGAATGTTTATGCAGTCCATGTTTCAATAGGGATACTGACAGGAGCAGCAAGCTCTTAGAGATATGGATCATTTTAAACCAGTCAGGGGTAAAGGGTTTGGAAGGGATAGGTGAGGTGGGTTGGGGTGGAAGAAGAAATATAAAAGGCTGTGGAAGAGCTAGGAGGGACAGCCATCTTTCTTGTTTCTCAGTGTCTGGTTTTCTTCTTCTAAATCTTCCACTGCTGACTGCATCATCCTTAAAATTATTCCTCATTGCTCTTATCAAGCTGGTCATTTCACCTGGTTAATTTGTTTATGCTGGCCAGAGTTTTCCCCTTAAACTCGAGATCGCTAGATAGTTGCTGGTTGTTTCTCCTCCCACCGAGCAGATGCTGCAGAGGAATACTTGGTTTCTGAACTTCGCATCCCCTCTTTCTGTCAGTGGATAAATGATGGAATACAAAACATGCGAAATGCGTGCCAACATAGAAGTATGCACAGCATCATTTGTAGCAAGGAATGCATGAAAAAAACATACAAGAGCACATGATGCACCGTGATATATTTGCTTGTTGCGCAGGCCGTTTTTCCATTATCATTGTTCTTTTCTCTTATTCTCTCAGCCCCTTGCTTACCCATTAAAAATCCTTCCATAATCAGAATACGAATCAGAGCAAGCAAGATAAAAAGATTCAATTAAGCACCCCTCTTTGGTACAGAATGTGTGCATAAACAGCGCCTCTCTATGCTCACTCATCCCACTCCACCTTTCTACGGAAGGGTCTAGTTTATGGGTTCATCGGGGGCCGGCAAGTTTTTTTTTCAACGCGTGCGAACCGCTTCTCAAATTGCATTTCTCCTCTTTCCGTATTCCTTTTTTTAGAACGCAGGACGCAACATGCAGTTCGGATTTTCACTTCGCCCTCATAAATCAGAGAGGTGCTCTGCTTACTGATGCACATAGCTGTGCTCCATTATCGCTAAATAAGTACGTTGGTGGGAAAGTGCATTAGAGCAATCAAACACTCACACAAAAAACAGGTGCCGTAATTGACTTTCCAAAAACACACATTTAAGAGAAAAATGCCAAGAAGACCATTTGGGAAACTTGTTTTGCCTAAGTAATAAGGTCACATCCTAAAGCAGTCTAGGTTCTGGATGCAGAGTGAATGCAAACAGAGGAACTGAATACCTGCACACCATTGCACTGCTTCCAAAGACAAAGTTTAATGTGAAAATGTTTCAGCCAGACCGTATTTTGCGGCGGTATCTTTTCAGAGATCTCGACGCTGAACAGCATCATCTTTCTACACATCTTCACTGGGAGAAATAAAATCAGTTGACAGACACACTTTATCATTTTTCATGCAAGGACTACAGCCCTTAAATCTGCCCTGAAGCCCACAGATGATGGATGGTCGACTTTACATGTGTTGGACAGGTAAGCACTGGAGCCAGATGCAAAATGGTCCCTCGCAGAGAAAGAGAACGCATTAAGTTCTCTCCTCCACAATCTGCAACAAGAGCAACAGGGTAACAGCAGTAGAACTAGCCCTGTTTTAGCAGTGTTAGCGATGAACCAGATGGCAAAATCAGCACTTTAGCTTTTCTAAGAAAGAGTGAGAAGAAAGAAGGCTAACATCAAGGGGAATAACCTGGGATTATGGGGCTGTCTGGAGAGAGACTGAACGGGCAATTTGCTGTGTATTCTGGGTAAATCCCGGTAGTTATGCACCATGCTTCCTGGGTAAAGAGTGATGTGTCATTAGCGTGCTTTTTTATTTGCAAAAAAGAAACTTATGAAAAAGAACCATACACAATATAATGTACAGAAATCTGGAAAATACAACCTTAAAAGTACAATAAAGATACTGACAATGTATCATAGTGATAAAAACATTGGAAACATTTCTTTAAAAATTGTTGCCATGTAGATATTTTTGCAATATTGCAAATCATTCAGAAATGTAAAGATATTAGAATTGTCAAACGTTTCTTAATAAGATAAACAGGTTTCCCAAAAACAAGAACGTCCCAACTAGCCCTACTTTTGTTGTCTGTGTTTTCTGAATCAAAGATTGAATCTATCACAGCGTCATGTTTTAAGGTTGTATATAAATCATAAAAATCACCAGGAATGGGTCTGGAAAAGTTATCGGCGTATGGATTGGTATCTGTTCTTTCGTCAGTTATTTCACTTGACCTAACAGAATTTATAATAAAGCAAGACTCTTTTCTTCTGTTCAAGATACCTTTTCAATATTAATTTAGAAACATTCCTGTTACCCCATGCTAGAGTGTTCAATCTCTGAGCATGAGCTGAATGTAAATAAGAGTGAACTGCTCCCAGTCAATGACCATTTTTCAAAGTTTCAGTGTTTTAGTATATCTGGCCCTAGTTGGGTGCACAAACTCAGTTAAAGTCTTGTACCTTCTCCAGCCTGTCTCAGTTCTCATATCAAAATCTTTATCAATGGTATGCTTTAGTAAGAGACTGATTGGCAAATAATCAACATACACAAAAATATCAACCAAATTCTGTGCCCACGTAAATGTGATGGGATGTGTTGGTGTGTACCCGTTCATTAGAAAATTCACATACATTTTTATGCAAATATTGATAAATGTTAATATATTAACATTAATAGATTAATTTAAAATAGGCCTATATTCATGTACAAATTTTAGAAACATGACTTAATTTGCGTTACACCACAAGAAAAATCTGTATTCCAATTTGAGTATTTTAACCCATTCACCAAGTGTTCAACTAAGGTGAACTGAAAATACAAGTTAGGTAACACTTAAATCAGGGCATATTAAATAACACTTGTTAATTGTGAGTAGTTAGCATGAATAATAATAATCATAATCATAATCATCATAATAATCATAATCATAATCATAACCAATGTGTGTAAGAAGCATGTGTTAATTATGTGGATATTAACATTGATATCAAATACAATTAATCATTTATAATAATTATACTTCATGTTAATAAATCGGTGTTTATATCATGTTAAGTCCCCACATAAACTATTTCAATAAAAGAGGAACTTGTTGATGTCTATATAAATGTATATAAACCATTAATAACTTGAAATGTGTTTTTTTTTTCCAAAAAAATCATGCCCGTAGTAAAAAAGGGATTATGAAGAAATGGCAAATTACTTGTAATTATGAAAGAACTCATACAGTAAAATACTAATCAAAAGCATATGGATAGAGGGAACTGATAAGGTTAACATTGTGGAATTGGTTTCTAGTTGAATATGTGTTACTTGTATTTAAGGTATGCATTGAACTTCACAATTAGGGTCACAAAGAAAATTAAATACTGGTTAATTATGGGTGATTAACACTTGCAACACAATAATTGGCTACATTTTAGTTAATGTAAGGTATATTGTACAAATTTTATATATCATGTATGACAGACTATTTGTACAAGGACAAAAAATTACCCCAGGAAGAATTCTGGGTGGGGTTCAACATTTGTCATTAACTTTGGAGAAAAAATGTATGCAAGTGTTCATTTTTCATATCATATTCCTTCTACCACACAAAATATTAAAAAAAAATTGAAGAGATGCTGTGGAGGACTTAATTTGAGTTGAGTTGAATTGTCCATATCTCTGTTACAGTTCATTCAAAATGGATTACAAAAAGGACAACAGGTAGTTATAATTAATGTTGCCGTGCATGTTTTGTTCTCATTGATGCAGAAGAGTATTTGTTTGTCAACACTTCCTTTTGACTGTATTACATTTATGCTATCAAACTTTTTGTGACAAAAACTTCCAACTCCTGAAATTGAGGGAACTACCGCTTCTGCTGAAGCGTGAACCCTGTAATACCCAGAATTAAAATTTAATTTCAGTGTCGGATTGTTATTTGTCCTTTTTTATAATATACTGACAGAATATGCTCAAAAATCTTGTTGCAAGTTGCCCCAGTCAAAAGTGTTGATATCAATGCTTCTTCCACTGCTAATAAAACATTGTAAATGACAGCAGTTCCACTATAAACACATTTAAAGCCTGCCAATGTGCAACATGCTGTTCAAAAACTCATTCTATAAGAGCAGGCACACATTAGCTACACTTTTCCTCACTAACCCAACACTATTTTATTTCACAAAAAGGTTTCAGATGAAGCTATCTAGTTTTCATATTTGAAGTTATTTCTTGGAGCAGCATACAAGCCTGCTGGCTAGTAAATAATTAAGAAGGTACATTTTAGTATAAATGCATGTTATAATGTTTCAAGGCTGTTGCATTTTCCTGGTTATTTGACCCAGGTGTTCTCATTAGATGTGATGTATAATTTAATAAACTGGTGTTTTTGCCACTCTGGATTCTTGTCTTTTTTCAGTTTTTTTTTTTGTTTGTGATTTCATCACATTTGCTGTAACTGCTCTGCAATTTGGTCAATATTTACTGTGACAAAAGCACAGCCAAAGCCATACCTTCTGCGTAAAGACAGGCACTGACTGTGTGCTTTGCATTCTGGGTAGAGAGTGATAAGTTCATGGAATGGGTAACCCACCCTATGGCATTTTTGGAGGGGTTGTGCTTTTGGATTTTTTTTTTGTCACTGGCAGGCCCTAATGTTTTTTTTTCTGATTTCTGTTAGATACCAAAGCTTGAGGTTATTTCCTTCTCCATTTTACTACGTAATATTTCCAGATTTTTTGACAGTTGCATTCTAAGTTATGTGAATCTGTGCTTTTATTTTTGGTAGTTTGTTGTTGCTGGTCCCCGTATTTGGCTGAATGTAGGTTCCATTGTCTTTTCCCACACATAACATACTCTCCATATGGGAAGTATATGAACAGATTTACGTGTTGAATATTTTAGTACTTTCATCTGTGGCATACCGCATGCAGCGCCTCCAATTACATAATTTCCTGCCCGCTGAAATGTGATTTACCCTTTAATTACATTGTTTTAAATGTAATCACTTTCACAGCTTTTATAATTACTTTTGCATCATTATCAACAACATAAAAAAACAATATTATTAGCAAAAAAAACTATCAGCACTATGGCTGAAAAAACAAATACTTTCAAAATAAATAATACACCCGAAGTTATAATAAGCGGTTTGGGAGGAAAATGTTTATGCAAAATAAAAACGAGACATAATTACCTGTTAATTACGTCTAAAAGTGTCTGCCCATCTAAGTGGGGGGCAGGGGAGGTTGTACTTTTATTTTATTTTGAAAATCAAAATACGTTTCCACAGTTTCCATCACTGGTGCACAATGGAGGCTAAAAGAAGCTCATAAACCACTGAAACTGCTATTTACGCTGAACCATAGATCTGAAGCAGGGAGATGGTGTGGGTAAGAAGCTTTGGGGTGCACTGTGCGCTGGGCTGTCAGTCCTAAAGGGAATGTACGCTACATGTTAAACAGTGTTGATTTTTTAACATATGTTCACATGCACCATATGCACATGTGTGCTGTGATAATTAATAGCGTTGGCAGAGGTTGTCGGAGTGTGGAATTATCGCCATCTTCTTTCATTTTCCTACAAAAACCCGCCCTCCTCCGTCTTAACCTCTGCGGATATACACTCCAGATGCCACACTTTTTATTCTTTTTCTTCTTAATTTCATTCCTGTTAGTATCGTGTTAGTTTTATTCAGTATAGTATCAGGTCTTGTTCAACTATTTAATAAACCCTAATGAAGACCATACCTACAGTCAGGTTGTGTTTTACATGTTTTCATAACCATTTCTGAATGGATTGAACAGAGGATGCAAATTCACAGTATTCACTTCTGCAGAGAGATCCCTGGGTCTCGGTGTTAGTTATATCTCATAGCACTGCAGCTTGGTTGACAGCCATATTTGTCACAATGCATTTTTTTCAAATCCTTTCTCTTATCATTTGATTAATCCTACAAGATGTGTTTATATTTAACCGGTAGACCCAAAAGTGATTAACATACTGTCTGATGATCTTAAATGCCTCTAGCTATTTCATTGGTCACCCAGTATAATCACTTGATGTGATGAAATTGCTGATTAACTCTGATTGGTGTCTTGCCCCATTTAGATAAAAGCAATAAGCGATTATAATATCTATGAGGTGTTCCATTTAATGGAGGCTTGAGTAATACCTCGTGATAGACAGGCTCATATAATATAGATTTTTGTTTCTTATAACACAGTCCACTGATTTCAGTGACTCTTCAAACCAGAATACTGCCGTAAAATATATTTAAAAAATTTAAGTCATAGTCAACTAAAACATTTGTCAAGGTTAAGATAAAATACATTTGTAAGGGTTTAAAATGTGTGATTCTCAAATGTATCATTATGATTACATAACTGGGAGAGAACAGAGTTTTGGTTCCAAGGGCATCTAATGGTAGAATAATATCAGAAACAATGAGAATATCCAGCAGGCAAGGTAGCACAACCACACTCAGCCCTGAGAGTGTGCTGTGTGTTTTACACAGAGCCAGAGAGACACACAGAGAGAAAGGATAGAGAGAAAAGAGAGGGGGTGGGAAGAGAAAGAAAACAGGAGAGAGAAAAGCTCTAAGATGGGAGAGGAAGGTGAATAAGAGAGAGAGAAAGAGAAAGACTGAGCAATAGAGACAGGTGAAGGCACACAGAGCCAAAAGATAAATATTTCATTCTAGATTTTTGGAAAAGAAGAGTGAGCTGAATACACTGTAATGGGTTTAATGACACAGATGTGTGTGTCTTCATCCTGACTTGAGCTTTCTATGTGTGTGTGTGTATGTGTGTGAGTGCGTGTGTGTGTGTGTGTTTCTCTTTGTGTATCGCAAAATACAGATTGATTGTGTACTGTAAGTGTTTCTCGTCTCTTGTAGAAGATCATTGTAATCATTGCTGCAATCCTGGCTGTCTTGTTAGAGCTGTCCAGCGTGAGTTCGAATGTCATGTTGGTGTGCCATTTCGTCACACTTTCACAAGGTTTCAAACACTGAATGCATGGACACAACTCAAAACAATCCAAAAATGAGTCATACTAGACAGTAGTATGAGGAAACATTGTAACAATGTTTTGTTATGGTTCTCACAGTGATGATGATAGCTTAATCAATAACCTAAATATTGGGTTGCATTCATTTGACATCAGAATAAATGGTTCATTTTCAAATCATGTACTGCATCTACTCACAGTCTGCTAATAAATAGAATTCACCCAGCATCACAGATTGGAGATGGAGAGAGCAGAAGGGAGAATGATATTCCTTTAAACAAATGGAAACCCAGTGTCTCATCACTGCTTCTCTTAGGGCTAAAAGGTTCATAAATTGTATCTTGCTTAGAGCTCATGTTCTGCTAGCATTAGCCTAAGGAATACTGTGTTTTAATAGTGACATCGCTGAACTGTGTTTTTCACGGCTCCTTTCCACCCCTCTGTTTCTCCTTCTGCTTCGTTTGGCCTCTTAGCTCTCTGAGCTGTGCATGATTAACCAAATGGCTTCAACCTGGGGGGACTGTCACACTTCCTGTTTCCCTCACTCTCCTTAGGAACCACCTCACACCCTTTGCGCCCCATCCTGTGACTCCTGTCTCTATGGGAGTCGGGTTCCTCCAGCTCTGCGTCTGTAATATCTGTTATCATGTTCACGATGTGTTCATGCTTTTGCTTCAGGCTACAGAGAACAGAGGCGATGTAATAATTTCCCAGTGAAAGCGAAATTGAAATGGACATGCTGCTTTGCACCACCAAAGATTCATGTTATGTTATCTTTCAGAAATACAAACACAATGGTATCAGAGCTAGCGCTGTTACAACTCTGCTTCAGAGAACATTCAAGGTCTGCTGTAACAATGTTTTATGGAATTTAGCGTTATGTGTAATACACTTGAAAATACAAAAGTATTATTATGTGTTGCTATTTTTTTAATCTTATTTCTACTCCTTTGAATGGGGTGTCATGGAACAGGGTGTTTTGTATTTTTTTTTTTTTTTGGTGATCTTTATGTAATGACAAATAATAATGAAAATAAGTAAAAATGTGATGACAAAAAACACAAGAACGCACACACAAACCAACACAACTGTGCTTGCACACATGAACACATAACCGCGCACACATACGTGCATACACACACACACATATACGCACACACACACAGACTCAAAGTTCCACAGTAATTGCGGTTGTGGGTGGTAAATAAAGATAAAATGAAAAGAATGATCTGTAGTGTGTCCCAGGCGGGGCACAGGGTTTACTGACAGAACAGGGAACAAACAGCCTCTCTGCCATGGATGACGACCTGGGCAGTTGAGACATTGTTTGTTCTCTGCTCTTCACAATAACACTTGTTCTCACTGGGGAGCTACCGCAGCGTGCTGATGTCATTCATTTTTATTACACATCCTTTTTTTAACACTTCTGAGTAAAATTGTAAAAAATGTCTGGACACAAATGGCCCCTCTTGATAATAGAAACTTGACATCTTGAAATCTAACATCTCCTTGAGTGAGAACCAGCACTATTGTGTCAAGCCAATGCTATTCTGATGGGCCATTGTAAAAAGTTACAGTATTTTGTTTTCAACTATGCAAATGAAATCAATTTAATAACATATATTAGAGAATCTCTGCATCTTTGAAATAATGCACTGGACGTGATAAGCACATGAGCACCATCCATAACCATTTAAATGAACCGTATTAATGTGGTTTATTGCAGAGGACCCTCACCCTCTTACACGAAAACCTGATTATTGTGAATAATTTGATAATAGCTGCTAAATAATGTATGAAGAGTACCTAATAAACAACAAAAATGCCATTTTCACCATATCGACTGATAATGCCTAAATATTTGCATAATGACCTTAAGACAGTCTTTCAGCTGACATCCCCTGTTGCCATGGACACCAGGTGGTCTTGACTTCTGTGCACATTTGCAAGGTCAAATATTTGTCGCCTGCTATAGCTGCCCGTTCAGCCAATCGTGACAATGGCGCAAAGGTGCAAGCTGTGTAGATCGCCCATTCACCTCATGCAGTTTGTCAGGAATGAGGGGAGCTACCATATGCTACCAGTAATTTGGTGATTAGAAGCAGTCATTGGTGCTTTATTGTGAAAACAGCCATTTGATTGGTTCAGACAAGTCAGGGTTTTACTTCCCATTGCTGCTTCCCCCATTTGTAGTGTTATGATACCTACTTCTCATTGAGAAGGAGCTGCATGCTAAATCCCTTACACTACTGGCTTAGCTGTCGTGTTTTCATCTGTCACTAATGAGCCAGGGGTGTGCGATAGGCACCAGGGTGTGTGGAAGCTGTGAGGTCGTCATGTAAAAGTAGACGAAGACATTAGTCCCCTCTGAAAGACATCACTATAGGGGAGCTGGGGGTTCCTGTGCGCCAATTCTTTTCACATCATTTGAGACCAGAAGATCTGAATTATTTAGAATTTCAGCCTCTGTGGTCATCACTTTCGGAGAACCTGGAGTAGACAGCTAATAACCTCAAATGTTAACAAATGGGGGCTGGAAGAGAGAGATTTCTTTTTAGAAATTGTAACTGTCTCTGTAGTTTAGTTTTGAAAGCTTACAACTCAAGACTACAATGCAAGTAGAGCATGTATGTATGACCTTCATTAAGACCGGTGTAACTGTAGTGCATATACCGTATGTATAGGGGACAAAGGATCTCCTGGTAGAGAAGGTGTTTGATTGTGAGGATGGAAATCTTGAATGGTCCCCCTAGGTCAGGCTTCTGATGAGTATCTTTGTGTGTGGGTGAATACTGTGAGCTTTTAGCCCTAATGGAGTACTCCAGCATTTCAGAAGAGTCTGACCTGCACTTTCTCTCCCTCTGTTCCATTTTTTCTCTCCTGCATCCTCTCTTTCTGTTCCCCCTTCCTTTGCTCTTCTGTGCCTCCTATCTCTCTCCATTTTTCTCTAACCTGCACCCTCTCTCTCTCCGGCTCTTCATATCACTCACCCTCTCTCATGCCTCTCCTGCTTTCTGTCTCCCTTTCTGTCGCTTTCTCTGCAGATCCCTTTCTCAGTGTCTCCCTCTCTGTCGCTCCCTCCCTCCCTCCCTCCTTCTCCCCTGCAGTGTCCAGGGGTTTAAAGCCCTCACACGCAACAGGAGCTGGAGCTGCGCTGTATAATGTAGGAATTTCTATTCACGGCGGGTTTAGAGGGCAGGACCTCTGTACCGCGGGAGAGGAGAGAGCCAGAGCTCAAGGCTACGCACGCTGAGACCCAATTACAGTGTCCTTTACTGACACTTCTGATATTACAAATGGCGTGACGAAACACTGGGCCTCTGAGGTTTGCAGAGAGTCTAATCTGATCTGGTCCAGCTTTTCCAATTCTTCACCATTGTATCTGAAGCCCTTCGACTATCTGCATCGTTCCTTTAGCTTTTCCATGGGTTTTTCACACCCCTTTTTGATCCTTTGTAATAGACATTTAGCAGAGAAAGGCCCCTGTAATTACATAGAATGTTTTAGCTTTTTTATTAACCATGGAATTGATCTACCCCTTGATTTTAGTCTCCTTTTGAACAACCAATCCCTAATCATTATTTAAGTTAAAAAGCCGGGGGACCAAGCAATGGCCAACCGCACTGGTTTGTGATCTTTGTCCAACCAGAAACATGTCTTTTTCTTGTTTTACATAACAGAGCGGAGTCTCCTTGTTGAATAATGCCCTTTTAGACTGTGTGATCTTCGCCTTCATTTGCCACAATGTCGCCATCCTAAAACAACATGGACAGTGTCATGGACAAAATCTTGAGGTTGGGAATGATGTTATGCAATCTTTAGGTCTGACCGTATGACAGGATTAAGGACAGCCTAACAAGTAACCCAGCATTCCCTCCAATGGGTCCCCAATGGCCTGGCCGACATCTCGAAGAGTCAGGAATGAGACCTTGTTTGTGCAGTGTGACCAGTATTACGATCTTATTCCTGTGACTGGCCAATGGGAATACAGCATGCTGGCTTGCTGGAATGAAAAAAAAAAAAAACATTTCAAAAGCTGGAGCCAAACACACCAAGGTCCCAGTGGGCTGCAGAGAGGTTGACTCACCTTCACTGGCTGTACAGTGTGTATGTTCAAGGTTTACAAATCATACGTAGTATGTCTTTGACTCTGACTGGCTAGTTTAACCTTAGGCTGATGATACTGCTGTGGTGTCAGCTCACAGTGACATGGTGACCGATTAAGCAGTCTGAAGCAGGCGTAATCCATCAAACATGCAACAGTACTCCTCTGCTTCTGGGGTAGGGAGTTGTGTCAGAACCGGCTTTAAAAAAAAATAACACTAATGTGATACTGTGTGCACACCAAGCCATCCCAGAAGGCCATGCAAGACCTGACATAGAGTATACTTGGCATTTAAGCTCAGAGAGTGCCCTAGGGGTGAGCCCTAGGGCTGGGGTGGTAAAGGTAGCAGGTTTCTTAGAAGAAACTGAGGCTTACGAAAGAGCCTGAGTTTGGCTGTGAGAAGCTCCGTACAAAAGTAACTCAGTCACTGTATCTAATACTTTCTTACACATGAAAAAGCACATATTGAGGACCGCAAATGCAGCGATGATTCAATTTGCTGATATCTTCTCCCAGCTCTGTAATTACACCTCAGTTTGACGTGGGGGATTTACTGACGCAGCAACGGCAAAATCCGCCGGACCTGCTCGTGCTTTCCTCCATAGTTCTGTTATGCCGCCGTCCATCACCTCCAGACCAGCCCTCATCGCATCGCGCTATCCACAAAAACTCTTATTCATTTTAATTAAACAACAAGACACCTTTCCAAACTACATGTCACACTGAGACAGAATGTGAATGGCTTAATTAAGTTCGACTGCTGTTGCAAACAGTTCGTGTCAGACTTGCTAAAGCAACTGTGTAATGAGGAAATCTGTGTTATCGCTGGGCTAATGTACTCAGAAGCCAATCTATGTTCTGTAAAAGTAACATGAAGCCTGAAGAAGTGAATACCAGAAAGACTGATGGGAAAGGTGCGATGAACCGCCATTTTCTCAATCAGCCTTTCGGTAATGATATCACGGCTTTGTTTACAGAACACATAGCATTCTCCAAAAAGAAACTTCAATTTAACTTTCTATTTGAAGGGGAAGTGAACAAAAGATATTTTAAGCAACCAGAAGACAAAATTAATGGCAACATATTTCACATCTTAGACATAAAACAACCCCTGAAGCATGTTATCTATCATAAGTAATCATTGGCATGTAATGACATCACAAGGTCTCACTGTAATAATGGCAGTAAATCTTTGAAGCTGAAAATGATTTTGTGTAGCTGTCTTTGCTTGTTCCTGTAGTTGCATTACTTTGAGAATGTCACATGTCCTCAGTCACATGACTCACACTGTGTAAAGTTCTGCACAGCATAAGGTGTGAATCACTCCCGTGTAATTACTGAGGTTTTGAATGACCCATAATATATGCAAACAGCCTTTTCATGCTAAATACTATTACTTTTTTAAGCAAGGGCACAAAAGGAGATTTGTTAGGTTGTATTAACCAGACCCAGCTGTCTGCTTTGTTATTAGCATGATCTCATCTTTAATTACGGGATTGTAGGCAATTAGCTTCCAGGTATAATTTTACCAATGATAATTTGCACTTTTACATTCCTCTCCTCTCACATAGATTTTTTTTTTTTTTTATTTAATTTCAAGAAAGTGAGACAACCTTGATGAAGAATACCCATATTGTTTCATATTTGGATAAGAAAATAAAAATAAAAGACTATTGAATGAAACAACAAATTAATTACCTGCAGAGTAAGGATGCTGTTTCACTCATCCAATATATTTTCAGCATGTGTTTTCTGTTAACTTTCGCTCCTGATTAGGTTTATGCCAACATTTTTATTGATATTGTTTATCTGTAAGGCTCTTATGCAAGGCAACAGATGTGGCTTGAAATGTTTATATAATATATACAGTTGTGTACTGTTGCAGTTTGAATTTACTATACTTCCTAAGGGCACAACACTGGGGACTCAAATCTGCAACCATCCGGAAAAGACACAAGCTGCTCTTCAACCAGGTCTCCAAAATCATACTGCAATCTGGTTGTCACTTTCTCTCCCCGACGCTCAGTCGACTTCCAAAATGCTGGGGTTATATTATGGTCAAAATATCAGGGTGCTACCAAGGCGGAATTAATTTTCCCTGAAGAACAATGTTAGGTGTAGACCCTGTAAACCTGTTTTCACCTGTAGGTTGAAAAGCAAGCGATAAGGCACTCTAACTTTCCATTAAACCAAGAGCTCAAGATGAATCTTCAACCTCACTTTTAACCATTTTGCACTATGTATCTCACCGAAGTTTGGAGAGTCTGTGCATGTCAACTGTCTGCCGTGAAGCACACACACTTCTTTGATGCACTTGATTTACCGCCCCAGCCTAAATCTAATTAAATTCCAATTACATACATCCTCTTTAAAGAAACAATTACTGCAGTGGTAAGAAACGTAATTTAATCAATCCCATTTCACCTGTAATAAGCGGTTCTCTCTCTCTCTCTCTCGCTCTCTCTCGCTCCCTCTCCCTTTCTCTTTCTCTCGCTCTTGCTTGTTCAGAAAAGGCTTTATCAAACATGCAGAAATCTTCTCTTGTACATTGTAGAGGGAAAAACAGACAAAAGGGTTTAAATAAACCGGCTAAGCTTGAAAAGATACGTGTTGTGGGGGTGCAGACTTTAACTGTAAAAGGAGCCCCAGCTAAAACATGTAAAATACGCAGTTGCTTGTCTTAATCTCAGAGATAATAAAGATAATCCTGAGGTGTTTAGGAGCAGGTGGATTTTACCTTTGCTGTGGGGTCAGATAGCCTTCCATGGCCAGGATTCTCCCCCTTGAGTGTGATTCTTATTTCTTAATTCATATGTTGACTTCAGAAATGAAAAGTGAGCATAACTGATATGTTATGATGATGGAGGATTTTGATCCATATATCGACAGGGCTTTTGGTCCAGTGCTCAGTTTTTTTCATTTATATTGTATCAGAAGGTAAAGATACGGAGCGCAGCTCATCTTTCTCCCCGAGCTGCCAGGCCGCACCCTATAAAATCCATGGGTTTTTGTTTATTCTGCAAATCGATAGCGTGATGTACCTTGCTGTGTATGAGAGAATTTTCTGGCAAGGTGATTTAAGCTGGGAGGTGAGTTACACTGAGAGGTAAGTAACACAGAACGGTGAGTTACACAGAAAAGAGTTACACAAAGAGGTGAGTAACACAGAGAGGTGAGTTACTCTCACCTTGGATATTTTTGCAGCTGTGAATAACTCTTGAATGGCTCAGCGGAACAAAAAAAAGAACTACACACTTTCAAATTACAGTGCTCGTATGCTCTGAAATACACCCTTCCTGCTCAAATGCACATGTTCCGAAATGCAAAGTCCTGTAAACACACTGTAGTCCTTTTTGCTGATGGTGAAGGAGAACATTCAAGGCTTAAACTCACAGAGAGACTAACCTTGCCACAGTGCAGGATAGACCTGGGAGAATATGCGCTGTCCATAGGTACAAGGTAATATTATATTAAAATAAAGGTATTGCACACACCCACACACACACACACACACACACACACATGCTGCCTGAACAAAGCCTCATCCACAGCCATCACCTGCCTTCCTGCTTCATTCAAGGGCCTTTGGCTGTTTAATGAGTAGCTTATTTTTGGGCTATGATCATGAATACATTTGTCTCGATTCCAACTCTCAATAAAGATTGCTCTGACTTATTTAATCCTTACAGGAGTGAAGTGGCATTGGAGGATGAGAGGCCAGGGTCTGGATTGCATAACAACCTGTGGAAATGACGCACCCATCGCCATGGCAACTGTGTCGGCGTCTGAGAGAAGAGTGCTTGTTAGTCTACGAGAGGAGCCTCTCTCCTGCACCATAAGTCACGACCAACCCCCGCCCTGGTCTCCCCACATTTCCTCCAGCCCTTGTCTGTTCCTCTAGCCCTACCCCTTCCCTCCAGCCCTGCCCCCCTCACCTCTAGCCCTGCCCCTTTCTTCCAGTCCCACTCTCCTCCCCTCTAGCCCTATCTCTTCCCTGTAGCCCTGCCCTCTTCGCCTGTAGCCTGGCCCCTTTCCTGTAGCCCCACACTTCTCCTCTGTAGTCTGATCCCAATTTTCCTACTTCACCCAACCTGCCTTCATTGATTGGATTGCTTTGATATGAATATCTATCCCTCAGTCACTCTGTTGGAAACCATGGGACAGCTCAGGAGTCTACACCAAAACACCACCCCCTACAACGCCCCCACCCACCCCCGACAACCCCACCTTCTTTTCCCTCCTTCATATTCTTTCATATCTGTTCTTTATCTGTCATTTTGTTTTCCCTTCTCCAAATCTTCCCCTTACACCCGCTCCCTCCCTCTAACCATCGTTGCCTTGTTTTGATTATATCCATCCCTCCTTGCTTGTCTTTTCTTCTTTTTTTCTTTGATGATTTCTTTTCATTCCCCTTTCTGTGTGACAGTTTTCACAGTCAAGGGTAACCTCATCCTGGATTTGATGTACTAGTGAAAACTTGTGTTTATAAATTCCAAAATGAAAGCCAGACTTCCTTCCCCTCTCTTTGTTTTCCCAAGGGGGGGGTTGATGTACTTAGCTGACCGTGAAACACCCCCATTTAGCTGTAAGACGGGGCAGGGCAGAGGAGGACAGGTAGAGTGAGGTGAAGGCCTTGTGTTTGACTCTCCGTTAGATGTTATTATGATGGATGCCGCAGCTTCACAGCTCTCTGTGATGTGAGGATCAACCCCCACCCCCTTCTCCCCCACTCGCTCGCTGCGTGGATTAATGAGCTTTTAATAGGGGCTCTCTCTGGAGCACAGCGGCTCGGCGCCAGCCCTCAGGGAGCCCACACAAGGGGCCGGAAGTCGTCAACAAACCCTCCACTGTTTGGACAGCCAGCGTCTTGGCTGTCTGCGCGCCCACCGGCCGACCGCGTTCGACGTACGCCGCTCCTGCTGACTGCTGACGGAAGAGCGCTCGCCGGCGTGGCTGTTTCGCTCCGTGCCCAAACGCCGTCAGACTCCGCGCCGCAGTTAGATCTGCTTCACAGAGTGTTGCATGCTGGGCTCTGTGGCGCCGCATGGAGCCATAGCAGCAGCGGTCCGAGACAGCACGTTAATGCTGTAGCGCTGAACGCATACAGACTCTGTGAGACTCTTCGTCATCACAAAGGGAAGCATGATGCACACTTTTCGGTGCTGAACTCTTATTCTCTTCCCCCCTCACACACAGCCTTACACACAAACACACACATACACACCTTACCCCCAACTACAGTCCTCACTCACAAACTCTCCTAAACCATTTCCACATTCAAACAAACTCACATTCCCTTCCTTCAGCACGGTAAATTTCTTCAAACAAACTCACATTCCCTTCTTCGGTATGGTAAAATGCAGATGAATTGTAATGTTTTGGGAAAGGAATGCAGAGCAGAGCAGCCTGTTTGTCACCTACTTTGTCCCGTTTTACTGACACTGGCTAATTCACCTCATGCTGCAACCCCCCCTCCCCACACCAGTTCAGAACTAAACTCTGTTTCACCCTGGTGAGCCCCTGAGTTTGTTAACAGGTTTCGTTGTTTCATTTCATCAGGAGAGAGATTCCATTTCAAACTCTAAGCTCAGCGAAATAAAACCAACAGTGCGCACACACTCAGAGCTATGAGAAGGCAAAGGAGCGCACATGCTGTCTGTAAAATGGCTGAGGGACTTTCTCGTTGTGATCATCCAGTACACGTGTCGGCGGGACGGAAATGAAATCACTGCTGTGAATTAAAACACCAGGGTTCACAGCACACTCCATTGAGCGTCTGCACCGCTCCGGGCCAAAGCATTAGGTTTAACCGTGACACGGGGAGCGTGCGGCTGCCTTGCCGAGGCCCAAAGCGGCACTCTCAAACAGCGGCTCAAGCTACTGTTCCATGCAGCCCGCTCCTGTGGGAGGGAGCGCAACATGTAACACAATAAAACACTTTTACAGTGCCTCGATAACCTGTTCAGCTCTAAAAGCCAAAGAGCCGTGCAGCAGGGTTTCCCCAAGTAAAACCCTAAATCTTCTCTCGTTTTTTTTCTCAACAGGGACGGGCTCCTCGATCAAGCTGTTAACTGAGCAGCTGTCCAGTCAAAGACCCACTGGAAACGGCAACAGAGATGCAGTTAGCATGTTATGTCGCGCTCCTTAAAGGCTGTATAAGGCATCCGAGTAGACACAAGCATCTGGGCTATCCAGCTGTCTCCGCAAGGCTCTGCACAAGATACAACAACAAAGCAGACTGGCTGTTTAGGAGCAAGCATGAGGGGTTAATATCTGTGTTTGCCAATACAGTGGAGAGAGCATGTGAACATACGTTTCGTAATCTTGGAAAGATTTTTTTCTTAAAAGTAAGCCAATATTACCTCATCATATTGGCAATAAACATATAGTATTTATTTGTTGATTCACACATTGAGTGGGTGATAAATTGTAGCCTAAAACTGTAACCACAGGTTATTGAACTGTATTGCCGCTCTTATTTTAGTCAATGTATTGATTTTTTTTTAAATTATAGCTTTTCGGTTTCTTGGCAGGGTGCCTCTTTCAACTACCGCGTGTGGTTCTAAACAAACCATAAGCTCCATGGATTTTTTTAGAGGGGTTATTTTCTATTCGGTGGAGTGGCACTGCATGGGTTGTAATGGCACAGGCAAGGTAGCACAGAAACACACAAACTAATGGACGTGACTTAAACCCTCTCGGTCAGTTATTGTGACAAATACCGAACACAAATTACAAGGGACATCAATGAAATAATGCACGTGATAACAAATACATCTGTAATTTTCTTTAACTGGATGGCCAAATGTGAAGAGAGGGATAGGGAGTGTTCTGGGTTCACGTCAGGGGTAGCGGAAGAGATAAATAGCTGAGCCAGACTCTATGATTACAGGAGGAGAGTTAGTTCAGAACCCTGGGTAAAACCTTCTTTTACGCTCAGTGGAGCCTTACCTGAAGCAGTGGCAGCTGTGAAACTTCATTTCCTTCAGGTGTGTTCACTTGGGTTTGATGGTAAAGGGAAATTCCACAGTGCTGCTGTCCATGGTGCTGTAACAGAGCACGTCGGGTTGGCGCTGTCCAGGGTACTAGGTTGCCAGCGCAGCGTTCGGTTGGTGGTGTGAGGGCCCAGAGCGGGAGGGGAGGACGGGGATACGCACCCCATCTCACCACCACAGTGGTCACGATTTGGCTTCAAATTAACAGAAATACTGACATGATTTGTACAGGAGTGGGTTATCTATCTGCCATGATGCCGTCCAGTTGGAGTTATTTTTGACAAGCAGAATTTCAAGTGGACTCACATTGGCAGGATCTGGTCCCTGGCAGAGTGGATGCAGGTGGGCGTAAGTGGACAGTGCCACCCCTCTCCAGTCCTGGATGAGTAATAGAGATTGGAAAACCAATCAGGTTCAGTCCTACAAGCATGCTGTTGGTCATTATTTCTACACCATTGGGTCATGGCCCTATGTGCTTATAATTCCCTTTGTTATAATAGCATTCAGGTGATGTTACTCAGGTCACGCTAACACTAAACAGGTGATTCTACTTAGGTCACGCTAATACTAAACAGGTGATGCCACTCAGGTCACGCTTATACTAAATGGACGATTTTACTCTGGTTAGATTAACTCACAATCCTCAAGTTGGGTCAACATTCACAGGACTGTGACTCAGGTCACATTTACTCTCATAAATGAAATCACTCGAATCGGTTTACATTCACATATGATGTGATTCAGGTTATATTAACTCTCACAGGTGAAATTACTCAAGATGGGTTAACAGTCATAGGTGATGTGACTCGGGTTATATTTACTCTCACAGGTGATGTTGCTAATGATAGTATGACACTCATCCTCATATTAGCAACCCCTATTGATTTACACCATCTGTCAGATTAGAGCAGGTGGTATGATGTGTCATATCTCTCCACATTCTGAAGTGATCTCTGATCTCTCAAACCTGTCGCTCTAATCTGATAATCAGTACTGACAGTGGCCTAGCATGAGCTGTGCTACCCAAGCTCTAAGCTGTCACTGCCATTACAGGCAAAATCGCTTGCCACGAAACGATTTTGTCCAACAGTGCAACGGCCATTCAAGGCGATGGATATTCAAGGTTGACATAGAGTCGGAAGGGTTGACACAGGATTTTAATGGCAATGGACACAGTCTGTTCTTAGTTCTTAGTTTGTGTTCAGTTTAAAGGAAAGAGAACACTGTGTTGCATCTCCATGGTTATGCAGTGGCGTCTTTCTGATATTCCCTGCTGCCTCTACAATAGGGCACATTACACAGGGATGTCAGCCCCTGGTATCATATGATCTTACAGCAAGCCACTACCAAATGTGAACTGATAAAGGAGAACAGCTCGTAGCTGAGAGTGTTGCAGCTGTAGAGTCTTGAACCACGGGCAGGTTTGCGGGGCCCACGGTAGGATGACTGTAGCTCCAGCGCATTAGCGGTGGAGTCATCAGCGGTTGCTGCATCTGGAGCCCAAGATAAAGCGGGCTCTGCACACAGCGTGCTGTTCTGCTGGCAGCCGCGGGTGATCCAGCGACTCACTTCCTGTATCCATGTATATTTTAGCCATTAAAAAAAAGAGCGCATTTCTTTTCAATCTGTTGCCAAGCGGTCGATGTTTAAACAGCCGTTTCAGGCCGGTCAGATGTTCCTATCATAATATGTCTGATAAGAGGTTTAGCACATAGGCTGGAGGGGGGGTGGCACCCACTGCAACAGGCCTCTCTGCTGTCCCACAATGCCTTGCTCTGACACACGGGCTCTTCTCCCTGGAGATTTACAGGGATTCGGCCCCCTTGGTTTTGGCACCAAAGCGCCCTTTTCAGTCCCCTTCTCTGCTCTACATCATTGTCAAATGAACGCAGTCCATTAACCAACGGCGTGAGTGAGATCCATCTGTTTACGCTGTGGAGATTTAGTGAGGTCGCCCAGTGTCACTTCTCTCTCATAACACGTCACAGAAACCGACATATTTGTCACCATCATTGTCGAGTTATGCTAAAATGAAAAATAAAATGCCCAGAGAGTACATACCAGCATACTAAGAGCTGATGTAGAGATGTTCGATGAGCTGTGTTTTGAATGCAAAGTATGCGTGAGGAAAACACCAGAGGACTACAATGAAGCTCTTGCTGGCAAAACAGAACGATAAAATCTACTGATAAATTAGCTGGAGTTATTGAATGACTGATTGACTCACTACTTGTGTATACATGATTGAATATGAGTCTAAATAGATGACGCAAAACACAAGATGCTGTGGGGAGGCATGACTCAGGATGCCAATACCCAAAGTGGCAGATGAGACAGGAAATTACATCATCAGTGATTCAGAAGTCAGAGTCATTAGGAGTCAACTGAATGCTTTCACAGTAAACCAGACAGGGTCAATGCCATTTCAATTCAGGAAATTCAATTCAGGAAATCCACTGCTGCAAGACGACTGTATTGCTTACTTGTGCAGATAGTGACCACCAGAAATGATAAACCAAAACTTAAAAATTATTCCTCGAGAAGGGTCCTTTTAAGATCAGAGTGATATTAAATATTCTAGCTTTGCAATTTTGCTGAAACAGTATATATTCAATAAACTCAGACTTGCCTGGACAGGAAATACAGTGTGTAATCAGAAGTATTAAATATCTTATGGTACTGAATAAGAATCTGCAGCTTCCCTTTCATCACCACACCTACGTTCTACACGCCTTCTTTGGGGCTGTTCACAGCAGAAGTAGAGAGACCATCTCACAGCAGGGGAGCTGGGCTTCAAAACAGCTGAATCATTACAGCAATGTTTACTGCACCGAAATTGAAGAAATGGCAAAGAGGAGAGAGTTAGGAGTGTGAATATTTAAGATATCATCACGCGGAAGGAGATTTGCAAACTGTTTGTCAGGACAGGGGGTGTTCTCTCACAGCCAGGATCCCAGCTCTGGACGGATCCCCCTCTCTACCTGATGGTTCTGTCAGTCTCCCTCCAAGCAGGGTACTAGGGCACCGTACCCCATCCCACTCATCTGTGTGCCCTTCATCATCTTCGCTCACTACGTACATAAGACCATCTCTAGACTACCTTATTCACACAAGCTGAATGTGTGAAAGAGATGGAGTGACTGATATATCAATACATAATATATGAAAAACCAATATATAAAATTGGTTGTTCTAAACCTTTGCCTCAACATATGGAATGTATTTAGTACAGTACATGGAAAAATTGACAATGACCATGATATCACCAAAAGTGTGCAAGCCATACTTTTGAAACAGGTTTATTTTCATCCAAAAATCAGAAATGTATTTAATAAAGTTTTAACATGTTTATTGGTAAAAAATCTCTTTTTTTCCAGTTTTGCTGAATATCCTGATGGACCCCTCCATGCACCAGAGTTAATCAGTCCCTGGCCTAGAGGTTATGGGAGAGGGGAGAGTGAAGGTACAGGGATGACAGAGCCCTCTCCTGTGTGTTAAATTGACTCTGACTTTGAGATGAAATGCCAGCAGCTCACCTTTTTACAAACTGCTGTCCTCTTCATGATCAGCAGGGGGCACTAATAGCCTTGGGTATGGTTTAAAAAAGGAATTTTAACTGCTGGGCGTGACTTCCCTACCGTAATCATTATGAGGACACCGTATCTATGCAAAAAAATTAAAGCACAGAAATTTATGATCCATGAAAACAACATGTAAAGCGATAATTGAAATGCAAAGCGCCAGTATAGCCCTTTCCTATTGTTAATGGCGCAACGTCTCAGTGCGGCTCGCAGCTTGTTTTAATTTCACAGGATTTATGGGCACTTAAGGGGAAAGATAAGTTTTAACTGCTCTGAATTAAAACTACATGAAATAAATTATAAATTTTAACTCCACCACGGCATTAATAAGATATTAGCTTTAGTGATTGTGCCAGCCTACTAATCACACTCTCAAAAGTGATAGCCACCACTGTTACTATGACTGAAATAATAAAGATGGAAAATGGCCATTGTTAATGAACACTTTAATTAAGTTTCACAAAGTTAGAGTCACAGTTTCAGATACGTATAAATCTCCGCGCCCCATGTAAATCAGTGGACTTCAAAAGGCACCGGAAATATGGATCCACATAAGATACAGAGCTATTTAAACATACATCATTAGAGCTACATATGTAGTAACATTAGATAGACAGCCAAACAAACATCTTTAGGCAAAAATCAGGTGCTTATAGCAGCGAGGAGTGTCAAAAACTATTACAGGTTGGCTGATCTATAAAGTTATGTAACTGTTAACCCAACCAATATCCCTAGGGTAACAGAAATACATTTATATGGAGGTCGTTCCCACAATGCAATCCTGGAGCATTTATGAGTGCAGAGCAATTTTCCACTAGTCCATCATTTTATGAAAAAAAAGACAAATAGACAGATGAAATTGCTGGACTAATTGAGAAGAGCAGAAAAGAGGCCAGAGCAAAGAACTTCTCTCTCTCAGACCCTGCGGAAATGAAGTCTGACAGCTCCGATTCACACAAAAGACAATTATGAAGCCTCAAAAAACAGTCAGTACACTGCGATGAAATTAGCCACAATATAATCTGTTATCTTGTCCTGGTGGCTAAGCAATTAAAAGGGTTATATGCACTGCCAAATTGTCTATTGTGTTATAGTTATAGTTGATTATTATATTATTGTTGTCATACTAAGCCCTATCCAGATTATGAAGGAGCATCAACCATTTTGTTTCATTAAATTCCTTCCTCTATTATAGAAAGCATTAATTACTTTTGATTAATGACTTTTCTAACGAGTTTACAATCAGATGGGTCAAAAATAGGGTTTTCAGTAAAATTACGCTGGACTCTATCCAGAGTCGGCTCTCCTTTGAAAATGCCTTGTATGTCAATTCCATCAAAAAATTATTGACCAAAACCTTCAACTGAAAAGACTGTAGAGCTACAAAGTCAATGTTCTATACATTTCACCACCCTGTTGCACTATTGATGGCTTCAAAAAAGGAACAAGACTCCCAACAAATGTTAAGCCATTCAAAGTATGCTACCGGTAACTGTCTTCTGTGTATGCGTTTCTCTGTCTGACCTGTCTATTCCCATTTTTTCCTGAATCTTTCCTGTGATTTGTGGTCTCTATCTTCTGAGCAGAATGGAACTTGTGTCCATAGGTAATGTAACACTTTCTGTATTTAAACTGACATGAGATGTTACAACAAAATGGATAATCCCCTTATCATGAGACAGTACAACAAAACAGATAATCCCTTTAACCCCTACATTCACTCAGGTAACTATACCAAGGTTTCAGTAACACATACAGTTTAATAATTTGTTTAAAAATGTAATTGCAGGCAAATAGACATCCTTCTTACTGTGTTAGATGAAAAGGGAGTTAATATGGTCTAGTGAAAGGTTCGAAGACATCTAAATCAAAAGCTAACCTGGGAAATGGTGTAGCACTATTGATTTATGTCCATTTATCTTGAATGTAATTCAAAATGATTCAGTTACATATTATTCCAAATTTTAATGAAACAATTTGAATTTGAATTGTGGAAGGTTTTTTGACTTACATAAATTCATTTTTGCAAAAGTTATTTACCTATGCAATCTTTCATATGTAGCCTCATACATTATGCCCATTATAATGTGTATATTGTACATGTCATTTCAGAATAAATATTTTGTGGTGATGTTGGTTGGAAAAAGCATCTTGTATATTGCATTTGGTATATTTGACACAAAACATGATGTTACACTCAAAGTGAACTGTAAGTAAGAAAAGTTAAAGGAAACAATTTATTTTAACTTTTCTTACTTACAGTTTACTTTGTGTATAACATCATGTTTTGTGTCAAATATACCAAATTATTATGTTACATTCTATACATGGATTACATGTAGCTAGACCTCAGCAAGCCTTTATAACATGAGGGGAAATTTATTCTAACAAAAAGCCAGTCAATAAAGAAGACCTTCTTTATTCTTTATCAATAAAGAAGGTCTTTTTTTCTTCTTTTTTTACTGGCAAATGTTTTTGAATGTTTATTTCCACTGCGCTAATAAAACAAGTTGTAGTGTAAGTGGATTAGTAATGCATTGCTCGGTGGTTGGTTATATGAAATTAATGTACTCCACCTCCGCGTCGCACATTAATTTAAGATAACCGGACAGGTCGGCATGCATTATCCATTATGTGTGGTATAATTGTTTGGGAGCTGTGACTCCTGAAAGCAGGATAGCGGGTTCAGCTTTTTGGTCGGGCACTGCCATTGTACCATTGAGCAAGGGCACTTTTTAAGAAATAACTTGCTGTTGAACTAGACCCACTTCTTTACTTGAATAGCTTTCGCAAATATAAGGCTGTACAAATGGATTAAATGTTAAATGTTAACTCTGGAAATAACTGAATGGTCTAAAAAAACAACTGCATGCGACTTGGTGAAAAAGACAGTGAATACAGTTTAATTATGGCTTTATAGAGGGAATCTAGCGATTGGCTCATACATACGACTGCAACATTTAACGACTGAACCCGTAGCACGCAGGGACGACTCTTTGAAGGCGTTATTTTGGGATCCACCTTCAAGGTCGTCTGTACGGCGAGGGACTGCGTGGGCGTAGCCGGGGCTGTGATTCCAACAAAGAGAATGCGTTAGCGGTCTCCATAGAGTTCAGCGATCTGACAGGTGGATCTAAGATAAGCCTTGCTCTGATGGAAGCAGCTAAATAAAAGCTGAAAGGGAGAGGGTTTGCCATATAAAGCCTTCTGTCTGTGATGCCCATTAAACATGCGGCAGACAGAGGTTATGCAAGCCCACGGAAAGAGGAGAGAAAGAGCTATCTTTGCACACGCTCCTTGGCGCGCACACGCTTTTACCTCGCACCAGCTGCACGCTGGCTTCCAGACGACAATTGTACGGGAGGCCGCCGCTCGACCCCATAGCAATGGCTTTAAAGCAGCCATTCAAGCACCACAACCTTAAAGACTAAATATTTTCTTGTCACCCTAGTACAAATTCAGCCATTTTAAACTGGTCATTAAGTGTTTTAGCTGTGTAACCAGCATCAGACAACAAAAACCTTTTCTAATAAGAAGGTAAATTATATCAGCAGTAGTCTATGGAATGAAAAGAATTGGTAGCTGGAAGAGAAAAAGTATATGGGAGGAAAAAACAGAGAAGGAGGCAGAGAGTAGGAAACATACCTCTTTTGGAGTTGCTGGTTATTTTAGCTTCACTTGTGTCTCTGTAAGTGCTACAGCACGATGTGTGTTGTGTCTGGACAATATTATAAGGATTTAAACGGCTGAATTGTGATATATTCATTATGTCTGTACTAGTTTACATTATATTAGTGTTTAAGATATGTTTAATCATGTCCCAAAACAACAGTATTCATTCCCAAAATGGTACTGTTATTTGGTCCAGCATAGGTGAGTGAAAACAATATCAGAAAAACCCTTGACAACATATACGAGTTCAGCTAAAAATACTCACTCTGATTCTATAAAACATCGAACACTTCCTTGAATAATAATGTATTGATTTTGACTTCTGAGGCTAAAGAAGACATACCAGGCTATTTTCTGACAAACGTTTAAATCTGATTCCAGTTCAGATCAGCCTCATCTCGGCATTATAATTAATTTTTCAGCTTATGTTGGCAGTACTCCTCACTGAAAAACAAAGTTGTCGTTTTACCTCTGGACAGTGTCTAACTATTGCCACCCAGTGGCAGACCGTAGTAGTACATTCACACTCTAGGGGAAATACGTTGGACTCAACATTCTTTCACCATGTTGGTAAAAGTACTTAAGCACGTGACTCAGGTTACAATTAAATCCAACAATGCTATTACAGGTTATCTGTAGAGCGCAGCTGGAAACTATACAACAGTTTTGACCAGGTACCTTTGTGTTTTTATGCCTAAGTAAGGAAAATTGACAAAAAACGGAAGAATGAGAATTGGATGTGTCATGGGATCTGGTCATTACAGATGATAATTCATTACTTACTCCCTGTATAGCGATTGGAGTTTCCAATGTACCTTAGCTGCCAAGTAGTCTGACTTTGCAATAATTAAGACTAACTGCATGCAGCACATTTACCTTGTTATTGAAATTACATGGTGAGGAAAACCAAAAAAAATAGGTAATCAAAACTTTTTCAGGGGCCAGGGATTATAAGGCTAAAAATAAATGCTCTTATTATTTTATCTGGGCATACAGCCAGTGGCACACACTGTGTCAGGGGAATAATGCAGGTTTTCGTAACACGTATTGTGTAGTTTCCTAAATGAGACCTAGAACAAACAAACAGGGCTTCCCGCTCACAGCCTGTAATTACACACATCATTGGGTCCGGCAGCTTTAGTCTGTCTTCACAAAAGACCAGAGTCAAAAGTCACGATGAGGAGAAAAGGATTATGGGCTCACAAGTATTACTCAAGGCGTAAGCTCTGTTCGTGTATTAATTGTGTTTGACCTCTTGGTTTTAGGTGTCAGTAAAACTTGTCATGATTGGTGGAAGCTTAAATAAATAACAGCTGTTAGTTGGGAGGCCGATTTTCAAATGATCTCATTAATACAGTAGCCCAGACACACGTATGGAGGACTTCAGACAGTGCCTCCAGGATTTCGCGATTCCATGGGCGCAGGAATTCACATATAATGAAATGCCATTTTTTTCATGACGTTGCATATGTTCCTTTTGCCTCAAGGTGCATCTCCCCACATGCAGACTGAATTCTCACAAGAAAAGTTGTAAGATTTCACAAAGTACAATAAAGTTCACACAAGTAATTTAATCAGCAAAAACACGTGCATCAAGTCAATTGGTCCACAAGTGCATGTGCATGCATGCGGTAGGTGATTTGTTCAATTTTAACAGGGGGATGGACCAATGGGAGCACCCCCCTGCCCCCACTCCACCAACCAAGACACACGTGTAAAATGGCGATGCCAGGTTAACAAGGGGGATGCATTTTGGTTATTTTGCTAACAAGGGGGATGGCATTCCCCCTCAAATCGCTTACTGCATACATGTATACAGTAGTCATAAGGCATCACGTAGGCCTGATTTTAGCCAGAATGTTAATATTCACAAGTGATGGTAAAAAGTGCAAAATATGATATGTTGAATTAATATTTTTCATACATTTATAAATATGTTGCTGAAATTCCAGCCACAAAATGAATCCTGGGGGAACTGTTCTGAGAGAGAAAGAAGCAGGGAGTTAAAAATTCACTATCAGTTCTAACTCAGCACAAACTCAGTTTGATCACACATAAGATGTGCACAACCGAAGACGAGTACTACACTTTGATCTTGACTAAAGATGGAAACGCACACATGATGCTTTTAAGAGCAGAATACAGTTTGCACATGGAAAATACATGGTGCGTTTAACAAGAGAACGATAACATTGAATTGTCAAAAACAAATACAGAATACCTGCAATCACCGACAGAATTTCCTAACAATTTCCCATTGATGGTAAATATGGTTTACACATTATGGAGTATATGTTCTAATGAAGTGCATTAGCCAGTGTAGTTAATTGTGTTTTTGTATTTTTGGAGGACATAGCCTTGTGGCTACACATCAGCTTTTCATGCAGGAGTCCTTTGTATAAATACCACTCTAAACACGGCCAGGTTTGGTGTCCCCGGGAGAGTGGCTTAAAATCTGCACCTGCGATCAATAACACCAGACATTAGTCCTGGGTTGAGGAAAAAGTGATTCCAATGGTGTAATAGAACAATTTGTTATCTCCTATAAAACTGTCTTTGTCTTGTGATTTTTTTTCCCTCGCGCCAGACCACTACTGAAATTATAAGACAGACCGCGGTGGATAAAAAATGATAGGTCTTTTGCTTTCATTAGATACTATCGATGCATTCACTAAGATACATTTTTAAGAACGCAGAGAGATGTAATCACACTCATGTTAATGTTTGCTTGGATGCTGACTGAACTGTGCTTGTAAATAGGGTGCCCATGATAAATATCACGCTTTCAATCAGCAGGCAATTGGGAAGCAGTTAAAGTTTTAAGATGAAGAAGAGCATATCTCAACAGCCATGTAATCACTTCTATTTTAGGGATAAGGATATACAGGCCATGTAACACAGGGGGAAACTGCACCCCCTTGTGGCGGATGAAGGAAATTAAATAAAACAAATCTCACATCAGCAAGGCATTTTCACTGTTTCAGCACAGTGTCATGACCCTGATAAATTTATACCCAAAACATCAACATCTTTTTCATATTCTGCATATTCCCATAACCCCCTCCCCAATCCTGGAATATTTAGTTTCTGCTGAATTATTCCTTCTGTTAACTAGTGTAACCTGCACATGTGTTCCTCCATCTCAGGTTCTCGATACTATCTGTCTGTGCAATTTCCAACATTTTGTGTCCTCCATCCACTCCTTAACCCAGCAAAATGCCATCTTTTCCAGCAAATTGACCAACATGTTGAAATTTAGCCTCACCCCTTGACAGACAGGCATCTGAGGGAAAATAAATGGAAACCCCACTTTTAAACTGTTTGGTTCCCAGTCCAAGACCTATAAGTGTATACCTAGAGACAGGAATGCCAGTGAAGCTGTAAGAGCCTCTTAGTTATCACATAGTGTGTTACGTCCCCTGGTCTTACTGCTACCAAAATCCACCACCACATTGGGCAAAAACTACTACATGACAGAGGACCATAACATTCTAGATCCTATAAATGTCAGTCTTCAGCATTCCACTGGGTGGCTTCAACTCGCAATGGGCAAACAGCAGCACTCCCAACAAGCAATGCACAAAACAAAGGTGGGAAAGTCAAAAATACAAATTTTAGTGTCACCAAATGTTGAACCCCTGTCTTTCATCTCTGGTGACTAAGACTGTGGAGTGGTAATTAAGCAAGTTCCAAGGACAGGGTTGGGATAGTATGAAATGCACCATACAATAGCCTCACAACTGAGGATGAACGTAGGAGCGTTTCTGGGATAGCTTGCTATACGTTCACAAAATTAGCTTGCTTTCTCGTTATCTTTACGTTATTAAGGTATGAAACGTTTAATGTTATTATTCTTTTATTTTATTTCCTCTTGAAAGACTAGGTGTATGAGGGATGACTAGAGGCTGTCTCAGAGCTCAAGCAGGTCGATATGTAACCCTTGTCTTTACCCATTTCATTTTTCATTGTAAAACTGTTCATTTTCTTTGAATACAGTCACACATTTCAGTGCCATTTCAGACATAAGTGAGTAATATGATCTACAATTATTAAATTAGATACTAGAAGATGTATTAAATGTTCCCAGGGTACAGTTTGTTCCGGTCATCTTGTTGCAACTCGGTCTGATGAGTCATCGGCTTTAAGAAATCCAAAGCAAAGCCTTCAAGCCACATTGGTGGATATTTTATGGCGGAAGCCATCTTATGAGTGGAATTTGGTGCGATTATTACAATGCAAATTAGAACTAAGGAATACAAAGCCATTTTAGGTGTTCGTGTAGACCCTATTGTACAAATATTCCCACATTCCAAGACTATATTCCAGTAACAACCCCATACACACTGAAAAATTAATTTGAGTGATTTCATAAAAACCAGGATATAATATAATACCTTGTATGGCCTCTAAACATCACTGAATCTCCACAGGACATTCTGGAATATGATGGAGTGGTGAGTAGAGTTGATTTGCATCTCTTTCATCTCTCAGACAACTGTAGGATTTCGTTCTTGAGCAATGGTCCAATATTCCACAATAAAAAGTTCAAAACCTTTACAATTCTGTGAAGGATTAAAGCTATGTCGAAGGTAAAGAGAAAAGTAGCTCATTATTAGAAACTCATATTCTAATATTTAATGATTCCATATTTTTTAACCCTTGTATATGGTCGGTTGCATTCTCTATATACTGGGTTCTCATCTCATGACCAGTTAACTCCACCACCAAAATAAGCTCATAACCAATTAATTCCACTTTCGTTCTAATAGGCTGTTGATTCTGATGTTTTAATAGGCGATACGACGGAAACGCGAATATATGCATATTCAGTATGCAAATACATGGAATTGCTTGCCAGACCATGTGTCGGAGACAAAGACTATCAGAAGGTTAAAGAACCGGCTTGATGCAGCGCTAGATACTCTGCTAGAGAGCTCTTTTCTCATCATCAAATATTCTTATACTTTATATCCCGCCTATTGCTAATGTAGTAATTACTACTCAGATGAGGAAAATTGGTATTTCCCGCTGGTATCCCTCATTCGGAATGTCAGATTTGTACCGAGGATAGGCATCTGGTCTTGACACCAGGAAGTGGTATGATGCCCCATGTGATGTAATGTCTTTGTGTCATTGAGTGGGGCATATTGGATCATTTCGGGAGGTCTACCTGTGTAAACAGGTTTTTAACAATAAAATGTGGGTGAATCTACCTCGAGAAGAGAGTTAGCCAATTAAATGAAAGAAATTGGTTATGATAATGTAAAAGATACACCATTTGAACAAGCAGTTTTCTGTCCTAACAATGCGTACCACGTGGTGGCAGCACTACAACATTGACTCTAGTGGGATTTCTTCATGTCGTGCTCTTTTTTCAAACGGTCGTTGCATCGTCATAGGAAAAAAGATGGATATATACCTCAGACAAAAACATGTAGCGTGGTTGAAAAACTAACAATAATTCTGATGTTTATATACATATGATATACCTGCTGTAGTATGCACCTTCTCGAGAAGACATTTAATAGTTCCCTAAGTTACATTCATTTACTTTGCTTCTTGCCTCTTCAAGCAAGCGTGCATAGAAGGCCAGTATCTCCTGATTCATATAGCTTTTGATGAAGTCACCTGCATCTTTGCTCCTTTCGTCTGGTTACAAGCCAGGAGAAAATACTTTACATCAGAAGCGTAGCCAACCTAGCTGGCATCGGACTGTATATTAATGACGACACATGCTCTTTTAGATTAACATTTCTCGTAAGCGAGACAAACCCATGCTATAATATATATCTGGACGTTGTCAATATTATCGCAGATGCCTATCAGGAATCTTATGACACTGACTATCGACAAAGATTTCGTACGGAAGTGTACTCGCAGGCAATTTTTCTTCTTGATGTTATAAATGCCATTTAATGCGACAAGAGACATATATAAATAACTCATATGGTCCTTGACAAGTTAGATAATTTTTGAAAGACTCTTTAAACAGTAGGCCTGTCTTGAACCACTTACTATTGACGCTCTTAGTAGAACATTTGTGTATATCCATTATGTTTATACGGTATATGTAATATAGTGGATCTTTAATATATTCTTCTGTTCAGTGTTCCTCCTATAGGAGGGGCATCGAATGTATGCCTGTTTATCATCCTACTAAACCAAAGGCTTTAATAAAAATAATAATAATAATAATAATAATACGCGTCAGACAGAAAATTAGGCTGTATCAGTGTCTTTAAAATTGGAAGAACAGTTCCACCTTGTTGTCAAGGAGTACCGTACCAGAAGATGCTTGGAATATGAATATCCATAATTCATCTTAAATAATTCCTGCTGCGTGCAACCTTGGAACCGTAATTATGTTCAATTCTCTCATATATGTCTCATTCAACAGGAATTTCCGTCATCTTCATTTTTTTCTGAGTTTCTTAAACAATCCACCAGCTTATATCATAGTGTAGGCTACATTCATTTTAAAGGGCCGGTTATGCATTGTAAATGATGCTGCAACACTTAAAAGGGGTTCCTGACAAATACAAATCTTCCTCATAGTGTTAAAGATTAACGTTCCAGAGACAGCTAGGTCTTACCTATATAAGTAACCATATGCAGATCAATGGACTACCTTATATATGCGCATGCGTATATACGGATGCGGTCAGGTACTTAATACAAGGGTTTTAGTGACCGAATCTCCCGAGAACTCCACGGAAAGCCATAGAAATGCTGTCTGCATTCAAGAAATCACATGCAGTGTCAGCTACACTTGCAATTCACATAATCTGTGACAAATAGGAAAAATCATTAGAATAATATGCACTCTCAATTGTCGTGCTATTAAAGAATACATAGGCTATAAATAAACCTATGTAACTGGTGGGACATTGCTATCTCCTCAACGTTGCCTACCATTGTCTTTACCAAAATAAACCACTATATATTTTTTTATTCCTATGAGATAAATACTAACGTATCAGAAGATGTTCATCACACAGGAAGGGCAAACTTTCATGATGAAATTTAATTTGACAGAATACCAGCGTTAATTCTTGTATATATACTACACTGTGTACGTATACAACACTTTGATTTATAAACGTTATATAATCTGAAACTAACACAATTCGAAGGTCATCTTGATATTCTAATACCTATTCACAGCGTAGTCGTTCCAACGTTAAAAACATAACATTTCAGACTTCTTATAATCTTAAACCAACATTAGTTTAGTCATACTTATTACGTCCCGTATAATCATAATATAACCTTCAATTTCCACATGGTATCGGAGTGCCATTTCTATATTAAGTTACTCCAAAGTTTAAAATGAATCTTAAACATGTTAATTTAATTTTCAGTGTGGTATCAGTCTCTCCCGGTACAGTCACCAAGTCCACGCGCTTTGTCAGCTAAAAATAAGTTTATGACTATGTACGCATCGATTCTTTTTTTTTTTTTTTTTTTTTTTTTGAAATCTGCTCGTGTTCGGATTATTTTGAACCGCCGATAGAGGAGAAGTTCTATGATTAGTCCTCTTCTAATGACGAAATGAAACTAGTCTATTTGTGATGGCTATCTATATTTATGGTTTTGCATGCTCATATCGCTGGTCAGCCCAGACTGCATTTCTACACCTTTCTTCTGGAGCGCCGGAGAGAAGTGGGTTTGTTACTAAACTGGCGCACGCTAACAGTTGGTAGGGGAGACTGTGGATTATTGTAACAATTTTTACTTTTGAATCCATTACTCTGCTCTTATCTGTGCTAGACCTTTCATAATTTGAGACAAAGTACAAACATATGTACTCTTCATAATGAAATTATCTCAATACCTCCAATGCTAATAGAGGGTATGAAAATGTATCTCAAATACATCAACTGAAATCTTACATTCGCACTCGGGGATAGTTGTAACAGAGCCTGGGGTTAAATGTAACAAGTAGCTGAAAAGTGTAGAACTCGGCACAGACAATGTAATTGCTGCAAAAAACATTATTGAGGAGCATACCTTCTAATACTAATGCAGACAGGCTTTGTTGATGTGCACTCACACGTATGCATGTGCCTTTATTTGAACATTTTTACAATTAACTTTTTTCAGTCTTCCTCTAAATCTATCTATGTTGATTTTTGGACATAAAAAAGTTAATTTGGAACAACAGCAATACCAAATTTCAACATTGTACTGATTCACTTATGTATATCATGTGCCTATCATTTGCTTACCTCATGAGGAGACAATCCATCATTACAGATCAGTCACCTTCATTCGTAAGCCTCTCCTCCTGCTCATTAGTAAACACCCTATTAGCACTGCAGTAACCTACTCACTGGACCCTTTCTCCTGTAGCCGCTGTAATGTTTCTGCAAAGAGATACGTGACAAATACCATGACTCTTTGGCACAGATCGCGCACATACACCCAGTACAAGGCTTTTAAGAGAATATCTGCTGGCACTCCCTTGTCAGTTTTTAGCTTCCGTTGTTTGGCACGCAGAAAAATACAGGAAGATCCAAGAAACAACCTTGATCATAATTACGGAATAGCTGTGGAACTTTTGAAAATCCTGCTACGACCATCCCTGAACCTGTCATCCATCTTATAGCAGTCATTCGTAGCATGAAAGACTGAAATTTAATGACATATAAGTTTCATAATTCCAGCTAAACCACTAGCATCACAAGTCAAAAACAGATGTGTTCAAAAACTGTACTTTCTTACCTCAAAATTAGTTTTTTGACTATAAAAGTTGCTCACTTGGTTATGCCACTTAACATGTGAGCTCGGGAAGGACCTGGACCTATACCCTAATTATTCCATGATTCTGGCTTACTGATGTTTGGAGAAATTGAAAGTGTAACAACTTCCCCATGTTACAATCACGCCTGGTCTCCCCTACTTGGCGAGTTCCTCAGCTGAATATGTTAATTTACACGTTACAATCTCCCCTTTTGTACAAGTTATTGTAGCTCAGTCTATGAAGCCCATCGACTGTAAGATAGCAAGGGATGCCATGTCTGAATCCCTTCTTTTTCAAAATCCTGCAGAGTGGCCTAATTGCCACATCTGTCGCACTCACAGACAAAAATAGCATGTGCATCCTTGATTACATATACAGAAATGACTAGCTATTTATTCATCATTTCATCGCCATTTTTTATAGAAAATAAAGCAGTGACAGCCGTTCTGCCCAATGTTTTAGACTTAATATATCACACTGTCCTTAAAGTTAAGCACACAAGTTTTAAAACATGCAACAAAAAACACTTTCAGAACGAACACTTAACAAATTTAAGATTCAGTATGATCAGTATAGTCAAAACAATGACAATAAGGAAAAGGGAAAAAGGACAAGAATATATTTTAAGGAAAAATCACATATTGTGCTTGTTTAGCACTTTTTTAAAAAATACAGTATTACACAGATCTCCTTAATAAGGCTTAATATACCAAATAAATTACCTATAGACCCCAAGAACAAAACACAAGCTTTGCATGAGTACTAATAATGAGTAAAGGGTGAGAATATATTTCAAAGTAAAATATATGCTGTATTCATTACGCATTTTATTTCTGCTTAATGCAGTACAGGCATTTGCTTAACGTACCAAAACTGAGGAAAATAGCCACATATTATGCACAGTTGAGGCTTTTAATGAGTACTAAATATAAGTAGTGAGGATATTTTAAAGTTTAATATAGTCTGTTCTGAGGTCTGTCTAATGCAGTATAGGAAATGTTCCAGGAGCATAGAGTAAATGTTATTTTAAATGACATCCTCATCTTTTTTCCAGTGCTTAGTATGTATGCAGTGCTTCAGCAGTGTTAAACATTCAGGTTCTGGCTTTTTTTTGCACATTATGATTGGATTCTGAACTACATTAAGCAGAAGTAATGCTTAAACATTTTAATGATCCATGCTTAAACAATTTAGGATATTCAAACATTTTGGAAATTAAGCCGTACCAAGAGCAGAGGAAACCCATTGGTGCTGTTTTAATTTCTGTTCCATCATTCCAGAGCGATCGTCTGAAGAATTCACTGGACTACATTTAGCAGTTATCAAATTAAATGGGAGTTTTTGATATCTTCTGGGAACCCAATCTAGATCCAATCAACATCTTTCAGTTAGATGACAAGACCTAATGATTGGCTGGCTATCTGCTACAGTTCTACATAGGGCCATGTCTGTGTTAGACTTGTGGTCTCATTGGAAGATTTTTGTATTTAAACGGCGCTTGGTTGTGTCCTGAGAAGACTTCATACTAGATTGTAATTAAATTTGATTGTCAAATTTAATCCAGTGAACTCTTAAGGGGATTTCACCAGAATGAATGGACAGAAATTACCAAAACATTGGTTCCCTTTTAACAAGCACACCTTTCATATTCGTCCACAATTGTATCTGAATGATTTTTACATTTAATAAAATTTGGGGATTTTAGCTTCTTGGTTTAGCACGTTAAGGCTGATTAAGCAGATTTTTGACATTGTACATTTTCTTATATAGACACACCCATGGCCATGGTTTAAATTTTATTTACCATTTAATGTTCAAAACTTATATAAAAGCATTCCAAGAAGAGGAACTCAAGCCAAGACTCTTATTTTGAAAAATTTTAGTGCCTAAATGAAGGCAACACATATATATAGCTAAATCTCAAACAAATCTGTATTTAAATGTAATGTATGGTTGTCGCCCTGTTTTTCATGAGTATCCTATGTCTGCTGGAATGAGGTGCAGGTATAAAGTGCATTGCTTATGTGTGTGTGCAGGTGAAAAGGCGTGGTACGAGTTTTATCAGTTTCCTTGCAGGTAGACTGGGGCTTGCTACCAGAGAATGTGTTTAGTGTTGCTTGTCGTGGCCTCTTATAAAGCCAAATCGGGCTGTCTGCCAGGTGACCGTGTGCAAATGAACGAGAAAAGACTGAATGGAGACTTCACAGAGCATGAGCAGTGCATCACAGAGCACAGGCTAGATCAGTCCTTTTAGCGGTGAGACAGACAATCACTGCGCTATTTGTCCTGTAAAGTCTGCCTGATTCGCGCCATTTAAAATGACAATGGCCACCTTCGGTGTATTATCCTTGGCACACACGTACGTGCGAGCACACTCTAAAACATGTACGCTTGAGCACGCAAACACATTGGGTCAATACTTAGGTTTTGTTTGTAGTTTTATTCAAAAGTCACCTCAAAAACAGGTACTGTAGAACCTCAGTGATCTCCAGCTTAGTAATCCGGAAACACCGGTAATCAGAATTGGATACAGATGCAGAAGGACCATTGTAATTCCACCTTAATACTTACAAACACAGGCATTAAGGGAGAATGCTGTCGGTCAGGTGTGTGCTGTCACCTGTGTACAGCGCCTCCTCTGCAAAAAAAAACATCACTTTTTGTCTTGAAATAATTTTGAGACTGGTGAGTTATAAATTGTTTCACGTGGTTGTTTGCTGTAGTGGGGAAATTATGTGGAACTCTCTTTGGGATTTGAATGCAGTTCAAATAAATATTAAACACTAGACGTTTTAGTGCAGATATATAATACTCATTTTGCTGTAAAGGAGTGGGGCTTCCAACAGGCATAAGTGATGGTTTAGCAGCCCCTTGTTGGCTCAGTATTTGCTGTACGTGTATGCATCAAATGGGGTGATAGCCTCCTTTGCAGCGCTGCAGAACTTAATGCTACTTAGACATTGTGTTATGAAGCCAGCTCATGGTGGTTGACTGTCTTTTCATCTTGTTTTTATTTTATTTTGCATTAATCTGTAATCTGTAATCTCAAGGCATTAATTTGCCTTGACAAATTATAAAAACAAAAAAGTACCTCATACAGAAAAAAATTGTACCTCATACAGTTTTCATAACAAGCTTTTCTGGTGGTGCAATGGTCACTGAGGAGGATAATATATCGTCTTAGGAGGTGAGCATACAGCAAGTCTAGAGTCCACATCATGCCTAGATTTATGCAGGGATACTCCATATATGCAGGTATACCCTGTACTGCACAAATGAGCAGTTACAACTTCCCACAAACTGACATTTTTCTCAACCAAAATCTTATTTAAGGCCCCCGAAAGACAAGTCCTGTATGAGAGCCAAGGTTATAGCTGTCAATAGAAACTTGCATTGTTCCCAGCATTCATTGGCATGGTACAAGTGACCTGATTTTAAAATAAAATGTTCAAAAATTTTTAACATTTATCATTTCATCTGAGGAGGCATCGTCATTTCATAGAATAATATTTTCCAAGATAAAATTCACACTTAAAAGTTTCAAAACAGTTTTTCATGAATATTCAAAAAATAAAACATCCATTTACCATATTGTGTTCTCTCAATGTCAAAAATTGGGCAAAATGTTGTAATTTTTTGAACAATTGTCACCACTTTTGGAGTTTGAAAATACTTCGTTTCAACCGTGTGAGTGCAAAAAAAGACATATTGTATGACAGCTAGCAATCTAGCAATCAATACAGTTAACTTAATAGTGTATAATTTCAGTTATCAGCGTTAGTGTGACTGGGCCTCAACGCTAGCCAGTGGACAGCAGCTTTTACACCGATGTGTATGATTAACACTGTTCTTTTCGCCAACAAAACTCATAGAGTGGCAGAGTGGTGCCGTAAGCTTTATAATCCGCACAGGGACACTGCGTACTCTGTGAAACTCATCACAGACAATCTAGTGCAGATGATTATCTGTAGATCAATATTTGCTATAAGAGGAGGGGGATGACTGACTTCGCCAGAGCCTTCTGGATAATCATAAATGTTGACATGGTGTATGGACCCCGTGCAAAAGAAGTGGATCAAAAGCATTATGGCCAAAGTCATAAAAACCGAACCTGCTGGGAGATATATACTGTATCTCTTTGCTAATACCCTCTATGGAAAATCTTTTCATTTTGAGCAAAGATTGAAGTTTGACCATAGACATTTAAAAAAAAAAGAAAAGACGGTTGTTTGCTCTGTTTTCAAGCCTTGCACAGATCATAACGAAGAAATGATCACTGCGTTCAGCATGGAACAGAACAACAAACATCTCCGGCTCTTTCTTTATTCTTTATTTTGTGGATTTACTATTACAGAAAAGATTTTATAGAATTTGTAAATTTGATCAACTAAATAGTTTGCCATTAATGTGTAAATGATATACAACAGCTACCCAGCTCACAGGGCTCTCTGCATCACTGCTCCACTACAGCTACCCAGCACACCAAACTCAACACCCTGTACCCCACAGCAACTACCCAGCACACCAAACTCAACACCCTGTACCCCACAACAACTACCCAGCACACAGAGCTCAACACCCTGTACCCCACTACAACTACCCAGCACACAGAGCTCAACACCCTGTACCCCACTACAACTACCCAGCACACAGAGCTCAACACCCTGTACCCCACAACAGCTACCCAGCACATAGATCTCAGCGCAGGTGTGCCCCACAAGAGCTACCTAGCACTCAGAGCTCAGTGCATCTCTAACGCACTACAGCTACCCAGCACCCAGAACCTCCAACCACTGTACCCCATTACGGCTCTCCGGCTCACAGAATTCAATGGACGTGAGACAGAATGGAATGACACCACAGGAGACAATCTCCTGAGCACTCAACACAAATACACCCCTGTTCTTTTTTTCAGGACTGCCTACTTCCTGTAGATATGGACAACAAGAGGGGAGTGCTGTAGCTGAGGCAGGAGGGTAAGGCAGCCCACTGGAGATAAAGAGAGGGGAAGGTGTGTGTGTGTGTGGGGAGGGGGTGGGGGGTGGGGAAGGGGGCGTGGGTGAAATTGTTTGGAGCAGGGAGAGACGGCACAGTTGTGTTTCTGAGATGGACAGCCCCACCTGAGCTAGACAGCTTTAGCAGTGCTGCTCGTCTTTCAAACTATGACAAAGGTATGGGGTTTTTTGATTTTTCAGTTTTTCCCCTCAAGTAATAAGCACATCCAAAGTGTACTCTTTTAGTTTTTAGTGAAATCTGCTGGTATATTTAGTGGTAAGTACACAGTAAAATATACTAAACAGTGTTTGTTTGGTGTTTTAGCAAGAAGTACAATAAATAGATTTCAGGTTTAATTGTGTGTTTTCGGTGAGAAGTGCATTTTCTCCAATTTTCTGTAATATGTATTATTAATCATGATAGTTTCATAGAAAATTAGTTTATTATTATGGAGCATTTAATAAAAAGATGTGCAGTCCTAAGTGATTTACAGAATAAAGTAAATTAAAATATGGCCTTTCATGAAGTTAAACAAATGTAATCATAAAAAAGAGGGCAAAAATAACGAACAAATGTATTGTCAAAATAAAACGAGGGAAAAAAATTATGAAACAACATCAGCAAAATTAGGAAGTGCCAAACAAATGCTGAGACTGAATTAAAATCCTTGGAAAAATTTGGTGGTTGTACATAAATATAATAATTGCAGGAAATTATATATTTTAATTAAATGGCATTATTTAAAAATACGTTTTCTGCTGTGACTCAAAAAGGTCACCTGGTGGTGAGTTCCTCAGTATAATGAAATATTGATTGATAGTTTTGGCTGATGTTTAATTAAAACTTATGAAGCAGATAAGACAATAGAAACCCCAAACAAAATATGAATATTTATGAAGTAATTATGGAGCTTGGCTGCCCTTTGGTTTCTGAAAAGCTTAAACCCCTCACAGAATGCTGTTACACAAATTTTGAACAGTTTGTACTGGACTGTTATTCAAGAAGAAAAGGCTCCAGTTCTTTGAGAAATGAAGTATGTTATAAATAGACTCTCTCTACATTCAACAGATTTCCCATGGTGCACCAGGGTCCCTACCTTGTAGAAAAATAATCAGACCCAATGACTCCAACAAGTGTGCTTTTTCATTCCTACAGATTCACCACCATGTTTATCAGTTGCAAGCATGCAATATTGGTTGAAGGCTTCCTTTGGCTTTCTATAGAAATAAACCCAACCCTATTTAGGAAAAAGAGAAAAAGATAGTTAGTCTTACTTTCATACTTTCTTCCACTGCACAGACATCTAGGTTTTATTCTCATTAAACCAGGGCATGACATGTTACACATTGGCCTTGGTTTCAAGGGTTTTCTAAATGGCATCCCTACCATAGATATCAGCTTTTTGAAGGTCACAATGTACAATTTTTGTTCAGACTGAGTAATGGGAGTGTTGACTCATTTCTATGGTAGCTGTTGTGGCCTTGTTTTGTGGTTTTCAGTAACTATGATGTGAAGTTTTTGTCCATCTGTGACCTTTGACCTGTGACCAGTTTTTCATCCTGATGCACTTTTCCCTTGTTTGGCATATGCTGTCATGATTTTCAGTAGTGTTCTACAAAAAAATATATTAATTACAGCTCCATTTCTATGAATGACATGCACCAACTATTATACCTTTTAACATCTATATCTCTGTTATTGCTTTTAAAACATGGATGTTACAGTGTTTATGTATAACAGAAACATATTGGAGCTTAGTTTTGATAGTAATATGACATACACAACACCTATGTAGACATATTTTTAATTGTGTATTAGTTATTTCAAAATATGTGTCGGTTTTGATTTGATGTTTATATTATTTACCAACCCCTTCATTTGCTGGTTTTATTCCATTTAGAGCTATAGCAACACGTAAAATCTCCATAGAATCAATGCTGAATTTCACTGGCAGCAAATTTAGAAATGTAGTGTTGTGATGTTGTAATATGGATCTCTCTTTTTTAGAAATTATTCTAGCTGTCACATATAGAACAAGTTCAAATGAGTAGGAACATTGTAGTAGTCTAGTCTGCTGCTTACAAATGCATGTGTCAGCCTCCCCTTGTCACAGTATGACAAGAATTGTTTCACTTTAATTTCCTTACATGGAAAATGACTCATTTGTTCCAGTTTTAATATGAGAGAAGAGGTTCAGTCTGAAATTACTACACTCCTAAATTCACAGCCTTCATTTTAGAATTGCAGATCAAAATTTGTATTTTAAACGCTTCTCACTCTCAGTTAACACAGTCCAATTTGTGTTTCTTTCCATTTAAAAACATACAAGTATGCACTATTATGAGTTGTGTTTTCTAGCAAATATTTAATTTAATTTACTAAAACACATAGTACATGCAAAACTGTTTTGTTGGTGCAAAAAGACCAAACATGCATGTGATTGGTTGATATATTTTCTTTTTCTCAATTACAAATCAGGTTACTTCTATTGCATGTGCAAAAATGCTAACGTGCTTAAGGCTTCGATGACTCTAGCCGGCCCATAATCTTTCAAAACAATACTTCAAGATAATTTGGTCATGTGGCCTTGTTTTTTTCAGATATTCAATAATTTTAAAAAATTCAATTTTCAATTTTCAACTCCAGTATACCTCAGGTGGTAAGTGTTCTCGGTAGAATCTGGAGTGCAGAGGTGGTGTGAGATGTCAGAGTCATTTCAGCGGGAGGTATTTCTCCCTGCTCCTTTTCCACTCTTCTTATGCTCCCTCTCTTCTTGTTGAACCGCTGCTATTTTACTCCTGTGCTGCTCCCGCGCTGTGAGTTCAGAGACGGATGGCGTTTCAATGACCACAGGTGTCCGTTCTGACACACGTCCAGGCCTGTAATTGGACCACTTAACCCTCGGTCTCGTTTCGGCGGGGTGTGGAGAAGGGGAAGGGGGGGGGGCGGAGTTCTGGCCAGGAAAAGCACAAGGGACAGATTAATTGTGAGGGCCTGCGTACGGTCATGCCACATACCTCTCTCCCGTTACGGGCAACACGGAAGCCACATGGCAAAGGGGGTTCGAATGTGAGACACGCAGGTGTCTGGCAATCAGCAGCCGCGGCGGTGCCTGGGAAGCCGAGACGGGGAAAGGCGGTCTGAAACACAGGTGCTGGAAAACAGCCTTTCTTTCCATGTTTGACACGCTGGTCTCCTGTGTTCTCACGTTCCACTGCAGTGGACGTGCTCTAAGAGGAATCCCTTAACCATCACCTGAAAGGGAACGACACACCTGGCCCTCTCCCGCCAGACAGACATAACGCTTGTGTTTCCGAGTTTTACAAGCGCATCTGCCTTACATCTGTGAGACATTATAAACCATTATGAACCCAATACTTCTGAACGTTGAGGAAGTGAAGGGCAGGGAGCTCCCAAATAATATATCCAGTTGAAAGCTACTTAGATAACTGATGCACTCCACAGTCTGAATTGGACTCTGGCTGTGCTTCTGATGACTGAAGAGAGGACTGCAGAGTAAAATCAAACGCTTCAGAGGTGAGATCCGCAAGCTAAACTGTGTACCCTTCCCAGTTTACATTGAATAGTTAGCGAGCACATTGCAGTGCGGTTAGTTGTTCCACATTGGCCAGAAAAGAGAAATGCAAAATGAAGAACTGCGGTATGAAATCAGCACGCATTACGCATAACAATGAGGAACTGGAAAAGCCTGTGGCTTTTCGGACAGGTGTCAGCCGCAGTTCCATCTTATGTGTCAGTCTTGTTTTAGACAGTTTCCCTAACCCAGCTGATCCAAATAGCTATATATACATATATGCTGGGACGTTCCCACAAAGCACTGATTTTTCTTTATAAGTTCACAACAAAAGCATAAAGATCATGATGTGTCGTATCTTACGAGGTTAAGATTGGGAAAGTTAAATTATTACGTAAAATGGCTGGAATTAAAGTCATTCCTTTAGGACCCAAGATAAGACTGTGCCGTATTAAATCATCCTTATAAACTGAAAAGTACCTGTCAGTTTGTTGTGCATGACATTCATCTGGTGTAAATAATCATAAGAAATGTGATTCTGCCTAAGACTGCTGTCCCCCAGTTTAAACAAGGTCTTTCCGGTTCACGGTCCATGATCGTCCAATGAGCTGAAAGAAGATCACAAAAGAAGCGTGTACTTGGAGGATCTGGGAGGTTTGAACCTTCTGTTGACCATCTGGCCAATCTTATTAATTTTTTTCATCCCCTTGCCCAAGGGGACAACAGTGAGATCATGTCCAAAAAGAAGACGGGGACCAAAAGTAACGGGGCGCTATAAATAAACCCATCTTTTTAAGATTGTTGCCCTTTCTAGGGGATTACATCAGTAGCCGTGTTGCCATGACAACCGCAATTAGCAGGAACTGAATTTCCCGGCAGGCAGTGGCTGCAGCTATGTGTACCCGGTGACCATAGCAACCAAGGTCAGGCCAGCAACGCACATCTGCCTTCACGCTAGCCATGATACAAAGCACGGGTTAGTCGCAGACCTGCGCTAACCCCCACGCAGCTCGCAATTTACTTGGCCTCCAGCAAAAATCATGCCGGCAGACACCGTCTCCTCTTTTCAAATGTGACACTAGTTTACAGGGTTGCATCAAAACCCATTTTACTCAAACTTGTTCTTCAACATCTTCATATGTTGACTTTTCACAAATCTGTTATCATATTTTCTAAACATTTACCATTCAATTTTCATTTGAGAATAAATTCATTCACTGTATAATTTCCAACACTGAAAAGTCATCACCTTTAACTGAAAAAATGACATTTTGGTTAGATCCTGGAATAACAGCATATGTTTCGTGTGTAGTTGTGTGTCCCGTGACAGGATTTTTAAAAATCCTTAGCATACCATGACTGGCTACATTCAAAGGTCATATGGCTTAGCCTTGCAGGTAAAAAATAAGGGCTAAAGCCTGAATCATCAGACTCATCATTCTGCAGCCTCTCCAAAAAGATAACTTATTAAAACCAGAAATTCAGTTCTATACTGAGCATTGATTTATCACCTGAACTTCTGTAATAATTTTCATTATTCTCCGGATTGTAAATTAGTGTGTTTGCAGAGTCTGAAATCTGCTCCATGTTATTATGGGTCTCCAGCATATCCAGAAGGTGTGAGGACATTATAAAAGCTAAAGGGGGAGCTGTAAGATATTAAAATGATTATATGGTGTGTTCATCTCAACATGCATGTTACCATAAGCAGGTTTTCTTTATCATACAGTGTACAATCTCTCTAGTAAGTGGTTATTTTGACTGCTTACTATACCTTTTAAATTTCAAGATTCTATCAGCACAAGAAGTAAATAAAATTTCTTTCAATTAATGTGATTATTTACATGACATGAAATGATACATCATGTACAAAATTTCTAAGCAAACTTTAAAAAAGTCCTCATATATATGATCAATTTTCGATCAGCAGAGCTAACAATTTACTGAGAGAGTGTAGTTCTCTTACTCTAGGATACAACTGTATAGCAGTACATTCATCCACCCCATGCTAACCCCCAAAGACCCCCCCAAACACACACACACTCAAACATTTACATACACAAACACGCCCCACAAGGACAACCAGTGTGCAAATTAAATACCATTTAACTTGATTTTTAGGTGGCATGGAATCAATGGATGAACCACCCTGAGAGAAGCCCAATATTGTAGAGAGCTATTTTGTTCTGCTAAGGCATGGTAGCCATCTAATGTAGCCTGCAGCAAACAGATAAGTTGCTACATGTGCATTCGTTTTGGCTAGTCATTATGATATTGATAGGTCCTGGTAATAGTTAGCTGAACTGGTTTTCTATGTACCACTGTAGTTATGCTAACACCAAAGAATCAGTAACCAGCTTATTGATGAATGAAAATGAAAACATTAGCCCTCAGGTAGTAGATGGTTGTGGTGCAGGTAATAGTCCTGTAAATGGGTTATCTCAGAAGTTCCTTTACCAGTTATGACCAGAGGTCTGCAATGTTGATGCGACAAGCGGCCCAGCCTTGCCATTGAAAGACAGGGGTTTAACCTGTTACAGTTATCTGTCTGTGGCTGTCTAGCGGCCACCCTGGTCACCTGGGTTCCTGTAGGTGCGTTAACAGAGTAAATGCTGAGTAGGCTGCATGTTATTGGTGACACATCAGAAGTGAGCATAAAATGGAAAGAAATAAGGGCTAGTCTTGGTGTTAAATGTAGAGCGAGTGGGTTGTAGCTGGGCAGTGGGCTGGTGAATGCAGTCAGTAAGAAAAGGGGGTGAGGCCAAATGAAAAAAAAGGCCAGATAAGGGTAAACTGAATTTACCCTCGTAGCCGCTGGTGATGTTTTTTCCAACATTTTCCAGACTTAAATATTGCGATATCACAGGAATACTCCAACGTTTAGTCTGGTAAGCTGTTTTGTTTTTCCACCAAGAATATAGAGGCCCGCAGATACAATTTTAATTTCTGAAAATAATTTTTCACTAATTTTGCTGAACAATTAAATGGATCGTAGTTACCAGTCACAAAAATGAATAAAAATCAAGAGCAAAATCTTCCATTGAGACCACAAGACCTAAGGGTTAGATAAGGTTGTTCTTGAAATGTTTAGCACCTTCTTTACTATTGTTTTCCATCATTCATTTTTCGCTTTTGATAGGAGTTAGTTCTTTATTATAAACAAAATGCTTTTAAATATATATGCAGTGGGATGTAGCAGTCCGTAAGAGTTGGTGCAACTATTGCAGGCGTAGCTAATGAAAAAACATGATTTTATTGCTGGCACATCTGAAGAATAAAATATTCTAAGCACATGCTGGCCTAGAGTTTTATGTCTTTCTTTTTGGTCTCCACTCCTGAGCACTACAAAATTCATGTATTTAAATTAAACTTTTAAAAAAACTAAAGTCAATAAACATAAGATAAAATCAACCCAGACATCAGCAGCTACCCCCATCTCTGAATCTCTCCTCCACCCCCCCAGGTGTGTAGCAAATGCTTGAATGTGTTCAATTAGCTTGTGTAACCAGAAACAGGGTGGACACTTAATCCCAGAGCAGCTGCTGTCCTTTGGAGGGTAGCCCTGATTGGCTAGAACGTGGGCAGGGGCAGCGATACCCTCGATTGGCCGGGTCATGGGCAGGGTCGGCCTATCACAGCACTTTGCCTGCAGCTGCATGGGATTCACTTTACGCCTCTCAGATTGGAGATCATATCAGAAGCCATAATATGACATCCGGTCACCCACTGAGCAATCTCCAAGGGCAGTAAAAAAATATGCACTTTTAAGAATTGTTTTATTTCTTCACTAATTCAACCTAATGTGGGTTTTGTTCACTGAGCAGTGTTATTTTTGTTTTTGCAGTGTATTTTGTAATGCTTCACTGCACTTGCAAAGAGAAAGGACACATTCACATCACACTCTTACACATAAAGTGAAAAGATATGTTCATATCAGGATTATGTCAAGGGAAAGAATCTTGCACATTGTAGATTTGCATGTTTACAGGTGCATCAGTAGTTTCATAATGTATATAATAATAATAATAGTGATGACACATGGAATAATAACATCTTATAAATCAATACCCATTGAAATATGCGTTTGAGTGCATCAAAACTGTACATGTTAAATGATATACAATAAATGTGACAATATTTCAATTTTGTATTTGCTGGTATGTGTTGCCAAAGATGAAATGAATAAACATATGATATATTATAAACATGCATATATAAGATTTATGTGAAACTTTTATAATTTAGATATAATTTCTCCTGTTGGAGCTCTTTACTTGTAATTGTGGATTAAGCTGTGCAGCACTGTAGTTTGGTCCTATTGTGATCTTTGTGCTACTGCCTCGACAAAGAGAGATTTTACCTTGCGGTGGTTATTTTCCGGCGGTGGAAGGGGGCAAAAACACCTCTGTTACAAGAGCTGTTATGCTGAGAGGTTTCCTTTATGCTCAGAACCAGCGGATACTTCGGCCAGTGTGTCCAGCCCAAATAGATGGGGGGGGGGGAGCGCTCCCCCAACAATAAGGGTTGAATTTAAAAGGTGAAAATGCAATCGCAATTTAAAATCCACTCGCTCCTAAATCAAGTACCCTGCAAAGCTCAATTTCACCCAAAGTGCAAAAACTGAACTGATTGCGCTGGGAAAATTGTACACCCAGTAGGTGCTTTTATTCTATACAGCTGAAACAACCGTTTGGGGCAAACTGAGTGAAACCAGGAGTGTCACTCAAGTGAGGCCAGCTCTAGGTTCCAGTATGAAACTGGTTTTACTTCAGAGACCAGACTCAGCTGCAATATTTGTAGTCATGTCCACCCAACACAGTATGTTTTCGGTTATGCTCATATGAGGACTGGTCACTCTTCTGAGAATGGTTCTTCTCAGAAGATAATGTCAGTGAATGCTTTAGACATTCATATATATGTGGTAGGCTATCTATTCATGATGCAAAAATTGCTGCTGTACCCATATCATTAGACCATTTTCAGATACTCTGACTTTCCATGTGTACTTAATATGGGTTACTACTCTTGTAGCAGATCGTTTGTGACACACTGGCTTCACTGGAAAGTGTTGAACCTGTTGGTCCTCCACTGTCATAATTTTTTTTTTACTGAACTGAAGTACATGTAATTAGTCATAAAAATAAATAAATACAAATACATAACTGAAAATATGACTGTTTTGGTTTTGAAAAAAATAAAGATTATTTTGTTTTAAAATGACAATCAAAAGAGTTATTGAGTTAGCCAGCTACTTAAATTAAATAAAAAAAAAAATTAAGAAATCAAAATGAAATAAAAAGCTACGCTTATAGACTTTGATAGACATCATTTTCACTTTAGATATAGACCTATTTCATGTCAGCATTTTGTTTTCATCAGTTAAAAAGACAATTTTAAAGTTCTACAGTCGTTTTTATGCTATAACTTAAAAATTTAACTTAAAATCACAATTATTCATTTTCTCTTAATTAAGAACTATTTATTGATTCCATGGTGGAACTATTTGGAGACTTGTGGTAAATAGGGAAAACGTTCCATTAGCATATATTCTACGTTCTGTAACTGACAGAGCTGGTGTATGTGAAACCCCAAAAATAAATGATAAAAAATGTTAAAAGCAGGAAGAAAACCGCATGCCTGTCCTTGAGAGCATGATAATGGATCTGGGTCCAATTATCTCTGCCCCAAGTATGAACATTATATAAGCTGTCATTTTCTGTAATAAGAAAAAAAAGAAAATTATGGCTGAGGTAAGTACAACATGATGTTGTGTTTTGTTATGTGGCAGCATTTGGACATTTGGGGGGGGGGACGATAATGAAAAAGACATAGGTCATAATTTTTCACTCTTACACAAAACATGGAACATAGAAGTCTATGTTAGACGGAAGGATTCTTTTCCTTCATATGCATGTGTGTGTGTATGTATGTATATATGTGTGTGCCGTTGTTTTATATTCATCACAAATAAATTGCCTCGCTCAAGCTTTTAGCAGCTCCTAGCGATATGTTTCGAGGAAGCAGCAGGGATGCATTTTGGAGACGGAGTTTGAACGCATGGGATGGGAGATTGGAACTCTGGACTGACATTCAGCAAGGACGGGGCCTACTCTACCTCCATTTACGAGCTCTTACCAAGACCTTGTTCTCTCAAGCCTCCCACAGTACGAATGAAAGCCTCTCCCATGGAGTGAAATGAGTGTCAAAAGTAGTTGATCCTGACATTGACATTTTGAAAGTGAATGGTACAATTTGTATTGTTGAATGTGCAATTTGTATCAATATTTAAATTACCATATATTACCATTTGGATTTTTATATTGAATTTGTCCCCTTCTAAGTTCAAATATTACAATCTGAATGAATGTCCCTGATTTGCACGTTTTTTTTTTTTTTTTTGTTAAATTTCAACTCTAAATGTGAAAAGTTTGAACATATACTTTGATTCAAAACGTGCAATGTGTGAACTGAAGACAAAGTTGGAAAACTGAAATATAGCGAGTGAATTTAGTACTGATGTTATTCTAAACTTTACAAAGTAGGAGGTTGAAGAATAGGAAAGAGGGCATAGGAAGGAGGGAGAATGCTTCAAATCAGACTACTGAGCTGTAGTTAAGTCTGCCGCTCTTGCAAAGAAAAATTACGCTGAAAATCCACTGAAGCACAGAGAATTCTGGCTATATGTATACATTGGTGGTTGCAATTGTATTCTGATTTTGAAAGACACATAAATGCAACCAATAAATCAATCAATAAGCATATTATTATTATTATTATTATTATTATTGTTATTATTATTATTATTATTATTATTATTATTATTATTATTACGAAGATGTATGTACAGTTACAGGTAAGCTGTACTAGATGTCAAGTTACCTATGAAGAAGTGGAATTCACTGAAATGTTGACAATTACAGAAATGAACAACAATGAAGGGATAAAATGCATTTTTTTCTGAGCAACAGACGAAATTATAAGCTTTTTAGGTTCCAAAAATGTTAAAACTATGAATGGTATGTTATAAAATGTTGTCTTCAGGTGCTAAAAGCAGAGAGACAGACACTGTCTAACCATTTCCTCATTTTATGTCTTGTGTCATCAAGAAAATGCAATTGACATTTCAAAGAAGCTCTTAAGCCAAGCTGAATTATTTTTGATAAAAAGTGAGAATAAGGGATGTAAGACTTGAGTTATTGTACACATTAATCTGTTGATGCAGTTGAATTTTTTCTCTCTTTCTTAAAGTTGACAGATCTTAATCAATCATAATGATTCTACCCCCTAATTTTTCTCTCTAATTTGGAATCTCCGATGGACGATGAGGTTGCATGTATCCCTGCATTACAGAATGATATATCAGTCAGCTAGGCCAAGTGACTGTAGGCCCTAGCCTGAGTTCGTAGAAACTGTCTCTTACTGACTTTAGCTTCAGATAAATGTCTTTTGACCACTTCAAAAGATTTAGGCCAGTATTCAATCAAAATGTGTCATTAACTTTTACTTAAAATTGAATGAGTGTTATGCTTTTTCTCTACAAGAACAATATTTCATGATTGCTGATCTCGTCAAACTGTTTGGGTTAAGATAAAAACAAACAATTGAATTTAATCCTTAAGAGTCAAAGTAAATGACAAATGTTGATTGAATGGCAGCCATAGTGATAGACAGGAAAATGGTTGTTGAAAATTCAGTCTTCCATCAGTGGTACAGACATTAAGGCTGACTGCCTGAAATATAAGAAAAGGCTTTTCTTTCATTTTTCCATATTTTTTAAGTGTTACCATGATGCTCCTGCAGGACACTCATAATTCATCATTACATACACCATCACATGTATTTTAATCGCTCTCAGAAATTTTTGAATTCTCTTATTTCTAATTACAAAGCTGTCTGACCTGGCTCTCTGTAGTTATTAATGTTTCAAAAGTAGACAGAAAACAGTTCAGAATACAAATCAAATCTCATAAAAAAACAGGGACACTCCTTGGCTGCTTATGACCTTCTGTTTATAAATAGCCAACTTCAGCATTTACTACCATATGGACAAGCTGTCTGCTGCTTGGGAGACAGTCTGAAGCTCAGAAACCATGGAGTGAAATATCTTTGTAAATATATTCACGTTGGTTGTTCTGATTTTCTCTCGCTGTGTTAACAGAATACTTCAGTCATTTTGAAATCAGCACATTTCTTTTCTGAGTTGTCCTGGGGTAATACTTGTGCGGTAATACCTAGTTATGCGATGGTGGGTGAAGTCTTTCAATATTTTTTTGAATTCTTTGTTTTCAGCCTGCATTTAGCTGAGAAACACAATGGCTGGGCAGGGTATGGCGATGATATCACTTTTTCACTGCTTTTCAATTTTTTTGCATGATTTTCATATTGAATTTGTGGGTTTTAGTGTACTGAGGTAGCAGTATATATGCTGAGAGAAATGACACTGGCGTTTAGTACTGTTTGGTGCACTTGGTATTCTCTATTACAATTCAGGTGTGGGGGAAAACATCCCACCCCCGTCCCCCCCTCCCCCGTTCCCATAGACAACACAATTATACAAAATATAACTCAACAGGGATAATTAGGGTCAGCTGTCTGAAAAGATGGAAAAAATGTCAGGTCTGATTGCCAGAGTGAAGTTTGGACTGCACACAAGTTCTGAAAGTACATCATGCCACAAAAGAAATTCCTCTGTCAAATGTTTATTGATGCCTATAAGTCTGGAAAGAATTAAAGCATCAGTATACTTCAGGTTAACATGTCTTTTGCCAGTTTGAAGTGAACACTCTTGGCATTGATACTTTTTTCAGTTCCACTCCAATGCAGTAGGTGGCGTATGCACGGATCTAAGCACTGTCATTAGTAAGTGTGGCTGGGTTAACAGCAGTTCAGAGTTCAGACACATGTTGTAAGGACAGAAATTGACAAAACAACTTAAACCAGCAAATGCAGTAGCTTTCTCGGTGGAGAAATCATCCCAAATTGCAGCTTTCAGCCAATCATCCACTGGCACCGCATAAGCTTGGGTCATATTTTTTGGAGTTATATGGATTGTCAATGGGTTCATCTAAAAGTGCTCAACTTGAAATCAGCTCGTTATTCAACTTTGTCACGAAGGCATTTTGATGCAAGATAAAAATATTGTCTGCATTTTTTCATTAGATACATAGCTAGGTCACAAACTCAAGCTAGCTAATTTGCCAATTTAGGAAAATGTGTATCTATAGGAATTTTATTGTTTGAATAAGGAGTAACGTGAATATGCTGCTCACTTTATTCAGACCTGCGCTCAGCTTAAGCGCTTTTTTGACCCGCTGCGTGCCTTTTCAGTGCCTGTTCTTATTCCAACCTTGAACCTTAACGAGTGCTTAGGAGACTTGAAAGTTTGGGGTGGAGATTCATAGGATCTGGGGTGTTTCTCATTAAAATGAACCTCTATGTGGATTCGTACTTTGAATTAAGCGGATTTTCAGGGTGCCTAGCCTACACCCATCACAACCCTGTATTAAGTCGTGCACTCCTACTTTGATATTACAATGTTTTCAGAGTTACGGTATTGCATGAGGCAGGATAACTCTTGAAATAATTGAAATTATTTCTGGATAACAATCGCATGTGAAAGTATTGCCTTTACCATTGCCAACAATTGTTGAATTGAACATGCATGGCTGCATTTCGGTCTGAGTTCCTCAGTCCATACATCTTCAAATGCATATAGACTCATTAACACTTTTGGAATGTTGTGCTTTTTCAACTCTATGAACCCACGGACAATAACTCACAGATCTCAAGACGGACAATGTGCCAATATAGATGCAATCATCAGATCAATAAAAACAAATTCTCTAACAAATGCATTGCCTCAGATAGTCAAAAAATTATAAAATATGATATCAAGCAATATGTATCATCACACTGTAAAAAGTGTATGTCAGTTAATTAAACCTTCATTGTTTATCAATCCTCAGCGATTTTACTTACTTTATTCACCTAAAATATAATGAAATGTTATGCCTAAAATAAGAAGATGAGATGACACTCAATTTAATCAAGAAAGTCCCCACTGCCACACTCTGATAGAGCCCCCTGCTAGGCCCTCAGGGGTGGGCATGGGGTTGGAGCCTACTGTGGGCCCGAGCCCAGGGCCCTGTGGTGGAGCCTGCTGTTCTCCTGCTGCTCCCCAGCTTCAGGTGGTAGCGGCCCCTCCTGAGCATCCAGAAGAGGCCCCCCCTTCCCCGCTCCCTGTGAGAGACAAGGTGGCAACCCCCATGCCGGTACATTGAAGAGATGAAGTCAGGATGACGAACAGTCTAGTGGGGGGGAGGGTCAGGAGGTGAGCCTGACAATCGCCGTCCTTGGGTGAGTTCGTTTGTCTGTTAATTTGGTAGCATGGGTGCTGCGTGGATTGGAATTGGGCTATTTCTTGTTTCGTCGGGGAGCTTGTTGTGCGTCTGAAGTTGTTCTGCTCATCAGGCATGGGTAGGTATAAAGGAGCGGGACTCAGGGTCAGTTGAGCACGGACGGCTCAGGAGAGCAGTATCGCCCGGAACACTGCCTTTCATTTTGTTTCGGTTTCAGTTCAGTTTCATTTTGATTGATTGACTTTCCATTTGAAAGTAAGATTGCATTTTCATTCTAAAAAAGCACTTTTGGTTTTTATTTTTAGTTTGTTTGGTTACTGTTTTTTTATTCTTGTTTGGTGGATGGATCCAGGAAGGATCCTTTTTTTTGTGTGTGTGTGTGTGTGTGTGTGTGTGTTCTTCTGTGTTTCACAGGTTGAGTGCTGCGAGACCACTGCCGAATCCCATCAGGACACCGCAGAGACCTGGAAGCGGGACCGGCTGAGGAAGAATATTGGATGAGCAGCACCGCGGGCAGGGCGGAAGGCACGGTGGGGCACAGCCCCAATTCAGTAAGGGACATGACCCACTTGAATGAGCTGTGTGTGTGAGCATGCTCCACATTTACTCTGTCCAGGCAGAACATAGTGGTGATGCGGGCTGTGCTCTACCTCTCCCCAGTGGTTACCACTCCAGCTAGTGGAACGCCAGTTGGCAGACGATGGGGGCGACATCCAAAAGCAGCAGGTCTAGGAAGGGGAATAGCAGAGTTTTGTTTAGTTTTGGTTTTTATTTTGGTCCGCGGAGGAGGCTCGGCATGAGGCATAAGTTGACTTGTTGACTTGACCCTTAATTACTTTTGTATCATGTGAAAGAGTGGTGCGTGTGTGGGCCTCCTCCTCCCCAGAGTGTCATGTCCCCCAGGGCAGCCGAGGTGGGTCGTCGCAGGCGCTGCGGTTGGACCACGGGGAGAGTCTTGAGAGCATGGTGCTGTGTGTGAATGTGGGGGCATAGGGGAATCTGTACTACCTGAGTGTGTGGCCACGAGGCGTGCAGTGTGGGGCATCTCCTGGGGCTCCGCTCCTGTGGCACCAGGGAAGGCAGAAGGGAGGGCCACCAGGTGGGGGGGAACCAGGAGGAAGAGGGAGGAGGGAGGCAGGAGGAGATTGTCTGGGCCATTTGCTGGTGAAGTGTTTTTAAACTATAAAAACAAAATCAAGTCTTGCTTAACTTATTCCCCATGCCATGGTTGTCGGTGGTGGGTGGATCGCAGGAACCAGGGTTGGAGGGTGATAGGGGAAAGTGTTAGTAACTCCAAACAGTATCCTCCAAGATGATGGGCCCCATTTTGAAAGTCATTTTTCAAAAGTCAGAAATCAATCATTGCCCGATTCTCGCAACATTTGACTGGGATGGGACAAAAGCGCAAACCTATTTTTGTGGACACAAGTTCAAGGTGATAAATCAAATTGGATGGGTCCATTCCATGGTACTACTCGCAATAGGTCCTTCACATGGCACAATCCACAATGGGTGGAGTAATGTGTTAATATCAATTAGAGGGCGTTGGCATGATGTTGCATGTTTCAGCCAATCATAATGAGTGTTACATACAATAAAATCACGTGCGCCCAGCGCTCGCAAGTGAACATGGATGTGCTAAGGCAGAGGAAGGTACATTTCACACCAGAGGAGACGGAGGTACTGGTTCATGAGGTCCATGCCCGAGACAAGAAAATTTTTGGATCTGCCAGTGTAACCCCTAGTTCCCCACTTGATGCTACTCTGGCAGATGCCACGCGGACAAGATAGCTGGGATTCAGTGGTTTATTGAACCTGGCAAAAACAGCTGGTGAAATTTAGTTACTTGTCTCTGTGACACACTCGACTCCAGCGCTCAGTGGACTCCCTAAACAGCTGGACAGCAGGATGGAGGTGAGTCAGGATCCGCTCAGCAACAGTCTAAAAACCGCAGTGGAGCAGCTGTTTATTCCAGCTCCTTATCAGTGTCGTAACTGTGACATTCCCCTTTCAAACTACCGCTCCAAAGACTTCCTCCCGTTCGACCTGGCTGCCTTAAAAAAGGCAGACTCGTTCATTCTTATGGTTCAAGGATACCCTGAATTATACGATATCAAATAAAAATCACACTGACAGAAAAGAGCATGCACTGATAGTTATGTACTTTATTGTTTGAACAGTTATGACAAATAAAATATAGGCTATCCTATTTAGCTAACTAGTGCTAGCTAACTTGCTTGTTATGGTCCGTTATAGTCACAGTGGCCTATCTTAGCTAGCTAGATAAATATATTGATGATAATTATTTGACAGTCAGCTATATTTATTATCCATATGTAATAATGTACCACTAAAGAGTTACATGCCTGCTGCAAAATGGTCCCAATCACTCACCGATTTTTGACGAGTTTCGACGTTTTTCTATGTACTGTGCTCTCAAGTTCTGGTTATGTGTGAATGTAGGGTCAGTCATATTGAGGAAGGAGTGCCGCTGTTTGAAAAATCGTTGGTGGTAACACCTTCTTCTCTTTGCAATTACGTATTCCATACACCAGGGAGCAACAGCAAAACAGACAGTTAAATTCAGCCAAGATAAGTAGTCTACATCCATCATGTTCCAAGTGTTAAAAGAATATAAAGGGTACAGGTCTCATGTTTTCCTGGCTTCCTCGGTTCTGTTAATGTAGATTGTGGGGAATTCAATTATTTGAGTCATTATTGAATTATGGAATTTTGACCGTTATTACCTTTCAGGAATATCTCCAAAGTCAAGTCATGACATCTGCTGGCTGAGTCAATCTCCCAAAATTTATTTGGCTACTTTTGGGTTTTGCTCTCCGAATAGACTTGCTTTTCCGCAAGGGTTTCATTTTGGACGAAAATGGCAATTCGGGGATTGCGCCCCATAATTTGCACGGTACTCCCATCTGTTTTCATGTTTTCAGAGAACACTCCCAGACATTGTGCTTCTACACCCCTTTTACTACATCAGCGACACAAGTGGTTTTGTGCTTCCACATTTTCCCTGCTGCGCTGCCAGCATGTTTACGAAAGTAACTTTGTATGTTACATTGCAGTCATGGCGCATTTTAAATCAATCGTAGCACATTCTATAGGGCCTGATATGTCTCTTCTCATTAGAGTAGGAGTTGGAGCCCAAACAAACTTGTTCTTATATATTTCAAGATGTCTCACAGTGAGAAGCATGATCATTTTACCAATAATAACGTCAGCAAGAAATTCAGTAGGCCTACTCTCCATTAAGCTAAACATATCAGTTTAGTTTATTTATCACTGTACTGCATAAAAGTAATTGTTTTCACAATAACAGACATAACTTTGTGAAGTCATTTGAAAATATCAGGCAATTTGTTGAGCTGCTATTCTAAGCACTGGCAAACTAGCATAGCAGTTTTCTCAATTGTCCTGAATGACTAACCTTGGTAGCATTTTATTAAATTACACTAAGATACAGTTCCACTATTACATCTACCGATGATCGCGAGTGAGCAGGATGATATGGATAATTAACCTAAGGAATGTGGGGAATATCGGAACATGAAATGTCAGTTAAGCCTAGCATAGAACATTTTTCAATTTTTTCATGTGCTCTGACTGTTATTACTATGATAACATCCGTGTGTCTATATTTAAATAACTGTAAATAATGAACATGGACATTCAGTTATTCGACTTAGAGTAAATCACAGTACATTTTGCTGCAAAGAATAGATGTTGCTCTTCATATTAGGAGAATATTACACATCTTAGGCCACCTCTTCAGAAGAAAATGATGGTGGTATCGTTAGAGTTACTGGAAGATTTGTACCAATCAAGGTTTTGGAGGGACTGTAATATTATGCATTTAAATTTTCCTGTAGGGACACATTCCTTCCTAGCCCAGCTTCTTTTGATTCCTCGACATTTTAATTTAGCAGTATGGAAGAGAGGCAGCAACTGTCACTGTCGATACCCATCATCCAAAAGCGTTACTATTTATAAAATAGAGAATTCCCAACTGGGTTTCTAAGCAGTCTCAACCTCTTCCACCAATTTGGGAGAGTGCAGACCAGGAGACTCTGCCCTCCATGAATTCTGCTGCCAGCTGCTTTTCACTGTACTGTCCACCTGATAAAGATAAGGAGGACGCTTTGTCTGCTTAAGAGACCCAAAGCGGTCTCAGGTGCATAATGAAACAGTCATCATGCCAGCTGACACTTTCCATCCTTAACCAATGCTTATGTTAGTATGTGTTACCCTGAGAGGTTTCCAACCACGCCTGGCATTGGTATGAGGAAGCCAAAGGAACAACAGGATCCATCTGCATGCTGGAGTAGTGTCTTCACATGATGAGTCAACCCCCACCCCATAGTAATGTAAGTTTTCTGGTTCTTTCCTTTTGGACTGCCTTGCACCAAAGTGGGAAGTGTGACCACACAAAATATGTGACAGACAAATGCAAGAGAACATTTGGAACATCTGATGGGACCCCCACCACCACGAAGCATGTGGAGGCAGCGAGCACTCACACACGCAAATCTATGCAAAGCATCTGTGCAGCCATCAGTGGAGAGGCACACATGGCTTCAAGGGATTGGTCAGCGAGAATGTTCAGCTGACAGCATGACAGGAGGCTGTTGCCTAGAAACACAAGGCCCCCGCTTCCAAACTATCATTCGGCTAAATCTTTGCTAAATCCTTCCCAAATCTCATGATACGACTGATCTGAACAAAACAACTGCAAACGAATGACATCTGCGCATACCCTGCTTAAAGGAATAAATTCGAAGACATAAGCAATGTCCTTGGTAAGAACCGCCTCCATTACCTACACATTGCTACCGATCAAGAACTGACAGCGACAACTCAAGCAGTGGGATGACAACGTGTTCATTGCCAATCTCAATTATATCATGCTGCCATCTGGAGGAAAAATATTTCATTTTCCTGTAAAAGTATTTGTTTGTTATTATTCATTCTGTGTTATAATTCTGATACCCCTTCATATAGTGCATTTATAAGCAAAGAGGCAGGCCTATAGCCCCAGGCAGATACCGGAGAGTAAACATCTTCGACTGTAGATGGGTCTGTGTTTTTTTTCTCCTGTGTTTTTTCCACAACTACCCTCTCTATACTCATCAGTGTTCCAGCTAGCCATCACTGCATCCCTATTTACTCTTAATAGGAAACCCTGCCTCTCAACAACCAGCATTTCTTAAAGTACAGGATGGTTTTTAATGCTGGTTACCATGGAAACCTCTCAGCGCCAAACAAAAGATGGAGGAAAGGAAAGAGCATGAGGCGTATGTGTGTGTGCGCTTGTGCGTGTGCTCGTGTGTTTTTGTCTAGCGTGCGCATAGAGTGTGTGTGCCTGTGTATGTGCCTGTGTGTGTGTGTGTGTGTGTGTGTGTGTGTGTGTGTGTGTGTGTGTGTGTGTGTGTGTGTGTGTGTGTGTGTGTGTGTGTGTGTGTGTGTGAATGTATAGATCTAGGATACAATGGTTGTGGTGATGCAGTGTGCTTGTTAAGAAACCAGGCTTTTAGCCATAAAAATCCAAGTTTATGGTCTGTTGAGCCATTAATCCACTGAACTGGGTATTTACCTGGAACTACTTCAGTAAATACCCACCTAAATAAATAGGCAGCATAGATAAGAGTCCCAAAAATGAATACAAACAGAACATGTTTTCTTTCCCATGTCAGGAACATGAAGTTATTTTCTCCATTATCTTTATCTTATTTTAAATGTCCATAGAGCAGGAAAAAAACAAACTCATAGGGTGGCCTTTACCTCAGATGCCCCGTAGTGCAGTCGCACGCATACAGAAGCACCCTTCCTTTTGAGTGTTTTGTCTCTAATTTGTGCTTTTACTATTCCTTGGATATGGGGCTTTTTAAGGATCAGAGTACATGGCAGGGAGAAGAGAGAAAGGGACAAAGGCAACCATTTCCAAAGCCACGGAGGCTCTGTGTTTTCACTTCAGGTCAGTGGAGATGGAAAAGTAATTTACGGAGAAATTATTTTCCCATTTTGGAGCCTCAGCAATAGTGGGGAAAGAGAGAGGTCAAGCGCCAAAGTCAGCCCGTCAGCAAAATGGGCCTCTTACCCACGAGAAAGGCATGGCATGGGGGAGCGTAAGGGGCACCAGAGATGGCACACGCCAGCATCCCAGCTTCTCCATCCCTGTGGAGCGCTGCCATTTGTGTGAGAGCAACAGGCAGTTTTCTGTTATTACTCCATCCCTTAGAGACGCCTTCGCCAATTCCATCCCCCTCCCCCCCACCTCCCCCCCAACCCCCAATCCTTGCCTGTGGATTCCTTTCCTGACAGCAAGAATTCTGAACACTTCTTCTGTTGGTCTCTTTGTTCTCCCAGCAATTTGGGTTCTCCATTGTTTTATTTTCTTGTATTTCTTTTGTCGTGTGTGTATTAGTGAGTGTTTCTGGATTTAACCCTTTCAGCTTCGCTCAGGGCTGGTGTGGTGGATGAGTTGTCTGTTCATGGTGGTCCAAACCCTGGCCATGTTAATAGACCACAGACTGAAAGGTCATTAGCTAATGAGCGCAGCTAACTGGAAGAGAGACACCTTCTGCCAGGTGATTGGGAGAGCTCGTGGAGCAGGGCATAAAGGAACAGCTGCTCTCTCTTACTGAGCACAATGAATTACTCATAGGCAGCTAAAGCAAACAGCTACAAGCACGGCAAAGGTTTGTGTAACGCTGATATGGACATCTGCTAATGTGACTTCTGAACTCCACAGCTCCTTCTCTGATAGGTAACTAAACCCTTAAAAAGCCTTATCAACCCTTTCCAAGCCCTGCACAGCATATCACAACCACCAGCAAATAAAACCCCTCCTCTTTACGCACACACACACACACACACACACACACACACACACACACACACTAGATCCTCAGAGATATGCACACACAAGGAACAGAGGTTTTTCAGAAAAGTTTTTGCAACTGAAAGTGATCCCTTCTTTATTAGTTGCAATTATTATTTACATTATTTACTGCCTTGTTTTACAAATAGGCCACGCCCATACAAGCACACACGTACAAACACATTCATGATATATATGTAACAGCTTGTTAGCCACACCTATATTAATAGATCTGGTGAATGAGGGGGCCAATGCAGTAAGCAGAACTCATTGTGATATTGACAGAAACTGAAGTATTCCAAAGATAATTCCAAGGCATGCTGCCATGAAAGGAGCCAGCTGATCAGCAATGATGTTCAGTCATGAGGTGGCTCTCAAACATTGCTGTGTTCACATGAAGAAATCCAGTGAGTGTCAGAAAAACACACCCTTACTCCACTGCAACACCACCTCCAGTCTTTATTGTTCACACCCAGCTGGGTGAATCCATGTTCCCATGTGGTTTTCACAATATCCAGGTCCTCCCATTGCCGTGAAACTACAGGAGCCCAGGATTCATTAGACCATATTATGTTACAATGTTTTTTCCAATCCTCCATTTTCCTGTGATTGTGCTTCTTAGCCCAATGCAACTGGAGCTAATTGTTTTCCACTCACTGGAGTGAAAGTTTGTTAGGTCGTTTGCTGCCATACCCCATCCGTGATAGGGTACGGTGGGTTTTCGGGTTCTGACAGGCCTCTTCTGGCCCTCTATTGAGCTCAGCAGTTTGTTGACTGACTGTAGCCCTGCCCATGTAGTCATGTCAGTCTCCGTCAGCTTCTTTCTTCAATGGTTTCCGACCACAGAACTGCCTATGGACTATTCTCACTACACCCTGTGGTGCAGACAACCCGTGCAGGGTTGCTGTTTCTGATACCCTCATACCAATAAGGCATATTCACGCTGCAACCAAAGATGCTGGAAATCTTTTCTCTGGCACTCTCTGTTCCATGGAAACGGCAGGTGTACCTAATAAAGTGGCCTCCCAATGTGTTGTTATTTCAAATGTGACATAAATGACCAATAGGATCCCCCAGTAAATGCTTTCGCCAAATAAAATTGCAAAGTCTTGCGAATGAGAACAATAAATTTAAGGTACTCATTACTATAACCCTTAAATAACTTTTTTCAGTTAAAATGTTTGTTTATTTATTTAGTGTTTTATGTTAAAGTAATCAGTCCATCTCAACCTGCACATCTAATAAAATTATTCTTACATATTTAGATGGGTTTATGTTTATTCAATACAACAGAAAAGATAATGATATTACATATTGCTGATAATGTCCTTAAGAAAAAAAAATACATATTGAACATTTTTCATTCTTACTAGAATGATTGTTTTTTATTTTATGCTGTTTTTATTTTATCTATTTGTGCCCTTAAAATTATTTTGATTAGTAGGATTTAACAAATAATTAGTTTAGCAATGATTTAAGATTAGTTGAAGAAAAAGGGGTCCAATTTGTTTTTTGGTTCTTGCATAAAAAGTTGTTTGCAACTTTTTCTGGAAACTCCAGCTCTACTCTGCCCTTTTGTCACTGCTATGCGACCAGCAGATATTCAGGAAGTGATGCTGCTGAAGGATGGCCATAAACCTTGAATTTTCACACACTACAAACTGCAAACCATGCAGCGGTTAGAGTTAACAGTAGGAGAGGCAGCTGATTGCCTGCAGTTGCTTGATGAATAGCCAGGGATGCAACGGTAGCCAAGTGAACTCTGACTGACTTACAGTCACCCTACCTCTTAATTGGATGAAGCTAGTTGTGTCCTGTTGTTATTGATTCACAGTCATTGTCAGCCAATGACAGAGTCCAAAGTAGCTATGTCAAGACAATGGAGGTTCAGTCTGTGTTCACACTAGTCACATTTACAGGCAGCCATACCCAAGAATCCAAGAACACATATTTACAAAATGATATACAATAGATTGTCTAATAACATAAAATTCAGATCAGCGCTCAGCAAACTATTCAGTCAGGTATCTACTTGTCTAATACATGGAAATATGGTAATAGGAGACATTAATAATGACGCCATGTCTCACATACTGTATTTTATAAGTCCACACATCTACAGATTCACTGTTTCCGTTTGGTAACTCCCTGTACCAGAGGCTAAAGTCTCTATAGTCAAGGCGTGAATGCAAAATAGCAGATCTTTTTTGTTGTTGATGTCCCGGTGTGATGTCACCGTGTCCTGCCACTGTGTTCTGGCATATAGGAATCTCTGTATCTCCATATAGTTTGTCTGCTAACATCAGCAAGTTCAGAATCACATAAGTGACAGTGTTCTTCTGTACATTCTACATGCACACAAAACACACATACACACGTATACGCACACACACAAACACACCATTGCCAGACCAATGCCAAGATGAATCAAAACAATTTAAATTACCGTTTGGTGTCCAGGGGGAGAATTTCATTATTGTAAGCAGACAATGCAAACAGCACCAAATACAGTACATTTGTGTTGGAAAAACACACCTCTTGCAGGATTTCAGAAAATTATGTAAGTGTGAAATGACATTCAGAGCGTTTTGCCGCTGCCAATGACAAAAGGGCAAAATTTATGTTATTGTCAATTTTAACATAATGTCCCAATTTCCTTTTTGAATATAGACAGCAATTTGATCCCGCTTGTTATGACCGAAGAGGGAGGGCTGGGCATTAAAAACATACTTCTTATCACAAAGGGTTTCATAAAACATACAGCTGAATTGAGGAAGGGATGTGTTTTCCAAAGGCTAACGAATAAATAACAAAACCCTGAAGGACACACTTTGCAAAAAACGGGACAGCTTGTAATTAGCAATATACATTTGTTATCAATGACACTGCAAGCTGTCGATTTTGGAGATTTTTTTTTTTTTTTTTTTTTGACTATTCATTTCTACTGTTGTGTTGTTATTAATGTGTAATACTAAGACGTTAAGCCTCAGAAACTGTGGAGAGAGCAGCTTAAAAAAAACTGTTGCTCAATCGATTTTTGAAAATGAGACAATATATTACATATGCCCACTAATAGCAAAAATGGAAACTGAAGTACAGATGTTAAGCACAGTGTGTGTTTTTTCATTCTTCCTTGATCATCAGTTTTGTAAACCTCCGTCCATACGTTTATTACAAGGTGACTAAACCGATTCACTTTTGCGGGACGTGAGATTGTCAGAATCACGTGTGATGAATACTCTCCCCTCTGACTGCGGTGGGACTTCACATGGTTCAATACATCCACAAATTCAGAGGAGGGACAAACGGGAAGTGGGGACGGATTTAGTGAGGAGGAGGAAAGAGATTACCTCCGTAAATCAAGAGCCCTGTTTTTTTTTATCCAACAATATTAATCTGGCGACAAGGTGCATAGACTGATTTTAAGAGAGTATTTGGGCATGTACCAATGCATAGGATGTAGAAATGCATTCAAATGATAGGTGCAATTTTACTTTGCTCGAAAAACCGTGAATTTACCCAAAAAATATCCCCCAACTAGAAATGAGCACCTTTGACCAGTAATGCGTTTTTCAGTAGTTGTACATTTCTAATCCTTTGGAAATAAATGTGTTGCCTTTTCTTTTAAACAAAATGGCAATTAATCAATACTTTCACAGTGAGATTAAGATTAATTTATAGATGAACTGTCTAAACTAGGAGTAAGACACGATTTTAATTATTAGTATGTTTGCTTTGTAAGGTACGCTACAGAGGAGTACTTGCTTTGCGATACATTTTAACGTGCCACCTGACCGCACGCTGACATTTGCATTTGATGTCTCCCTTACCCCCACCAGGGACTTTTGTTATGAAAGTTGAGTTTGGCATGTTCTCTTATTGCGGTGACGTCATACATGTTCGTGAAACTGACAGGCCACATGTGGGACGTACCGGGCTTTAAAGAGGCGGTAAAAAACCGCGGCTGTGGCTTTTGTGTCTGTGCGTAGCAAAGTGTTGTCTCCGCTGTCATCTCCGCTCGCAGGTCTCTGTCAACAGCAGCTGAACAGGAGAAAACATCAGTGGTGAGATACTCCGAGAAGGAGGTTCTTGTGAGTGTTTGCTTCGGTAGGAGAGAGAGAGAGAGAGAGAGAGAGAGAGAGAGAGAGAGAGAGAGAGAGAGAGAGAGAGAGAGAGATGGGTGCGCTCGAGATTCAGTGGGTGTGCGATTTGAATATCGTCCTCTTTTTTTAAAAAAAGAAACCGCAATGTAAATTGCAGTTATGCCATCTGATGTTCATGGAAGATGCAGCTCATGGAGCAACAAACTGGTCTGTACTGTCTGATGCAGCCCACTCTACCTTAAAATCACTTGTAGAACTGAAAACTGCATAGGGTAAGACATAATTAACGTCGATGTAATCAATATAGGACTTTTATTTTGCTTTTTAAAGCATTTTGTGCAATACGATTGTGTTTAAAATTGTGATGCCCGACAGCTGAAACATTTTATAATTTGACAAAGGCTGCTCTTTCTACCATTTTTATCCGAACACATGCAGACACGAAAGACATGTGGCGATAAAGTTCGAGATAAAAAGGATTGATATACGGAGCAACAGGTTGAATGAAGTAGTTTTATTAACTTACAGAAATCAAATAATGTAATCCTTCAACCTAACAATTGAACCCTTGGACGAAAAACCGTTTAAGTCAATTTTTTTGTGAAAACGGAAAT